>AP025050.1:33235151-33254010 GCA_036186865.1 Eustoma russellianum
TGTCGGTGGTATGTCGTGTGAATTAAAGGGGATGAGGAGACTTTCTATTTCCAATTTGTTGCCATATAGCTCTCTCCAAATTGTAGGATCTGCAAGGCACCACTAGAAGGGGGGTTGAATAGTGGGTGCGAAAAATGTGGTTTTTAAATTTAGTTTGAACCAAAAATCCAACATCTGAAAACAGTTTCTGTTTTCAGGACTAGTTTTAAAACGTTTTAAAATCTAGGTTGTAGGTCTTAAAAAATTCTGAAATTTGGATAGAACTTAGCCTCAGATGTTATGAGTGTCCCCTAAAAATTGCAGATTTAAGTTCAACCTATAACCCCTTGAAAATTCGTTGGTGGTCAGATTGCGCAAATCTGCCAGAAACGGTATACTGATTTGAAAAATTAATTCCTATTTGTACACAAATCCAAATGATCTGAAAATTTAAAGACTAACCCCTTATAAGTTGTATTTAAATTGTCTGAAACAGTTTTGAAAAATGCTTTTGGAAAGTTAGTCAAATAACGATCAAAGTCTCAACATTTGCAAGCCTGAAAATCAGACTACACTAGTCTCAGAACTTTGGACGTTTAGATGACTTATACTTGTCCAAAAGGGTTGCAACTTGTGCCAAAAGAACCTTAGCATGTGTGGCTATGTTCCCTGAAAGTTTCGTGATTTTTGAAATTCGTTTACTATTTTTATAAACGTGATTAAAAACAGCAAACAGTGCTGAAACAGAAAATCAGTGCTGAAAATAAATGACACCAAGAATTTTATACTGGTTCAGTTATCAATAACCTACTCCAGTCTTCGAGGAACACCTTTCTCGGTTCACACTAGTCACACAACACAAATACACCTTACCACAGGGTTGATGGAGTTACACACCAACTCCAACCCTTTACAAACCTTGTATGATAAATACAATACGCACGAACACCACCACCTTGCTAGATTGAAGATTGATCACACCTTGATCAATCTTTTACAGAGATAAAGAATATGTGGTGGTCTAAGAGAAGCCTATTCAAGTATATGAATGTAAGTACAATAGGCTCTTAGGAAGAAGAAAGAAAGAGAGCGTAGAAGAAGAAGGCTAAAACACTTTTTTTTATCTTTGAATTTGCAACTCTTGTTCTTGTTCTTGTTTTGCTCTTCTTCCTTCTTTTTAACATGTGTTGGCCGCCCCCTTAGAGTCCTTCTCCTCTTGAAAATTATCTTCTAAGTCCTTGGGAGAATGTGTGGCATCATTGTGACATGATCTTGCTTACTTGGCATGTTCTTATTGGATGATCATTTAACTTTTGCTTACTTGGCACTCATTGATAGGTTGAATGTTATCATCATTTGATGACTTGGAAAATCTGAGAATTACACTAAAAACATGTGCCAAAATCAACATAGAATAGTTTCCATAACTCATAAGATTATCACATAAATTAAGCAAGATAATTTCTCCACAAAAACAAGCAAGAAATCGGCCATGAATGAACTTGACATGCTGAAATTTCAGCATGTGATACATGGTGCTTTTATTCAGATTATTTCCAATTTCTTTGATTTTTCTCTTTGAAATAAATCACCAATTAGTAGAAAATAATCTCATCATTTTTGGAAATGAATTTGGACACCAATATGGCCAAGAATTCAGCCAAGATACATTACTACACATGCTGAAATTTTCAGCATGTGTGATATTAAAAATATCACCATTTTAATTTCATATTTAATTCAAAACATTACCATAACATCCTCAATTAATCCTCATGATTCAAGATAGTAAATATGGCATTTCTAAGTGATAAAATCGGCCACTGAAACTACACATGCTGAAATTTTCAGCATGTGTTTCAAATGAGATGAAATTTGAAACATTACCTTTTGTAGCTTCTTTCTTTAAATCACCAACATTGTATGATTGATTCTTGACCAATCAATATGCCAACAAGGCTCCACATATACTCCATCTCAGCTGTATAGGCGTGTCCAACATGTATATGCATGTGCTGAATTTTGTTTTTGCAAACTTTGTAAAATAGTGCACATTTAATAATACACATGGTATATTCCAATCAGACCTTAATCTAATTTTCTAGAACACTTTAAGATGTATGACATATGTAAAAAGTGTCTAGATACGTGTCGTATGATGTGCCAAAAATGTTCCATGTGTGTGTACGTAGAAAACCGAATTTTCGATGTTTATCGATTGCCCATTTTTCTCTAATCAAATTCCAACTTTTTGCACATGTTATATATATTATGTTACACATAATATATATAATATAAACTTTAATTTTCAGCACTTGGCTGGTCTAAAGTGGCACCATTAACATGTGACAAAACTGAAATTGGAATCTCCACAATTTGGCCTTAATGTGGGGTGATTTGTGTGTGCCAACATGGAAGGATTATATGTCTGGACATATCATCATATGCACGAAAATTTTAGATATTTTTGAATTGTATGGGCTGACCATCTAATTATGGCAAGTACGTGACATGTTAGCGAAGTTACGGTATTCGCTCGATACGACAAATTTCAGTTTAGAACCTTTTAACGTGTCGTATTTAATTTGTCATCGCCATGACTTATATCATATGATATAAGACCTGAATATACTCATTAATATGAGTTAAGTATAGTGGTGTGACGTTAACATACGTACGTAAAATATATAACGTGCCAGTAATACGTTGGAATACATGTGTATGTGCCTTTTTTTAAAAAAATCTAAAAATATATATTTATATATGTATGTAGGTGTGCCATAAGGTGAGAGGAGGAGGAGACTTTCCTTTCTTAGTCTTGTTGCCTTTGTGTCTTGTTTAAATGTAGCTTCATTTAATGAACTACTTAGTTTAATTAACTAAGTACTTCACTTAATGAACTAGTTTAGTTTATTAATGATGGCACCTGAAAATAGTATAAACACAACAAATATTTGCCATTTGATGTAAGCTTTAAAGCTTCATGGCTCGTTAGTACGTCAACATTATATATGAAATATATAAGGCAAGTAATACGCAATATATCATGTACATTTATCTCATGCTCGTTTTTATGCACATTTAAATCATATATGTTGAAATCACTAAAACCCCTTTTTCTCTACACAAATATGTCCTCAGTTAATGAACTAGTTAATTCATTAACTTAAGCACTTCACTTAATGAACTAGTTTAGTTCATTAATTATGGCACTTGAAAAGAGTACAAAGACATCAAATGTTTGCCATATGATGTAAGCATTAATGCTTCGTGGCTCGTTAGTGCGGAAATAACATATATATTAGCATATAAAGCATTTTTATCACATAAGGATGTCAAGTAACTATTTATTCATGCATTTCGTAAGTACGTAACATTTAAATCATGCATATGTAAATCACTCAAACCTTTTTTTATCAACAAACAGAATTAAAAAATTCAATTACTATACTCTCACAAATAGGTTAATCACAATCACCAACTTGCTCTGATACCATGACAAATTGAAACAAGCAATCAAAAGAGGAAAGCAAGAGAAGTTGAACGAAGGTGAAAACGAGGAGAATGAATAACTTAATAGAGAACTTCTTGCTCAAATTAACTGTCATTCTCGGGTGCAGTCGCAACCCGGTTTATACAAAATGCTCCAACAAAATGCTCCAACTGAATTACAGGCTCAAAATTACAAGACTACCCTTACTATTAAAATGACACAAGTCACACCACAAGGGCTAAAATGTAATTTCACTCATGTTTTAAACCTCCCGCGCATTCCTTCTTCTTCAACCTCCTTCTCTGCTACTTCGCTGATGCATCATCTCCTGCATCCTTGATCCAACCTTCCATCCTCAAAAATAATCAATTCCATCCTTTGATCATAACATCAATCACACGTGTAAGATTCATCCTGAGCTACTTTCTATGAATTGTGTTTGTTTACTGCTACCTTCACCTTTGCCTACTGCATTGGTATGCTGATGAAGGCTTCCTTCAATAGTGGAGGAGATGAAGAACATCTACATCTCGTCTCTAATCTACTAAAATGAAAAAGAGAAGAAAGAAAAGAGAAAAAATTATGTTTGGTCAATGGAGAAAGATAGAGAAGAAGATCTAGATCTAAAATGGCGTATAAAAATCCAAGTTTTATGTCGCTATCTAGCGGCCTATGCCACAGACAATCGAGATAACCGCAAACAACATCATCATCATCATCCGGACCCAGTATATCCCAACGACAGCAAAGCTATCGCTAGGGTCTGGGGAGAGTAAGTGGTAGGCAGACAATACCTCTATCCTAAGGGATAGAGAGTCTGCTTCCAGTGAGACCCCGGCTCATATGTACCTGCATAAATGGCATAATAATAGAGATATGATGTGCTAGTGTGTTAGTGAGGAAATTCAAGGAATACAAAGAAAAGATTTTGGATATTAAAATACACATCACGTGTATATGTACATATAATGTAAAACAACGGTATAACATATGCAACCAAGTGGAAAGTCAACCTAAAGCGTAGATAGTGTCTACGCACATCTATGTCCCCAAATATAATCTAAAGTGTCCCTTTATATGACCTATACCTCGTTAGCCTTAATCTTATGTCTCCATGAACTCCTATCCTGGACCATGTCCTCAGAGAGGTGCAAATCTAGTAGGCCGTGTCTAATCTGCTCATCGCATGTCAGTTTGGGTCTTTTACTCCTGTTTCCCTCTACAATGAGGATTTCAATTGCTCTGACCGACGCCGTTGTCTGTCTCTGCTTGACATGCCCAAACCGTCTCATTCTTCCTTCCCTTATCTTATCTGCTATACAAGCCACACTAACCTTTCTCAAAACACCTCGTTTCTTATCCGGTCTAGCCTTGTATGCCCACACATCCACCTCAACATCTTCATCTTTGCCGCTTCCATCTTCTGTAATTGTTACCTCTTGATGGCCCAGCAGTCTGTTCCATATAGTATTGCCGGTCGCACTGCCACCTTATAAAATTTTTCCATTAATTTAGTTGCGAATTTTTGCCACACAGCACCCCTGAGGCCGCCCTCCATCTACACCAGCCTGCTTGAACTCGATGTGCTACATCATTATCTATGTCGCCATTCTGCTGCACAAATGATCCTAGGTACTTAAACTTACTTACCTGTGGTACCACTTGACCATCGATGGTGAGCTGGTTATCCTCATTATCTGCTACGCTGCTAAAGTTGCAGTGTAGATACTCGGTCTTAGAACGACTAATCTTTAAGTGTTTTCTCTCTAAACACCTCTCCACTGCTCCAGTCTCATACTTAGGGTATGTCTACTTTCTGTGACTAATACAATATTGTCAGCAAAAAGCATACAATACAGAACTGCCTCCTCTATCAGCTTTGACAACTCGTGAAGGACAACTGAAAAAGAAATGGGCTCAATGCATACCCTTGATGGAGACCGACCTCCATCAAAAAGAAGTCTGTATTCCCCACAGTCGTACGAACGATTATTTTTGTCCTAGCATACATATCTCTAATTATGTCTATATACTTCCTAGGGATCCCTCTTGCATCCAGACTATCCCATATCAGGCTACGTGTAAATAGCGCTTCTTCTCCCTATACTTCTCCATTAATCTCCTGAGAATGTGTATTGCTTCCGTAGTTGACCTTCCTGGCATAAAACCGAATTGGTTCACCGTAACCTGAGTTTCTCTCCTAATTCGAGTGTCGATTACTCTCTCCCATAACTTCATGGTATGACTTAGCAACTTAATCCCTCTATAGTTCCCACAACACTGTGCGTCTCCTTTGTTCTTATATAGGGGGACCACGACACTCTTTCTCCACTCATTTGGCATCTTTCTTGTTTGTAAATACGGTTGAACAGAGTAGTTAGCCATTGGACCCCTTCCTCTCCTAAATACTTCCACGCCTCAATGGGTATATTATCTAGACCGACCGCTTTAGCTCTTTCCATCTTCTTCAGTTCTCTCATCACCTCTCCTTGTGTGAGCTTCTAACAATCGGAGTTATTATGTTGTCGTTGTTGGTTAGTGGTGCTTTCTCGTTCTTCGTAGTCAGCACTACTGCCGTTGAAAAGATTATGAAAGTATGTTTACCATTTCAACTTGATGTCTTGTGCTCTGACTAACACATGTCCATCTTCTCATTTGATAAACTTCTCGCCTCCTAGGTCCTGCCTCTTTCGTTCCCTAGCTTTGACAATCTTGAACATATCGTGCTCTCCTTCTTTTGTTCCTAGTCTCTCATACATCCTTTTATAAGCTGCAGTCTTTGCCTGTGTCACTACCTTCTTCGCCTCCTTCTTGGCAATTTTGTAATTATCCTTCAATCTCATTTTCTCTTCCCTATTTGTGCACCTTAACAACTCTCTAAAAATCTTTTGTTTGTCTTTTATTTTTTGTTGCACATCCTCGTTCCACCACAACGTCTCTTTATGTACAGACGTCTTTTCTATTGTTACCCTGAGCGATTCTCTCGCCTCTTGAGTAATTAGTCGATATAGCATCCCATATCTGATTTGTGTCATCACCTAGACGATCTAGTTTCGCAGAGATGACCTTGTCTCTGAATATATTAATTTTTTCGTCTTTCAAACTTCCCCATCGAATCTTGGGTGAGAATTTTCCAACCCCCTTACTCAGCTTTTGGCTCAATGCTATAACTACCACTCATAAACGATCGCTGTCTCTCCTGGTATAACTTTGCAGTCCCTCCACAACCGTCGGTCTTCACGCCTCATCATAAAATAGTCGATCTGCGTGTTACATCATCTTCTGCTAAACGTGATCAAATTCGATTCTTTTTTCTTAAAAAATGAGTTTTATAATGCCTAGGTCATGGGCTACTGCTAGGTCTAGTAGATCTCTTCCTTTGTTCGTTTCTATCTCCATAACTAAACCCGCCATGTACCGACTGAAAACCATTGCTATTCTTTCCAATATGTCCATTAAAATCACCTCCGATACAAATTCGTTCCTCCCTGGGTATTGCCTTTAACACTACATCTAAGCAATCCCAAAACCTTTTCTTCTCCTGTTCTCCTAGTCCCACTTGGGGTACGTAGGTGCAAATCAATGCCAGTACCTCCTTATGTAGTACTAACTTCAACACCATAATTCTATCATTATATCTTTACATCAATCACGTTTTGTGTATATTCTATCTTTACTAGGATCCTACCCCATTCTTGGTCCCATCTGACCCGAATACAACAACTTATACCCGTTACACTCTTTACCTTTATTCCCTTTCCACCTAGTTCTTTGGAGGCATGCTATATCTATCTTACGTCTCTTAAGTGTATCTACAACAACCTCAAACAATTTACCACTTAATGTTCCTACATTCCAAGAGGCTACCCTTAGACTATCTTAATTTTTCTTTCCCTTACTTACTACCCCCTCTTCCTTAGACATGGTCTCACGGAAAAATCATGACGTCTTCTATCAATTATTGCAACTAAAACTAAAAATTCAAGGTATTCTATTGATACCGAAAGTTTGAAACTAAATGTAAACGATCAAAAGTACGTCAATGATAATAAAACAAAAATGGAATTATATCACCTGGTTGGGCTATTGGACACCAAGATCCAATCGAGCATATCTGAATCGCTGAATAGCCGTAAAAGAATTGTACTAATCAAGGGGCGCAGGCTTCCTCCTTCCCTGGGTTGTTTTCACTTCTCTGCAGCCTTACAGGTGTCTCTGACTTTCTGAGTATCTGGTGGTGCTGGTGGTGTCTCTGACCACCAGCGAAGGGAAGGAAAAGGGGACTGGGGAGCGGGCGCGGCTGCAGGGCTGGGGAAGAGATTAGATAGAGGAAGAAAATCGAAAATAAACACAATTGAAGAAAGTGCAATCAGAACTGAGTTCTGGACGAGAGGATTCTTTTGAAGCAACAACGTGAATACGCTACGCCTAAATATCCACGGAACACCAAATTCAAGTGGAGAACAAGATCCACAACAGATAAGCAAGAAACTAACTGTACGAATAGTCTATAAACGAACAAGATTCAGTTCAACCTAAAGAAATTAGGGCAATAAAGTGCATAAATGAAATATGAAACGCCAATAAATGAATTCATAGATAGCAACTACAAACCAGCAGCTCTTTATCCAAATCACACCCAAAAAAGCGAAATGAAAGATACAAAAGCTACTACAAGCCAGAAGCTACAAAGTGGAAGACGAATAAAGAGTTGGTAAGAGTAGAAAGGTCATTTCATGTGTCTTCTTTCTCTCCCCTGGTTCAAATGTATAAAAGCGGGTCATGGGCATAAATTGAACCCGGTGTTGTATGATGTAAAGTATGAACAGTTTTTGGGAAAGATTTTCTTGTATTCATCAGTAGAATTGTACAAAGATTTATAGTCCTATGAGTATGCTCTACAAGGCAATATCCTAATTACAATTATGATGATTGACTATTACAATAAATGTGTAATATTGTGTATAATTTAATTTCCTAAAGTCTAGTAACGGAATCAATCTGCAATTAGTGATGGATTTAATCAAATATTCTAACACTCCCCCCTCATGTTGAACCATGGGGTCAACAACGTTCAACTTTGCTCAAGCTTCCTTCAAAGGATCTCCCATTAACCGCCTTGGTCAGGATATCTGCTAACTGGTCTTCAGATCGAACGAACGGCAGTGTGATCAATCCTGTCTCTAAATTTTCCTTTATGAAGTGTCTATCGATTTCCACATGCTTGGTCCTGTCATGTTGGACCGGATTCTCTGATATGCTAATGGATGCCTTATTGTCGCAGAACAACGGAGTGGGCTGATTCACTGGAGACCCAAGTCTCTAAATAGCTTCTGTATCCATAGCACCTCAGTTATTCCTTTTACAATTCCTCGGAACTCTGCCTCTGCGCTGGATAGTGCCACAACTCTCTGCTTTTTGCTTCTCCATGTGACAAGATTTCTGCCAACCATAGTCAAGAACCCGGACGTGGATCTTCGGTCTACAGAACTCCCTGCCCAGTCGGCGTCGGTGTACGCCTGTATGTTAAGGTGCCCATTGTCTTTGAACACAATCCCTCTGCCCGGAGTTCCCTTGAGGTATCTCAGGATCCTAGTGACAGCATCCATATGATGTGCTTGAGGTTCCTGCATAAACTGGCTCACAAGACTAACTGCAAACGCAATGTCAGGTCTAGTATGAGAAAGATAAATAATTTGTCAACTAAACGTTGATACTGACCTTTATCCGCAGATAGAGCCCCGTCGATTACCTGAAGTTTCGTATTTGCTGCCATTGGTGTATCACAAGGTTTACAATCAATCATCCCTACTTCAGCCAAAAGATCCAGAATATACTTACGTTGTGAAATATATATCCTGATTTTGACCGAAGTACCTCGATCCCAAGGAAGTACATGAGCCCCCCAAGGTCCTTCATTTCGAACTTGTGAACAAATACTTCCGAAGTCGGTCCATCTCCTCTTTATCATCTCCTGTGATATAATATCGTCTACGTAAATAATCAAACATGTTACCGTTCCCTCTTCGCCTTTTTATGAACAAGGTATGATCTGCATTGCTTTGTGAATATCCACTTTGTTTCATAACATCGGTAAATCTCCCGAACCACGCTCGAGGTGATTGTTTTAGTCCATACATTGACTTCTTTAAACGACAAACTTCTCCTTTGGCAAACTCTGAAGAGAACCCTGGGGTGGCTCCATGTACACTTCTTCTTTAAGGTCCCCCGTGAAGGAATGCATTCTTAACGTCGAATTGATGGAGAGGCCAGTGTCGTACTGCTGCTATTGAGAATAAGACCGGATGGATCTATTCGTGCAACTGGAGAGAACGTCTCAGAATAATCAATGCCGTAAGTCTGAGTGTACCCTTTTGCTACAAGTCGGGCCTTATGTCGCTCCCACACTTCCACCTGCTTGTATTTGATTGTAAAGACCCATTTGCACCCTACAGCTTCTTTTCCTCGAGGAACAGGACATCTTTCCCAGGTCTCATTTTTCTGGAGCGCACTCATCTCGTTTAACATTGCATCCTTCCACTCAGGAATACTCAAGGCCTCTTTAGCATCTCTCGGAATTCTTTCATTGCATATGGAAGTTAAAAAACCTAGGGCAACATCACTCACCCCTTTTCTTGTACTGCTTATAGGATACCTGGACGTCTTTGACACCTTTTCTGGAGAGTATCTTGTAGGATCTGCAAGGCACCACTAGAGGGGGGGGGGGTGAATAGATGGTGCGGAAAGTGTGCTTTTTAAAATTTCTTTAAACTTGAACAATTCAAGTTCTGAAAACAGATTCTGTTTTCAGGACCAGTTTTTAAAATGTTTTAAAACTAGGTTAGAGGTCTCCAAACATTATGAAATTTTGAGATAACTTAGCCTCAGATGTTATGAGGGTCCCCCTAAAAATTTCAAATTAAAATTCAACCTTTAAACCCCTTCAAAAACCGTTGATACTCAGATTGTGCAATCTGCCAGAAACGGTAGATGGTTTTGAAAAATTAATTCCTATTTGTGTGAATGTCCAAACGCTCTGAAATTTGACCACTAACTTATTATATTACTATATTTAAATGGGTTGAAACAGTTTTGTAACAATTCTTTTGGGGAAGTAGGTCAAATATAATCAAAGTCTCAACCTTTGCAAGTCTGAAAATCAGACTGCACTAGTCTCAGAACTTTTGATGTTTGATTGACTTATACTTATCCAAAAGGGTTGAAACTTATGCCAAAATTAACCCCAGAACGCGTAAGTATGTTTCTGGAAATTTTTTGTAATTTTTGAAAATCGTTACTATTTAACGGATGCGAAACAAGAAGGATAAACAGTGCAGTAACTGAAACGTACATGCAGAAAGTAAATGGCACCAAGAATTTTATACTGGTTCGGTTATAAACAACCTACTCCAGTCTTCAAGGAACACCTTCCTTGGTTCACACTAATCACACACACGCAGGTACACCCTTACCGCAGGGTTGATATAGTTACACCTAACTCCAACCCTTTACAAACCTTGTATGACGAGTACAATTCACACGAACACCACCACCTTGCTAGAATGAAGATTGATCACACCTTGATCAATCTTTTACAAAGATGTATGAATGGTGGTTTATCTCAAGCCTATTCAAGATTGAAAGAATATGAATACAATAGGCTTTACAAGAAACGAGAAAGAAAGAAATGTAGGAGAAGAACTTGGCAATTTGATCTCTTTAGAATGCAATGCTTGTTGTGTTATTTTGTTTGCTCTCCTCTTCTTTCCTTATAGTTGCAGCAGTCCCCCCTAGGGCTTCTCCCCTCTTGAAAATTGTCTTTTAAGTCCTTGAGAGAGTGTAAGACATCATTGTGACAATGCCTTGCTTACTTGGCATCTTCCTATTGGATCATCATTTAGTCTTCGCTTACTTGGCACCTCCTTATTGGCTCAATGTTGTCATCAAGATGACATGGAAAAAACCTGAGATATACACTTTTAAAATGTGCCAAAATAAAACATGAAATCATACCATAAGTCAAGAGATACACCATAAATTGCAAGACCAAAAATTCCTCCATTTGCATTCCAAAAATTCGGCCATTATACCCTTGCCATGCTGAATTTTTCAGCATGTGCAACCTTCCTTTTCTTTCAAAAATATACCAATTATTCTTTGATTTTTCATCATAAAAATGAATCAACAATATATGGAAAGTATTGCTACCAATTAAGAAATGAACTTGGACACAAAAAGCTCATCAAATTCGGTCATACACCTTGTACACATGCTGAAATATTTTCAGCATGTGATATATAGAATATCACCATTTATTTTATTTAAATATTATTCAAAACCTTACCATACCTTCTTCCAATTAATCACCTAATAAAAGATAACAAAATATGTCACATTTAACACCAAAAAATCGGCCAGCTGAGGTTAGTATGCTGAAATTTTCAGCATGTGACATAAGAGAGATATATGTTGAATTCTTACCATTTGTAGCTTCTCCCTTCAATTCACCAACAATGTATGATTGATCCTTCACCAATCAATATGCCAACACAAAGCTCCACATGTGCTCCAACTCAGCTGTATGTAACGTTATATGATGTGTAACATGTGCTGAATTTATTTTTGCTAACTTTGTAAAATAGTGCACATTTAATAATACACACATGTAATATTCCAATCAGCCCTTAATTTAATTTTCTAGAACACTTTAAGATGTATATCATATGTAAAAAGTGTCTAGATACGTGTCACATGATGTACAAGAAAAACGTTACATGTTATGTGCGTAGAAAACCGAATTTTCGATATTTATCGATACCCGATTTTTCTCTAATTTAAATTCCAACTTTTGCACATGTTATATATATTATGTTATACATAATATATATAATATATACTTTAAATCTCAGCACTTGGCTGGTTTAAAGTGGTACCATTAGCATGTGACAAAATTAAACTTGGAATCTTCACATTTTGGCCTTAATGTGGAGTAATTTGTGTGTGCCAACATGGAAAGTATTTTTGGCTGAATATGTCATGTGTAGCACGAAATTTACATCATATTTTGATGTATATGGGCTGGCCATTTATTTATGGCAAGTACGTGACACGTTGGCGAAGTTTCGGTATTCGCCCGATACGACAAATTTCGGTTTAGAACCTTTTATCGTGTCGTATTTGATTTGTCATCACCATATCTTATATCATATGATATAAGACCTGAATATACTCATAAATATGAGTCAATTATAGTGGTGTGACGTTAACGTACGTAAAATATATAACGTGTCGGTAGTACGTTGGAATACATGTGTATGTGCCTTTTTCAAAAAATCTGAAAATATATAATTTTATGCATATGTGGCGTGTACATTAAAGATGGAGAGGAGGAGAAGACTTTCCTTCCTTAGCCTTGTTGCCTTTGTGCCTTTTCTAAATGAAGCTTCCTTTAATGAACTACTTAGTTTATTAAACTAAGTACTTCACTTAATGAACTAATTTAGTTCATTAATGGTGGCACCTGAAAATAGTATAAACACAACAAATGTTTGCCATATGATGTAAGCTTTAATGCTTTCATGGCTCGTTAGTACGGCAACATAATATATAAGCTAAATAAGGCAAGTAATGGCAAGTTATCATGCATACATGTACACATTTATATATGTTTATGCACGTTTATATATATGTATACATTCAAGACACTTATTTTGAAATCACTCAAACCCCCCTTATCTTTACAATCTCCCCCTTTTGATGATTTTCAAAATAATTTGTGTACATGATTTAAATGCTATCTCTCCCCCTTGAATTGTGCGCAAATTTGAAATTTGAATTTCGAATTTCAAATCCGGCTCCCTCTTGATTTGTGCAATTAAGATCAATCAAGATCAATCAGTGTCTCTCTCCCCCTTAAGTCATGCTTTTCTCTCTCCCTTTATTTTGGAAAGTTAATCAAAAGATTCCTGTCAAAAAGGAAAGTAAATCAAATAATATCAAATCAAATCATATCAGCGAGAATCATGCCTAATTTAGAACGAAGAGATTCATATGTGCCTTGATTTAAGGCCTTTGTAAATATATCCGCTACTTGTGATTCTGTGCGTACGTGATCTATGACAATATTACCATTGTTAACGTGATCACGAAGAAAAGTGATAACGTACTTCTATATGCTTAGCCTTAGAATGTAACACGGGGTTCTTAGACAAATTGATGGCACTCATACTATCACAATATATGGGAATCTTATTTACGACAATTCCAAAGTCCGAAAGTTGTTGTTTTATCCACAACAACTGTGTGCAACAAAGGCTAAGAGCCATGTACTCAGCCTCAGTAGTGGACAAAGCAACACTTTCTTGCTTTTTGGAAAACCATGAAATAAGAGAATTTCCTATAAATTGGCAGGTTCCGCTCGTGCTTTTTCTATCTATTTTGCAACCACCATAATCTGCATCAGTGTAAGCATGTAAGTCAAATGTAGAATCCTTATCGTACCAAATACCTAAGGTGGGCGTGTGCTTAATATAACGGAATATTCTTTTTACCGCATTTAAGTGTGGACACCTTAGGTTGACTTTGAAAACGAGCACACATACATACGCTAAACATGATGTCAGGCCTACTAGCAGTTAAATATAGCAAAGAACCTATCATAGATCGATATAATCCATTATCAACGTCTTTACCATGTTCGTCTTTGTCTAATTTAGTAGTGACACTCATAGGGGTGGGGGATGGTTTCAAATTTTCAAAATTAAACTTTTTGATCATGTCATTAACATATTTTGCTTGGCTTATATGAATTCCTTTACTCGTTTGCTTAATCTGCAAGCCAAGAAAATAATTAAGTTCACCAACCATAGACATTTCAAATTCAGATTTCATGCAATTTTCAAAATCTTTTAACAAGTCTATGTGAGGTAGAGCCAAAAATAATGTCATCTACGTAGATTTGAATAATAAGTAAATCTAATTTTTCTTGTTTCAAAAATAGTGTACTATCTATAGTACCAAGTTTAAAATTATTTTCTAAAAGGAAAGTAGCAAAACGATCATACCATGCTCTCGGTGCTTGCTTTAGGCCATATAGTGCCTTCTTTAGTTTGTACACGTGATCTGGATGTTTCAAATCTTCAAAACCGGGTGGTTGCTTCACGTATACTTCTTGTATGAATCCATTTAGGAAAGCACTTTTTACATCCATTTGATATAATTTAAAATCTTTCATGCAAGCAATAGCAAGTAATAGTCGTATAGCTTCTAGACGTGCTACGGGTGCGAATGTTTCATCATAGTCAATTCTTTCTTCTTGATTATATCCTTGTGCTACAAGTCTCGCTTTATTTCTAACAACCTTTCCTTCTTCATTCATTTTATTCCTAAATACCCACTTTGTGCCTATAATAGTCTTATCTTGTGGACGTGGCACTAAATCCCATACATCATTTCTGACGAATTGATTAAGTTCGTCATGCATAGCATCAATCCAAGATGAATCACTCAAAGCATCATGCACATTTTTGGGCTCAATTTCAGAAATCATAGCATGAAATTCATTTATTTCATCCGAAGTGATTCTTCTACGTGGTCGCACACCGTGAGTGAGGTCGCCTATGATGAGATCATGTGGGTGATCTCTATGCCATCTTGGTTGATTATTTTCTAAGTTATCATGCATTTCTATGTGATCATGTACTTCTAGTGTGTCATTCATATCATGCATATCAAAAGAATCATCATCTTCAATCAAAACGGGTTTCAATTCAAAATCATCGTCATATTCCTTATCTTTATCAATCTCACCAAATTCATTGAATTTAACATGAATAGATTCTATAATTTGTTTAGTGAGAGGATCATAACATCTATATGCCTTTGAATTTATAGAATATCCAACAAAAATGCACTCAATTGATTTGGATTCAAATTTATCTAAATTATCTTTTGTATTCAAGACAAAACATTTGCATCCAAACACACGAAATAATCAATCTTAGGCATGCGATCATTCAAAATTTCATAAGGCATCTTGTTTATTTTCTTTCTTATAGATAGGCGATTTACAATATAGCATGCACAATTTACGGCTTCCGCTCACAGAAATCTAGGCAGTTATTTTCGCAAAGCATAGTTCTAGCGATTTCTTGTAGTGTACGATTCTTTCTTTCTACTACTCCATTTAGTTGTGGAGTTCTAGGTGGCGAAAACTCATGTTTAATTCCTTTTTCTTCACAAAATGAAATCATCTCTTTGTTTTTAAACTCGCCGCCTCTATCGCTTCTTATCCTTTTCACATTTACACCGTATTGATTTCAAGTTGTTTAATTAATTTAGCAATCTCTGCGGCGCTATCATCCTTATGTGCAAGAAATAAAGTCCAAGTATAACGAGAAAAGTCATGAACAATTACGCATGCATAATGACGCCCAC
The DNA here is from genome assembly GCA_036186865.1 of Eustoma russellianum. NCBI lineage: Eukaryota > Viridiplantae > Streptophyta > Magnoliopsida > Gentianales > Gentianaceae > Eustoma > Eustoma russellianum. The sequence continues at coordinate 33,251,059 of AP025050.1, forward strand.
CAAGGCTTGTAGTGCGACTAGGACCAAACAAATCGATATGCAATAGTTCTAATATTCTAGTCGTGCTTATTTCATTTTTCGGCTTAAGTGACTCACGTGTTTGTTTGCCTTTTATGCAAGATTCACACAACTGAAAATTGTCTAAATCAAGCGTAGGCAATCCCCGTACTAGGTTCTTTCGTTGAAGTTTTTCTAGTGTGGAAATACCAATGTGTCCTAAACGTTTATGCCATCAATTCACATTGGGTTCATTTGACATAAAACACTTAACTTTAGCGTCTACTACATCATCCATAGATAGCGTAAAAATATTGCCTTCTCGTTTTCCTTTTAAAACGGTTTCTCCATTTTTATTTATTATATTGCAATAAGGGTGAGTAAAACACACATTGAAACCATTGTCAACAAATTGAGAAATACTAAGAAGATTGTAAGATAGGTTGCTTACCAAAAATACGTTGGAGATTTGGAGTGTGTTCGGATTACCAATAGTACCTTTTCCAATGATCTTGCCTTCATTGTTGTCTCCAAAGGTCACGGATCCGCCTTTTGTGACCTTCTTTAATTTGGAGAACAAGCTCGGGTCACCCGTCATGTGCCTCGAGCACCCACTGTCAAGGAACCACTTTATTGATGTGTCTTTCGATGTGTGGTCTCCCTGCAATGTGAAAAGGTGATTTAGGTACCCTTTTAATTTTGGGTCCTTTCGAGTTAGTTAATCACCTTTTGGTAAAGGTACCTTTCGGTACCCATACTTGGATGATCCTTCTCGGTCTATCAAATGGAAAGAATGTAGATGAAGATGCAATATAATAGACATGTGGTGCATGCACTTTGGGTCTTTGCCCAAGGACTCCTCTATACTCGTTGAATGAAGGACGCTTTTGATATGTCCTTGGTGTGTGTGTGCGTAGTGCGTGGATGATATGTATTTCGTGTATGCATTGTTCTTCTCTTTTCATATCTATATGGTACAACGTTATATTTCACATGATATGATGGAGTGGGGCATGAGGAAGGGGGCGCTTTTTGCGTCATCTCAGACGCCACTTGCGGCTTAGGGATGTCTACTTTCTTAGACACAACAAACTTGGTTGGTTTGATTGATACTTCGTTAGTATCAACGTATCCCAGTCCAGTTTTGTCGCTGTCATGCTTTTGTGATAATATGATACGATGCAGCATGTTGGACCCTGTATCAAACTGTTTCATCATTTTCTCTAAATTGGTATTCCTTGATTTCAAATTTGAAATCTCGGATTTCATTTCATTATTTTGAGAGGTTAATGATGAAATCTCGGTTTTCAATGCAGTGATGACACATGAAGACTCTTTCTTTGAATCGCTTAATTGAGCGACAAGATTCTCGTTAGAAGATTCTAACAGTTTCTTGTCTTCAATTAATCGTTTCTTTTCTTTAGCGAGAGTCTTTGTAAATTTATGCAATTCTAGATACTGACTAAAAAGATCATCATAAGAAGGTTCAGAGTCAGAGTCAGAATCAGATGATACCTCATTAGATGCTTTGGATGCAAAGCATACTTGTGCGGTCTCCTCTTCGGTCTCAGTCTCAGAATCTGATGAATCACTCCAGGTGGAAGCCTTTAGAGCACGTTTCCTTTGTTTAGGTTCTGAGACGAGTCTATGTTTGTTCCGCTCCTTGTCAGGGTACTTAGTAGTTTTTTTTCCTTTATTTCGGCAGTCATATGATAAGTGTCCATGTTTGCCACATTCATAACATTTAACGTCTTTATCGTTTGACTTGTTCTTATTTCTCTTAGTAGTAGTGCCCTTATTTTTGTTTCTAAATGACCTTCTCATAAATTTTCTCAATCCTTTAGCCAATAGAATTAGGTCATCATTATCCGATTCGGAATCACTATCCTCTACGTGATCGGAGGGAGGGGAGAGGTATTCATTTGATTTAAAAGAAACAGCTTTACCTTGTTTAGATGATTCCGTTTTCCGAATGGTGAGTTTATTTTCATAAACTTTAAGTGAACCGATTAGTTCTTCCATCTTTATTGATTTAGTTTCCTTGCTTTCTTCTATCGCAGTCACTTTAGGGTCCCATTCAGAAGGAAGGCTTCGTAGGACTTTCTGCACCTTTTCCTGCGTAGTAAAAGCCTTACCAAGAGACTCAAGAGAGTTGTAGATGTTAGTCAAACGAAGATCCATATCTACAATAGACTCATTGGGCAATAATTTAAAAGACTCAAGTGTAGACATGAGCATATTAATTTTTGACTGTTTTACTTGACTCGTACCTTCGTGTTTCATTTCTAGAATCCTCCACATTTCTTGTGCACTCGAACAGTTTGACACATAACTAGACTCACTCTTACTTAATCCGTTTAAGAGCAATTGCATAGCCCTAGCCTTCATACTAAGTTTCTTTTTGTCATCACTCGTATATTCTTGTCTTGTTTTAATAACTTCTAAAGTAACTCCGTCTACAGTGGATACATTAGATGGGACATAAGGACCATCTTCAATGATTGACCAAAGATCTATATCTATAGCCATAAGAAAAAGCTTCATCCTAAGTTTCCACTGAATAAACGACTCACCGTCAAAAAGTGAAGGCCTTTGGCTCGACATACCTTCTTGCTCGGTTTTGAGATTTGTGGATGCCATCTCACTGAATCGTTGGATTCCTTGAAGTGAGTATTCCTGCGCTCTAATACCACTTGTAGGATCTGTAAGGCACCACTAGAAGCGGGGGGTTGAATAGATGGTGCGAAAAGTGTGCTTTTTAAAATTTCTTTAAACTTGAACAATTCAAGTTCTGAAAACAGATTCTGTTTTCAGGACCAGTTTTAAAACGTTTTTAAAACTAGGTTAGAGGTCTCCAAAAATTATGAAATTTTGAGATAACTTAGCCTCAGATGTTATGAGGGTCCCCTAAAAATTTCAAATTAAAATTCAACCTTTAACCCCTTCAAAAACCGT
>AP025050.1:33260605-33388575 GCA_036186865.1 Eustoma russellianum
CTGTCAAGTTGGCAGGTTGGGGTGGATTAACCCGTCAACTATGGGTGAACATGGTCTCGTTCCACTCGTTTTTGTTTATGTATAAAACCAAATTGTTTTGAAAGAGTATTGAATTTTAGAATCTAAAGCCAAATCAAACAAATAATAAAACTGTTTTACAGTCCAATTTGGTTAGATTCGATTTTTGGCTTTTTTTTTTTAGTTTCTTAAATTACCTCAAAATCAGTTGTTAGACCCGGTTTTGTACATAAAAATTATTATTATTATTATTATTATTATTATATTATATTATTATTATTATTATTATTATTATTATTATTATTATTATTATATTATTATTATTATTATTATTATATTATTATTATTATTATTATTATTCTTATTAGCAAGCATCAGCAGCAGTCAACGAGGAATATTTCCCTCTTGTTTTCTAATACATAAGTATTGTAGTCACGGTCATGACAATATTTATATTCATCTTTAGAATTTCTTTGTTTGAAAACTAATGGGTTCGTCTGGACATGGTGAGCTTAACTTGTGGTGAAGGATGTAAGACGGCTGAAAGTTTCAGACTGGGTCCAACACAGGCTAACGGCAACCATTTTCTGTGCAGCTCATACTTACAGTTAAGGATTTTACATCCTATTGAATGTCCCAAATGTCTGATTGATAATGGTATATAAATTAATTAGATATACATTGACATACTTCTATTTAATGCGTTATAACATACGACAAAAAATGAGTTATGGAATCTTCTCTACTTACAGAGACATTCGATCATGTTAAACGGCTAATTCAAACCTGTTCGAACTAAAAGAAAAAGCCTAAATATTAACTCCGAAAAATCCTTGTTAAGACTCAAAATTGGTTGCCATAGACACAGTTTAGATATCTTCTGATGACAGAGTATTTTATGACTCTAATTACACTAATCTACCTTTATTGTCAATGCATTTTTTATCACTACTTTGAAAACTGCACTTTTTGTTTCTCTCTCATGGGTTGATTGCAAAGTTAACAAGCTATGGTTCTTAATCATAATTATCAATGTTCTAAGTATAAAAGATTAGAATCGATAGTCAACTAAGCATTCTCTCTAATAATGAAATAACAACAATTACCAGCTTGATCTTTTTTTTTTATCTTAAAAGGTGGAATTTCATTTAAATGTCATTTGCCAAAGCGGCGTTTACATCATGTGGTAATGGTCAAGGCCATTCAGTAATTACCAGGTGATCTTCAACTTGCAGAAATAATATATGATTAGAATTTAGATACTCAACTAAGCCATTCTCTCTAATAATCGTTTGCATAAAAAAAATCATCATTCACATTTGTCCTTCTGTTGGTATATGATATATAAACAATACAATACACTAACTGTCGAGATTCAAAAAATTTAGAACTCATTAAAGTGAGATTTAAATTTATAAGGTGGTTTTTCATTTATAAGAGTTTTTGTGGCCTCTAACGGCTTTATTCTATATTCTCCTGTAGTTCATGTTCATCCACAGTAACTTGATGTGATTTCTAACAGCTACAAAGGTAACAACTAGTTACATGTTCAACTCGGACAAATATACAGTTAAGATCCTGAGCTACCATATTTACATGTAAAAAACTATGTGTTGCCGCTCAACTTTAGCTTCGTTGACTAACTAGTTGCACCTTCACCTCGTCACCCTCAGTTCATCATGTCTTTATACTTGTTTAGCTTCGTTGCAGTTCTTCACTTCGACTACTCATAGTTTTGTGTTCTTCTTCACCTTAGGTCTTCCTTTATTTTCCTTGATCACATCGGCAAAGCAGTAATGCCTCATCAGTTCAGTACAGCTTCACTTCGGCCACTTCTCTAACCTCCCAGTACGACCACTTCTATACTCATGTCCGCACACCTAGTTCTGCATAGCTTCACTTCAGCCATTTGCTTTTCTTACTTCTCCAGTACAACCACTTCTATACTTAGACCGGCATAACTGGCTGAGCTCGGCACACCTTGCCTCGGCTTACTTCTACATAAATCACTAGATGAAAATAAACTATTGTTCATACATGGAGAAAACATTATGATAAACCATATAACACATATCGGTAATGACATTATAATATACAACAACAAAAATATTACCCAATTTAATATACAACAACAAAAATATTACCCAATTGCCTTAGGTGCTCCCGTCTATGGCGGGGTATAGAGGATCAGATGTATGCAACCATGCCCATGTGTTAGAAACACACAGTGGTTGTTTTCCGATAATCCATAATGATGCGTCAAGCTGTGTCGATCACTGCTACTTCACAATACAAGAAGCGCAATTAATTTAGTGAGTCATTTTGCTTTATTCCATCATATTTCTAAGTAAAGGAAAAGTGTGTCCTTGACTTTATTGGAAATAGAAACAATAACATTATAATACACATGAAGAATAAACCACGGCAACGCAATAAAATGAAAACAAAATTTGTGTTTGTATATGATTTAATTAAAGACCACTTGGGCATTAGGGTAGTAGTTGTACCAGTTGACCTGAATCAGTATCCATGTTGCTGGCCTATTTATTCAGGATTTCGTTATTGTCAATGCGATCCATTTGGGATTTAGCAAACAAGTTCATCTATATATTGGGCACTGTCTTCCAGCACTCTGTTGTACCTCAAATTACAGTACTTGAGACTTCTTCGGGAACATATGAACATACATATGACTAAGTTTGTCAAGTCCATCCTACTACTTTTTCTTATTGCTTCAGGTCAGTTTCAACCCAACCCCCCCCACCCCCCCCAAAAAAAAAAAATAATGTTTTGGTCTTAAATACGTAATTGTAATTAACAAATTTCCCCTTTGTTTCCTTCTCTTCCCAGTCACTGTGGAAGCTAAGAGACTCTTATACAAAACAAGCCGAGATGAAAAATTTCCACACACCAGTTACTCTTTTTCATCAACTGCTAAGAAGCTGAAAGGTGATGACTCTGTGCCTATGTGTATTGACGATGATTGTTCTCAAGAAGCTTGCGTTGTCAGAATAGAGGACATGTATGCAGAGAAAATATTTCGTATATTTTCTTGTATGTTTTACACAATGCTTAGAGTACATTTATAGGCCTATGTCTATGCTATACAAGGAAACAAATTAATCTCAATTGATATCAAATCAATCCTATCCCTAATTACCCGTCCTAATTATACGCTTTCCATACAATTACAATAATTACATCAATAATTACCCGTCCTAATTATACGCTTTCCATACAATTACAATAATTACATCAATAATGGACCAATGATTACGGATTCTAACACTCCCCTCAAGTTGAATCGTGGGGTCAATCACATTCAACTTGCACAAGATATTGTCAAACGACCTTCCACTGACTGCTTTGGTGAGTATGTCCGCCAGTGATCTTCTGATCGCACAAAGGGCAATTCAATAACTCCTGTTTCCAGCTTTTCTTTGATAAATGTCTATCAATCTCTATATGCTTAGTCCGGTCATGTTGTACTGGATTCTCTGAATGCTGATAGCTGCCTTGTTGTCACATAGAAGTGGTGTCGGAAGGTTGAACTGTAGCCCAATGTCCCTGAGTAACTTCTGAACCCATAACACCTCTGTAATTCCCTTCGTTATTCCGCGAAACTCTGCTTCAGCACTTGATAGAGAAACAACTTTCTGCTTCTTGCTTCTCCACGTCACAAGATTTCCTCCTAAAAGTACAAAGTACCCTGAGGTGGATTTTCGATCGGATGAGTCTCCAGCCCAATCTGCATCAGTATATGCCTGAATATTTAGGTGCCCATTGTTTCGAAACACAATTCCTCTTCCAGGTGTCTTCTTCAGATACCGTAGAATTCTCATGACTGCCTCCATATGGTGTTTTGTGGATGATGCATAAATTGACTGACAATACTTACCGCATAAGCAATATCAGGTCGAGTGTGAGATAAATAGATCAACTTACCCTACCAGCCGCTGGTACTGCCCGGTATCCATATATGCCTCTTCTTCGATCATCCGCAATTTCTGATTTGTTGCCATAGGTGAGCTACTGGGTTTACAGTCAAGCATCCCAACTTCAGCGAGTAGATCCAAAACATATTTTTTCTGTATGATATATATATTCCTGTTTTTGACCGTAAAACCTCAATGCCCAAGAAGTATTTTAGCCCCCCCCAAATCCTTCATTTCAAACTTGGTAAATAGATTATCCCGAAGACGTGCAATTTCCTTACAATCACTCCCTGTGATTATCATATCATCCACGTATATAATCAAAACACGTAACCAGTCCGTTCCTTCTTTTGACAACAGCGTGTGGTCTGCATTACTTTGTCGATAGCCATCTTGTTTCATAACTTCAGTGAACCTGCCAAACCACGCTCGAGGAGACTGTTTGAGTCCATACAGGGCTTTCAGTAAACTCTACACACTTCCCCTGCTTTAAAACCTGCAGAAAAAACCTGGAGGAGGGTTCATAATTACCTCTTCTTTGAGATCCCCATGTAGGAACGCATTTTTAACATCGAACTGATGAAGAGGCCAATTATGGGTTGCTGCGATTGAAAACAACACTCGGATCGTATCAATTCTGGCCACAGAGGAGAATGTCTCTGAATAGTCATACCATAGGTCTGAGTATACCCTTTAGCCAACAATCGAGCTTTGTTCCTCTCAATACTTCCATCAGCCTATATTTAATGGTGAATACCCATCGGCACCCAACTGCTTCTTTCCGGGTGGAAGCTGACACTTTTCCCACGTTCTGTTCTTTCTAGGGCTTCCATTTCCATGATCATAGCCTTTTCCATCTGGTTGAGATTGGGCCTCTTCAACTGTCCGTGTTATTTTCTCCTCACACAAAGAGAAAGAACCCTCGAGCTATCTGGGATAAACCTGTCACAGACAAACTCAAAGGATATTTTGAAGTTTTAGACGTTCGTTCAGGGGAATACCTGTCAGGTGGGACTCCTCGTTTTGCCCTCGGAGGTAGTACCCGAACTTCCTGCTGTGCCACCCGATGATCAGTCCCTGTAAGCATTTCGGGGTAATTGGGTAATCAAGGGAAGTATCTGTGTTTTGCGGGTTAGTATCACTTATTGTTGTCAAATCAGTATCATACTAAGAGTAGAATGAATAGCATTAGTATCTTGATTTGTTACCTTGCACAGTTCATTTGCCGGAGGCTCTTGTGGTTGTGGTACTGGCGCTTCAGGCCGGTACAATGTTGGGAGCTACAGCACAGTCGGCGCCCATCTACTTGCCGTGTTGGGTCATCCGTCTGACAAGGAAGATATGGCACCGTACAATCTAGGGTTCCTTCAGACGTACTCTCCCCCTGAGGCCGAGATTGGGAGGTGTAATAGAATTCGGTTTCAAGGAAAGTGCAGTTCATGTGTGATATGAATGCGACGGGTTCGGGGATTGTAACAACGGTAGCCCTTTTGAGTAGTGGCATACCCAACAAATATACATTTTTCAGCGCAAGGGTCTAATTTAGTGCGTTCATGTTTAGGAGTATGAGTGAATACGGTACAGCCAAATACTTTAGGTGGAAGGGTATATAGTGAGGGTAAAGGATGTTGGGAGGAGAGTACCTGAATGGGCGTTGGTAGTTGAGAATGCTAGTGGGCAGTCGGTTGATTAGGTAAGTGGCTGTGGATACCGCCTCCGGCCAGAACTTGTCGGGACATTAGAGTCAAACATCATTGCACGAGTCATTTCGAGAAGAATTCTATTTTTTCGTTCGGCCACGCCATTTTGTTCTGGTGTATGTGGACAAGAAGTCTGATGAATAATCCCATGAGTATCCAAAAATTGTGTCAAAGTACTGTCAAGATATTCGCCCCCATTGTCTGAGCGGAGAGTTTGTATTTTTGTATCGAATTGGGTTTGAATCATAGTGTAAAAATGAATAAATTTCTGAGAGACCTCTGACTTGTGTTTTAATATGTATAACCATGTCATACGAGAGAAATCATCAACAAATATCACGTAGTAGCGGAAGCCAAGTGGAGTGTTATATGGTGATGGACCCCACACATCAGAATGAACTAAAGAAAACATACGATTAACTCGTGTATTATTAGCAATATATGATGCCCGAGTTTGTTTCGCCCGGAGGCAAGTATCACAAGCCAAGGATGGAACAGAAGAAGTAAATAAGGTAGGAAAAAGACGTTTTAAATAACTAAATGAAGGATGCCCTAGTCGTCGATGCCATAGCCACACCTGTCGTTCAGTCGTCCCGGTGGCAAGATTAGACTGTCCCTGTTGCACCGCCGCATCAACATAGTACAAACCTTGGCGTTCAGTACCACGCCCAATGATCACCCCCGTACGAATGTCCTGTACAAGGCAAAAATCAGGATACATAAGTACTATGCAGTCAAGTGTCTTAGTAAGTTGACTAATAGACAACAATTTCGTAGATAGCGAGGGAACATAGAGACAGTTTTTTAAGGTAAGATCAGAAGTAATAGAAACGGTGCCTCCAGTTTTGACTGGAAGAGAGGCCCCATTGGCGGTGACAACTGCCCTTTTTGTAGGTGTGGTATGAGTGATAAAGTCACAAGGATCATATGTCATTGTGTCAGTGGCACCGCAGTCAAATATCCACTGTGAGGTGGTTTGGGTTAAATGACATTGGGAGTTAAGGGACTGATCTGGGGATAAAATATGTTGGGAGTCTGAATTGGGCAGGGTTGAAAAAAGAGGGGTCGTTTTGAGTGAAGGGGGGACTTTAGGGTGCATAAGTGTCATAGCAGGAAGTTTGGGGGCCACACCATCCGTTTTTATAATCTGAGGACCACAAATATAACCTGCAGAAACTTGGGGGACTTCGCTGGAGTTTAGCATATTTATTGGGGCAGATTTAAAACTGGGGGAAACAAAGGAGGGCTCAGCATGCAATATTGAAGTATTTAAAGAGTGGAAGGGGCTAGGGTTTTCAACCCCAGCCCCGTTACCTTCTGCGCCGCTTGCTTCGTTCTCTCCCATGGCAGCCATGGCTGACCCGGCACTTTCTGCGTATTTCTCTCCAGATTTTCTCAGATTTAGCCCCTCTGAGTCCTTCTTGTTGCCAGAGTGACTGATTTCAGTGCTTTGGGCGGCGGAGGCGTGAGCTTTCTTCTTATACTCGTCCCACCAGTCAGGATATCCATGCAATTTGAAACACCTATCCTTGCTGTGACCCTTTTTTCTGCAGTGAGTGCACTCGGTGTTTTTATCATCTCCACCACGCCGTGATGGGTTCCCTGAGCGTGGTGGCTGTCCCGTTGGTCCTCGTGGTTTGTCTGTTGTTGATTTTGTTACTAAACCGTGTCCCAATCCAGATGAGGAATTCGGTTCTGATGGATTGCTGGTTAGAACTCCCTGCTGAATCTCAGCCCGTCGGAGTTCGTTGTACGCGGTTTCAACCGTAGGCTTGGGTTCTCTTTTCAAGAGTTCCCTTTTTGTGTCTGCAAATTTTTCGTCAACTGCCAGTAGCAGTTGATAGAGCCTCTGTTCTTGAATTTTTTTGGCGTAAGTTGCAATGTCCCGTGGTGATTCCATGGGGTTAGGGTCCATAGAATCGATTGTGAGCCAAATTCCTTGGAGTTGATCCCAAAGGGATTCAAGAGTCCGACTTTCTTGCTTGATTGTGTAACATCTTTTGTGGAGATCGAAAATCTGAAGTGGATCTCCCCCTGACCCGTAAGTTACTGCGAGACCATCCCACAAGGCTTTCGCAGTAGAGTACTGTGACACATTATTTACTAGACTGTCATCAATATTATCAATTAACCACGTACATACCAGTTGGTCCTGTTGTTCCCACGCCGGGTAATTTGCGTCTGATGGAGATGGTGGAGGGGGCACCCCAGTGATGTGTGAGTTTTTTCCTCGGCCCCCCAACGCCATCTTCATTAATCGGCACCAGAGTGTGTAGTTTGTGGTTTAGTTTAACTTTCAGCACAAGGTTTGATGAGACTGGTGGTGGTGATGGGATGTTCATATTTTGTTGTAGAAAACGAGCAAATTGCTCAGATAAATCAAACGTTGAGGGGATATTGGTTCTGTTTTCTGATGTGCCTGAGTTTTCCTCAGAACTTTGGGGAGTTTCTGACATGTTGTTGTTTTGCAGGGAACGGATTTGGTCTTGGTGTTAACGGACCGGGATTGGTATATTGGGGCAATGAGGATCAAGATTCTGAGCCTCCAAACGGACAGATTTAGATGGGTACAGGTATGAGTATGGCAATGATGGATTCACAAGAATCTGAGCCTCAAACACGAAACTCAGATATTATACTTGATCGGAGGGTATGAATATGGCGATGAAGAAAATTATAAATCTGAGCCAGTTATGAATCAAAAAACACAGGTTTGATCATAACCGCTCTGATACCATGTCAGAATAGAGGACATGTATGCAGAGAAAATATTTCGTATATTTTCTTGTATGTTTTACACAATGCTTAGAGTACATTTATAGGCCTATGTCTATGCTATACAAGGAAACAAATTAATCTCAATTGATATCAAATCAATCCTATCCCTAATTACCCGTCCTAATTATACGCTTTCCATACAATTACAATAATTACATCAATAATTACCCGTCCTAATTATACGCTTTCCATACAATTACAATAATTACATCAATAATGGACCAATGATTACGGGATTCTAACATGCGTTGCTCCGTGCATCTGCAATATCAGTAGCATTGCGCTATGCTATGTACCTGGAGTGCCTCATCCTTACTGATGAGGGTCTGTGTTTGTTGATTTCTACTTTTGCAGTCTACACTCCGGTTCTTAAGAGTGTGTACCAAAACTAAAATAAAAAGCTATGTACTTGTCAGCATCAACTTGTATCACTGATGCTTTGTCACATTGATTTTTCATTTTAAAGAGAATCTACGGTTGTGATTTCTACGGTTGAGAATCACAACTCTTTTATCCATCCAACGATTATGATTTTGTTGTTGTATGCCAACTTTTTAAATCTTACTGGTTAGGTAGTTGTTTTGATTAGGTTCTAACAACAATCTTCTACATATATTGAACCATGATCAATTCAAAAGGGCAAGTTGGCTTCTTCTTCAATTTGATTTCAACTTCTTCGTGTTATCAGAGTAGAAAAAATGATGCACTCACACACAAAATACTCCCAGCTGTCTCTTCATCATGGCACCTTACCCATATCTCTGAAAATATCAAAACCGAAGAAGAAGAAACTTCTATGTAAATCGCCGTACACAATCTCAACGTGAATAATTTCCGAAATGGCAACAACCTCCTCTAATATTTTCGTTGCATCAACGGACTGCAAATCTCCCTACTTTTCTCGCCCCTCTGATCTTCCTGTCCTAATATTGTTACATAGCCATTTAGTTAGAATGACAAAAATTACTGTGTAGAGGAGAACCCTCATGAATGCCTTACGCTCAAAGAAATAAGGAAGACTTTCTCGATGGTTCAATTCCACAACTGAAGTTGGATGCTGCGGAGTACTTCCTCTTGGCAATAGTGCGATGTAATCGTGTTGGCTTGGTTAAGCAACGCGTTGGCCAAGGAATTACAAGGGGCCGCTGTGAAAAATATCAATCAACAACAAAACTAACAATCAACAAGAAGAAAAAAAACAAATTGTAATTTGAAATGAAAGACAAAAGAGGGATGAAATTGAGAGAGTATTGCTTATTCAGGAAGAATTAACATTGCAGAGAATGAACCAGACGGTTGATTGCATCGCAGTAGCTAAGCCTTATGTAGAAGAAGGCTAAACACTCGAAATTACAAGAATGTCCCTCTACTAACTGAAATTAGAACATGACTTAAAAAGGGCAAATCCTCATTTCATTTATTTAAACCGTTTAAACCGCCCAACTGCTTCTTCTTCCTCCCGTGGCTGTCACTTCCGTGTAACACCTTCTTGATTCTTCCTCATTGCCATCACGTGCTCAATCATATCTTTCCATCTAACCAACAAACACAATTCATAAGCATCTCAATCGTTGATCTATGCAATGATCCAACGTTCATTTGATCAGTTTGCCACGGATCACGATCAATACTTCAACCACTTCCAACTGTATCGTCATGCTCATCACTGTACCTGCATTCATCTTCAACATCCCTCCTCAAGCTTATTGGCATAAAGATTATGCATTCCAAGCGTAGACACCATCTGATCAAACTTCCTGATGTCAAGGGGTTCAGTGAACACATCAGCCACCTGAGTTCTATTCTAATGGGCATCAACTTCAGCACACCTTCGTGCACCCTATCTCTAATAATGTGGCAATCAATTTCTATGTGCTTAGTACGTTCATGGAACACTGGATTTTCAGCTATATATATAGAACTCTTACAATCACAGAACACTTCCACGGGGTTCTGATTCTTCTCCTTCAATTCCTTAGCAGAGCCAACAACCACACTACCTCACATGTCACCATTGTCATGGCTCTATACTCAGCTTCAGCTGAGGACCGGGAAACCGTTTTTTGTTTCTTGGCCTTCCAAGAAATCAATGCATCTCCAAGAAACACTGCATAGCCTGTAATTGATCTTATGGTATCACTACAACCTCCCTAATCCGCATCAACAAATGCCTTAAGTTTAAGATCTTCAGCTCTAGGGAACAACAAACATTTCCCAACAGTTCCCTTCACATACCTCAACACCCTATGAGCTTCCATTAAATGATCCTATGTAGGACAATCTAGATATTGACTTAGTTGCTGAACAGCAAAGGATATGTCTGGCCTAGTTATAGTGAGGTAAATCAGCTTTCCCACCAACTTTCTGTACTGAAATACGTCTGGAAGCAAGGCTGAATCATTCTTGTCTAAGCTGCTGTGACTCTCCATAGGACTCTTCGATGGTGTAGCAGCCAAGAAACCCATCTGCTCAAGCAATTCAATAGTGTACTTCCTTTGATTAATATGTAAACCTCTCTCTGCTTGAGCTACTTCAATGTCTAGAAAATATTTTAGCTTGCATAGATCCTTAATTTTGAACTCATCATGTAAAGATCACTTTATATCCTCAATCACCCCCTCATTGTCACAAGTGACAATGATGTCATCAACATATACCAACAGACACAGAAGTGAACTGCCAACAGATTTGAAAAATAAGGTATAGTCAGACCTTGACTGCTGAAAACCATGAGCAAGCAAGATCTTAGTCAACGTGGCATTCCATTCTCTGCTAGCTTGCTTGAGTCCATACAAAGATTTTTGAAACTTATACACTAAGCCAGGTGTGGCTAAAATAACTCCAGGAGGTGGTGTCATGTAAATGTCTTCATGTAGGTCTCTATGAAGAAATGCATTGTTGATGTCAAGTTGGTGAATATGCCAATGATGCTGTGATGCTAGTGCCAACATCAATCTGACTGTGGTCAGTTTGGCCACAGGGGAGAAAGTTTCCTAGTAATCAATCCCATATTGCTGAGTGTATCCTTTTGCCACCAGCATAGCCTTATACCTCTCCACTTGTCCATCAGGCTTTAGCTTCACTTTGTACACCCACCTACATCCAATGGGTGTCTTCCCTGGGGGCAGAGGAACCAGTGTCCATGTCTGGTTGGCTTCCAAAGCTGCAAGTTCACAACCCATAGCCTCCTGCCATTCAGAGAAACTAGATGCTTCTACATAACTGTTAGGCTCTTTATGTGCAACAAGACTTAAAGCATATGATTTGTACACTGGAGTTAAATGATCACATGACATGTAATGATGCAAGGAGTGTGGGGAATTCTGAACTTGATTAAAATAATAATCTTGTAAGTACGCTGGTACACTTTTGGTACGTTTGGATCTGTTTGTGACTGAGCATTCAGACTGTGATCAGGTAGATGCAATGGGTAAATCAATCACTAGCTCATAAGGAGGAGATCAGATGCCAAAGGTGGAAAAGATTCTAGTGATTGGCTGGATGGAGTGGGAGATGATTGAACTTGAAGTTTTGAGGGAGAGGATAAGGGAGAAGGAGATGTAGATGTATCTGCAGGTGTGCCTGGATTGTAGAGATAAGGGGGTTTGAGTGATTTCAAAATAAGTGATTTAAATGCATGATATATATAAACGTGTACATGTATGCATGATACTTTGCCATTACTTGCCTTATTTAGCTTATATATTATGTTGTCGTACTAACAAGCCATGAAGCGTTAAAGCTTACATCATGTGGCAAACATTTTTTGTGTTTATACTATTTTCAGGTGCCACCATTAATGAACTAAACTAGCTCATTAAGTGAAGTACTTAGTTTATTAAACTAAGTAGTTCATTAAAGGAAGCCACATTTGGAAAAGGCACAAAGACAACAAAGCTAAGAAGGAAAGTTTTCTCCTCCTCCCCTTCTTAATACACACGCCTATATACATATATACACATATTTTCAGATTTTTTGAATAAAGACACATACACATGTATTCCAACGTACTACCGACACGTTATATATTTTACGTACGTACGTTAACGTCACACCACTATACTTAACTCATATTTATGAGTATATTCAGGTCTTATATCATATGATATAAGATATGGTGATGACAAATTAAATACGACACGATAAAAGGTTCTAAACCGAAATTTGTCGTATCGGACGAATACCGAAACTTCGCCAACGTGTCACGCCTGCCATATACATCAAAATTGATGAAAATTTCGTGCACATCACTGAATATTCAGCCAAAAATACTTTCATGTTGGCACACACAAATTACTCCACATTAAGGCCAAAATGTGAAGATTCCAAGTTTAATTTTGTCACATGTAAATGGTACCACTTTAGACCAGCCAAGTGCTGAGATTTAAATTATATATTATATATTATGTATAACATAATATATATAACATGTGCAAAATTTGGAATTTAAATTAGAGAAAAATCGGGTAATCGATAAATATCGAAAATTCGGTTTTCTACGCACACAACACATGGAACGTTTTTGGTACATCATGTGACACGTATCTAGACACTTTTTACATATGATATACATCTTAAAGTGTTCTAGAAAATTAAATTAAGGGCTGATTGGAATATAACATGTGTGTACTATTAAATGTGCATTATTTTACAAAGTTAGCAAAAATAAATTTCAGCACATACACAATCATTTCCAACGCCACCTACAGCTGAGATGGAGCTTATTTGGAGCCTTGTTGGCATATTGATTGGTCAAGGATCAATCATACAATGTTGGTGAATTGAAGAGAGAAGCTACAAATGGTAAGAATTCAAAATTATCTCTCTTATATCACATGCTGAAAATTTCAGCATGGTAACCTTAGGTGGCCGAAATTTTGTCTTCAAAGTGATATATTCATCATCTTTTATTGTGTGATTGATTGGAAGAAGAAATGGAAAGGTTTTGAATATTATTTAAATTAATAAAGGTGATATTTTATATCACACATGCTGAAAATTTTTCAGCATGTGTGAAGACATGGTGGCCGAATTTGTGAGCTTGAAGTGTCCAAGTTCATTTCTATGTGATAGCAATACTTACCATAATTGTGATTCTTTTATAAAGAAAAATCAAAGTAAATTGGGTATTATTTTGAATAAAATTGAATGATGCACATGCTGAAAATTCAGCATGGCAATAGACATAATGGCCGAATTTTATCCTAGTTGGGAAGGATTTGATGTCTTGCAATTTATGTGATATATCTTATGATTTATGGAAGTATTTTGTGATGATTTTGGCACATGTTTAAGTGTAATTCTCAGATTTTTTCCAAGTCATCAATGATGACAACATTCATCCAATGAGAAGGTGCCAAGTAAGCGAAGACTAAATGATCATCCAATAAGAAGATGCCAAGTAAGCAAGACATTGTCACAATGATGTCTTACACTCTCTCAAGGACTTAAAAGATAATTTTCAAGAGGGGAGACTACACAAGGGACGGCCTGACCATTAAAAGGAAAGAGAGAGCAAACAAAACAAGCACAAGCATTGCAATCAAAGTGATCAAAAAGCCTAGCTCTTCTTCTTCTACATCTTCTTTCTTTCTCTCTTCTTGTAAGCCTATTGTATTCATATCTTTCAATCTTGAATAGGCTTGATAGACCACCACTCATTATATATCTTTGTAAAAGATTGATCAAGGTGTGATCAATCTTCATTCTTGCGAGGTGGTGGTGTTCGTGTGAATTGTATCGTCATACAAGGTTTGTAAAGGGTTGGAGTTAGGTGTAACTCTATCAACCCTTGGTAAGGTGTATTGCGTGTGTGTGATTAGTGTGAACCAAGGAAGGTGTTCCTTGAAGACTGGAGTAGGTTGTTTATAACCGAACCAGTATAAAATTCTTGGTGCCATTTACTTTCTGCATTTACTTTTCAGTTACTGCACTGATTATCCTTCTTGTTCGCATTCGTAAAAATAGTTAACGAATTTCAAAAATCACGAAAATTTCCAGAAATATACTCACACGTTCTAGGGTTAATTTGGCACAAGTTTCAACCCTTTTGGACAAGTATAAGTCAATCAAACATCAAAAGTTCTGAGACTAGTGCAGTGTGATTTTCAGACTTGCAAAGGTTGAGACTTTGATTGTAGTTGACCTACTTCCCAAAAGAATTTTGCAAAACTGTTTCAACCCACTTAAATATAGTATAAGGAGTTAGTGGTCAAATTTTCAGAGCATTTGGACGTTCACACAAATAGGAATAAATTTTTCAAAACCATCTACCGTTTCTGGCAGATTCGAGCAATCTGAGTACCAACGGTTTTTGAAGGGGTTAAAGGTTGAATTTTAATTTGAAATTTTTAGGGGACCCTCATAACATCTGAGGCTAAGTTCTCTCAAAATTTCATAATTTTTGGAGACCTCTAACCTAGTTTTAAAAACGTTTTAAAACTGGTCTGAAAACAGAATCTGTTTTCAGAAGTTGAATTGTTCAAGTTTAAAGAAATTTTAAAAACCACACTTTCCGCACCATCTATTCAACCCCCCCTTCTAGTGGTGCCTTGCAGATCCTACAAGTGGTATCAGAGAGCAGGAACACTCACTTCAAGGAATCCAACGATTCAGTGAGATGGCAACCACAAATCTCAAAACCGAGCAAGAAGGTATGTCGAGCCAAAGGCCTCCACTTTTTGACGGTGAGTCGTTTATTCAGTGGAAACTTAGAATGAAGCTTTTTCTTATGGCTATAGATATAGATCTTTGGTCAATCATTGAAGATGGTCCTTATGTCCCATCTAAGGTATCCACCGTAGACGGAGTCACATTAGAAGTTGTTAAAACTAGACAAGAATATACGAGTGATGATAAAAAGAAACTTAGTATGAATGCTAGGGCTATGCAATTGCTTCTAAACGGATTAAGTAAAAGTGAGAGTCTAGTTATGTGTCAAACTGTTCGAGTGCACAAGAAATGTGGAGGATACTAGAAATGAAACACGAAGGCACGAGTCAAGTGAAAGAGTCAAAATTAACATGCTTATGTCCACACTTGAGTCATTTAAATTATTGCCCAATGAGTCTATTGTAGATATGGATCTTCGTTTGACTAACATCTACAACTCTCTTGAGTCTCTTGGTAAGGCTTTTACTACGCAGGAAAAGGTACAGAAAGTCCTACGAAGCCTTCCTTCTGAATGGGACCCTAAAGTGACCGCGATAGAAGAAAGCAAGGAAACTAAATCAATAAAGATGGAAGAACTAATCGGATCACTTAAAGTTTATGAAAATAAACTCATCATACGGAAATCGGAATCATCTAAACAAGGTAAAGCATTGCTTTTAAATCAAATGAATACGTCTCCCCTCCCTCCGATCACGTAGATGATAGTGATTCCGAATCGGATAATGATGACCTAATTCTATTGGCTAAAGGATTGAGAAAATTTATGAGAAGGTCATTTAGAAACAAAAATAAGGGCACTACGACTAAGAGAAATAAGAACAAGTCAAACGATAAAGACGTTAAATGTTATGAATGTGGCAAACTCGGACACTTATCATATGACTGCCCAAATAAAGAAAAGCAAACTACTAAATACCCTGACAAGGAGCGGAACAAAAATAGACTCGTCTCAGAACCCAAACAAAGGAAACGTGCTCTAAAGGCCTCCACCTGGAGTGATTCATCAGATTCTGAAACTGAGACCGAAGAGGAGACTGCACAAGTGTGCTTTGCATCCAAAGCATCTAATGAGGTATCATCTGATTCTGACTCTGACTCTGAACCTTCTTATGATGATCTTTTTAGTCAGTATCTAGAATTGCATAAATTCACAAGACTCTCGCTAAGGAAAAAAACGATTAATTGAAGACAAGAAACTGTTAGAATCTTCTAACGAGAATCTTGTCGCTCAATTAAGCGATTCAAAGAAAGAGTCATCATGCGTCATTACTGCATTAAAAACAGAGATTTCATCATTAACCACTCAAAATAATGAAATGAAATCCGAGATTTCAAATTTGAAATCAAGGAATACCGATTTAGAGAAAATGATGAAACAGTTTGATACAGGGTCCAACATGCTGCATCGCATCATATTATCACAAAAGCATGACAGCGACAAAACTGGACTGGGATACGTTGATACTAACGAAGTATCAACCAAACCAACCAAGTTTGTTGTGTCTAAGAAAGTAGACACCCCTAAGCCGAAGTGGCGTCTAAGATGACGCAAAAAGCGCCCCTTTCCTCATCACGCCCCACTTCTTCTTCATATCATGTGAAATATAACTTTGTACCATATAGATATGAAAAGAAAAGAACAATGCATACACGAAATTCATATCATCCACGCTACACACACACACACAAGGACATATCAAAAACGTCCTTCATTTAGTGAGTATAGAGGAGTCCTTGGGCAAAGGCCCAAAGTGCATGCACCACATATCTATCTATCGCACCTTCATCTACATTCTTGCCATTTGATAGACCGAGAAGGATCACCCAAGTATGGGTACCGAAAGGTACTTTTACCAAGAGGTGATTAACTAACTCGAAAGGACCCAAAGTTAAAAGGGTACCTAAATCATCTTTGCACATTGCAGGGAGCCCACATCGAAAGATACATCTATAAAGTGGTTCCTTGATAGTGGATGCTCGAGACACATGACGGGTGACCCGAGCCTATTCACCAAATTAAAGAAGGTCACAAAAGGCGGATCCGTGACCTTTGGAGACAACAACGAAGGCAAGATCATCGGAAAAGGTACGATTGGAAGTCCAAACACTCTCCAAATCTCCAACGTATTTTTGGTAAGCAACTTATTACAATCTTCTTAGCATTTCTCAATTTGTTGACAATGGTTTCAATGTGTGTTTTACTCACCCTTATTGCAATAATAAATAAAAATGGAGAAACCGTTTTAAAAGGAAAACGAGAAGGTAATATTTTTACGCTTTCTATGGATGATGTAGTAGACGCTAAAGTTAAGTGTTTTATGTCAAATGAACCCAATGTGAATTTATGGCATAGACGTTTAGGACACATTGGCATTTCCACACTAGAAAAACTTCAACGAAAGAACCTAGTACGAGGATTGCCTACGCTTGATTTAGACAACTTTCAGTTGTGTGAATCTTGCATAAAAGGCAAACAAACACGTGAGTCACTTAAGCCTAAAAACGAAATAAGCACGACTAGAATCTTAGAACTATTGCATATTGATTTGTTTGGTCCTAGTCGCACTACAAGCCTTGGTGGGCGCCACTATGCATGCGTGATTGTTGATGACTTTTCTCGTTATACTTGGACTTTATTTCTTGCACATAAGGATGATAGCGCCGTTGAGATTGCAAAATTAATTAAACAACTTGAAAATCAATACGGTGTAAATGTGAAAAAGATAAGAAGCGATAGAGGCGGTGAGTTTAAAAACAAAGAGATGATTTCGTTTTGCGAAGAAAAAGGAATTAAGCATGAGTTTTCGCCACCTAGAACTCCACAATTAAATGGAGTAGTAGAAAGAAAGAATCGCACATTACAAGAAATCGCTAGAACTATGTTATGCGAAAATAAATTGCCTAGATTTCTGTGGGCGGAAGCCGTAAATTGTGCATGCTATATTGTAAATCGCCTATCTATAAGAAAAAAAATAAACAAGACGCCTTATGAGATTTTGAATGATCGCATGCCTAAGATTGACTATTTTCGTGTGTTTGGATGCAAATGTTTTGTTTTAAATACAAAAGATAATTTAGATAAATTTGAATCCAAATCAATTGAGTGCATTTTTGTTGGATATTCTATAAATTCGAAGGCATATAGATGTTATGATCCTCTCACTAGACAAATCATGGAATCATTCATGTGAAATTCAATGAATTTGGTGAGATTGATAAAGATAAGGAATATGAAGATGATTTTGAATTGAAACCCGTGTTGAATGAAGATGATGTTCTTTTGATATGCATGATATGAATGACACACTAAAATGCATGATAACATAGAAAATAATCAACCAAGATGGCATAGAGATCACCCACATGATCTCATCATAGGCGACCTCACTCACGGTGTGCGACCACGTAGAAGAATTATCGGATGAAATAAATGAATTTCATGCTATGATTTCTGAAATTGAGCCCAAAAATGTGCATGATGCTTTGAGTGATTCTTCTTGGATTGATGCTATGCATGACGAACTTAATCAATTCGTTAGAAACGATGTATGGGATTTAGTGCCACGACCACAAGATAAGACTATAATAGGCACAAAGTGGGTGTTTAGGAATAAAATGAATGAAGGAAAGGTTGTTAGAAATAAAGCGAGACTTGTAGCACAAGGATATAATCAAGGAAGGAATTGACTACGATGAAACATTTGCACCCGTAGCACGTTTAGAAGCTATACGATATTACTTGCTATTGCTTGCATGAAAGATTTTAAATTATATCAAATGGACGTAAAAAGTGCTTTCCTAAACGGATTCTACAAGAAAAGTATACGTGAAGCAACCACCCGTTTTGAAGATTTGAAACATCCCGATCACGTGTACAAACTAAAGAAGGCACTATACGGCCTAAAGCAAGCACCGAGAGCATGGTATGATCGTTTTGCTACTTTTCTTTTAGAAAATAATTTTAAACGTGGTACTATAGATAGTACACTATTTTTGAAACAAGAAAAATCAGATTTACTTATTATTCAAATCTACGTAGATGACATTATTTTCGGCTCTACCCTCACATAGACTTGTTAAAGATTTTGAAAATTGCATGAAATCTGAATTTGAAATGTCTATGGTTGGTGAACTTAATTATTTTCTTGCTTGCAGATTAAGCAAACGAGTAAAGGAATTCATATAAGTCAAGCAAAATATGTTAATGACATGATTAAAAAGTTTAATTTTGAAAATTTGAAACCATCCCCCACCCCTATGAGTGTCACTACTAAATTAAAAAAGACGAACATGGTAAAGACGTTGATAATGGATTATATCGATCTATGATAGGCTCTTTGCTATATTTAACTGCTAGTAGGCCTGATATCATGTTTAGTATGCATGTGTGCACGTTTTCAAAGTCAACCTAAGGTGTCACACTTCAATGCGGTAAAAGAATATTCCGTTATATTAAGCACACCCCGCCTTAGGAATTTGGTACGATAAGGATTCTACATTTGACTTACATGCTTACACTGATGCAGATTATGGTGGCTGCAAAATAGATAGAAAAAGCACGAGCGGAACTTGCCAATTTATAGGAAATTCACTTATTTCATGGTTTTCCAAAAAGCAAGCAAGTGTTGCTTTGTCCACTACTGAGGCTGAGTACATGGCTCTTAGCCTTTGTTGCACACAGTTGTTGTGGATAAAACAACAACTTTCGGACTTTGGAATTACCGTAAATAAAATTCCTATATATTGTGATAGTATGAGTGCAATTAACTTGTCTAAGAATCCTGTGTTACATTCTAAGGCTAAGCATATAGAAGTACGCTATCACTTTCTTCGTGATCACGTAAACAATGGTGATATTGTCATAGATCACGTACACAGAAGCACAAGTAGCGGATATCTTTACAAAAGCCTTAAATCAAGCCATGTATGAATCTCTTCGTTCTAAATTAGGCATGATTCCCGTTGATATGATTTGATTTGACGTGATTTGATTTACTTTCCTTTTTGACAGGAATCTTTTGATTTACTTTCCAAAATAAAGGGGGAAGAAAAATGATTTAAGGGGGAGAGAGAGAGACTAATTGATACTAATTGCACAAATCAAGGGGGAGCCTTTGAAATTTGAAATTCAAATTTCAAATTTGTGCATATTTCAAGGGGGAGCGTTAGCATTTAAATCATGTGCATAAGTTATTTTGAAAATCATCAAAAGGGGGAGATTGTAGAGATAAGGGGTTTGAGTGATTTCAAAATAAGTGATTTAAATGCATGATATATATAAACGTGTACATGTATGCATGATACTTTGCCATTACTTGCCTTATTTAGCTTATATATTATGTTGCCGTACTAACGCCATGAAGCGTTAAAGCTTACATCATGTGGCAAACATTTGTTGTGTTTATACTATTTTCAGGTGCCACCATTAATGAACTAAACTAGTTCATTAAGTGAAGTACTTAGTTTATTAAACTAAGTAGTTCATTAAAGGAAGCCACATTTGGAAAAGGCACAAAGGCAACAAAGCTAAGGAAGGAAAGTTTTCTCCTCCTCCCCTTCTTAAATACACACGCCTATATACATATATATTACACATATTTTCAGATTTTTTGAATAAAGGCACATACACATGTATTCCAACGTACTACCGACACGTTATATATTTTACGTACGTACGTTAACGTCACACCACTATACTTAACTCATATTTATGAGTATATTCAGGTCTTATATCATATGATATAAGATATGGTGATGACAAATTAAATACGACACGATAAAAGGTTCTAAACCGAAATTTGTCGTATCGGGCGAATACCGAAACTTCGCCAACGTGTCACGTACCTGCCATAAATAAATGGCCAGCCCCTATACATCAAAATTTGATGAAAATTTCGTGCACATCACTGAATATTCAGCCAAAAATACTTTCCATGTTGGCACACACAAATTACTCCACATTAAGGCCAAAATGTGAAGATTCCAAGTTTAATTTTTGTCACATGTAAATGGTACCACTTTAGACCAGCCAAGTGCTGAGATTTAAATTATATTTATATATATGTATAACATATATATATAACATGTGCAAAATTGGAATTTAAATTAGAGAAAAATCGGGTAATCGATAAATATCGAAAATTCGGTTTTCTACGCACACAACACATGGAACGTTTTTGGTACATCATGTGACACGTATCTAGACACTTTTTACATATGATATACATCTTAAAGTGTTCTAGAAAATTAAATTAAGGGCTGATTGGAATATTACATGTGTGTGACTATTAAATGTGCATTATTTTACAAAGGTTAGCAAAAAATAAATTTCAGCACATACACAATCAGTGCCAACGCCACCTACAGCTTGAGATGGAGCTTATTTGGAGCCTTGTTGCATATTGATTGGTCAAGGATCAATCATACAATGTTGGTGAATTGAAAGAAGAGCTACAAATGGTAAGAATTCAAAATTTATCTCTCTTATATCACATGCTGAAAATTTCAGCATGGTAACCTTAGGTGGCCGAAATTTTGTCTTCAAAGTGATATATTCCATTCAGCTTTTATTATGTGATTGATTGGAAGAAGAAATGGAAAGGTTTTGAATATTATTTAAATTAATAAGTGTGATATTTTACATATCACACATGCGAAAATTTTTCAGCATGTGTGAAGACATGGTGGCCGAATTTGTGAGCTTGAGAGTGTCCAAGTTTCATTTCTTAGGTGATAGTAATACTTACAATAAATGTTGATTTCATTTTTATAAAGAAAAATCAAAGTAAATTGGGTATTATTTTGAATAAAATTGAATGATGCACATGCTGAAAATTCAGCATGGCAATGAGACATAATGGCCGAATTTTATCCTAGTTGGGAAGGATTTGATGTCTTGCAATTTATGTGATATATCTTATGATTTATGGAAGTAATTTTGTGATGATTTCGACACATGTTTAAGTGTAATTCTCAGATTTTTTCCAAGTCATCAATGATGACAACATTCATCCAATGAGAAGGTGCCAAGTAAGCGAAGACTAAATGATCATCCAATAAGAAGATGCCAAGTAAGCAAGACATTGTCACAATGATGTCTTACACTCTCTCAAGGACTTAAAAGATAATTTTCAAGAGGGAGACATTACACAAGGGACGGCCATGACTCATTAAAAGGAAGAGAAGAGAGCAAACAAAACAAGCACAAGCATTGCAAATCAAAGTGATCAAAAAGCCTAGCTCTTCTTCTTCTACATCTTCTTTCTTTCTCTCTTCTTGTAAGCCTATTGTATTCATATCTTTCAATCTTGAATAGGCTTGACATAGACCACCACTCATTATATATCTTTGTAAAAGATTGATCAAGGTGTGATCAATCTTCATTCTTGCGAGGTGGTGGTGTTCGTGTGAATTGTACTCGTCATACAAGGTTTGTAAAGGGTTGGAGTTAGGTGTAACTCTATCAACCCTGTGGTAAGGTGTATTGCGTGTGTGTGATTAGTGTGGGAAGGTGTTCCTATGAAGATTCCTTGAGGAGTGTTTGTTTATAAAACCAAACCAGTATAAATATCTTGGTGTCATTTTACTTTCTGCATTTACTTTTCAGTTACTCACTGATTATCCTTCTTGTTCACATTCGTAAAAATAGTTAACGAATTTCAAAAATCACGAAAATTTCCAGAAGTATACTCACTTCTAGGGTTAATTTGGCATAAGTTTCAACCCTTTTGGATAAGTATAAGTTGATCAAACATCAAACGTTCTGAGACTAGTGCAGTGTGATTTTCAGACTTGCAAAGGTTGAGACTTTGATTGTAATTGACCTACTTCCAAAAGAATTTTGCAAAATGTTTCAACCCACTTAAATATAGTATATAAGGAGTTAGTGGTCAAATTTTCAGAGCATTTGGACGTTCACACAAATAGGAATAAATTTTTCAACCATCTACCGTTTCTGGCAGATTCGAGCAATCTGAGTACCAACGGTTTTGAAGGGGTTAAAGGTTGATTTTAATTTGAAATTTTTAGGGGACCCTCATAACATCTGAGGCTAAGTTCTCTCAAAATTTCATAATTTTTGGAGACCTCTAACCTAGTTTTAAAAACGTTTTAAAACTGGTCCTGAAAAAGAATCTGTTTTCAGAAGTTGAATTGTTCAAGTTTAAAGAAATTTTAAAAACCACACTTTCCGCACCATCTATTCAACCCCCCTTCTAGTGGTTCCTTGCAGATCCTACAAGTGGTATCAGAGAGCAGGAACACTCACTTCAAGAATCCAACGATTCAGTGAGATGGCAACCACAAATCTCAAAACCGAGCAAGAAGGTATGTCGAGCCAAAGGCCTCCACTTTTTGACGGTGAGTCGTTTATTCAGTGGAAACTTAGAATGAAGCTTTTTCTTATGGCTATAGATATAGATCTTTGGTCAATCATTGAAGATGGTCCTTATGTCCCATCTAAGGTATCCACCGTAGACGGAGTCACATTAGAAGTTGTTAAAACTAGACAAGAATATACGAGTGATGATAAAAAGAAACTTAGTATGAATGCTAGGGCTATGCAATTGCTTCTAAACGGATTAAGTAAAGTGAGTCTAGTTATGTGTCAAACTTTCGAGTGCACAAGAATGTGGAGGATACTAGAAATGAAACACGAAGGCACGAGTCAAGTGAAAGAGTCAAAAATTAACATGCTTATGTCCACACTTGAGTCATTTAAATTATTGCCCAATGAGTCTATTGTAGATATGGATCTTCGTTTGACTAACATCTACAACTCTCTTGAGTCTCTTGGTAAGGCTTTTACTACGCAGGAAAAGGTACAGAAAGTCCTACGAAGCCTTCCTTCTGAATGGGACCCTAAAGTGACCGCGATAGAAGAAAGCAAGGAAACTAAATCAATAAAGATGGAAGAACTAATCGGATCACTTAAAGTTTATGAAATAAACTCATCATACGGAAATCGGAATCATCTAAACAAGGTAAAGCCATTGCTTTTAAATCAAATGAATACGTCTCCCCTCCCTCCGATCACGTAGATGATAGTGATTCCGAATCGGATAATGATGACCTAATTCTATTGGCTAAAGGATTGAGAAAATTTATGAGAAGGTCATTTAGAAACAAAAATAAGGGCACTACGACTAAGAGAAATAAGAACAAGTCAAACGATAAAGACGTTAAATGTTATGAATGTGGCAAACTCGGACACTTATCATATGACTGCCCAAATAAAGAAAAGCAAACTACTAAATACCCTGACAAGGAGCGGAACAAAAATAGACTCGTCTCAGAACCCAAACAAAGGAAACGTGCTCTAAAGGCCTCCACCTGGAGTGATTCATCAGATTCTGAAACTGAGACCGAAGAGGAGACTGCACAAGTGTGCTTTGCATCCAAAGCATCTAATGAGGTATCATCTGATTCTGACTCTGACTCTGAACCTTCTTATGATGATCTTTTTAGTCAGTATCTAGAATTGCATAAATTCACCAAGACTCTCGCTAAGGAAAAGAAACGATTAATTGAAGACAAGAAACTGTTAGAATCTTCTAACGAGAATCTTGTCGCTCAATTAAGCGATTCAAAGAAAGAGTCATCATGCGTCATTACTGCATTAAAAACAGAGATTTCATCATTAACCACTCAAAATAATGAAATGAAATCCGAGATTTCAAATTTGAAATCAAGGAATACCGATTTAGAGAAAATGATGAAACAGTTTGATACAGGGTCCAACATGCTGCATCGCATCATATTATCACAAAAGCATGACAGCGACAAAACTGGACTGGGATACGTTGATACTAACGAAGTATCAATCAAACCAACCAAGTTTGTTGTGTCTAAGAAAGTAGACACTACTAAGCCGCAAGTGGCGTCTAAGATGACGCAAAAACGCGCCCCTTTCCTCATCACGTCCCACTTCTTCTTCATATCAGGCGAAATATAACATTTGTACCATATAGATATGAAAAGAAAAGAACAATGCATACACGAAATTCATATCATCCACGCACTACACACACACACACAAGGACATATCAAAAACGGCCGTTCATTTAGGTGAGTATAGAGGAGTCCTTGTGCAAAGTGCCCAAAGTGCATGCCCCACATGTCTACTATATCGCACCTTCATCTACATTCTTGCCATTTGATAGACCGAGGAAGGTCACCAAAGTATGGGTACCGAAAGTGCACTTTTACCAAGAGGTGATTAACTAACTCGAAAGGAACCCAAAGTTAAAAGGGTAACCTAAATCATCTTTGCACATTGCAGGGGAGCCCACACATCGAAAGATACATCTATAAAGTGGTTCCTTGATAGTGGATGCTCGAAACACATGACGGGTGACCCGAGCCTATTCCACCAAATTAAAGAAGGTCACAAAAGGCGGATCCGTGACCTTTGGAGACAACAACGAAGGCAAGATCATCGGAAAAGGTACGATTGGAAGTCCAAACACTCTCCAAATCTCCAACTTATTTTTGGTAAGCAACTTATCTTACAATCTTCTTAGCATTTCTCAATTTTTTGACAATGGTTTCAATGTGTGTTTTACTCACCCTTATTGTAATATAATAAATAAAAATGGAGAAACCGTTTTAAAAGGAAAACGAGAAGGTAATATTTTACGCTTTCTATGGATGATGTAGTAGACGCTAAAGTTAGTGTTTTATGTCAAATGAACCCAATGTGAATTTATGGCATAGACGTTTAGGACAAATTGGCATTTCCACACTAGAAAAACTTCAACGAAAGAACTTAGTACGAGGATGCCTACGCTTGATTTAGACACTTTCAGTTGCGTGAATCTTGCAGAAAAGGCAAACAAGCACGTGAAGTCACTTAAAGCCTAAAACGAAATAAGCACGACTAAAATCTTAGAACTATTGCATATTGATTTGTTTTGTCCTAGTCGCACTACAAGCCTTGGTGGGCGCCACTATGCATGCGTGATTGTTGATAACTTTTCTCATTATACATGGACCTTATTTCTTGCACATAAGGATGATAGTGCCGTTGAGATTACAAAATAATTAAACAACTCGAAAATCAATACGGTGTAAATGTGAAAAAGATAAGAAGCGATAGAGGCGGTGAGTTTAAAAACAAAGAAGATGATTTTGTTTTGCGAAGAAAAAGGAATTAAGCATGAGTTTTCGCCACTTAGAACTCCACAATTAAATGGAGTAGTAGAAAGAAAGAATCGCACATTACAAGAAATCGCTAGAACTATGTTAGTGCGAAAATAAATTGCCTAGATTCTTGTGGGCGGAAGCCGTAAATTGTGGCATGTTATATTGTAATCGCCTATCTATAAGAAAGAAAATAAACAAGACGCCTTATGAGATTTTGAATGATCGCAATGCCTAAGAGGACTATTTTTGTGTGTTTGGATGCAATGTTTTGTTTTACATACAAAAGATAATTTAGATAAATTTGAATCCAAATCAATTGAGTGCATTTTTGTTGGATATTCTATAAATTTCGAAGGCATACAGATGTTATGACTCCTTACTAGACAAAATCATGGAATCCATTCATGTGAAATTCAATGAATTTGGTGAGATTAATAAAGATAAGGAATATGAAGATGATTTTGAATTGAAACCCGTGGTGAATGAAGATGATGGTTCTTTTGATATGCATGATATGAATGACACACTAAAAATGCATGATAACATAGAAAATAATCAACCAAGATGGCATAGAGATACCCACATGATCTCATCATAGGCGAACTCACTACGGTGTGCAACCACGTAGAAGAATTACATCAGATGAAATAAATGAATTTCATGCTATGATTCTGAAATTGAGCCCAAAAATGTGCATGATGCTTTGAGTGATTCTTCTTGGATTGATGCTATGCATGACGAACTTAATCAATTCGTTAGAAACGATGTATGGGATTTAGTGCCACGACCACAAGATAAGACTATAATAGGCACAAAGTGGGTGTTTAGGAATAAAATGAATGAAGGAAAGGTTGTTAGAAATAAAGCGAGACTTGTAGCACAAGGATATAATCAAGAGGAAGGAATTGACTACGATGAAACATTTGCACCCGTAGCACGTTTAGAAGCTATACGACTATTACTTGCTATTGCTTGCATGAAAGATTTTAAATTATATCAAATGGACGTAAAAAGTGCTTTCCTAAACGGATTCTTACAAGAAAAAGTATACGTGAAGCAACCACCCGGTTTTGAAGATTTGAAACATCCCGATCACGTGTACAAACTAAAGAAGGCACTATACGGCCTAAAGCAAGCACCGAGAGCATGGTATGATCGTTTTGCTACTTTTCTTTTAGAAAATAATTTTAAACGTGGTACTATAGATAGTACACTATTTTTGAAACAAGAAAAATCAGATTTAGTTATTATTCAAATCTACGTAGATGACATTATTTTCGGCTCTACCTCACATAGACTTGTTAAAGATTTTGAAAATTGCATGAAATCTGAATTTGAAATGTCTATGGTTGGTGAACTTAATTATTTTCTTAGCTTGCAGATTAAGCAAACGAGTCAAGGGATTCATATAAGTCAAGCAAAATATGTTAATGACATGATTAAAAAGTTTAATTTTGAAAATTTGAAACCATCCCCCACCCCTATGAGTGTCACTACTAAATTAAATAAAGACGAACATGGTAAAGACGTTGATAATGGATTATATCGATCTATGATAGGCTCTTTGCTATATTTAACTGCTAGTAGGCCTGATATCATGTTTAGCGTATGCATGTGTGCACGTTTTCAAAGTCAACCTAAGGTGTCACACTTCAATGCGGTAAAAAGAATATTCCGTTATATTAAGCACACGCCCACCTTAGGAATTAGTACGATAAGGATTCTACATTTGACTTACATGCTTACACTGATGCAGATTATGGTGGCTGCAAAATAGATAGAAAAAGCACGAGCGGAACTTGCCAATTTATAGGAAATTCACTTATTTCATGGTTTTCCAAAAAGCAAGTAAGTGTTGCTTTGTCCACTACTGAGGCTGAGTACATGGCTCTTAGCCTTTGTTGCACACAGTTGTTGTGGATAAAACAACAACTTTCGGACTTTGGAATTACCGTAAATAAAATTCCTATATATTGTGATAGTATGAGTGCAATTAACTTGTCTAAGAATCATGTGTTACATTCTAAGGCTAAGCATATAGAAGTACGCTATCACTTTCTTCGTGATCACGTAAACAATGGTGATATTGTCATAGATCACGTACACGCAGAAGCACAAGTAGCGGATATCTTTACAAAAGCCTTAAATCAAGCCACGTATGAATCTCTTCGTTCTAAATTAGGCATGATTCCCGTTGATATGATTTGATTTGACGTGATTTGATTTACTTTCCTTTTTGACAGGAATCTTTTGATTTACTTTCCAAAATAAAGGGAGAGAGAAAAGCATGATTTAAGGGGGAGAGAGAGAGACTAATTGATACTAATTGCACAAATCAAGGGGGAGTCGAATTTGAAATTTGAAATTCAAATTTCAAATTTATGGCATATTTCAAGGGGGAGCGTTAGCATTTAAATCATGTGCATAAGTTATTTTGAAAATCATCAAAAGGGGGAGATTGTAGAGATAAAGGGGTTTGAGTGATTTCAAAATAAGTGATTTAAATGCATGATATATATAAACGTGTACATGTATGCATGATACTTTGCCATTACTTGCCTTATTTAGCTTATATATTATGTTGCCGTACTAACAAGCCATGAAGCGTTAAAGCTTACATCATGTGGCAAACATTGTTGTGTTTATACTATTTTCAGGTGCCACCATTATGAACTAAACTAGTTCATTAAGTGAAGTACTTAGTTTATTAAACTAAGTAGTTCATTAAAGGAAGCCACATTTGGAAAAGGCACAAAGGCAACAAAGCTAAGGAAGGAAAGTTTTCTCCTCCTCCCCTTCTTAAATACACACGCCTATATACATATATATTACACATATTTTCAGATTTTTTGAATAAAGGCACATACACATGTATTCCAACGTACTACCGACACGTTATATATTTTACGTACGTACGTTAACGTCACACCACTATACTTAACTCATATTTATGAGTATATTCAGGTCTTATATCATATGATATAAGATATGGTGATGACAAATTAAATACCACACGATAAAAGGTTCTAAACCGAAATTTGTCGTATCGGACGAATACCAAAACTTCGCCAACGTGTCACGTACCTGCCATAAATAAATGGACAGCCCCTATACATCAAAATTGATGAAAATTTCGTGCACATCACTGAATATTCAGCCAAAAATACTTTCCATGTTGGCACACACAAATTACTCCACATTAAAGCCAAAATGTGAAGATTCCAAGTTTAATTTTTGTCACATGTAATGGTACCACTTTAGACCAGCCAAGTGCTGAGATTTAAATTATATATTATATATATTATGTATAACATAATATATATAACATGTGCAAAATTTGGAATTTAAATTAGAGAAAAAATCGGGTAATCGATAAATATCGAAAATTCGGTTTTCTACGCACACAACACATGGAACGTTTTTGGTACATCATGTGACACGTATCTAGACACTTTTTACATATGATATACATCTTAAAGTGTTCTACAAAATTAAATTAAGGGCTGATTGGAATATTACATGTGTGTACTATTAAATGTGCATTATTTTACAAAGTTAGCAAAAATAAATTTCAGCACATACACAATCATTGCCAACGCCACCTACAGCTGAGATGGAGCTTATTTGGAGCCTTGTTGGCATATTGATTGGTCAAGGATCAATCATACAATGTTGGTGAATTGAAGAGAGAAGCTACAAATGGTAAGAATTCAAAATTTATCTCTCTTATATCACATGCTGAAAATTTCAGCATGGTAACCTTAGGTGGCCGAAATTTTGTCTTCAAAGTGATATATTCCATCATCTTTTATTATGTGATTGATTGGAAGAAGAAATGGAAAGGTTTGAATATTATTTAAATTAATAAAGTGTGATATTTTACATATCACACATGCTGAAAATTTTTCAGCATGTGTGAAGACATGGTGGCCGAATTTGTGAGCTTGAGAGTGTCCAAGTTCATTTCTTATGTGATAGTAATACTTACAATAAATTGTTGATTCATTTTTATAAAGAAAAATCAAAGTAAATTGGGTATTATTTTGAATAAAATTGAATGATGCACATGCTGAAAATTCAGCATGGCAATGAGACATAATGGCCGAATTTTATCCTAGTTGGGAAGGATTTGATGTCTTGCAATTTATGTGATATATCTTATGATTTATGGAAGTAATTTTGTGATGATTTCGACACATGTTTAAGTGTAATTCTCAGATTTTTTCCAAGTCATCAATGATGACAACATTCATCCAATGAGAAGGTGCCAAGTAAGCGAAGACTAAATGATCATCCAATAAGAAGATGCCAAGTAAGCAAGACATTGTCACAATGATGTCTTACACTCTCTCAAGGACTTAAAAGATAATTTTCAAGAGGGTGAGACATTACACAAGGGACGGCCATGACTCATTAAAAGGAAAGAGAAGAGAGCAAACAAAACAAGCGACAAGCATTGCAAATCAAAGTGATCAAAAAGCCTAGCTCTTCTTCTTCTACATCTTCTTTCTTTCTCTCTTCTTGTAAGCCTATTGTATTCATATCTTTCAATCTTGAATAGGCTTGACATAGACCACCACTCATTATATATCTTTGTAAAAGATTGATCAAGGTGTGATCAATCTTCATTCTTGCGAGGTGGTGGTGTTCGTGTGAATTGTACTCGTCATACAAGGTTTGTAAAGGGTTGGAGTTAGGTGTAACTCTATCAACCCTGTGGTAAGGTGTATTGCGTGTGTGTGATTAGTGTGAACCAAGGAAGGTGTTCCTTGAAGACTGGAGTAGGTTGTTTATAACCAAACCAGTATAAAATTCTTGGTGTCATTTACTTTCTGCATTTACTTTTCAGTTACTCCACTGATTATCCTTCTTGTTCACATTCGTAAAAATAGTTAACGAATTTCAAAAATCACGAAAATTTCCAGAAGTATACTCACACGTTCTAGGGTTAATTTTCCACAAGTTTCAACCCTTTTGGATAAGTATAAGTCAATCAAACATCAAACGTTCTGAGACTAGTGCAGTCTGATTTTCAGACTTGCAAAGGTTGAGACTTTGATTGTAATTGACTTCCCAAACGAATTTTGCAAAACTGTTTCAACCCACTTCAATATAGTATATAAGGAGTTAGTGGTCAAATTTTCAGAGTATTTGGACGTTCACACAAATAGAAATAAATTTTTCAATACCATCTATCGTTTCTGGCAGATTCGAGAAATCTGAGTGCCAACGGTTTTTGTAAGGGTTAAAGGTTGAGTTTTAATTTGAAATTTTTAGGGGACCCTCATAACATCTGAGGCTAAGTTCTCTCAAAATTTCATAATTTTTGGAGACCTCTAACCTAGTTTTAAAAACGTTTAAAACGGGTCCTAAAAACAGAATCTGTTTTCAGAAGTTGAATTGTTCAAGTTTAAAGAAATTTTAAAAACCACACTTTCCGCCATCTATTCAACCCCCCCTTATAGTGGTGCCTTGCAGATCCTACATGGATTTGTATGTTCTTCAGGAGGCAAAGAACCAGGTGAAGACATGGAAGGACAAGAATCAAAATATGCTGTGACATCACAACTAGGAATTGGCAAGATAGAAATAGAGGCATTATAACTAGAATGCAAAAGAGTAGGCACTGTGACACCAGATGCAAAGAGGAACACATGTTCACGAAACACAACGTCCCTGGACACATAAACATCTTTAGTTTGAAGATCCTGGAGAATGTAGCCCATAGTAGTATATGACAACCCAAGAATACACTCCTTCTTGCCTTGGGACCAAACTTTTTAACGTGTCCCTGAGTGTTACTCCCAAATGCCAAGCACCCAAAAACTCTAAGGTTTTTGTGACAAGGAATTGATTTGTAAAGAAGCTGATGAGGAGTTAGGTTGTCATGGATTGGAGTTGGGGTGATGTTAATGAGGTAGGCTGAATGTTGGACACATAACCCCCAGTATGATGAAGGAAGGTTTGACTGGAACCTGAGGGCTCTTGCTACTGACAGAAGGTGCTGATGTTTTCTCTCTACCAGGCCATTTTGTTGAGGAGTGTTTACACAGCTTGTTTGATGAACAATACCATGAGAGGAATAAAATGAAGGCATGTTAAACTCCTGTCCATTATCAGATCCGATGATTCTTATTTTAGCATCAAATTTACAGAAACAAACTGATAAAAGCTTTGTATTATATGTCTTGCTTCTGACTTGGATTTCAACAAGCAAAGCCAACAGAATCTAGAGCAATCATCCACAATGGTTAAGAAGTATCTCTGGTTGTACATGGTGGGGTACTTGTAAGGCCCCCATATATCCATGTGTACAAGTGAAAAAGGAGAATGAGTGGCAGAAGATGAAATGGGAAAGGGTGCTCGTTTCTGTTTAGCAAGGGGACAAATCTCACAACTACAATTGTCATCTGATACAGATACTAGAGGATCTAACTTCTGTACTAGTTTTATTCATGATAATGACATGTGTCCCAATCTTGAGTGCCACAACATTGTATCTGCTTGTCTGGTAACCGGACCAAGAGTGGTAATGGGAGAAATATGGGAAAACGTTGGTGATGTAAGCTTGCTGGGACCATGAAGATTATACAGACCCTGGTTCACTTCAGCTGAACCAATCATCTGCTTGTTATGTACATCCTGTATGAAGCATTCGTTAGACTGGAATGTTATGGCAATGGAGTTACATTTGCTCAATTGACTGAGAGATATTAGATTAAAGGCAAAGCTAGGAACGTGAAAAACATTCACAAGTATCAATTGTGGATTTACAGTGATTGTTCCAATATGAGTTACAGAAGCATAGCTTTTATCTGGTCGCCTAACAGAAAGGGATGTAACTGCATGGTAAGTATCAAACAGCTCAAGGAAGGGGCAGACATAATCACTAGCTCCAGAGTCCAAAATCCAAGTGTTTAAGTTTTGAGCACATACATTACCTGACATATTACCTTCCACATTAGCTTTCTGAGCTGACATTATGGCATGAGGTGTGTCATTGCTAGTGCTCATATCCTGCACTGGTTTGTTGCTCCTCTCCTGCTTCTCTTGCAACAAACTAATGAGCTGAGCATATTGCTCCTATGTCAGGCCTTGGGATAACTGCACATTAGGATTAGATTGCTCCTGACTGTATGTCTCATAAGCTTCACAGAATTCATATTCTCCCCGACTTCAGTTTGAAACATCTGCTGGTTACCTCCAACACTACAGGCATCCCCACTCACCATATTCACCTGTGCCTTTGTTCTGTATCCAGGAGGATATCCATGCTTCTTGTAGCACCTATCTACAGAATGTCTTTTCATATTGCAATGTGTGCAGTATGGCACCTTGCCACCACCAGAGCCAAATCTGCCACCATCTCACTTATACCCCCTTCCAAGCTGCCTTTGAGAAGTCATACCACCAGGACCATAAGGTCTTGACATATATGAGTTGAATCTAGATGCATTGTTAACGTTCATTACTGCTAAAGGATTATTAATGAAATGGTCTGACCTTCTGTGTAGGGCATTTTCCTCTTAAGCTTTACAACCATAGCAAAGGCTGATTTCAAATCTGGTAACGGTGTGGTTAACAGAATTTGTGACTTAACAGCCTTAAACTCATCATTGAGTCCTTTCAAGAATTTAATCATGCAATCATTTTCTAAAAACTTATTAAATTGAATAGTAACGTTACAAGTGCACCGTCTACAAACACAACTAGGTACACATCTCAACACTGATAGTTCTTCCCAAATTGATTTCAGTCTGGTATAGTAATCAGTTACTGAACTGTTACCTTGTCTAATCTCATAGAACTCCTCCTGCAAATCTGATAATCTGAAGGCATCTGCACTTCTATACCTGAATCTTAAATCGTTCAAAATGTCCTCTGTTATATCAATCCAAGTGACACTCTGAGAAATGCTTACAGACAACGAATTAATAAGCCGCGAGGCCACTATATTGTTGGCCTTTAACCACGCATTATATCTTCTGGTTCTTTCAATTGGCTTAGGAATAGTTCCATCCACGAAACTAACCTTGTACTTGGCCTCCAAGGCTCTTCTTGCCGCTCTACTCCAGCTATGATAATTGCTACCTTCAAGTAACGCCTGTACCAAGATCATCGCAGGATTATCACTAGGATGCATATAATATGGATCCTCTGCAGGATCAGTGATTGCAGAGGCAGAATCATGAGGATTCGAAGTCGAGGGAGAATGATTATTCTTATTTGAAGCCATAAATGTGCCAAAGTTCATGAATATATCTCTGATACCATGTGGAAAATATCAATCAACAACAAAACTAACAATCAACAAGAAGAAACAATAAATTATAATTTGAAATGAAAGACAAAAGAGGGATGAAATTGAGATAGTATTGCTTTATTCAGGAAGAATTAGCATTGCAGAGAATGAACCAGACAGTTGATTACATCGCAGTAGCTAAGCCTTATGTAGTAGAAGGCTAAATACTTGAAATTACAAGAATGTCCCTCTACTAACTGAAATTAGAACATGACTTAAAAACGGCAACATCGTCATTTCATTTATTTAAACCATTTAACTGCCCAACTGCGTCTTTTTCCTCCCGCAGCTGTCACTTCTGTGTAAATCCTTCTTGATTCTTCCTCATTGCCACCACGTGCTCAATCATATCTTTCCATCTAACCAACAAACACAATTCATAAGCATCTCAATCGTTGATCTATGCAATGATCCAACGTTCATTTGATCAGTTTGCCACGGATCACGATCAATACTTCAACCACTCCAACTGTATCGTCATGCTCATCACTGTACCTGCATCCATCTTCAACAGCCGCTGTGCATGCTATTACCATACGCGAGGTATGGATTGACTTGGAGGAACGTTTCATGCAAGGTATCGATGCTCGAATTTACGAGTTGAAGCAGTCAATAGCTTCTATTGGCAAGAAAAAACTGCTCCCTTGGTTTACTTTGGCCGCCAGAAAATTTTTAGATAGAGTTACATTTATTTGACATTATCCCTATATGTTCTTGTGGTGGTTACACTTGTGGATTGGCAAAGTCATTCAAAAGAATGGAAGACAAAAAGAAAAATCTTTGATTTTCTTATGGACTTGGATGAAAATTATCGTACATAAATTCTCAAATTCTTTATATTTAGCCATTACCCAGCGTGAGCAAAGCATACACCTTAGTCGCATAGGAAGAGAAGCGGCAAACACTCACTCAGGTGGTGCTACCACAAGCCGAGGAAGCGCCTATGGTAGCTATTGCATCGGCCGTAAAGAGGTGAAGCCATGATGCGCACATTGTGGAAAGTAAGGCCATCTTCATGACAATTGTTTTGAATTGGTCGGCTATCCGTATGATTGGAAACCATGGAGGTTCAGACCAAATAGGTCCTTGAACTGTGCAAACCCGAGTGCAGCTTTCATGTGGAGGAGACTTGTTGTGCAAACTGAGCAGCAGGATCCAGCAGCTCCTCGTGTAAGTGAGTCAACTTACTTTTGGATTCTCGTATTGCAGGGCTCTCGCAAACACAAAAACAACAACTCTTTCAACTTCTTGGGACGCCCAAAAGGAAAAAGTGGATAGTTGTGTCCGGCTGGCAGCCAACCTCACACCACAGCCAACACGGTTGGTCAAGTGACTTGGTATGTCTAATTGCCAATGCATGCACAAACATGAATTATTGGTAATGGTGCTAGTGATCATATCACGAAGGATACTACATCCTTATAGCATGAAAATCAATTAAAAGCACTGTCCAAATACCAAATGGTGCGCAAATACCAGACAAAGCAATTGGCACAGTTAACTTGAACTCAAATGTAGTCTTATACGATGTCTTGGGAGCTACGAGTTTCTATTTTAATTTGTTATTTGTTCACAAATTAACAAGTGACTTAAATTGTGTGATAAATTCTAAAAAGTTTTTTTATACAAGACTTATCCTCGAGGAAGCTGATTGAAATGGTAAGGTATGAGATCGTCTCTATCGTTTGGAACAGTCGCTAGATTTTTTTATGGCTTTCACTACAAATAAGAGCTGGCAAATGGCCTTGCCAGTTGGGGCCTTTACCATTTCCATGGCTTGAATTATTTGATCCTTCGTTTACATTTT
This sequence comes from Eustoma russellianum, assembly GCA_036186865.1. Lineage (NCBI taxonomy): Eukaryota > Viridiplantae > Streptophyta > Magnoliopsida > Gentianales > Gentianaceae > Eustoma > Eustoma russellianum. The sequence goes on from AP025050.1 coordinate 33,296,960, forward strand.
TAGATAATTTGTCTTATGGCGCGTGTTGTTGAGCACAAAAAATGCGCTTCTCCTTTCCAGTTAGCAGTAGTAAGTTGCTCCAAACTTTTGACTTGACATATTGTGATATTTGGAGGCCTTATAAAACGGCCGGTGTCACTGGTGCACATTATTTTTTTAACTATTATGGATGATTATAGTCATGAAACTTGGGTATATTTAATGTTAAAATCTGACGCATACCGGTATGTATTGCTTTTCTTTAAGTGGGTTAATTCTCAGTTTCGAACGCAAGTCAAAAGAGTTTGAAGTGATAATAGATTAGAATTTATGAGTCCTACGATTCTTGATTATTAATCGGCACATTCACACCTAAACAAAATGGTGTGGTAGAATGGAAGCACCGTCACACATTGGATGTTACACCAGCACTACGGTTTCAAGAACATCTTCTTATAAAATTTTTAGGCGAATGTATTTTTACTACAACTTATTTGATTAACCATATGCTATTATCTGTCTAGAATAATAAAACGTGCTACAAGTTATTAATGGGACAACCGCCTCAATATGAACATTTGAGGGTTATTGGTTGCTTATGTCATGGGTATGTGCATCATAGACAAAAAGATAAGTTTGCGAAACGTGTTGAAGGTACTAGTGATCAAGCTGAAGATGTTCATGGTGATCAAGTGGAAGAAGCTCATGGCAGTGAGAGCCATTGTGCTGCTAATTGATTGTATTTGAGAAAATTGATGGAGCGGGATGTTGTTATGTAGGCTTAGCGTTGAGATGGTGAGTTTAGTCTTGAGGCTTGAGTGCAGCTATGGCTAGTATGAAGGAATCAGTTTGGAGGTTGTACGGGATTTGCAGCAGGCAGAGGTAGGAGAAGGAGAGTTGTAGCGGGAAATGTTTAAAAGCTGTGAAGTTACCGTTTTGCCCTTTGGTTTGTAATTCATCCAGTTAGATAAGTAAGGGTAGTCTAGTAATTTCAGCCTTACCTTCTTCTTCCCGCTGTGTATATAAGCCGGGTTACAGTTGTAACCCGGTATGAAAATAGTTATGGAAAATTGCAATTTTCATTCTCTTCAATTTTTCTCTCTACCATTGCTTAGTTTTCCAGTTTCCATCTTCTGCCAATTGATTTGTTTCGTTAGTTGAATTTTGACATGGTATCAGAGAGTTGTTGATCCTTGTAGTTGATCAGTAATCCTTGTAGTTGGAATTTCTGAATGTGTTGCTGAATCTTTGTAATACGATTGAATGGCTTCTCCTAGTACTAGTCGGAATGTACCTCCGGATAATCAATCACAGAACATAGTATTTGGATCGAGATTGAATCAAAATCCAAATGTTGAAAGCTTGATGCAAAATCCTTATTATTTGCATCCTAGCGATAATCCTGCTACGGTGTTAGCACAACCTCCACTCAATGCACATAATTTTCATACGTGGAGCCGAACGTTCAGAATGGCGCTATTGGTGAAGAATAAAATTGGCTTTGTGGATGGTACGATTCCAAAGCCTTTGGACGTTGATCCTCAATATCCGGTGTGGAGACAGGTAAATTCTATGGTTCAATCCTGGATAATGAATTCAGTTTCTCCTTCCATAGCACAAAGTATCATGTGGTATGATAGTGCGGTTGATATGTGGAATGACTTGTTATTGAGATACGGTAGTACCGATCCTTTCAGATTGTCGGAGTTGCTTGAGAATTTTTATTGCGTTAAACAAGATGTTATGAGTGTAACTGACTATTTTACTAAGATGAAGGTAGTATGGGAGGAGCTTATGGCTTTGAGACCTATTCCTGTGTGCAATTGCAGAGGCTGCAGGTGTAATGTGATAGTTGAGATGAGAAGATATGTGGAGAGTGATTATGTTATTAAGTTTGTGAAAGGACTTAACGATAACTTTGATCCAGTTAAGTCTCAGGTTTTTGTGATGACGCCTTTGCCTGATAATTGTGATAACTGTGTTATTCAGGATCAATTGTCCAAGAGGATGATTGGTTTAGCTAAGCTGTCCAGTGGTCTATATTACCTTCAAGGTACTTCTGTGATCAATTCTATTCCAGTTTGTCTTACAGCAAAATCATCTGATCCTAGTAGCTATATATGGCAATGCAGGTTAGGACATGCTTCTGTTCCTAGAGTTAAAGTGTTGCAGAAGTATGACGGTTCAATAAAAGTTTTAGATTCTGATGTTCTCTGTTCCATTTGTCCTATGGCTAAGCTTAGAAGATTACCTTTTCCTGTTTCTTCTTCTGTAACCCAAAGTACATTTGATTTGGTTCATGTTGACATTTGGGGACCAAATAAATACCCCACTCTGTTTGCTCAGAAATTTTTCCTCACTATTATGGATGACTACAGTAGATACACCTGGATCTATCTGTTGAAGTCCAAATCTGAAGTTAGACCTTTACTGCAAAATTTTTGTCAGCTTGTTGTTACTCAATTTGAGAAAACTGTTAAAATTCTTAGGACGGATAATGGCCAGGAGTTTAACATGCCAGATTTTTATTTGAAGCATGGCATGATTCATCAGACAAGTTGTGTGTATACACCACAACAAAATGGCTTGGTTGAAAGAAAACATCAACACATACTCACTGTGGCACGTTCCTTAAAATTCCAAGCAAGCTTGCCCTTGTCCTATTGGGGCTTTGCTATTACACATGCTGTTTACCTTATCAATCGAATTCCATCACCTGTTCTGCATCATAAAACTCCATTTGAGTTGTTATATCAACAGCAGCCCATTTATCAGCAACTTAAAGTTTTTGGTTGTTTGGCATATGCCTACAATCATTCACTCAACAAGACGAAGTTCACTCCCAGGGCCATTAAATGTGTTTTCTTAGGATTTCCACCGTCTACCAAGGGCTATCTTTTGCAAAATCTTGAAACTAAAGCCTTACTTGTATCAAGAGATGTTCAGTTTGATGAACATCATTTTCCATTTGACCACACTGATTCCAGTTCAAGTATAAATCCTTCTCAGTCTAATGTCATGACTTGGCCCAACGTGCCTGTCATTGTTCCGCTGCATTTAGAACCTGAGTCTCATGTTCATCCTACTCAAGCTCCTACAGTTACCTCACAACCTTCACAGGCATCCTCATCCTTTGTACCAATCCAGTCTTCTGCTGACTCAACCCCTCAATCAAGCAGTCCATCACCTACAGTTTTGCCTGATAATTCTGTTCCTATTTGTGCCATTGACATTCCTATATCCATAGCACCAGAAGATCAGCACATGCTCATTGACTCTAATGCTTCACAGTTTCCTTTGCTTGACTCTCTTTCTAGGCCTACCAGACTTAGGCATCCCCCTGCTTATCTTCATGATTATCATTGTAATCAGTTGTCTTCTTCTGCTGGCCATCTTCCCAAATATCCCTTGCAAAATCATTATTCTTTACGTCAGTTGTCACCTGGATATAAAACCTATGTGCTTAACAGTAGTGTGCAGCAAGAACCTACTTGTTATAATCAAGCAGCACATTCAGCTCATTGGCAACAGGCTATGCATGTGGAGTTAGCGGCACTTGAGGCAAATAATACCTGGAGTTTGGTTCAGTTGCCTAGAGGGAAGAAACCCATTGGCTGCAAGTGGGTTTATAAGATAAAGAGGAATGCTGATGGAAGCATTGAGAGGTACAAAGCAAGGCTTGTTGCAAAGGGATATACTCAGCAACCTGGTGTGGATTATGGTGAAACTTTTTCTCCCGTTGCTAAAATGACGACTGTTCGTCTAGTGTTGGCTATAGCTTCTCTGAAACACTGGCATGTTCATCAATTTGATGTAAACAATGCATTCTTACATGGAGATTTGCATCAAGAAATCTATATGACACTTCCTGAGGGCTTGTCTTCTCCATCTCCTGGCACTGTTTGTAGACTTAATAAATCCCTTTATGGTTTGAAACAAGCGAGCAGACAATGGAATGAGAAGCTCACTTGTTTTCTGCTATCCCATGGCTATATTCAGTCTAAAAATGATTATACTATGTTCATCAAAGAGGCCTCTGGTTTGTTTCTGGTTCTTTTGGTGTATGTTGATGATATTCTGGTGGCTAGTAATTCCCTTTCTGCCATTGAAGATCTTAAAGCTGCCTTGCATCAGGCCTTTAAAATTAAGGATTTGGGTCCTCTTAAATATTTTCTTGGCTTAGAGATTGCCAGGTCTCAGGGGGGGATTATGCTTTGTCAAAGGAAGTATACGCTGGAGTTGCTTCAGGAGACTGGAACCCTGGCCTCTAAGCCTGCCAAGAGTCCTATGGAGCAGAACTTGAAGTTAGCTCATAATGATTCAGCTCTCATCCAAGATGTATCAGGATATAGACGGATGATTGGGAAGTTGCTGTACCTGACTATCACTAGACCAGACATCACTTATGCAGTACAGCAGCTTAGTCAGTTCCTTGATGTTCCTACTACTGTGCACTTTAAGGCAGCTCAGAGAGTCTTAAGGTACCTGAAGGGCACACCTGGTCAAGGGTTGTTGTATCCTAGCACAGGGGAGTTGAAGCTCACAGCTTTTTCAGACTCAGATTGGGCAGGCTGTTCTTAGAGTAGAAGGTCTGTGACTGGATATTGTGTTTTGCTTGGGAATTCTTTAATATCTTGGAGAGCAAAGAAGCAAACAACAGTTTCTAAGTCATCCTCAGAAGCTGAGTATAGAGCTCTTGCCTCTACCACATGTGAGGTTCAATGGATTCTCTATATGTTGAAGGAGTTGAAGGTTGAACATTCTAGGCCAGTTGATATCTTTTGTGATAATAGAAGTGCTATTTACATTGTTGAAAATCCGGTGTTTCATGAGAGAACCAAACACATTGAGATTGATTGCCATATTGTGAGAGATAAGTATCAAGATGGGATTGTTAAGCCAGTACCCATCAATACCCATTTGCAAGTTGCTGATATATTCACAAAAGCAGTGGATTCACGCAGATTGTGCATCCTGACTGAGGCATTGGGAGTCTGTAACATATTTGCTCAGTCAGGATTGAGGGGGGGTGTTGAAGGTACTAGTGATCAAGCTGAAGATGTTCATGGTGATCAAGTGGAAGAAGCTCATGGCAGTGAGAGCCATTGTGCTGCTAATTGATTGTATTTGAGAAAATTGATGGAGCGGGATGTTGTTATGTAGGCTTAGCGTTGAGATGGTGAGTTTAGTCTTGAGGCTTGAGTGCAGCTATGGCTAGTATGAAGGAATCAGTTTGGAGGTTGTACGGGATTTGCAGCAGGCAGAGGTAGGAGAAGGAGAGTTGTAGCGGGAAATGTTTAAAAGCTGTGAAGTTACCGTTTTGCCCTTTGGTTTGTAATTCATCCAGTTAGATAAGTAAGGGTAGTCTAGTAATTTCAGCCTTACCTTCTTCTTTCCGCTGTGTATATAAGCCGGGTTACAGTTGTAACCCGGTATGAAAATAGTTATGGAAAATTGCAATTTTCATTCTCTTCAATTTTTCTCTCTACCATTGCTTAGTTTTCCAGTTTCCATCTTCTGCCAATTGATTTGTTTCGTTAGTTGAATTTTGACAAAACGATCAGTGCAGGTGTCTTTATTGGATATCCGTATGGAACAAAAAGGTATAAAATTTATGATTTAAGAGGTATAAAGTTTACATCTACCAGGATGTACATTTTGAGGAGCATGAGTTCCTTTTTGCATCACGTGTTTGATTGCATTTTGAGTTTATGCATGAAACGCATTTGGTATTAGAATTCCTCATTAGACCAAGGATGTGATTGTGTCGACCTTAGAGATTGCATCGGATTCAGAGCAACTGTAGCTTGTCGAAGCATCCACTGAGCCCATGGTTACCAGCAATGTTCGACATCGCCATCTCTGCCTTCCCAGTTGTTTGCCAGATTGTGAGGTTAAGCTACCTTTATCTATTATATTAGACCATCCTCACACCATCCTTCTCTTGTATCTCACTCAACGGTATATCATTCATCTCATTTCCTTTCTTGTCACAAATTATCTCCTGCGATTAATGGTTTTCTAGCTGTCATTACCTCCTCAAATTAGCCAAAATACTTTCATCATGTTGTCAAAGATAAACATTGGAGGGATGTTACGCAACAAGAAATCAACGCACTTGAAGCCAATCACAAATGGGCCCTCACTTTCTTACTCGACGAAAAACACAATATTGACTCTAAGTGGGTATACAAGATCAAGTATAACTCCGATGGCACCATAGAGCGCTACAAAGTGCCCTTGTGGGCAAAGGCTATACACAAGTCAAAGGTGTAGACGACTTTTGCACCATTGACTTTTTAAGTATTTTGGGTGATTATAGTCTTGCAAATTGGGTATATTTAATGAGGTGAAAATCTGATGCATACTGATATCTATTCCATTTCTTTAAGTGGGTTAACACTCAGTTACAAACACAAGTTAAAAGAGTTCGAAATAATAATGGATTAGAATTTATGAGTTATGCGATTTTTGATTATTATTCGGCATATAGTATTGAAGCATAAACCTTATGCACCTACACACCTTAAAAAATGGTGTGGTAGAATGGAAGTAGAATGGAAGCACCGTCGCATATTGGAATTTGCACGAGCACTATGGATTCAGGCACATATTCCTATAAAAATTTTTGGGGTGAATGTATTCTGATTTATGCCATGTCTGTCTTGAATAAGAAAACGCATTATGAGTTCTTAATGGGAAAACCGCCTCAATATGAACATTTGAGGGATTTGGGTTGCTTATGTTATGAGCATGTGCATCATGGACAAAAGGACAAGTTCGTGGAATGATTAGAGGCAAGTGTCTTTCTTGGATATCTGTATAAAACCAAAGGGTATAAGATTTATGATCTTAAGATGCATAAAGTTTACATTTCCTGAGATGTACATATGGAGGAGCATGAGTTCCCTTTTGCATCGTGTGTTGGATCGCATTCTGAGTTCATATAGAAAACTCATTTGGATAGTAGAATTCCTGACTAGACCGAGGATGTGATTGTGTCGACCTCAGAGATTGCGACAGGCTTGGAGCAACCGTAGTCTATCTAAGCATCCATTGAGACCACGGATACCAGCAATGTCCGACATCATCATCACTGTCTTCCTAGTCGTTTGGCAAATTGTGAGATTAAGCTACCTCCATCTATTAGCTCATCCTTGCACCCACTTCTCGTGTAGCTAACTCAATGGCATATCCATTATCTCATTCCCTTTCTTATCACAAATTATCTCTATTGCATAATGGTTTTTTAGCAGGCATCACCTCCTCAGATGAGCCAAAATACTTTCATCATGCGGTCAAACATAAACAGTGGAAGGATGCTATAATGCGGATTGACTATAGTGAAGAGTGTAAGAGGACCATCATGAGGGGACCCCAAGAAGTGGAAAAGTCCGAGAAGCCATTTTATTTCGCAGGTAGTGTATGTCATAGCATGATATTCAGCTTCAGCAGAAGACCGAGAAATAGTAGTTTGCTTCTTTGTCTTCCATGAAATCGGAGTGGCGCTGAGCTTAATAATGTATGCCATGAGAGATCAACGTGTAAGAGGATAGCTGGCCCAATCGGAGTCACAATAAGCGGTGAGATGAAAATCACTTGTGGAAGGAAAGAGAAGGCCTTGATCAGGATTACCTTTCAGATAAAGAACACCCTTCAAAGCTGCGTTTCAATGATCAAGCTGTGCAGTCTGCATGAACTGTGCTAGTGTATGAACTATGTAAGAATGCTTGGGGCGAGTGATTGAGAGATAGACAAGGCGGCCGACTAGCCACGATGTGAAAAAAGATCATCTAAGATCGGGCTTTTGGAGGTCGGCAAGTGGTGTTACTACTCGAGAGGGGTAGCCACAGGTTTGGCAGCCAGCAGAACACAGTCGGAGAGAATGTCAATAGTTTACTTGCGCTAGGAGACAAAGAGCCCTGCTTGGCTACGTGCAACTTCAAGGCCAAGAAAATACTTCAGGGGGCCAAGGTCTTTCATATGAAAGCAGCGACTAAGATATACCTTGAGTGTGTCGACAGCGCTTGGATTGTTGCCTACAATAATAAGATCGTCAACATAGGCCAAGATGTAAAGTTTAGTGTGAGTGCGTGTGTAGCGGAACAAGGAATAGGCAGAATAGGATTGAACAAAACTATAGTCACGTAATGCATCAGAAAACTTTGCGAACCAACAATGCAGGGCTTGCTTGAGTCCGTACAGAGAATTGAAAAGCCGACAGACCTGATTTGTGTCGGAGGTGTTAAGACCAGGCGAGGGCTTTATATATACTTCTTCATTAAGGTCACCATGAAGAAATGCATTACGCATGTCCATTTGACACATAGAGAAGTTGTGCACTCTGGCAAGAGCAATAAAAACGCGGACAATGACTATTTTGGCTGTGGGGGCAAACATCTCATCATAATCAATTCCTTAAACTTCGCGATTTTCATGGATAACCAATCAAGCTTTATACCATTAAATACTGCCATCAGAATTGTACTTGTTTTTTATATACATTTACACCCAATGGCCTGTTTGCTTGGTGACGACAGCTCAATCGTCCATGTATGGTTGTCTTCAACCACATAGAGTTCTTCCTACATGGCGGCCCGCCATTAAGGATCCTTGACATCTTGTGAATAAGATTGAGGTTCTATATGTAAAGTGATAGCATCAAGAAAAGCCCGATGGGCAGGTGAGAACTTGTGAGTACTAAGAAAGTTATGAATAGAGTATGAAGTACATGAATGAGGGGATGGCGTGGTTGAGATAGCCGAAATATATACTTAGCGTGATTCAGCTCATAATCGGCAAACTGAGCTGCAGGTTTCTTCAGTTGATGGCCTCGGCTAAGGGTTTGAGTCGAGGTCTGAGGTGTCAGGTTAGCCTGCTCAGCCTGAGCGATCTTTGCTAGAATCGGTGAGATAGGCTGCTCGAAGGCCAATAAAGGGCTCGGCGGAAAGATACTGTTGAAAGCAAGTAGATCTAATGTATTACAAAAACATAGTCTGAGTCGTCGGTGACCAAGGGGGCAGAGGCTGAGGTGGATGGTAGCTTGGCAGTGGGGGGAGCAGTAATAGGGAACACCGTCTCAACAAAGGTGTCATTGCGAGTGACGAAGAATTCGTGTGTGGCAATATCATACATAGTCCAACCTTTTTGACCACTTGGATAGCCAACAAAGACACACTTGCGCCTTCTGCTACGAAATTTGTCACCACGCCATTGATCATTATGGACATGGCATAAAATTTCAAAAACTCTGAGATGTGGGTAGGTTGGAGGCTTGCCAAACAATATCTCATAAGGAGCCTTTCCACCAAGCACAATAGTTGGCATGCAGTTGATTAGATAAGTCGCTGTAAGCATACATTCGCCCCAAAAAGAGAGTGGAAGATTGTATTGGAAACAGAAGGCGTGAGAAACATTGAGAATGTGTCGATGTTTGCGTTCAACTCGACCATTTAGTTGAGAAGTGTATCGAATAGACGTGTTATGGAGAACGCCACGTTAGGCAAAGAACGAGCGAAGAGAAGAAAATTCAGAGCCATTATCGATGCGGAAAATTTTGATTTGCCATTCAAATTGTATTTTGATCATAGCAAACTAACGGACAACTGGGGTAACACAGACTTTGGACGGGAGAAGATACACCCAGACCGTGCACGATCGATCATCTACAAAGGTCAAAAAATAGGACGCACCATATGAATTTTTTCTCATAGTAAGGTCCACACAAGTCACAATAAACTAAATCAAAGCACCGCGCATCTAACGTTTTACTCAACTCAAATGGCCTTTTTATTTGTTTTGCCCGACAACAAATTTCACACTGAATATCAGTATCTTTATTACAACAAAAAGCAGTTATACAAGGCAATCGCAAAACACCACTAGAAGGATGACCGGATCGACTGTGCCACAAGGTCAGATCAGCCTCCGTCCCCAAGGCGCAGGTCAGCTCGGTAGGAGGATCACCTAGGATGCTAGTAAGCTGGCGGAAGGAGCACCAGCAAGTATTGCCCTGCGGTCAGTTCACCCACTCCAATCCTCGTCCGGGTACGTTGGTCCTGTATCACACAACCATCTTTCATAAGCTCAATAACATAATCACTATTATTTAATAATTGAGATACCGATAAAAAGTTTCATGTCAAGTGAGGAACAAAAAACACTTTGTCAAGCACAAGATGAGTATTAAGGCAAACCGCCCCTTCGCGTACTGCTTGTGTTTTAGTTTCATTAGGCAACCGCACAGTGTGCGGAAGAATAGGTGAGCAATTATCTAAAAGGGACATATTACCGTTTATATGATTTGAGGCGCCTGAGTCAATGATCTAAGAGGAATTGGGATACTTACCATTTAATTGTTCAGTCAAAATTTGCTTTTGAACATTGAGCGACTGAAGGACGGTGTTTAAGTCTTCATCAGTCAATCCGGCCAAAGAAGCCGTCATAAGTTTTCAACAAGCCATCTGTATAGAGCTGGATCATCTAGTAATGAGTCTTCATTAGAAAAATGTATATTTGGTCCATAGGTGTCGTCATATGTTTTCAACCAAGAAAGCCACCCTCAAGAAGTATATCCAATGTATAGTTACATTGATTAATAACAATACCCTTGGGGGATCACGCCATCGTAATGTCCACAAAGTATTTAAGCTTCCCAAGGCCCTTGATCTTAAATTGAGCATTCAGGCAGTTTTTAAAATACGAGATACCATCTAGATCATTTCCAGGTATAATAACATCGTCAACATAGCTGAGCACAACAATAAGGATCTGGTGCAATGGAAATAAAAAGGAAAGGATCAGCATAAGACAGTGTATAGCAAATGGAGATGAGAGCATTAGTAAAACTTTGATACCAATTAAGTGAAGCTTATCGTAAACCATAAAGAGATTTTTGTAATTTGCATACACATTGCTCCCCCTGTCATGCGAAACCCCGAGGAATCTTCATAAACACTTCTTCATGAATATCTCAATGAAGAAATGTATTGTTGACATCCAGCTTAAATAAATATGAATCGTGAACCACTGCTACCGTTAAAAGACAACGAAAGGTGATTAACTTGGCAACAGGTGTGAAAGTCGTCTACACCTTCGACTTGTGTGTAGCCTTTGGCCACAAGACATGATTCATAGCGCTCTATGGCGCCATCACTGTAATATTTGATCTTAGACACTCATTTAGAGTCAATTGTATGTTTTCCGTCGGGTAAGGAAGTGAGGACCCGTGTGACATAAGCAACCAAAAACCCTCAAATGTTCTTATTGAGGCCGTTGTCTCATTAATAACTCGTAAGACATTTTATTATTCCAGAAAGATAATGGCATACGATTAATGAAATAAGTTGCAGCCAAAATACATCCACCCCAAAATTTTATGAAAAAGATGTTGTTGAAACTGTTGTGCCCATGCAACTTCCAATGTGTGACAATACTTCCGTTCTTCCACACAATTTTGTTGAGGTTTGAAGGTGAATAAGGTTTGTGTCTCAATACCACGTGTCAAATAATAATCAAGAATCGCATGACTTGTAAATTCCAATCTATTATCAGTTCAAACTCTTTTCACTTGTGTTTGAAACTGAGTGTTAACCCACTTAAAGAAATACAATAGATATCGGTATGTGTCAGATTTTAACCTCATTAAATATACCTAATTTGCACGACTATTATCATCGATAACAGTTAAAAATTAATATGGGCCAGTGATACTAGCTGTTGAGAAAAAAAGTTTGACTGATTCACAAATACATGATGAATTAAATCAATTCATAAGAAATGATGTATGTGATTTAGTGTCACGTCCACAAGATAAAACGATAATAGGCACAAAGTGGGTCTTTAGAAATAATATGAATAAAGAAGTTAAAGTTGTTAGAAACAAGGCGAGACTTGTAGCACAAGGATATAATTAAGAAGAAGGATTAGACTACGACGAAACATTTGCACCCGTAGCACGTTTAGAAGCCATACGATTATTACTTGCTATTTCTTGCATGAAGGATTTTAAACTCTATCAAATGGATGTAAAAAGTGCATTTTTAAATGGCTTTATACAAGAAGAATATATGTGAAACAACCATTTGGTATTGAAGATCTGAAATATCCTCATCACGTGTACAAATTAAAGAAGACATTACATGGTTAAAAACAAGCGCCCAGGGCTTGGTATGATCGTTTTGCTACTTTTCTTTTAGAAAATGGATTTAAAAGAGGCACCATAGATATCACTTTATCCTTGAAACAAGATAAATCGAATTTACTTATCATTCAAATTTATTTTGATGATTTTTTTTGGATCTACATCTCATAAACTTGTTGAAGAATTTGAAATTTGCATGAAGTCTGAATTTAAAATGTCTATGGTTGGTGAATTGAATTATTTTCTTGGCTTGCAAATTAAACAAACTAGTAAAGGCATCCATATAAGTCAGGTCAAATATGTGAATGACATGATTAAAAAGTTCAATTTTGAGAACTTGAAACCATCTCCCACCCCTATGAGTGTCACCACTAAACTAGATAAAGATGAAAATGGAAATGACTTTGATAATGGTTTGTAAAAGTCTATGATTGGTTCTTTGCTTTATCTTACCGCAAGTAGACCCGATATCATGTCTAATGTTTATATGTGTGCACGGTTTCAAAGCAAACCTAAAGTGTCTCACTATAATGCTGTAAAACGGATTTTTCGATACATTAAGCACAATCCCACTTTAGGAATTTGGTATGATAAGAATTGTGAATTTGACTTGCATGCATATACTGATGCGGATTATGACGGATGCAAAATAGATAGAAAAAGCACAAGTGACACTTGTCAATTTATAGGAAATTCATTAATATCATGGCTTTCAAAAAAGCAAGCGAGTGTGGCTTTATCTACTATTGAAGCTGAATACATGGCACTTAATCTTTGTTGCACACCAATCTTATGGTTAAAACAACAACTTTCTGATTTTGGAATCACGGTAAATTGCATTTCCATTTATTATGATAGTATGAGTGCTATTAATTTGTCTAAGAACTCCGTACTACACTCTAAGGCAAAGCACATAGAAGTACGATATCACTTTCTTTGTGATCACGTGAACAATGGTGATATTGTTATAGAACATGTATGCATTGAAGCACAGGTCGCCGACATATTCACCAAAGCACTAAATCAAGCAACGTACGAAAATCTACGCTCAAAATTAGGCATGATTTCTGCTGATTTTCTATAGATTGATATTTCTTTCCATCTTTACATGCACTTTTGATATTATTTCCAAAATAAAAGGGGAGAGAGAGTGATTTAAGGGGGAAAGAGAAGGATTTAAGGGGGAAAGAGGTTATGATTCAAAGGAGAAAATTCAAAATTCAAAATTCGAATTTGTGCCAAATTAGAGGGAGAGCGTTCATATTTAAATCATGAACTAAGGTTATTTTGTAAATCATCAAAAGGGGGAGATCGTTGAAAAAAAGAGTTTGTGTGATTCACAAATACATGATTTAAATACCACGTGTTTAAGAAATGCATGACAAAATTTATTACTTGATACGTTTTTGTGATATACATGCCTTATATGCTTTATATATATTGTTGCCGTACTAACAAGCCATGAAGCGTTAATTCTTACATGAAATGGCAAACATTTGTTGTGTTTGAACTATTTTCAGGTGCCACCATTAATGAACTAAACTAGTTCATTAAGTGAAGTACTTAAGTGAGTGAACTAACTAGTTCATTAAATGGAGATATATTTGGAGAAGGCATAATGGAAACAAATTGAAAAATGGAAAGTCTCCTCATTCATCCCTCTCACACGCCATTTATACATACCATATATATATATATATATATATTTTTGATAAAAAAGCACAATACACATATATTTTTAGACGTACTACCAACATGTTACATATATAACAAACGTACGTCAACGTCACACCACTATCTACACCTCATATTTATGAGTATATTCAGGTCTTTTATCATATGAAATAAGTCATGGTGATAACAAAATTATAACGACAGGTTACAAAGTTATAAACCAAAAATTGTCTTATCGGGTGACTACCGAAACTTCGCCAACGTGTCACGTACTTGCCATATAAAGATGGCCAGCCCATATACCTTAAAAATAGCCAAACAATTCGTGGCTCACATTTTAAATTCAGCCATGAAATCATTCCATGTTGGCACACACAAATCACCCATAATTAAGGCCAAATTGTGGAGATTTCAAATTCATCTTTTTACGCACATGGGGCACTTAGTGCATCCTTATGAGATGAATATCTAATTTATTTTATGTATATTATGTGTGACTAATATATATAATATGTGCAAAAATTTTGAATTTGATCGGAGAAAAATCGCGTAATCGATGAAGGTCGAAAATTCGGTTTTCTACGAACATAACACATGGAACGTTTTTGGCATGACTTGTAACATGTATCTAGACACTTTTTACACATTCAAGACATGTTAAAGTTTTCTAGAAAATTAAAATTAGGGCTGAGTGGAATTTACCATATGTGTGCATTTATTGTGCATTATTTTACAAAGTTTACCAAAATAAAATTCAACACATGTTCAAGATGGTGTACACGCCTACTACAGCCTTGGTGGAGTCTATGTGGAGCTTAGTTGACATCTTGATTGGTGGAGAATATGCCACGCAAGATTAGTAACATGAAAGAGGGAGCTACATAAGGTAACAATTCAAACATTTTGCAAGTGTAACACATGCTAAAAATTCAGCATGTGACACTAAGAGCTGGCCGAATTTTGGCTCTTGATGGTGGCTAATTGGCATCCGAAAATTGAAGGGATTAATTGATAGTTACTTGGTAACGTTTTAAACTATTTTTGGCATATGTTTTGCATTTTATTCTCAGATTTTACAGCACACCAATTGATGACATGTTGGACCAATCATCAAGTGCCAAGTAAGCAAAGCCAAGTCATCCATCCAATCATGTTGTGCCAAGTGAGCAAGATGGTGTCATATCTACACAAGGTAATCTTCAAAGGGAATTAAAGAGAATTCTTAAGATGGTGGAAGACCTAAAGGCGGCGGCCGCTCTAAGATAAAGAGTAGAGAAGTAGTGCAAAGTGAAGCAAGACAATTCTCATTATCTCTCAAGTGCAAAAGGATCTTCTACTCTCTTCTTCTACATTTCTTTCTTCTTCTTCCTCTCTCAAGCCTATTGTTTACATATTCAAAATATTATATAGGCTTTGTTTATACCACCATACACGCTTCATTTATTGTAAAAGGTTGATCAAGGTGTGATCAAATCTTCACTCATTCGGTGGTGGTGTTCGTGATCCGGTTTGCTTGATTGTATCGTTTGTAAAAGGGTGGAGTTGGTGTGTGACTCAAGCAACCCTTGTGGTAAGGTGTTATTTTTTGTTTAGTGCTAATCGAGTAAGGTGTCTTCGAAGACTGGAGTATGTTGATTTAACTGAACCAGTATAAAATCCTTGGCGTCTTTACTTTCAGCACTTTACTTTCAGTTTCCAGCATTTTGCATCATTTTCATTGCAAGAGTAAAAATAGCAAACGAATTTCAAAAATCGTAACATTTTGCAAAAACCTATCCACACCTATTAAGTTTCATTTGGCGTAAATTTCAACCCATTTGGACAAGTATAAGTCAATCAAACTTGAATAATTCTGAGACTAGTGAAATCTGATTTTGAGAGTTGCAAAGGTTGAGAACATCAACGTGATTGATATATTTCCCAAAGGAATTTTTCAAAACTGTTTCAACCCATTTAAATACATATATTGAGGGTCTTGTCTTTAAATGTTCAGACCATTTGGAGTGTCCAATCAATTGGAATAAAATTTTCAAATCGGAGTATTGTTTCTGGCAGATTTGCGTAGTCTGACCAAAAACGTATTTTCAAAGGGTTAGGAGTTGAATTCTAATTTGAAATTTTTAGGAGATACTCAGAACATCTGAGAGTAGAATCTCAACGAATTTCATAATGTTTGGATACCTGTAACTAGGTCTTTAAATCGTTTCAAATCAGAATCTGAAAACAGAAACTTGTTTTCAGAAGTTAGGTTTTTGGGTTCAAAACTTTTAAAAACCAAATTTTTCGCACCTACTATTCAAACCCCCTTTTAATGGTGCTATACAGGTCCTACAAGTGGTATCAGAGAGCAGGCACACTCACTACAAGAAGATCCAACGATCTTTTTGAGATAGCAACCACTGGTCACAAGACCAAACAAGAAGGTATGTCGAATCAAAGGTCTCCTCTTTTTGATGGTGAGTCCTTTATCCAATAGAAACTTAGAATGAAACTCTTTCGTATGGCTATTGATATTGATTTGTGGTCTATTATAGAAGATGTTCATTTTGTTCCCTCTAAGTTATCTACTGTTGATGGTGTCACGCTAGAGGTTGTAAAACCGAAACAAGAATATACTAGTGATGACAAAAAGAGATTAAATCTGAATGCTAGAGCCATACAACTACTTTTAAACCTGCTAAGTAAAAGTGAATCAAGTTAAGTGTTTAATTGCTCTAGTGCTCAAGAGATGTGGAGAATTCTAGAAATGAAATGCATTTATGTTGAATGAATGTTGTGTATGCATTAGTGGTTTCTTTTCATATCTATACGGCACATAATTATATCTTGTATGATTTGAAGAAGAAGCATGATGAGATGAAGTAGGGGGAGTGTAGGCGCCACATTTACCTTGAGAGCATCGGTGTTCTTAGATGAAGATGGAATGAATTTGGCTGATTTATTTAGTGTCTCATTTTTCTCGGCATATCCTAATCCGGTTTTGTCGCTATCATGCTTTTGTGAAGAAATAATGCGGTCTAGCATGTTTGTACCTATGTCAAACTGTTTCACTATTTTTTCTAAATCCGTATTCCTTGATTTCAAATTTGAAATCTCGGATTTCATTTCATTATTTTGTGTCGTTAATGATGAGACCTCTAATTTCAATGCATTGGTTATGCAAGACGACTCTTCTTTTGAATCGTTTAATTCAGAAGCAAGATTCGTGTTAGATTATTCTAACAACGTCTTGTCCTCAATTAACCGTTTCTTTTCTTTTGCAAGAGTCTTTATGAATTTGTGCAACTCTAAATATTGACTAAACAAGTCATCATAGGAAGGTTCAGAGTCAGAATCAATGTTAGAAGATACCTCATTTGATGCTTTGGATGCAAAGTATACTTGTGCCGTCTCTTCTTCGGTGTCAGTCTCAAAGTCAGATGGTCACCCCAAGTGGAGGCCTTGAGAGCCCTTCTCTTTTGTTTAGGTTCTGAGACGAGTCTAGTTTTGGTCCGATCTTTGTCAAGGTTTTTGTTCGTTTGTTTGTCTTCGTTCAGGCAATTATATGACAAGTGTCCAAGTTTACCGCATTCATAACACTTTATGTCCTTATCATTAATTTTATTTTTATTTCTTTTAGTCGAAACAGCCTTAGGTTTGTTCTTAAATGATTTTGTCATAAACTTTCTCAATCCTTTAGCCAATAATATTAGATCATCATTATCTGATTCAGTATCACTATCATATTCTTGATCGGAAGAAGTAGAGACATATTGTGTGAAAATAAGTTGCCTAGATTTTTGTGGGCAGAAGCCGTTAATTACGCATGCTATATAGTTAATCGTTTGTCAATTCAAAAGAAAATAAACAAAACTCCTTATGAAATAGTAAATGATCGCATGCCAAAAATTGATTACTTTCGTGTGTTTGGTTGTAAATGCTTTGTTTTGAATACAAAAGATAATCTAGTTAAATTTGAATCTAAATCAATGAATGCATCTTTGTTGGATATTCTATGAATTCTAAAGCATATAGATGTTATGATCTTATCATTAGACAAATTTTAGAATCTATTCATGTGAAGTTTAATGAATTTGGCGAGTTTGAAAAAGATAAAGAATATGACGATGATTTTAAACTAAAGCACGTGTTAGATGAAATAGAAGAGAATATTGTACATGATGAGCACAACACGCTAGAAATGCATGATCACTTAGAAATGCATGAGAACTTAAAGAATAATAAACCAAGATGGTATAGGGATCACCCACACGATCTCATTATAGGCGGTATAACTCAAGGTGCCCGACCACGAAGAAGAATAAATATGGATGAAATAAATTAATTTCACCCAAAAATGTATTTGATGCTTTGAATGATTCTTCTTGGATTGATGCTATGCATGATAAATTAAATCAATTCATAAGAAATGATGTATGGGATTTAGTGCCACATCCACAAGATAAAACGATAATAGGCACAAAGTGGGTCTTTAGAAATAAAATAAATAAAGAAGTTAAAGTTGTTAGAAACAAGGCGAGACTTGTAGCACAAGGATATAACTAAGAAGAAGGAAGAGACTATGATGAAACATTCGCACCCGTAGCACGTTTATAGACCATACGATTATTACTTGCTATTGCTTGCATGAAGGATTTTAAACTCTATCAAATGGACGTAAAAAGTGCATTTTTAAATGGCTTTATACAAGAAGAAGTATATGTGAAACAACCATCCGGTTTTGAAGATTTGAAATATCCTGATCACGTGTACAAATTAAAGAAGGCATTATATGGTTTAAAACAAGCGCCTAGGGCTTGGTATGATCGTTTTGCTACTTTTCTTTTAGAAAATGGATTTAAAAGAGGCACCATAGATAGCACTTTATTCTTGAAACAAGATAAATCGGATTTACTTATCATTCAAATTTATGTTGATGATTTATTTTTGGATCTAAATGTCATAAACTTGTTGAAGAATTCAAAATTTGCATGAAGTCCGAATTTGAAATGTCTATGGTTGGTGAATTGAATTATTTTCTTGGCTTGCAAATTAAACAAACTAGTAAAGGCATCCATATAAGTAAGGTCAAATATGTGAATGACATGATTAAAAAGTTCAATTTTGAGAACTTGAAACCATCTCCCACCCCTATGAGTGTCACTACTAAACTACATAAAGATGAAAATGGAAAATACTTTGATAATGGTTTGTATAGGTCTATGATTGGTTCTTTGCTTTATCTTACCGCAAGTAGACCCGATATCATGCTTTGTGTTTGTATGTGTGCACGATTTCAAAGAAAACCTAAAGTGTCTCACTATATGCTGTAAAACGGATTTTTCGATACATTAAGCACAATCCCACTTTAGGAATTTGGTATGATAAGAATTGTGAATTTGACTTGCATGCATATACTGATGCGGATTATGGCAGATGCAAAATAGATAGAAAAAGCACAAGTGACACTTGTCAATTTATAGGAAATTCATTAATATCATGGTTTTCAAAAAAGCAAGTGAGTGTGGCATTATCTACTACTGAAGCTGAATACATGGCACTTAATCTTCGTTGCACACAAATCTTATGGTTAAAAAACAGCTTTCTGATTTTGGAATCACGGTAAATTGCATTTCCAATTATTGTGATAGTATGAGTGCTATTAATTTGTCTAAGAACTCCGTACTACACTCTAAGGCAAAGCACATAGAAGTAAGATATCACTTTCTTTGTGATCACGTGAACAATGGTGATATTGTTATAGAACATGTATGCATTGAAGCACAGGTCGCCGACATATTCACCAAAGCACTAAATCAAGCCACGTACAAAAATCTACGCTCAAAATTAGGCATGATTTCTGCTGATTTTCTATAGATTGATATTTCTTTCCATCTTTACATGCACTTTTGATATTATTTCCAAAATAAAAGGGGAGAGAGAGTGATTTAAGGGGGAAAGAGAAGGATTTAAGGGGGAAAGAGAGTATGATTCAAGGGGAGAAAATTCAAAATTCAAAATTCGAATTTGTGCCAAATTAGAGGGGGAGTGTTCATATTTAATTCATGAACTAAGGTTATTTTATAAATCATCAAAAGGGGAAGATCGTTGAGAAAAAGAGTTTGTGTGATTCACAAATATATGATTTAAATACCACGTGTTTAAGAAATGCATGACAAAATTTATTACTTGATACGTTTTTGTGATATACATGTCTTATATGCTTTATATATATTGTTGCCGTACTAATAAGCCGTGAAGCGTTAATGTTTACATCAAATGGCAAACATTTGTCGTGCTTGAACTATTTTCAGGTACCACCATTAATGAACTAAACTCGTTCATTAAGTGAAGTACTTAAGTGAATGAACTAACTAGTTCATTAAATGGATATATTTTTGGAGAAGGCATAATGGCAACAAATTGAAAAATGGAAAGTCTCCTCATTCATCCCTCTCACACGCCATTCATACATACCATATATATATTTATATTTTTGATAAAAAGGCACAATACACATATATTCCGACGTACTACTAACACGTTACATATGTTACAAACGTACGTCAACGTCACACCACTATATACACCTCATATTTATGGTAAATGCACCAACCAACAAAGCCATTTGCCAGCATCATTATTTGTAGTGGAAGCCATAAAATGACCTTGCGATTGTTCCAAATGATAGAGACCATCTCATATCTTACTCACTCAAATCAGCTTCCTCGAGGGTAAGTCCGGTATCACACAAATATTTTCTCCAAAATTAGCGTACAATTTAAGTCCCTTGTTAATTTGTGAATAGATAACAAATTAAAATGGAAACCCACATCTCTTAAGACATCGTATGAGGCTAGATTTTAGTTTAAATTAACCATGCCAATCGCTTTGACTGGCATGTGCGCACCATTGGGTAATTTGATAGTGCTTTTAATTGGTTTTCTTGCTATAACGCATGTCGTGTCCTTCGTGATATCATCGCTAGCACTACTGTCAGTGATCTATGCTTGTAGATGCATTGGCGTATTAGACATACTATTGACATGACCAACCGTGTTGCCTGTGGTGGTGAGGTTGGCGGCTGGCAAGACACAACTATCTACTTTTTCCTCCGCACATGCCCTATAAGTTAAAGGAGTTGTTGTTTTTGTGTTTGCGAGAGCCATGCAATACAAGAATCCAAAGTAAATGACTCACCAACACGATGAGCTGCTGGGTCCTGCCACTCGGTCTGCACAGCAAGTCCTCTCCACATGGAAGTTGCACCTGGGTCTGCACCGTTGGAGGACCAATCTGGTCTGAACCTCCATTGTCCTTAATCAGACGTATAGCCGACCAATTCAAAACAATTATCACAAATATGGCCTTGCTTCCCACAGTGTGTACATCATGGCCTCACCTCTTTGGGTCTGGTGGCATATCAACCTTGGCCGCTCCCTCAGCTTGTGGAAGTACCACCTAAGTGAGTGCTTCCTGCTTCTCTTCCTGCTCGACTAAGGCATATGCTTTGCTCACACTGGGTAGTGGTTTAATGCTAAGGATTTGAGAACATATGTATGATAATTTTCATTCAGACCCATTATGAAAACAAGGACTTTCTCTTTCTCATGCATTCTTTTGAAGGACTTTGCTAATCCACAAGTGCAACTACCACAAGAACATGTAGGGATAGCATCATATAAATGTAACTTTGCCCAAACAGTTCTCAGGCGGCCAAAGTAAACCGAGAGAGCAGTTTTTTCTTGCCAAAAAGAAGCTATTGACCGTTTCAAATCGTAAAGTCAGGCATCGATGCGTTGCATGAAACATTCCTCCAAGCCAATCCATACTTCATGTGCGGTAACGGCTTGCACAGCGGCCCCTTGTAATTTCTTTGGTCAAGGCATTGCTCAACCAAGCAAACACGATTACATTACACTGTTTCCAAGAGGAAGCACTCCATTGCACTAAACTTCCGTTACAGAATTGAACCATCAAGAAAGTCTGCCTTATTTCATTGAGCGTAGGCATTCATGAAGATTTTCCTCCATACAAAGTAATTTTTGCCATTCTCACTAAATGGATATATAATGAATATTAGGCTAAGTGATCAGAGGAGTGAAGAGGTATAGAGATTTGGGGTCCGTTGATGCAATGAAAACATTAGAAGAGGTTGTTGCCATTTCTGTCAAAATTGAACAAGCAACCGAAAGTATGAAAAAGAGAGCAATCGAATGGAAGCAAAATAGGAAGAATGGAAATGCACAGCAAGGATAATTTTTTGAATGCAATAATGGCTTCCCACGAGTGCATCTACAACCCATTTATGAGCCACGGTTCAAAAGAATTGAAATGACAAAAATTACAATATTGGCCTTCCTAATACAAACGGTATAAACTACAGCATATGGACAAAAACGTAATTTCACTCTTATTTAAAACTTCCTCCATGTCTACCTTCTTCAACCTTCCTCCTCTGTATCTTCGCTCCCATAACATATTCTTCATCCTCAATCCAGCTACTTGATCCTGCTAACATACCATCCCAGCCTTTGATTGAAACATTAATCTCACGTATAGGATAAAACTCAAGCTCCTTCCTGCAGATTGTGCTTGTTTGTTATGAGGTGTACTTCTGCCCTCAGCATTGTAGTGCTGGGAACTACTTCCTTCAACACCCCTCTAAATCCTGACTGAGAACACAGATCACACACATCGAACACCTTAGTCAGGATGCTTAGTCTATGTGAATCCACTGCCTTTGTAAACACATCGGCAAGCTACAACTGAGTGTTAATGGGCATAGGTCTAACAACGCCTTCCTGATATTTTTCCCTCATAATGTGACAATCAATTTCTATATGCTTAGTTCTCTCATGAAATATTAGATTTTCTACAATGTATGTAGCACTCTTGTTGTCACAAAATATATCAACTGGTTCACCAAGCACAACTCTCAAATCCTTTAGCAAATAGAGAATCCATTGCACCTCACAAGTTGTTGAGAAAGAGCTCCATACTCAGCCTCTGATGATGAATTAGAGACTGTAGTTTGTTTCTCGGCTTTCCAGGATATCAAAGAATTTCCCAATAATACACAATATCCTGTCATCGACCTTCTGCTTTCTGAACAACCTGTCTAGTATGAGTATAAAAAACTTGTGAGCTTCAGATCACCTGCATTAGGATAAAAAGTCCTTGCCCTGGTGTACCCTTTAGATACCTTAAAACTCTTTAAGCTGCCTTAAGGTGTAACCTTGTAGGAACATCTAGAAATTGACTCAGTTGTTGTACTGCATATGTAATATCTGGTCAGGCAATGGTTAAGTACCCAATCATCCTTTTGTAACCATATACATTCTTTATCAACTCTGAATTATTATGTGCTAATTTTAAGTTTTGCTCCATAGTACTTTTGGCAGGCTTAGAAGCTAGGCTTCCAGTTTCTTGTAACAACTCCAAAGTATATCTTCTTTGACATAAAATAATCCCCCCTGAGACCAGGCAATTTATAGCCCAAGAAGTACTTGAGAGGTCCTAAGTCCTTAATCTGAAACTCCTGATGCAATGTGATCTTCAAATTTTGTATATCAGAAAGAGAATCACTGGCTACAAGAATATCATCTACATACACTAAGATAACAAGAAAAGCACTTGAAGTCTCTCTGATGAACATGGTACAATTATGTTTAGGCTGTTTAAAGACATTGGACAACAAAAAATGAGTGAGCTTCTCATTCCACTGACTGCTTGCTTGTTTGATGCCATATAGTGATTTGAGGAGTTTGCAAACGGTACCAGAAGAAGGAGAAGGCACACCTTCAGGTAGTATCAAATAGATTTCTCGATGTAAATCTCCATGCAGGAAAGTATTGTTGACATCAAATTGATGAAGATGCCACTATTTGAGAGAGGATAATGCCAATAAGAGTCTAACAGTGGTCATCTTAGCCATAGGAGAGAAGGTATCTCTATAGTCAATACCAGCTTACTGAGTGTAGCCCTTTGCAACCAACCTCGCTTTATAACGCTTAATGCTACCATCAGCCTACCTTTTTATCTTTTACACCCATTTGCAACCAATTGGTTTCTTACCAACTAGTAACTGGACCAAGCTCCAAGTGTTATTAGCCTCTAGAGCTGCTAACTCAACCTGCATTGCCTGTTGCCAGTGTACTGACTGTGCTGCCTGGTGATAGGATGTAGGTTGTTGCTGCAAACTAACTTTAAGCATAAAGTTTTTGTATTTTGGTGTCAACTGATGCAATGAGTAATGTGATTGCAAATGATACTTAGGAGTGGTTTCAGGTGAGGAAACATATGATGTAAGTTGACTGCAGTGATAGTCATGAAGATAAGCTGGTGGCTGTCTTTGTCTGATGGGTCTTGATGAGGGTTCAGAAGCTGAGATATGAGGGTCAAAAATCAGTTGTTGGTCCTCTTGGTTGATGACTAGGGGAATGTCCAAAGTGAAGTCAGGGAATCTTGAAGTGGTTGTGTTGGCTGGCGATGTAGCAGAACGTAGTGATGCTGTAGAAGATGGTGACTGAGGAGAGAAAATGGATGTAGAGGGATTGGGTGTAAAATGTGTAGGAAAGTGATTAGGCATGATAAAACGTATAAGAGCTGGAGAGTCAGAAACAAGAATAGGCAGGTTAAAGTTTGGTTGAGAAGGTGATTCAGTAGATGGATTATTTGAACTGGAAGCAAGGGAAAAAAACTATTCATCAAATTGAACGTCTCTGGATATGAAAATGCTCTTAGTTTCAAGATTTTGTAGGATATAACCCTTGATAGCAGAAGGGATGCCTAGAAACAGACATTTGATGGCCCTAGGAGTAAATTTATTTTGCCATGTAGTTGATTATACGCATATGCCAGGCATCCAAGCACCCTGAGGTGCTGGTAAAAAGGTATGTTTTTGTACAAAAGTTCAAAAGGAGTTTTGTGATGTAGAATATGGGTTGGAATGATATTAATGAGATAAACAGCATGTAAGATTGTAAAGCCCCAGTAGGACATAGGCAGATTTCCCTAAAACTTTAATGACCGTGCCACTGTAAGTATATGTTGATGCTTCATTTCCACTATACCATTTTGCTGATGTGTGTACACACAGCCGGTCTAGTGAATCATGCCATGCTTCAAATAAAATTAAGGCATATTAAACTCCTGGCCATTGTCTGGTCTTAGGACTTTAATGGATTTCTCAAACTGAGTAGCTATATATTGACAAAATTTTGCAATAAGGGTCTGACCTCAGACTTTGATTTTAACAAATAGACCCATGTATATCTACTGTAATCATCCACAAAAGTAAGAAAGAATCTTTGGGCATACAATGTGGGGTGTTTATTTGGTTCCCAAATATCAAGATGTACACGATCAAACAAACTCTTAGACATTGAAAAAGAAACAGGAAAGGGCAGCTTTCTGAGTTTGGCTAAGGGACAAACAGAACAAAGAATAGAGGGGTCTTGTACTGATATTGTGCCATCATACTTTTGTATCTCTTTTATTCTGGGTGTTGAGGCATGCCCCAACCTGCAACATCATATGAAGCTGTCTATGTGAGAAGCCTTTGAGGCAAGACAAACTGGTAGGGAATTCAAAACTGCAGTCCCTTGTAGGTAGTATAAGTCAAGAGAAAGCTTAGCTAAACCAATCATCCTCTTGGACAATTGATCATGAATCAGGCAAGTATCACAATGGAACTGAATGAGTAAGATATGATCAGAAGTAATCTTACTGAGAGACAAAAGATTGAAAGCAAAAACTGGAACATATATGACATCTTTGAGAATCAAGAAGGGATTAACAACCACTCTGTCAATGTGCCACAGTAATTTTGTAGGTAGTCTGATAGACACATGATTAACATGTTTGTAAGAGGAGAATAAAGATAAGTGAGATACAATGTGATCAGTTGCACAAGAATCCAAAATCCATGTACTTAAAGCATTAGTAGGAATGTTACATGCCATCTTACCAGCCTGAGCAGATATAACAGCACCTTGGACATCAGACCCTGCACCTCCTTCTGAACCATCCTCATGCTTGCTCAACCATTTCAACAATTTTTTGTTATGTTGTGGTGTCCACAACAGGGATCACACATTTCTTTCCACTTGAGTCATCTCAGGTTCAGCATCAATCACTTCTGTCGTATTGATTTTAGGTTTAGAACCAGTAAACACGGGGGGTATCTGTGCTTTTTATAGCACCTGTCTATGGTACATCCCAACATATGACAAAGAGTACATTGAAATCGTCTATTGTCTCGAGGATAGTACCTTCCACTTCCTCTATTATGTCCACCAGATTTTTGCCTTTTTGCAAATGCATTAGCAACCATACTTTCTGAGTTTTCTACATCACTCATAAGCGCAGTGTTACCATCAAAAGGCACTATAGAAGAGTCTACCATAACTTTTCTTTCAAATTTTAAAGCCATAGAGAAGGCAGTGTTAATATCAGGCAAAGGTGTCATCACAAACACCTGAGACTTAATCGGATCAAAATTATTATTAAGTCCCTTGATAAACTTGATAACATAGTCACTTTCAACAAGCTTCCTCATTTCTGCTATCACATTGCATCTACAACCTCTACAATTACAAGCAGGTATAGGCCTCAAATCCATAAGTTCTTCCCAAACAACCTTCATTTTAGTAAAGTAATCAGTCACAGACAAAACATGCTGTTCAATACAATAAAAGTTCTCCAGTAATTCTGACAATCTAAAAGGATCTGTACTATCGTGTCTCATAACCAAATCATTCCATATATCCACAACACTATTATACCACATAATACTTTGTGCAATAGGTTGAGAAACAGAGTTCATTATCCAGGACTGAACCATAGAGTTAACCTGCATCTAGACAGAATATTGAGGATCAATTTCAAGCGGTCTAGAATCTTGTTCTTTACCAACAATGCCATCCTAAAAGTATGGCTCCAAGTGTGGAAGTTATGAGCACTCAATGGTGGTTGAGCAAGCACAATTGTAGGACTATCACCGGAGTGCAAATAGTAAGGATTCTTCAATTGATTCTCAAGGCCTTGATTCTGACTTCCTCTTGTTCAAAACACCACATTTTGAGATTGACTATCCACTAATGCACTCCGATTATTACTCAGTGAAGCCATCACAATCAAAATTCAAAAACAACAAGATTGAAAAGTGCAATCAAAATAATCTCAAAAACAAATCAATACAATCACCAAAAAGCTCTCATACCATGTAAAAATTGAACAAGCAACCGAAAGTGTGAAAAGAGAACAATCGAGTGGAAGCAAAATAGGTTGAATGAAAATGCAGAGCAAGGAGAATTTCTTGAATGCAATAATCGCTTCCCACGGGTGCAGCTACAACCCGTTTATGAGCCACGGTTCAACAGAATTGAAATGACAAAAATTACAATATTGCCCTTACTAATACAAACGGTATAAACTACAGCATAGGGACAAAAACATAATTCACTCCTATTTAAAACTTTCCGCATGTCTGCCTTCTTCAACCTTCCTCCTCTGGATCTTCGCTCCCATAACATATTCTTCAACCTCAATCCAGCTACTTGATCCTATCAACATACCATCCCAGCCTTTGATTGCAACATTAATCTCACGTACATGATTTAACTCAAGCTCCTTCCTGCAGATTGTGCTTGTTTGCTATGAGGTGTACTTCTGCCCTCAGCATTGTAGTGTTGGGAACTACTTCCTTCAACACACCCCTCAATCCTGACTGAGCAAACAGATCACACACTCCGAAAGCCTTAGTCAGGATTCTTAGTCTTTGTGAATCCACTGACTTTGTAAACACATCGGCAAGCTGCAACTGAGTGTTAATGGGCACAGGTCTAACAATGCCTTCCTGATATTTTTCCCTCACAATGTGACAATCAATTTCTATATGTTTAGTTCTCTCATGAAATACTAGATTTTCTACAACGTATATAGCACTCCTATTGTCAAAAAATATATCAACTGGTTCATCAAGCACAACCTTCAAATCATTTAGCAAATAGAGAATCCATTGCACCTCACAAGTTGTTGAGACAAGAGCTCTGTACTCAGCTTCTGATGATGACTTAGAGACTATAGTTTGCTTCTTGGCTTTCTAGGATATCAAAGAATTTCCCAATAATACACAATATCCTGTCATCGACCTTTTGCTTTCTGAACAACCTGCCCAGTCTGAGACTAAAAAACTTGTGAGCTTCATATCACCTGCATTAGGATAAAAAAAAAGTCCTAAAATACTGTATGATGAAACAACTGGTAAAGTTGTTATTTTGTGACCTTAATATCACAGGTTCGAGCTGCGGAAACAGTCTCTTGCACAAAGTGTAGGGTAAGACTATATATATCAGATTGCGAAGTGATCCGGTTAATCCACAAACCCTACACATCCGGAAATGCCTTTTTTCTTAAATTTTTTTCTCTTTACTATTCAATTATCAAATCCCAAGGAATCCGAAAATCAAATTTCTTGTTCCTAATAAACAAATTCTGCAGTCATCTTAGGATTAAAACAGGAGCTCTACGGAAGTTCAAAAAATCTGGTCAAAAACAGCAGAAGCTAGACTTCCATCATGACATGTCACATTTTTCATCAACGGATCTATATGCTTCGATTGGAACTGGAAGTTGCAGAATAGGTGGCTGGTATACCGGCATAATGAAATTCCATTTTTTTTTCTTATTTAGGTCGGATTTATGATGGCTTCGTTGGAAGGCTCGCATATTTTGCTACATCAGTTCTAAAAGAATAAATTGCGTTGGAACTGAAAAAGCTTTGTAGAGTTCATCGGAGAATGTCCAGGGCCTATTCCTTTTCATTTTCAAGACAAAAAATATAGCGGCTGGTCCTGAGTCCTAGTAATCGAAACGACTTACCTGCCATATTTTGCTAAGAAAAATACAAGGCGTCAAAGACGAAACTAGTACACGTCAGCCGAAGTCAAAATAAAATCCTTGAATTCATCAAATATCATAAACGAATGTGCCAAAAGTCTATGTCAAATCAATACAATGTCAGAACTAAAAAGGAATGAATTACTTAATGTCCAATCTGGCTAAACTGAGAAAAATTGAAAAGTCTCTAACTCTTCATCAGAAATCATCAAAAGTCATGAACAAAACAAATCTCTCGATCCAGGCCATTCTCGCATAAACTAATTCATAGTCTTGATCATCTGAAAAAAATAGAGAGAGTGTAGTATGAGCGACACTTTGCCTAGCAAGTAACTCCACTATACTTATCATGGGATCATACATGGAGAAGCAAGTGTAATGTAAATAAATAACGATACGAAAAATAGCATGCTTATCATTCGCAAATAAATTTACTACTTTACCCATAACATCCAAAATCAAAACCAGCAAATAGACCCAACCAAGTCACATAACCAAGTCCAATCAAAGATTAGTCCAAGCAAAAACATGATGCAGTTTTCCAAATATGTGATATCAAAATATCCAAAATCAAAGTTCTGAATTTAAAAATATCCAAAGTTCCAAAATTCCGAAATTCCAAATCCGGTTTAGCCAGTCCAAAATCCAAAATATCAAAAATACAAACTATCCAAAATCTTGCTAAGGCTGTCTAAAATCAATGCAAATGGCTATAGCACTTTCCCTACAAACGACTTATATCGTAAGACTTACAAATTGGTATCCCAATAGTCAATATGCCATAGACACCCTGTCCCTGACTAGGTAATTACGTCTATGACGCTCAAATGTCAGCAAATATACCCATGCACCCTGTCTCTGACTAGGTAGTTACACCCAGAGGCTCTGTTCGTTTAGAACCAACCCGACTTATCAATATATTTCACGTTGTAGGGGTAAATTTTAAAATATACAATGCAATTTTTAAAGTTATTTTCCAAGTCCAAAAGTTAGCCAAAATCACCACAAATGGCCAAAATTACCAAAATGCCTCCAAATACCAAATAATTCCAACTAAATATACCAAGCGGTCCAAAAATACCAAAAGTAACCCTCTCAACCGTGTATGTATACACGTACATATACCCACGCTCATACATGTGCATATACACATATATACATACATGTCACTCCCTCGGCCCACTTCTTCTCCAACCCACTATCCCATCTCACATCACCTCACCCCCTACCCCCCACAGCCCCACCACTGACCTACTGCCCAGCACCCTATCCCACTGTCCCACCCTTGGCCAACCCATCCCCACACCCGCAAACCCGAATTCCTCAAATCCTCTCTCAACCTCCTCGACCACCACCCAAAACACAATACCACCCATATTTGGATCACACACAAATCTCAAGTATAAACGTATACAAATTGTGTCACATATACTCGTATATATAAAATCATACAATTATGAATTTAAAAATATTCATGCATAATCCAATGTTAATACCAATAGTATAGGTAGATTACTTTCTTGATTCTTGTATACTATACCGTACGATTTTAAGGCGTGGTGTTGGACAAAAATTGCTCGTCTTCTTCATATTAACCCTCGGTTGGATGAACTAGGCTAGGGTCGGAGTATTTGTTTTCTTCAGCTATGGTGCGGCCGAATGGAGTGGTGAAGTGTGTGCGTAATTGTTTAGGCTAGGATATATTATATAGACCAGTGTAGGTTAGATAAGTTAGGTATTTTCCAAGTAGTTATAAGATATTCCGTGTAAAATAATATCCAAATTTCCTAATTCTATTTAGTTTAAGATTTTATCCTATTTCCTTATTTTATTTTCTTCCCTGTTTTTTTCCTTTTCCATAAAAGTTGTACATAACAAAAAAGGCTTTGGTTTGAAAAGCAATCAGAATGGAATTAATCAACTTGGATCCCTCATCCCAATAGGCAAGATAGATGTTAGACTCCAACCTGTTGTCTGGTTTCATGGCAACGAGAGAAATCGATTGCTCCCGTGTCTTTACTCCCCCAACAGTTTGGAAGATATCTTGAGAAAAGGTTTTAGCACTATTGTATCGTATATGTACTCCAATTTATCCGAAGTATCCCAATGGTGTAGGGTCGTCGACTTATTTGAAAAAAGAAGGAAGATAACAAGTGGGAACCTATGGGTTTTTATGATTTTCAAAACCCATTCATTCTAAAGCGATACTTTGTTCCACTGCATTCATTTATACTTCAAGTGCGACCTGAAAATGCAAAAAGAATCCGTTCAAAAACAAAACAAGCTATACTTCCATCATGATAAGTCAAATTCTTCAACAACAATGAGATTGCATTAGTTCCCAAAGGTTAGAATCAACAACAAGTTTCATAATTTAGCGACCCGTCCCGAGCCTATGTACTCGAAACGGTTTCACCCGCCGTGTTATGCTAAGAGAAAACAAGACGTCATGCATTATAAATTCATTAAAGTCTGAAATTTCATCATTGACATCCGAGAAAACTGAATTGAAATCCGAGATTTCAAACTCGAAATCAAGGAATGCGGATGTAGAGAAAAAGGTGAAACAATTTGACACGGGATCTAACATGCTGCATCGTATTATCTTATCACAAAAGCATGATAGTGACAGAACAGGTTTGGGATACGTTGAGACAAATGAAGCATCCACCAAACCAACTAAGTTCGTTGTGTCTAAGAAAGTAGACACCCCAAAGCCAAAAACGGCGTCTAAGATGACGCAAAGACCTCTTCCCTCATCACGCCCCACTTCTTCATCATATCATGCGAAACACAATTTTGTACCATATAAATATGAGAAGAAAAGAGTGATGCATACACGGCATTCATTCCATCCACGCACTACGCACACAAACACAAGGACATATCGAAAACGTCCTACATATAATGCGTATAAAGGAGTTCTTGGCCAAAGGCCAGATACAGTTGCACCTAAAGTATATTATGTTGTGCTTTCATCACCCTTCTCACCTTTTGGAAGACATAGAAGGGTCACCCAAATTTAGGTACCAAAAGGGACATTTTCAAAGGGTTGAATAAATAACCCTTACGAACGCACGTTATATGAAATGCATGATTTTTCTTCTTCATCTTTACAGGCATCTTTTGATTTACTTTTCAAAATAAAGGGGGAGAGATAGCATGATTTAAGGGAGAGAGAGATACTGATTGCATAAATCAAGGGGGAGCGGTTTTTGAAATTTAAAATTCAAATTTTGAATTTATGCATGATTGAAGGGGGAGCGATAGGATTTAAATCATGTGCATAGGTTATTTTAAAAATCATCAAAAGGGGGAGATTGTAGAGAAAAAGGGGTTTGAGTGATTTCAAAATATATGATTTAAATGTGCATAAAAACGAGCATGAGATAAATGTGCATGATATATTGCATATTACTTGCCTTATATAATTCATATATAATGTTACCGTACTAACGAGCCATGAAGCTTTAAAAATTACATCAAATGGCAAACATTTGTTGTGTTTATACTATTTTCAGGTGCCACCATTAATGAACTAAACTAGTTCATTAAGTGAAGTACTTAATTAAACTAAGTAGTTCACTAAAGGAAGCAACATTTGCACAAGGCACAAAGGCAACAAGACTAAGAAAGGAAAGTCTCCTCCTCCTCATTTACATCACATATACACGGCATATATATATATAAATATCTATATTTTCAGATTTTTTGAAAAAAGGCACATACACATGTATTCCAACGTACTACCGACACGTTAAATATTTTACGTACGTACGTTAACGTCACACCACCATACTTAACTCATATTTATGAGTATATTCAGGTCTTATATCATTTGATATAAGTCATGGTGATGACAAATTAAATACGACACGTTAGAAGGTTCTAAACCGAAAGTTGTCGTATCGGGCGAATACCGAAATTTCGCCAACGTGTCTCGTACTTGCCATAAATAGATGGCCAGCCCCTACACCTCAAAAATCGTTATTATTTTCGTGGCTATGATGTTATTTTCAGCCATAAAATCATTCCATGTTGGCACACACAAATCACCCCACATTAAGGCCAAATCGTGAAGATTCCAATTTCAATTTTGTCACATGTCTAGGCGCCACTTTAATCAGCCTTATAAGCTGAATATTAAAGTTTATACTATGTATATTATGTGTAACATAATATATATAACATGTGCAAAAATTTAGAATTTAATTAGAGAAAAATCGGGTAATCGATAAACATCGAAAATTAGGTTTTCTACGTACACAACACATGGAACGTTTTTGGCACATCATACGACATGTATCTAGACACTTTTTACATATGTCATACATCTTAAAGTGTTCTAGAGAATTAAATTAAGGGCTGATTGGAATATAACATGTGTGTATTATTAAATGTGCACTATTTTACAAAGTTAGCAAAAGTGAAATTCAGCACATGTATATACATATCATACACGCCTATACAGCTGAGATGGAGCATATTTGGAGCCTTGTTGGAATCTTGATTGGTCAAGAATCAATCACACAATGTTGGTGATTTAAAGAAAGAAGTTACACAAGGTAATATTTCAAATTTTGTTACAATTGTGACACATGCTGAAAATTCAGCATGTGTGCTAATGGCTGGACGTTTTTAGCATCTTAATGGCTCATATTTTGTGTCTTGATTAAGGTGGATTAATTGGAAGATAATTTAGAAGTAATTTGAATAAGTTATAGAATTAAAATTGTGATATATTTGAATATCACACATGCTGAAAATTTCAGCATGTGTAGTAATGGATATGGCCGATTTTTTGGCCTATGTGGTGTGTAATTTTAATTCCAAAATTGAGGAAGATGTCTTGTACTAAATGGAGATATATTTCTTGAATTAAAACAATGTTAAATAGGAAATATTTTGAACAAAAAGTGTATGTAACACATGCTGAAATTTCAGCATGTGCATTTGTCATTATGACCGAATTTTTCACCATTTTTGTGACAAAATTATCTTGCTAACTTTATGTGATAATCTTGTGAATTTTGGCAACTATTTTGTGATGATTTTGGCACATGTTTTAAGTGGTATTCTCAGATTTTCCTAGTCATCAAGTGATGACAACATTCAACCAATCATGAATTTCCAAGTAAGCAAGAGCTTAATGATCATCCAATGAGAACATGCCAAGTAAGCAAGATCATGTCACAATGATGCCACACATTCTCCCAAGGACTTAGAAGACAATTTTCAAGAGGGGGAGAACACCAAGGGGGGCGGCCATGATGATTAAAATGGAGAGAAGAAGAGCAAACAAAGACAAGAACAAGAGTTGCAAATTCAAAGATCAAAAGTGTTCTAGCCTTCTTCTTCTACACTCTCTTTCTTTCTTCTTCCTAAAAGCCTATTGTACTTACATTCATATTCTTGAATAGGCTTATCTTAGTCCACCACATACTCTTTATCTTTGTAAAAGATTGATCAAGGTGTGATCAATCTTCAATCTTGCAAGGTGGTGGTGTTCGTGCAAATTGTATTCATCGTACAAGGTTTGTAAAGGGTTGGAGTTGGTGTGTAACTTAATCAACCCTATGGTAAGGTGTTTTTGTGTTGTGTGATTAGTATGAACCGAGGAAGGTGTTCCTCGAAGACTGGAGTAGGTTGTTGATAACCGAACCAGTATAAAATTCTTGGTGTCATTTACTTTCAGCATTTATATTCTGTTTCAGCACTGTTTACTGTTTTTAATCACGCCTGTAAAAATAGTAAATGAATTTCAAAAATCACGAAACTTTCAGGAAACATATCCACACGTTTCAAGGTTCTTTTGGCGCAAGTTTCAACCCTTTTGGACAAGTATAAGTCAACCAAACGTCCAAAGTTCTGAGACTAGTGCAGTCGGTTTTTCAGGCTTGCAAAGGTTGAGACTTTGATCGTATTTGGCTAACTTCCCAAAAGAATTTTTCAAAAATGTTTCAACCCATTTAAACAAAACTTATAAGGGGTTAGTCTTTAAATTTTCAGATCATTTGGAGTTTTGTACAAATAGGAATTAATTTTTCAAATCAGTCTACCGTTTCTGGCAGATTTGCGCAATCTGACCGCCAACGAATTTTCAAGGGGTTAGAGGTTGAATTTAAATCTGAAATTGTTAGGGGACACTCATAACATCTGAGGCTAAGTTCTCTCCAAATTTCAGAATTTTTTAAGACCTGCAACCTAGATTTTAAAACGTTTTAAAACTAGTCCTGAAAACAGAAACTGTTTTCAGATGTTGGGTTTTTGGTTCAAACTAATTTTAAAAACCACATTTTCCGCACCAACTATTCAACCCCCCCTCCTTCTAGTGGTGCCTTGCAGATCCTACAAAAACACCTTATTTTCGGAATAAAATAGCCCAAAGTTCAAAGTGCCTTTGAAATGCCTAAAATTACGTTTTATGGCAACTAGATGCGATTACTTAGGTATACTTTGAAATCTAACACATAAATACACAACATGTAAAATATTCAGTCTACTTGCGATTAAATAAAGTAGAGTACCAATCATAACTCTATATTTAGTTACCTCAGCAGGCTTTCTTTTTTCATCTTTGTCAAGCTTTGTACTTGTGCTTATTGTTGTGCTCAGACTCTTTCCATCCTCAGACTTGTATTTTCTTGAGAAGATCATTGGTATACTTTGTTTGAGATATGTATGCTTCATCTTGAGTTTGATTTATTTGATGTCCAAGAAAGTAGTTGAGTTCATCCATCATGCTCATTTCAAACTCTTCTTCCATCAACTTCGCCAAACGGTGATAAAGAGAGACATTAGTAACACCAAATATAATATCATCAACATATATTTGCACAAGTAGTTGATTATTTCATTGTTCTTTAATGAATTAGGTAGTGTCAAATTTTCCTCTTTAAAAACCGTT
Organism: Eustoma russellianum; assembly: GCA_036186865.1. Classification (NCBI taxonomy): domain Eukaryota; kingdom Viridiplantae; phylum Streptophyta; class Magnoliopsida; order Gentianales; family Gentianaceae; genus Eustoma; species Eustoma russellianum. Next base: position 33,332,545 of record AP025050.1, read on the forward strand.
TTCAAGAAGAAAGTTACTTAATCTCTCATACCATGTCCTAGGAGCTTGTTTAAGCCCATAAAGAGCCTTTTTGTGTTTGAATACATGATTTGGGTAATCATGATTTTTAAACCCCGGTGTTTGAGCTACATATACTTCTTCTTGGATTATTCCATTCAAGAAGGCTGATTTTACATTCATTTGATATAGTTTGAAATCCTTGTAGCATGCATATGCTAGTAGCATCCTAACGGCCTCTAATCTAGCTACGGGGGCAAATGTTTAATCATAATCAATACCTTCTGCTTGTCTATATCCTTGAGCTACTAATCTAGCTTTGTTTCTAGTTATGTTTCTTTGACCATCCATTTTATTTCTAAATACCCATTTTGTGCCAATTATAGGGTGATCGCTAGGTTTAGCCACTAAACGTCAAACACTACTTCTTTCAAATTGATTTAACTCTTCTTGCATGGCTACTATCAAATCTTCATCGGTTATAGCCTCTTTTATATTTTTAGGCTCAACTTGTGAAATAAAAGCATTTTCGTGAAATTTTGTTCTTGTTAATGTCCCTTGACTTGTTTCTACTAATATCAACTCTTTAGCATGATCTTTCCTATATTTATATGATTCTGGTAAGTTTGAAGTATCACCTCTCACTTCTTTCTCTTCTTGTATCTTAGGTCCACTTTCAAGTGGATCAATCCTAAGATCAATAATGATATTTCCTTTTAAATTCTCAAACTTTTCTATGTGACTTACTTCAATTCTTTCACTTTCTTCATCATCATTTATACTTGGTTCATTATCAAGGAATTCACTAAACTTAACATGAATTGACGCATCAACTTTCATATTTCTTTTATTGTATACCATGCCTTGTTATTTTAAACATAAACCATAAAGATTCCTTCATCCACTTTGAAATCGAGTTAATCCAAGTTATATTTGGTGTTAAGTATAAAACACTTACAACCAAATACCTTGAAATATCCAATGTTAAATACTCTTCCTTTCCAAAGCTCATAAGGAGTCTTTTTGAGAAATGGTCTCAAATAAACTATATTTATTACATGACAAGCGGTATTTACAGCTTCAGCCCAAAAATACTTAGGTAGCTCAAATTCATTTAGCATGACTCTACTCATTTCTTGAAGTGTTCTATTCTTTCTTTCTGCAGCACCATTTTGTTGAGTTCTAGGAGCTGAGAAGTTGTGTCCATACCCTTTGGATGCACGAAATTCTCGGAATTCACCATCAAACTCACCATCTCTATCACTTCAAATTTCCTTGATAGTATCTTCTTTTTAGTTTCTAATCTCCTACAAAGTTTTATAAACTCTTGGCATGCATTATTCTTTTTGGCTAAGAAGGTGACCCAAGTAAACCAAGGAAAATCATCTGCCTCTACAAAAGTGTAATGTTTTCCACCTAAACTTGATGTACCAACATCCCTATACAAATCTATATGAAGCAATTGCAGAGGTTTGGTGGTGAAGGTTTCACTTTTGGGTTTGAAGCTTGATTCAACAAGCTTTGCCTTTTGACAAGTGTCACATAGGCCATGATATTCAAAATTTAACTTTTGAAGACCTTGGACCTTTTCATTTTTGCAAGTCCCTTTGAAATTTTTGAAGCTAATATATCCAAGTCGCTATGCCATTATTGTGTTAAATTATTTTTGGCGACTAGTCTGAACCTTCTTGTGGTATCAAATCATGTGTGCTAAATTTATAAACAACAATTTTCCTTATAGCCTAAAAAACAATTCTACCATCCTATTTAACTATGCATTTTCTTTTCGCAAATTCAATTTGAAAATTAGCATCTTACAGTTGGCAACACTTATCAAATTATACTTAAGCCCTTCTACATATAATACATTATCAATAGTAAAAGAAGATTTTCCAATTTCGCCATGTCCTAGGATTTTGGCTCTCCCACTTCCAAAATGCACTGTTCCAAAGTCTTATCTCCGGTCACGTGTGTGGAACATCCATTGTCCATAAGCCATTTGGTTCCTTCTTCTTTGGCTACTCCATTTATCTTTAGAGCCTACAAAACCAAGAGGTTTATATATAGGTACCCTTTGATTGTGGGTACTTTCGGGTTTGCTTATCGACCATAGGCTTTAAAACATATATGTTACCAAATCTAGCTATCATGCACTTTTTACATGTCCTATCTTATTACAATGTAAGCAAGTAGGCACATGCCTTAGTTGTGTATTTTTCTATTTGTGAGATGATGAACCATTTTGAGTTCTTCTATTATTTGACTTTTTCTTTTGGCTTACTAACTTGGGTTCAATAGTAGAGTATAAGGACTTAAATCCTAACCAGATTTATCATTTCCTAACCCTTGGTTTCCAAGTTTATCTAAATTACTTTTACCATTAGTTAATTTTTGTAAATCTATTCTTAAATTTTTCATATTCCTTCTTAATCTCCATGTTTTCTAGAGTTATGATTTTATGCATGGTAAGTATGATATCATGTTCTAGGTAAATAAAAATATTCTTACCATGCAAGCTCTTTTTTCTAATATATATTTTTTAAATTCTTTCTTCGAGTGTTTGTATTTTAAATTTAGTTTTTCAAAGTCATCTCGTAAATCCGTTATTCCATTTCAAATCTGATTTAACTTTCAACACTTTATCCAATTATCTCACACGCATAATTATAACAATGTATATGCTCGCACCCATACATTTGTATGTACGTGCTTATACTTAGCGTATTACCCTCGACCCACTTTTCTCCTACCCCCTACCTAACTCACCTCACCCCTAACCCCCTAATTACTCGGCCTCCCTTACTGCCCTCATCCCAGTACCCCACCCCTTTAGTGTTTAGATATAAAATGTTTTGATGATGTGAAGGTGTTTTAAATGAGTTAAATTTACGCTCGAGATTTGATGCAAAATGGAAAAAACACACGAGGTTAAAAAGGGTTAAGATTGGAATTTATTGTCAAACATCGATCTCTCAAAACAGGGGACATCGATCGATCGAAGTGACTTCAGTCTCTAAAGGTGAGACTTCGGTCGGTCGATGTGATAGAAGTTCAGAATCAGAAACTCTTGGTCAGACATCGAACCTTCAAATTTAGGGACATCGATCGATCGATGTAACTTCAGTCTCTCCAAGAAAGACTTCGATCGGTCGATGTCAGGCAACCTCAAACCAGAAGTTTCTGGAAGACATTGATCTCTCAGTCTAGTAGACATCGATCGATGTGACATCAGTCTCTCTAAGGGAGACTTCGATCGATCGATGTGCTGCAGGTTCAAAATTGGAAACTCTCTAGAGGACATCAATCTCTCAGCCCAGGCATTTTGATCGATCGATGTCCCCCAGAATTCAAATTTTTATGAACGTTGGAACAAAATCTAAGGGAGATTCATGGTGTTTTCTCTTTCCAATCTTGCTCAAATTTCTTGTGGACTTTTCTCTAATCTTACACATGCTTCCTTGACTATTATATACATGTATAAGCTATTCTAGGTTGTCTATTGAGGATCAAATCACTTCATATGGTGGCTAAAGACTAATTGCACATTATCTTGACATTTGATGGATTTGAAGACGTGGTGGAGGCTCCAAAAACGTGGTGAGCACCTCCTATAAATGGATGAAGCTCAGATGAGGCAAAAAACACACTTTCACCATCATCAAGCTTCATTCTTCATTGTTGTATATTTTTCTCGTACGTGTAAAAGTGCTTAAACTTTGTTAAGCCTTTCTTTGTTCTTAATTGTTTATATTGAGAGATAGTGAGTCTAACACAAGAGGAACCATAAATATTTGATCTCTTGCTTGTGTTTAGACTAGTGAGAAAGTGTGATCCCCACTATTTCTTTTAACCCACTATGAGAAAGTTCTTGAGAGAACTTGGTTGAAGTTATAAGGTAGCAAGAAGTTGTTCTTGCTTAGAGCTGTAGTTGTTGTAGTTGCACAAAGGTATTTTGTGCAAGAAGTTGTTATTGTGGTTGCTTACACTAAGTTGTTAGTGTAAGTATTGTTGTGATTGTTCTTATTAGCTTTAATAAGAAGAGTAGTTGTTGAAAATCCACTTTGATAGTAAAGTGGTAGTGGAGTAGAATTATTTACGATTCGAACCACTCTATATCCGATGTACTCATTCATTGTCTCTCATTTCCCATTCTTTCTTTGATTTTGAATTCCATTTGAATTGAGCAAAACCAGAAAATTCCGCATGCCCAACACTCTATTCACCCCCCTCTAGAGTGTATTGCGGGCCTAACAATTGGTATCAGAGTATAACCTTGATTGCTTGGACAATCTTTGCAAGTAGCAAGGTTAAAGATCGTGGCAATGAAAACCTCTTCATCCTAGGCCTCAACTTCCAAGCCAACTGCACTATTCTCAGGATCAAACACTAAAGCGCCAATGTTTGATGCCCAAAATTATTTATTGTGGAAATTTTGAATGGTCAATCATTCAAAAGGTTGTGGATTTGATATATGTAGAGCCGTTGTCAAAGGAATCGAAGTTCCTAACATTGCTAACTCAAAAGGAAAATCAATGTTCAAAAGTGAGGATGACTACACTGATGAAGAGAAGATAAACTTTGCAATCAATGGCAAAGCATTCGATATTCTATCAAGTGCTCTTACCACCACCAAGCTCATAAGACTTCAAGGTCTTGAAACAGCCTATGAAGCATGGAAAAGGCTGGAAATAATACACGATGGGACTGAGCAAGAAGAATGGCCAAAAGACTATTGCTCATGAAGGAATATGAAATATTCGGAATGAAGAGTGGTGAAAAGATTCAGGAGACAATCGATCGATTCACTCGAATAGTGGATCAACTTTCCATGGTGGACAATAAAATCTCAAATGAAGACCTTGTCTCAAAACTCTTCAACTCTTTGCCAAGAGAATGGACACCTAAAGTCACCACCATCACCGAATCAAATAATCTCAAGACTTTTATCCTTGATGAGCTATCCGATAATCTTCTTACTCATGAAATTCTTATTGACGAAATAAGATGAACCATATCAAGCCCGCGCAAGCATCACACAAAGGATTGGTGGTAGAGTCCGATAAATCGGATGAAGAAGTTACTCTTCTAGTGAGAAAATTTAGAAGAATGGCCACAAGAAATAAGGCCCGAGCAAGGAAGTTTTTTAAGAGACCACCCAAGGACAAAGAAGCAAGTGAAAATTTCTATCAGTGTGGTCGACCCGGTCATTTCATTGCCGATTGCCACGTCAAGGAGCCGCAAAAGCAAGAAAAGAAGGTCTTTCCTCAAAAGAAGAAAGTCATAAATGCGGAAGTAACCGTGCGGGATGATCTCCTTTCCAAATCAGAAGGAGAAGAAAGTGAAGACAAGGATGTTGGACTTGCTGCAATAGTTGAGAATCCGAAAGCACAACATACTTGTCTCATGGCAATTGAGAACGACCTTGAGGTAAACTCTAACTCTTCAAATTTACAAGATGAAATAGGAGATTTGCAAGATGAGTATGAGAAACTAAATTTAAAATATAGACACTTGAAGAAATAATTTAAAAATGCATATTAGAAAACAAAAGCTTGCATGATAAGAATATTTTGATGTATCAAGATCATGACATCATACTCACTATGCATAAAACCGTATCTCTTGAAAATGGGGAAATTAGGAAAGAATGTGAGAAATTGAGAATAAACTTACAAAAACTAACCCATGGTAAAAATAATCTAGACAAATTACTTGGAAATCAAAGGATTGGAAATGATAAATCCAATTTTGGATTTAATTCATCACATTATTCCATTAAGCCCAAGGAATTAAAGAAAAAGCCAAATAAGATAAAAACACAACATGGCTCATCATCTTATAAACCAAGGCATGTACCCACTTGTTTCTATTGTAATAAAGTAGGACATGTGAAAAAAGCATGTGGAGATAGATTTGATAGTATGTATGTTTGGAAGCCTAAGGGTCGACAAGCTAACCCTAAAGGACCAACCATCAAAGGGTATGAATGTATAAATCTCTTGGTTTTGTAGGCTCTCAAGATAAATGGAGTAGCCAAAGAAGAAGGAACCAAATGGCTTATGGACAACGGTTTTTCAATGCACATGACCGGAGACAAAACATTGTTCACCAAACTCAAGCTCCAAGATGATGGAATGTTGCATTTTGGCAATGGGAGAGCCAAAATCCTTAGACATAGAGAAATTAGTAACTCTTCTTTCACTATTAATAATGTATTTTATGTAGAAGGGCATAAGTATAATTTGATAAGTGTTAGTCAACTATGTGATGCTAATTTTCAAGTTGAATTTGTGAAAAGAAAATGCATTGTGTAAAAGAATGATAAAATTGTTTTTGAGGCTATAAGGAAAAATGATGTTTATAAATTTAGCACACACAATTTGATATCACAAAAGGTTTCTTGTCTAGTTGCCAAAAATGATTTGACTATACTATGGCATAGACAACTTGGACATATTAGTGTTAAAAATTTCCAAGAGATTCGAAAAAATGAAAAAGTCCAAGGTCTTCCAAAATTAAATTTCAAAAATCATTGCTGATGTGACACTTGCAAAAAGGAAAAGCTTCATAAATCAAGCTCAAGCCCAAAAGTGAAATCTCCACCATCAAACCTCTATAATTGCTTCTTATGGATTTGTATGGGATATTGGTATGGCGAGTCTAGGTAAAAAAATATTACACCTTTGTGGTGGTAGACGACTTCTCTAGGTACACTTGGGTCATGTTTTTAGCTAAAAAGAGTGATTCATGCCAAGAGTTTATAAAACTTTGTAGGAGATTAGAAAATCAAAAAGAAGACACAATTAAGGAAATTAGAACTAATAGAGGTGGTGAGTTTGACGGTGAGTTTCAAGAATTTTGTGTATCCAAAGGGTATGAACACAATTTTTCGGCTCCAAGAACTCCTCAACAAAGTTGTATTGCGGAATGAAAAAATAGAATATTTCAAGAAATGAGTAGAGCCATGCTAAATGAATTTAAGCTACCTAAGTATTTTTGGGCTGAAGCGGTAAATACCACTTGTCATGTAATAAATAGAGTTTATTTGAGACCATCTCAAAAGGACTCTTTATGAGCTTTGGAAAGGTAGAGTGCATAATATTGGTTATTTCAAGGTATTTGGTTGTAAGTGTTTATAATTAACACCAAAGATGACTAGGATAAACTAGATTTCAAAGCGGATGAAGGAATTTTTATGGGATATGCTCAAAATAGTAAGGCATTCAGAGTATATAACAAAAGGAGTATGAAATTTCAATAATCAATTCATGTTAAGTTTAGTGAACTTCTTGAGGATGAACCATGCGTAAATAATGATGATGATGAAGAAATAATTGAAGTGAGTTATATAGAAAAAATTGAGAATCCAAAAGGAAATATTATCATTCACCTTAGGATTGATCCACTTGAAAATGAATCTAGGGTTGAAGATGAAGAAGAGAGAGGAGACACTTTAAATTTACTGGATTCATATAAATATAAGAAAGACCATCTAAGAGAGTTGATATTAGGAGAAACAAGTCAAGGCATATTGACTAGAAGAAAATTTAATGAAAATGCCTTCATTTTTTAAGTTGAGTCTAAATATATAAAAGAGGCTGTAAATGATGAAGATTGGGTATTAGCTATGCAAGAAGAACTAAATCAATTTGAAAGAAGTGATGTTTGGGAACTAGTGGCTAAACCTAGTGATCACTGCATAATTGGCACTAAATGGGTATTTAGAAATAAATTGGATGATAAAGGAAACATCAATAGAAACAAAGCTAGGTTATTAGCTCAAGGATATAGACAAGAAGAAGGTATAGATTATGATGAAACTTTTGCCCCCGTAGCTAGGATAAAAGCTATTAGGATGCTATTAGCATATGCATGCTATAAGGTTTTCAAACTATATCAAATGGATGTGAAATCTGCCTTCTTGAATGTAATAATGCAAGAAGTGTATGTAGCTCAGTTACCGAATTTTGAAAATCATGATTATCCAAATCATGTATTTAAACTCAAAAAGGCCCTTTATGGACTTAAACAAGCTCCTAGGGCATGGTATGAAAGATTAAGTACCTTCCTACTTGAAAATGAGTTTTCAAGAGGAAAAGTCGACACTACTCTTTTTGTTAAAGAACAAGGAAACCATCAATTTCTTGTTCAAATTTATGTGGATAATATTATATTTGCTAAATGAATGGAAGGAGAATTTGAGATGAGCATGATAGGTGAGCTAAATTACTTTCTTGGACTTCAAATCAAGCAAACTCAAGATGGAGTATACATATCTCAAACAAAGTACACAAAGGATTTACTCAAGAAATACAAGTTTGAGGATGGAAGGAGTGTAAGCACACCGATGAGCACAAGTACAAAACTTGAAAAAAGATGAAAAAGGAAAGCCTGTTGAGGTAACCAAGTAAAGGGGTATGATTGGTAGTCTACTTTATTTAACCTCTAGTAGACCTGATATTTTTCATGCTGTGTTTTTCTGCTAGATTTCAAAGTATGCCTAAGGAATCGCATCTAGTTGTCATTAAGCACAGTTTTAGTTATTTCAAAGAAACTTTGAACTTTGGGTTATTTTATTATAAAAATGGTTGTATTGATTTAAGAGGGTATAATGACTCTGACTATGTTGGAAACCTAGTCGATATAAAAAGCACCTCCGGGACATGTAAATTCCTTGAAGATTGCTAAGTCTCATGGTTTTCCAAAAAACAAAATAGTGTGTAACTTTCAACGGTGAAATCCGAATATGTATTGGCCGCTTCATGTTGTGCCCAACTACTTTGGATGATAAACACCTTGAATGATTACTATGTCAAGTTTGACAAAGTTCTTATTTTATTTGATAACACTTGAGCCATAAGTATAGCACAAAACCCGGTAAACCATAATAGAACCAAGCATATTGAATTGGGACGTCACTCTATAAGGGATTGAATTCAAAAAGGATTGTTATGCGTTGAATTTGTTCCAACTAATGACCAACTAGCAGATATTTTTACCAAATCCCTTCCTACTGAGGCATTCGAATCCACTAGAACAAGATTAGAAATGATAAATAATGTTTAGAGGGTCGAAATTACCAAAAAGAAGGAAATCAACATACATCGATCGATCTATGTAGCTGTTTCAGTAACTGATATACAATCAGACATCGATCGAAGTGGACGATATCGATGGATCGAAGTCCCATACATCGATCGATTGATGTCATCGGGAGCAGGACAATTGAAAGATGCAAAAAAACAGAATTTTTCCCACTCTCATCCTCTCTAAACGCAAACCTTAACTTCAGTCGATCTCCTCCTCAAAATCCGACCCTCAACCTATAAATTTCTTGCGCCACATTTCATCTTTCTTCAATTCAATCACTCCCTGCATACTTTCATCACCTTCATCACATTTCCTTGAAAATTTCATACCCTAACCCTCCAAATGGCCACAAAAACTAAAAGTGCTTCCAAAAGGCAGATAACCTCTCGTGAAGAGGAAAATGTGCCTCAACAATCTAATCCCCAAGTACCAAATGGGTCTAAAACACAGGGACTTTGGAAGAAAACAGACACCTCTCAAGAAAGAATGCGAAGGGAGGTGAGGAGCTGGCTCGCACTCAACAATTTTCCATGGCTCAAGTCCGGTGAGTAAGAAAATGCTCTAGAAGAACCATTGGGTCCAGGTAAATTTGCAAATATCTCACTTAGAGCTCAAACATTACTTGATGAATAGGAGAAGAATAGGTCCATTATTCCATTAAAATTGCTCAAAATTCAAGACAGTTTGAGCAATGAGGAATTGAGATCGATCATTAATTGGTTTGATGATAAAAAATGGTGACCTATTTGGGAGGTTTTTGAAATGGATTGTTTGTGTACCCATTACACTCGGTTATTGTATGCAAATTTATGGGTAGAATACCTTAATGGGACGCCATTTTCATTGAATTCGGTTAGCAATGGTCAACTTGTAGCATTTGATATAAAAACTATAAATGAGCTTCTTGGTGTCCGGGATGAAGGTTTAGATGATTTTGATCCATGGAAATGGGACAACTATAAGTATATGGTGACCGAAGATGAGGTAAAAACCTTCCTTGGCTTCCATCCCACCCAAAACACTAATAATATTAATTTGGTATACCGTGTTTTGCTTGTCATTGTCACTTTTTGTATCAATGGTAAGTCAACTAAACTCCCAAGCAATTTTGATTTTTATATTGCCTATCGTATAGTCATGAAGGAACAACTAAATTTTGGAGAGATATTCTTTGTGAATGTGATGGAGGCAGTGACTAAGAAATCAAAAGCCCTCCCATATAGCAATCTAATTTATAGATTGCTAAGAAAGGCGAATGTGGTGTTGGATGAGACTTATGAAGAAAAGATCACCGCCAAGGACTATTACACGAAAGCTAACATCCAACAAATCCACAAGTCTCGGAGAGAAGCAGAAAGAAGGGAAGACCAAAATGAACCGGAGGAGGAAGAGGGCGGGAACATTCCTATAGAAGAACCCATTCCTCCAACACATCCCACCGAGCCTCCCAATGTACCTAAACCTAAACCTCAAACTCAACCAAGCCCTACCTCTCGAGTAGATAAGGGAAACGCTCCAATGGAGGAGGGTAGTGGTTTAGAGGTAACATTTAATGCTGAGGATGAAGTTAAAGAGCTACATTATATATTGGATCAATGGGGAGAAGATCTCATCAAGGAACAAGTTCAAATTGATGATCTTGAGAAAGAAAACACAAGCCTCAAGAAGTGAGTTTCCACAATCGAAAAGAAATACAACAAGCTCAAGGCGAAATTCAAGGCGTGCTTGCCCAGCTTAGCTTTCTCTTCAGACGAAGAATAGAGCTCTTAGTTTTCCCATTTCCCTCTTAGCTATACGATAAGGCTTAAAGTTGATGTTTTCTTGTGTATATAAAACTCTGTATTTATTAATGACATTTCTATCCATCATTATTTTTTGATGCTTTCAAAAAGGGGGAGAAGTTGGTATTGGTATGAATGCTTGACTAAATTTGAAGATTGGTGTGTGATTACAATGTTGGAGAAGTTGATATCAATCATGCTTGCTTGGTGGTGATTAAAATGATTGGCATTGCTATAAGTACTTTGGTGTGCTTGCCAATATAAATGCATAATATGTTTGCTTGATTAAAATTTTGGCTGGCATTGCTATAAGTACTTTGGTATGTTTGCTAATATAAATACATAATATGTTTGCTTGATTAAAATTTTGGCACATATGTTGAGTAATTGAAAATATGGCATGATCCATTTGCATTTGATGCATGGTTTGGTTGAGGAGAGCATTTTGATATTTTCATCATATTCATTGGTTTCTGAAAGATTACATGCTAAGAGGGAGTTTTGGATATGTTCACATGGTTTATGTCTTGGGGAGCATGGACTAAGGGGAGTTGTAAAATATCAACTTTGAAATATTTAGCTAGCTTCAGTGTAAATTTTCAAGCAAAAACATCTTTTGAATCATGGTTTTGAAATCAATAAAAAGGGAGAGATTGTTGAGATATAAAATGTTTTGATGATGTGAAGATATTTTAAATGAGTTAAATTTACACTTAAGATTTGATGCAAAATGAGAAAAATACACTAGGTTAAAAAGGGTTAAGATTGGAACTTTACTGTCAAACATAGATCTCTCAAAACAGGGGACATCGATAGATCGAAGTGACTTCAGTCTCTAAAGGTGATACTTCGATCGATCAATGTGACAGAAGTTCAGAATAAGAAACTCTCGGTGAGACATAGAACCCTCAAATTTAGGGACATCGATCGATCGATATCCTTTCAGTCTCTCCAAGAGAGACTTCAATCGATCAACGCCATGCAGCCTCAAACCAGAAAGTTTCTGGAAGACATCAATCTCTCAGTCCAGGGTACATCGATCGATCGATATCACATCAGTCTCTCCAGGGGAGACTTCGATTGATCGATGTGCTGCAGGTTCAAAACTGGAAACTCTCTGGAGGACATCGATCTCTCAGCCAAGGCACTTCGATCGATCGATGTCACCCAAAATTCAAATTTTTATGAACGTTGGAAAAAAATCCAAGGGAGATTCATGATGTTTTCTCTTTTCAATCTTGCTCAAATTTCTTGTGGACTTTTCTCTAACCTTACACATGCTTCCTTGACTATTACATCCATGTCTAATCTATTCTATGTTGGCTATTGAGGATCAAATCATTTCATAGGGTGGCTAAAGACTAATTGGACATTATCTTGACATTTGATGGAGTTGAAGACATGGTGGAGGCTCCAAAAACATGGTGAACACCTCCTATAAATGGATGAAGCTCAGATGAGGCAAAAAATACACTTTCACCATCATCAAGCTTCATTCTTCATTGTTGCATATTTCTCTCATACGTGTAAAAGTGCTTAAAGTTTGTTAAACCTTTCTTTGTTCTTAATTGTTGTATATTGAGATATAGTGAGTCTAACACAAGAGGAACCATAAATATTTGATCTCTTGCTTGTGTTTAGACTAGTGAAAAAGTGTGATCCCCACTATTTCTTTTAACCCACTGTGAGAAATTTCTTGAGAGAACTTTGTTGAAGTTGTGAGGTAGCAAGAAGTTATTCTTGCTTAGAGCTGTGGTTGTTGTAGTTTCACAAAGGTATTTTGTGCAAGAAGTTGTTATTGTAGTTGCTTACACTAAGTTGTTAGTGTAAGTATTGCTGTGGTTGTTCTTATTAGCTTTAATAAGAAGAGTAGTTGTTAAAAATCCACTTTGGCAACAAAGTGGTAGTGGAGTAGAATCATTTACGATTCGAACCACTCTATATCCGATGTACTCATTCATTGTCTCTCATTTCTCATTCTTGCTTCGATTTTAAATTCTATTTGAGTTCAGCCAAACAAGAAAATTCCGGTAAATTGCCCAACACTCTATTCACTCCCCTCCTCTAGAGTGTATTACGGACCTAACACTTAGATCCCTCGGCCCCATCACCCTAGCCCCTCTCCAAAACCTTAATTTCCCTCCCCCGCACACTAACCACGTCGGCCAACACAGTAATTTCCCACCATTCATTTTTTCTCACATCTAACCTCATAGGCACCTAGTATTGTTTGCTCTTAGCACACTACCATAATAATCGTGGCGATCCGGCCATAGACGAGCCCATATGCACCACCTGAACCATGGCCACGTGACGCCTTTGGCCGACGCGTGTGGCTCATGCACCACCTCATCCCTGGACTTCTGACCACCAAAATTCTTCTCTCCTTATTTTCCACTATATTCTGCCCTCAAATCACCAAAAATCCCCGTTTTTAAAATGATTTCCCCTCTTTCGTCGACAAAAACCCTAATTTTGATTACTCCTTAATCGTACGATTCAATTCACAATTATCCATCAATAATCAACTCATATTCATCACCTCTGTCCAGCTCATATATTCAACCAATAACACATCAATTCCATCAAAACAAATTTCAAATAACATGTATACTGTCACACAATTTACATGCATAAACATCTCCGAATCATGCATTACATATATATAAACATACAACCATCATGGTCGTCGTCCTAGGCAGTGGCACACGCCATACCCACGGCTGGCCTCAACTACACCAAAGTCACGCAATCTTTATACATATACGCACATCCGATACATCATTACAATGAATACGTACATATAATCAGTAATCTATTCAATTACAACTATGGACATGTCTGATCCGATTTGATACGAAAATAACGTCATAAGATTGCAAAAACATAGCAAATATAGTAAATACACTTTCTTTAGTCTTGTTTGTACGCTACCATACAAAAAATCAGGGTTGAACGGACACAAATTGGCCTTCTTCTTGCTCCCATGGGTGGCGGTCGAATATAGGGTGCTTGGGAGGGGCTGTCGATTTTCTATTTGATAGTAATGTGTAGGAGTAGTTTGCTTAGGCTATAATTATATTAAGATATGTTAGGTCTAATCCTAATAGAATTAGGACTTTGATATTTAAAAAAATTCTCTCTTCTTTTTCTCCTAGTCTACTTAGGATTTTAATTTTAGGCATTATCTATTTTTTTTCTTTTTTTGTATGTTGATGCTGTGTGTGTAACATGTATGTATATAATATGTATATTTTGTATGTAATAAGGTACCAAAATAGCGGGGCATACAGATAACACGAAGAAGTTGAAATCAAATTGAAGAAGCCAACTAGTCCTTTTGCATTGATCATGGTTCAATATATGTAGAAGATTGTTGTTAGATGAGAATCATAATCAAAACAACTACCTAACCAATAAGATTTAAAAAGTTGGCTTATGTAGCGCCCCGACCCGGACAGCGGAATCCGAACCGGTGCACCCGTCGTAGCTTACTGAGAAGACTACAAGGCGTCTCATCTCTCGAATGCACATCAGCAATGACGTCAGAGAAATAAGTGCGGAAACACGTATCTCATAAATCTAAACCATCAAAGGTGAACTTCAACGTAATTACAAAAGAGTTCCTTGAAAGCCAACTAAATCCTCAAACGAATGAAAGAAACGGAAACAAATGACAACAGCCTCAACTATCTCCCAAAATGTCTCTATGTATCCCATTCAGCCCACTCGCCATCGTCTTCTATGAAGATCATATCGTAGCTAGGCTCATCTGCAATGACAAAGGTAGTACCCTTAGCGAAAACGCTAGCAAGTAACCCGCTTATAAGACATACGGGATCAACACATGGCAAGACATGAGTAATATGTAATTAAAGGGGGTAGTGGGGCACATGTCTTGTATATATTTCACGAACTTACATATACAATACAAGAACGTAAAACAGTAATTCTTAACCGTAAACAATTAATAATCATTCAAATCACATCGCAATCACCCCAACTGACTCACGTGATGCATGACAAAATATGCACTACACTACACAGTCACAAATGCATGGGCAATTTCTTTTCAAAACAGTGCAATGCATGTCACAATGTCCGGTCTCATAACTTTATACCCTGTAACGCACCCCGGCTTATATTTCCATCCCGGTTAACGTTACAGACAGCTTTGAACCCTGTAATGCACCTCGGCTTATATTTCCATCCCGATTAACATTACAGACAACTTTATACCCTGTAACGCACCCCGACTTATATTTCCATCCCGGTTAACGTTACAGACACTTTGTGCCCTGTAATGCACCTCGGCTTATATTTCCATCCCGATTAACATTACAGGTCACCTTCGCAAATCTGTGCCGAAGCACAGCTCTTTTCAAAACAATATGCAAATGCAAGTGCCATGATGCACGACTCCTCATTTCAAACACATTCTTCGATCAAGTAATCAATTCACGTTCACATATTCAATTCACATTCAATATCACTCAACCACACGAGATTCCCCTCACTGACCCATCAATACTTAAGCTTCTAGCTAGGTCGTCAACACTTAACCTTGATTCTAAAATTTACAAACCAATGTGAATTCCCCCACATTCCTCCAGTGATCTTCATAAAACCTCATACGTTCATTTCCTAACCCTCTTAGCTCATTCACGTTGAGATCAAATTCGAATACCCTTCAAATTCTCCAAATTTGGTTCACCATCTTAAGTCATGTTCCCAAGACTTAGACTAACCTCAATCATGTCATATGAAGTCCCTAAGGTCACACAAAAGGTCCTCTAGCTTCCTTCTTTCTTCCCTTATTTTCCCACAAAACTGCAGGACGTCATACCCTAACGTCGATCGATCGACGTACGTCATACCCTGACGTCGATCGATCGACGTCCATCTGAGGGACGTCGAACTCTCACTCAATATACGTCAATCGATCGATGTCCATCTGAGGCACATCGATCTCTCACTCAACCTACGTCGATCGATCGAAGTCCATCTGGGATACGTCATCTCCTCACCCTCTATATGTCGATCGATTAACGTCATCATTTTCCAGAACCATCATCTTGCGATTTCTGCAGAAACTGCAGAACTATATCCCAATCGTTTTCCAACTTTCTTTCCATCATTCCAAGCCTAATCCTCCCTATCAATCCATTCTTAATCCCCCCAAACAAGATCCCTCATACGCACGTCAACGATTCAATCCTAAAACTCGAATCTTTCATCAAATCAACCCAAAAAAAACCTAATCTTTCCACTTCTCCCTCCCTTCAACCGCCATTACCAACAAAGTAGGATTCAAGGGATGGGGATTTACATGATCACACGGAAACAACGAACAACGAACAAGATTTCAACATATAAAGGCCAAATCTCAAACCAAAACACATAGATCACACAAATAGATTCACATAAAGAAGTTACTGCATGGTGATCCAAATTGATATCAAAATAGGCCCTTTAACTTTCACAAATCGTAAGAACTTATAAGAAAGTTACTTGCCTTTGATTACTCGAAGAAAGAAATGAAGAACGGACGAAGATTGGATGATAGATCTTGAAGAAATCCTTGCCTAGGGTTCCAAGAGAGTGAAGTCGCCTATGGAATGGGGAGGGGCGTCGGTTACTGTGGAGAAAATAGAGAAACTGACGTTCAGTCAGTTTTTATATGGAAAGGGGAAGATTTGGTGTTTCTAAATTACATCTATTATCTTATTTATCTTAAAGGATAATTTCCTAATATTTAATTCAAAATTAATCCTAATTAATTCCAATATTTGAACTCTTAATTAATTCACATTAATCCTATTACTTAATTCGTAATTCATTACAATTGACCGTCATTAATCTCATTTAATTCCTTCTTTATCTCTTAATTAATCTACGGAGGGTGCGGGGCATAACATTTCACCCCCCCTTACAAAAAGTTTCGTCCTCGAAACTGACGTACCTTATTGAAAAAGGTGTGGATATAGCTCCTTCATTTGCTCCTCAAGCTCCCACCTGGCTTCACGCTCCGTATGGTTACTCCACTGAACTTTGACATACAGAATGATGCGTCTGCGTATGACTTGATCTTTTCAATCCACAATTTTCATTGGATGCTCTTCATAAGTGATATCTTCCATAACATCCAACGGTTGAACTTCCAGGATATGGCTCGGGTCCGATACGTATTTCCTTAGTTGAGATACATGAAATACGTTATGGACTTGGGACAAACTCGGAGGCAAAGCTAATCTGTACGCTCTTTCACCAACTTTACCAAGCACTTCGTAAGGGCCAATATATCTAGGGCTTAACTTGCCCTTCATCCCAAACCTTGCCACTCCCTTGGTGGGTGAAACCCGTAGATAGACCTTTTCACCTTCCTCAAACTCCAAGGGTCGTCTTTTAGAATCGGCCCAACTCTTATTACGATCTTGAGCCACCTTTAGTTTCTCTCTTATCACTCTGACCTTTTCAACTGTTTGTTCAACCAACTCGGGTGCAGTGATTGTCCTTTCCCCAACTTCGTCCCAACAAACAGGGGACCTGTACTTACGTCCATATAACGCTTCAAATGGTGCCATGCCAATTGCACTGTGATAGCTATTATTGTATGAAAATTCCATCAACTTCAGCATGCTATCCCAGTTTCCTTTGAAATCCAAGGCGCATGCTCTCAATATGTCTTCCAAAGTTTGGATGGTTCTCTCGGATTGTCCATCCGTTTGGGGGTGGTACGCGGTACTCATTCTCAGCTCGGTACCCATTGCCTTCTGGAATGCTCTCCAAAACTTAGAGGTGAACTTGGGATCACGGTCCGACACAATGCTGACTGGGACTCCATGCAAGCTCACAATGTTATCCACAAAGGTGTTGGATAGTTTCTCATACGAGGTACCATGTGGCATGGCTATGAAATGGGTTGTCTTTGTCAAACGGTCTACAATCACCCAAATCATCTCATTTTCATTTCTGGTCTTGGGTAGTCCCATCACGAAGTCCATAGTCACGTGCTCCCACTTCCATTCTGGAATCTCTAGTGGCTTCATTAACCCACCAGGTCGTTGATGTTCAGCTTTAACTTGTTGACAGACCAAACACCTCTCAACGTATTCCGCGATGCTTCTTTTCATCCCTATCCACCAATAATTCCATTTGAGGTCCTTGTACATTTTAGTGCTCCCAGGGTGGATAGAAATTCTCGAGTTATGCGCTTCTTGGAGCAATTCCCTTCGGAGTTTGTCTTTACCTGGCACGCATAACCGATTCTGAAACCATAGACTTCCGTCTCCTCGCAACTGAAAATCCTTTACTGGTCCCGTTGACAATTTGTCGCAGATTTCTCTCAGTGCTGGGTCATCATACTGTGCTTCTTTAATTCTGTCTACCAAGTCTGGGCTGATAGACAAAGCTGTAAGAACATTCGCCACTGAGTCCACTACTTCGAGGTCAAACTCCTCAATCTCTCTTTCCAATGGAGACTGTCTAGCGTGACTAGACTTTCTGCTTAGTGCGTCCGCCACTCTGTTGGCCTTACTCGGGTGGTAGTTGATGGTCAAGTCATAATCTTTAAGTAGCTCCAACCATCTTCTTTGTCGCATATTTAGCTCTTTCTGCGAGAATAGGTACTTCAAGCTCTTATGATCAGTGAACACCGCACACTTTTCTCCATACAAATAGTGTCTCTAGATCTTAAGAGCAAATACCACAGCTGCGAGCTCCAAGTCATGCGTCGGGTAATTCTGCTCATATGGTTTCAGTTGTCTTGACGCGTACGAAATGACTCGTTCATTTTGCATCAAGACACAACCTAGTCCTTTCTTGGACGCATCACTATAGATCACAAAACCGTCGGTGCCGGAGGGTTGTGCCAACACCGGGGATGTGGTCAATCTCTTCTTGAGCTCAGTAAAGCTCTGCTCGCATTCAGCAGTCCATTCAAATTTAGTCTTCTTCTGCGTGAGTCGACTCAATGGAACTGCTATGGTGGAGAATCCCTCGACAAACTTCCTATAATAGCCTGCCAAGCCTAGGAAGCTTCTGACTTCGGTCACATTTGTGGGTCTTGGCTATTCAGTGACGGCTTCTATCTTTTTAGGATCCACAGAAATCCCATCTTCCGAAATCACGTGACCGAGAAAGGCTACACTTCTTAACCAGAATTCGCACTTGCTGAATTTCGCATAAAGCTTTTGTTGCCTCAAAATTTGCAACACCACCCTTAAGTGTTTAGCATGAGCTTGTTCGTCGGGGGAGTAGACCAAAATGTCATCGATGAACACTACTACGAATTGATCCAACTGTCCTCGGAATACAGTGTTCATCAAATCCATGAAAGCTGCTGGGGCATTAGTTAATCTGAAAGGCATCATTAAGAATTCGTAATGCCCGTATCGTGTCCGAAAAGCCGTTTTAGGTACGTCTCCTGCTTTCACAAGCAGCTGATGATATCCCTGACGAAGGTCAATCTTTGAAAACCATCGGGCTCCCTTTAGTTGGTCAAATAAATCCTCAATCCTTGGCAAGGGATATTTGTTCTTGATGGTAATCTTATTCAGCTCTCGGTAGTCAATACACAACCTCATATTGCCATCTTTCTTCTTTACAAATAGAACTGGAGCTCCCCACGGTGATACACTGGGGCGAATTAATTTCTTGTCTAACAACTCTTGAAGTTTTCCTTTAAGCTCCTTAAGTTCGGCTGGAGCCATTCTATAGGGTGCCTTAGATATAGGCTCGGCTCCGGGAATCAAGTTGATTTCGAACTCCACTTCTCTCGATGGCGGAACTCCCGGCAAATCATCTGGAAATACGTCCTTGAACTCATTGATCACCGGTATCTGATCTATAGAAGGAAATTCCTGTTTTGCATCTAATGCATACACCATAAATCCCTCTGCTCCTTTCTGTAAGGCTTTAAAGGCCTTAATCGCCGTCAAGTATATCTTCTTTAGGGCTTTTGTTAACTTGACGTTGCCTTGAACCGTTATTTCATTCATCTCAGGGTCCTTAACGGTTACTCGCTTAAGTTTGCAGTCAATATTGGCATGATTCTTGGTCAGCCAATCCATGCCCAAAATTACATCAAAATCCTTCATCGGAATTGGGACTAGTGTCACTGAAAACAATTTTCCATCCAACTCCAACTCACAATCTTTGTACTGGTGGTGGGATACCAGCACTTGTTCGTCGGCTGCTTGCACTCTAAAGGGGTTCTCAAGCCATTCAGGTAAGCAGTCGAGTCCTTTGACGAATCGCTTAGAGATGAAGGAGTGACTAGCTCCGCTATCAAACAATACGTTTGCAGGTACTTTATTAACTAGGATCACACCTAAACACAAAAGTGTAGCACATGAAGGTTTCACATAAAACACATTTAATCATCAACTTAAAAGACTAAAATTTAGCTTAAGCTACTATTATTGAACTTAAGTCGTACCTGTCACAACGTTGGCGTCCTCCTGGACTTCGGCGTCCGTCATCGCGTGGACTCTCGCATTGGGCCTGCCTCTCTGCTGGTGGGCCGGCCCTGCTTCAGCTTGAGGCTTAGGGTTCCATTCGGGGCAATCTTTGATCCTGTGGCCCGCCTTTCCACACTTGAAACACGCTCCGGTTATTTTCCAATATTCACCCACGTGTCTCCTCTGGCAGTGTGGGCATACTGCAGGTGCTTGATGATCAGGCCGGTTCTGTTGCGGTGCCCTCTTAACTGGCCCCGCCTGCCCTTTTCTAGGGATCTTGACCCAACGTCCGGGTCTACCACCGCTTGGCTCTTCCCTTGGCCTCTTGCTCGACTCTTCACGAGCCTCCTTAGGCTGTGACCTGCGCACGTCACTCTCCACGCGGTAACATGCATCCAACATCTCCGCAAAAGTCTTTAAACTGGACCCCGCTATTGCCGTCCGTATGCGGGGGTTCAAACCTTCTTCGAATTTCAGCATTTTCATTCTATTGTTTTCCAATACCATGGGCGTGAATTTGCCCAAGGCATGGAACCTATCCGCATAGTCAGAAACAGTCATCCTCCCTTGTTCAAATTTGTCGAACTGCCTCATTTTCTCCAAGATGGCAGTCTCAGGCACATAGTAGTCTTTGTAAGCCTGTACAAATTGTCTCCACTGAATAGGAAGGGTCATCTTTGGCAGAATGCCATTCTACCAGGCATTAGCTTTGCCGATCAGCAATGGTGTGGCTACATCTACCTTTAGTTCTTCAGGCACTTGCACAAGCCTGAAGCATTTCTCTACTTCATCTAGCCAGAACCCAGCCACCTCTGGGTCAGTGGTCCCTTCAAAGGTTGGGGCATGCATCTTGCGCATCTCCCCAATATAGTACCTGATGCCTTGCTGGGGAGGTGGTGGAGGAGGTTGCTGTGGTTGTTGCTGCTGCTGAGCAACCCCTTGAGCTATCACTGTGATAGCGTCCATCAGTGCTTGTGGGGCTAGGACTGGTGGTGGTGGAGGGTTCTCATTCCCATTGCCACCGTTTCCTTGATTATCTCTTCTGGGAGGCATTTTATGCAAAATCAACGCTTATTAGCATTCAGCAATTCCAAAAAGTAAATACTGAAGGCCCGTATGCGTTGTGCAAGGTGGAATTCATACGCTAAACAAAGTAACATTTATTGATTAACTTTTATCGCGCTCGCACACACCCATCCCAATCAAACTTACCTATAGGGTCACATACTTAGACCTAAAGATCAACTTAGGGTGAAAATCATAACTTAAGACTTTACATGTCATAACCTAGGTCTTCGAGGTATATCTGAAGCCTAGTCTCTGATACCACCTGTAGCGCCCTGACCCGGACAGCGGAATCCGAACCGGTGGACCCGTCGTAACTTACTGAGAAGACTACAAGGCGTCTCATCTCTCGAATGCACATCAGCAATGACGTCAGAGAAATAAGTGCGGAAACACGTATCTCATAAATCTAAACCATCAAAGGTGAACTTCAACGTAATTACAAAAGAGTTCCTTGAAAGCCAACTAAATCCTCAAACGAATGAAAGAAACGGAAACAAATGACAACAGCCTCAACTATCTCCCAAAATGTCTCTATGTATCCAATTCAGCCCACTCGCCGTCGTCTTCTATGAAGATCATATCGTAGCTAGGCTCATCTGCAATGACAAAGGTAGTACCCTTAGCGAAAACGCTAGTAAGTAACCCGCTTATAAGACATACGGGATCAACACATGGCAAGACATGAGTAATATGTAATTCAAGGGGGTAGTGGGACACATGTCTTGTATATATTTCACGAACTTACATATACAATACAAGAACGTAAAACAGTAATTCTTAACCATAAACAATTAATAATCATTCAAATCACATCGCAATCACCCCAACTGACTCACGTGATGCATGACAAAATATGCACTACACTACACAGTCACAAATGCATGGGCAATTTCTTTTCAAAACAGTGCAATGCATGCCACAATGTCCGGTCTCATAACTTTATACCTGTAACGCACCCTGGCTTATATTTCCATCCCGGTTAACGTTATAGACAGCTTTGAACCCTGTAATGCACCTCGGCTTATATTTCCATCCCGATTAACATTACAGACAACTTTATACCCTGTAACGCACCCCGACTTATATTTCCATCCCGGTTAACGTTACAGACACTTTGTGCCCTGTAATGCACCTCGGCTTATATTTCCATCCCGATTAACATTACAGGTCACCTTCGCAAATCTGTGCCGAAGCACAGCTCTTTTCAAAACAATATGCAAATGCAAGTGTCATGATGCACGACTCCTCATTTCAAACACATTCTTCGATCAAGTAATCAATTCACGTTCACATATTCAATTCACATTCAATATCACTCAACCACACGAGATTCCCCTCACTGACCCATCAATACTTAAGCTTCTAGCTAGGTCGTCAACACTTAACCTTGATTCTAAAATTTACAAACCAATGTGAATTCCCCCACATTCCTCCAGTGATCTTCATAAAACCTCATACGTTCATTTCCTAACCCTCTTAGCTCATTCACGTTGAGATCAGATTCGAATACCCTTCAAATTCTCCAAATTTGGTTCACCATATTAAGTCATGTTCCCAAGACTTAGACTAACCTCAATCATGTCATATGAAGTCCCTAAGGTCACACAAAAGGTCCTCTAGCTTCCTTCTTTCTTCCCTTATTTTCCCACAAAACTTCAGGACGTCATACCCTAACGTCGATCGATCGACGTACGTCATACCCTGACGTCGATCGATCGACGTCCATCTGAGGGACGTCGAACTCTCACTCAATATACGTCGATCGATCGATGTCCATCTGAGGCACATCGATCTCTCACTCAACCTACGTCGATCGGTCGAAGTCCATCTGGGATACGTCATCCCCTCACCCTCTATATGTCGATCGATCGACGTCATCATTTTCCAGAACCATCATCCTGCGATTTCTGCAGAAACTGCAGAACTATATCCCAATCGTTTTCCAACTTTCTTTCCACCATTCCAAGCCTAATCCTCCCTATCAATCCATTCTTAATCCCCTCAAACAAGATCCCTCATACGCACGTCAACGATTCAATCCTAAAACTCGAATCTTTCATCAAATCAACCCAAAAAAACCTAATCTTTCCACTTCTCCCTCCCTTCAACCGCCATGACCAACAAAGTAGGATTCAAGGGATGGGGATTTACATGATCACACGGAAACAACGAACAACGAACAAGATTTCAACATATAATGGCCAAATCTCAAACCAAAACACATAGATCACACAAATAGATTCACATAAAAAAGTTACTGCATGGTGATCCAAATTGATATCAAAATAGGCCCTTTAACTTTCACAAATCGTAAGAACTTATAAGAAAGTTACTTGCCTTTGATTACTCGAAGAAAGAAATGAAGAACGGACGAAGATTGGATGATAGATCTTGAAGAAATCCTTGCCTAGGGTTCCAAGAGAGTGAAGTCGCCTATGGAATGGGGAGGGGCGTTGGTTACTGTGGAGAAAATAGAGAAACTGACGTTCAGTCAGTTTTTATATGGAAAGGGGAAGATTTGGAGTTTCTAAATTACATCTATTATCTTATTTATCTTAAAGGATAATTTCCTAATATTTAATTCAAAATTAATCCTAATTAATTCCAATATTTGAACTCTTAATTAATTCACATTAATCCTATTACTTAATTCGTAATTCATTACAGTTGACCGTCATTAATCTCATTTAATTCCTTCTTTATCTCTTAATTATTCTACGGAGGGTGCGGGGCATAACAGCTTACCACAACAAAATCATAATCATTGGATGGATAAAAGAGTTGTGATTCTGAACCCTAGAAATCACAACTGTAGATTCTCTTTAAAATGGAAACTCAATCACACAAAGCATCAGTGATACAAGTTGATGCTGACAAGTACATAGCTTTTTATTTTGGTTTTGTTACACACTCTTAAGAACCGGAGTGTAGACTGCAAAAGTAGAAATCAACAAACACAGACCCTCATTGACGAGGGTGAGGCACTCCAGGTACATAGCATAGCAGAGTGCTAATGATATCGCAGATGCAGGGAGCAAGGCAATCACCTTGAGAACAATCATCGTCAATACACATAGGCACAGAGTCATCACCTTTCAGCTTCTTAGCAGTTGATGAAAAAAAGGTAACTGCTGGGTGGAAATTTTTCATCTGGGCTTGTTTTGTATAAGCCTCTCTTAGCTTCCACAGTGACTGGGAAGAGAAGGAAAAAGATTTTGTTAATTACAAGCGGAACAAGAGTACGTATTTAACACCAAAAATATATTTTGGGGGGGGGGGGGGGGGGGGGGAGGAGGCTGACCTGAAGCAATGAGAAAAAGTAGTAGGATGGACTTGACAAACTTAGACATATGTATGTTCATTTGTTCCCAAAGAAGTCTCAAGTACTGTAATTTGAGGTACAACAGAGTGCTGGAAGGCAGTGCCAATATATAGATGAACTTGATTGCTAAATGCCAAATGGATCGCATTGACAACAATGAAATCATGAATAAATAGGCCGGCAACATGGATACTGATTCAGGTCAGCTGGCTACAACTACTACCCAAATGCCAAGTGGTCCTGAATTAAATCATATACAAACACAAAGTTTGTTTTTTATTTTTTTGCTTTGCGGTGGTTTATTCTTCATGTGTATTATAATGTCATCACCTATATGTATTTTAGGGTTTATTATACTGTATTCTCCATGAATGAACAATAGTTTATTTTTCATCTCATGGTTTAGGTAGAAATAAGCCCAGCCAAAGTGTGACAAGCTCATCCAAGGTGTGCCGACCAGAGTATAGAAGTGGATGTGCTGAGGAAATAACAAAGACAAGTGGCTGAAGTGAAGCTATGCTGAAATAGGTGGGCCGACCTGAGCATAGAAGTGGTCGTACTGGGGAGGTTAGATAAGTGGCTGAAGTGAAGCTTTGCTGCACTGATAAGGCATTACTGATGTCCGAGGTGATGAAGGTAAAGAAAGGAAGACATGAGGTGAAGAAGAGCACAAAACTATGAGTAGTCTAAGTGAAGAACTGCAATGAAGCTAAAAAAAATAAAGGCATGGTGAAACGAAGTGACGAGGTGAAAGCACAGCCAGTTAGGCAACGAAGCTAAAGCTGAGTTGCAACGCTTAGTCTTTTTACATGTAAATATAGTAGCTCAGGTGAAAGCTGAGGTGAAAGCACAGCCAGTTAGGCAACGAAGCTAAACCTGAGTTGCAACACTTAGTCTTTTAACATGTAAATATAGTAGCTCAGGATCCTAACTGTATATTTGTCCAAGCTGAGCATGTAACTAGTCGTTACCTTTGTAGCCATTAGAAATCGCATCAAGTTACTGTAGATAGAAAAAAACTACTATAGAATAAAGAATAAAGTCGTTAGAGGCAATAGAAATTCTTATAAAATGAGAACCACCTGTAAATTGAAATAACTGTTAAAGATACAGATGTGACGTTGCAAGGCAAAGGAGACAAAAAGAAGAAGCAATTGATGACATAGCATGAAGGCATTGGGAGTTGGCTAGTCGTAGTGTGTGTCTGGCACGTATGGATGGCACGCTGCTTAAGTCTTGGCACGCTTGGCAGATCAGTTGCTGTGGTCTTGGCACGTGTGGCACGGATGGCACGCTTGGCTGGGCAGATACTTTGGTCATGGCACGTATGGCATGCCTGGCACGCTTGGTGCGCTGGTCCTGGAGAAGTTGGCACGGATGACACATAGCAGCGCGTCTTGGTGCTATGTTGCAGAAGCTGCTGCATAAAGGGTCAAGCCAAGCTATTTCTCATGTGTTAATTTTTGCTTCTAGATAGTTCTCTGAGCTAGTATAAATACATGTAAAGGTTGTACAATAGTTTCTTGAGCAGAATAAAATTTTGGCGTTCTCTTTTCTTCTTCCTCAAGTTGAGTGTGTTTTGGCGCCATAACCTTCTTCCGCAGCATTTGAGTTTTCCTTTTGCAATTATTCATTGATCACTATATTTTGATTGATTTGATCATTAGTTTTTGAACTTAACACGAACTTTGACATGGTATCAGAGCCATGACAATTCGACATTAGTTCATCGAATGTCCTTGATAAAATTTCGCATCATAACGTTTTTTTTTTGAGTGTGAATTAATTCAACTGAAGTATAAACATGGCGAACGCAAGCTCTGCATCGTCCAGCTCGCGAAGAATCATGTGAACAATGATAATCCAGCAAGTAGCCCATACTACTTGCATCCAAACGACAGTCCAGCAATTGTTCTGGTTCAACCTCCACTCAATCCATACAATTTTCACTCATGGAGCAGGACATTTCAAATGGCGCTGTTAGTGAAGAACAAAACATGTTTCATCGATGGATCTATATCTAAACCTGCGCCAAATGATCCTCAATTTCAGGCTTGGAGGCAAGTAAACACCATGATCCAATCCTGGATCATGAACTGTGTCTCTCCTTCAATTGCGCAAAGTATAATGTGGTACGATAGTGCTCTGGATGTATGGAATGATTTAGCTATGAGATATGGAAGTGGTGATCCATTTAGATTGTCTGATTTGCTATGTGAATTCTATGTTGTGAAACAAGAAAGTCTTAGCGTAAATGATTACTTCACAAAACTGAAAGCACTATCGGAAGAACTAGCAGCTTTAAGATCCATACCAAAATGTAACTGCCATCGGTGTGTATGTGATATAACTAAGAAAGTGAATGAGTTCATTGAAAATGATTATGTTATAGAATTTGTCAAAGGACTGAATGAGGAGTTCGATCCAGTGAGATCACAGGTCTTTGTGATGAAGCCTTTGCCAGATATCAAAACTGTTTTGCAATGGCGTTAAAGTTTGAAAGGAAAATTACTAGTAATGCTGTGTCAGCAGGATTCAATAATGCGCCTACAGCATTAGTTACTAACTGTGATGATCAAGAGAGCTTTGTAGCAAATACGTATGTAAACAAGAAACAAGGGCAGACATATAGAAGAGGAAATGGAAGATTTTATCAAGAAGGTAATAAGCGTTTGCAATGTAATCACTGTGGTATGATAGGACACACAAGTGATAGATGCTACAGAAAGCATGGATTTCCCCCGGATTCAAGTTTAAGAATCAAGTGAATGCAGCTGAAATGGTGGAAGAGAAATCTCAGAACTGTGATGTTGAACTACCTACTTCTTCTTTATTTCCACAGTCCACGCAATCTCTTACTCAAAAACAATTTACTAAACTCCTAAAATTATTAGATGTTGATGATATTGTTTCAGGAATCAATGGAAATAAGGAGTTACAAGGCGCTGTTATGACTGCACAAACTGGTATGTCCACAGGTAAACATTCTGTAAGTACTGATTGTGTATGGATCTTGGATTCAGGGGCCACTGACCATATTTCATGATCCTTGTCACTGTTTCAATCTTATAATCCCATTGATCATGTCTCTATTAAGCTTCCAAACAATATTACAGTTGAATCTACTCATAAAGGAATGGTTATATTGCACAGTGGTCTTGTTCTGAAGGATGTATTATATGTTCTTTCATTCTCTTTCAACCTTATTTCTCTAAGCAAGCTTACTGATTTTCCTCATCAGCTTGTTTCATTCCATGATTCTGGTTGTTTCATTCAGGATCAGTTATCCAGGAGGATGATTGGTTCAGCTAGGAAGCATCATGGACTTTATTACATACATGATTCCAGTCTACCTATGCAGTCTGAAGTCTTCAGTACTTATCTTTTGCCTTCTGCTTTATCTTCTTCTAGTCTTGATTCTGATTCATATCTGTGGCATGCCAGACTTGGACATGCTTCATCAACTAGAATACAAGAGTTGCATGATTACATCCCGAAATACCTTCTTTTGATCAAAGTAATATCTGTACAATTTGCCCTTTGGCAAAACTGAAGAGATCACCTTTCCCTGCGTCTGTTACAGCCTCTGAACTTCCTTTTGATATCATTCATGTTGATATATGGGGCCCTTATAGGCACCCTACAATGTTTAATCAGAAGTATTTTTCGACTATAGTTGATGATTGTTCAAGGCATACCTGGATTTATCTTCTTAAGGCAAAATCTGAGGCTAGACAGGTTTTGCAAAGTTTCTTCCATTACGTTTTTACTCAGTTTAATGTCCATATCAAAGTTTTCAGAAGTGATGATGTACTTGAATTCAAAATGGCTGAGTTTTATATGCAACATGGGGTAATTCATCAGACAACTTGTAATTATACTCCCCAACAGAATGGGATAGTTGAAAGAAAGAACCAACATCTTTTGGTTGTGGCTAGAGCACTTAGATTTCATGCCTCATTACCCATTGTTTATTGGGGATTCTGTCTTTAGCACACCACTTACTTGATAAATTTTATGCCATCTCCTTTACTTCAGCATAAGACGCCTTATGAGATTTTGCATCAAAACCATCCTATATATGATCATCTCAGAGTGTTTACGTATTTAGCTTTTGCTTGTGATAACACTCCTCATAAGGCCAAGTTTGCACCCAGGTCTTTGCCTTGTGTTTTCCTTGGCTTTCCTATGAATACAAAGGGGTATATTCTTCAGAAGTTGGAGGACAAATCAGTTATTGTCTCCAGAGATGTTTTGTTTCATGAAAATTCTTTCCCGTTCTCTAATGGATCTCCTTTGCCAGCAGCATCAGTCACAGTGCCTCCTGGTGTGGGTGATGTTCCTTTGTCTTCCTGTCCATCCCCTTCTCAAGTGCATCATTTGCATGAGTTGCCACCATCTCCTGACACTCTTCATTTGAATGATACTGAGTCATCCTCTATGTCACCAGTTCCTTCAGTATCTTCCTCTCCTTCTTCTTCCTCTAATGATTCAGGTTTCCTTCCAAGTGACCAGATACCAATAACTCAATTAGAAGTAGATTCTGCGATACACCTTTGTTCTGATCATAGACATGTTAGATCAAAGCATGCTTCGTCTTATTTGCAGGACTACTATTGTAATCTTAGTCACTCCCCTGCTAAATTAGAAACATCTGTCTCTATGTCGTATCCTATACAGTCCTATCATTCTCTTGAAGCTTTGACTCCTGAATACAAATCCTACATACTTAATATCAGCACCGAACAGGAGCCTGTGACATATCAACAGGCAGCTTCATTAGCAGCCTGGCAACAGGCTATGCAGGTAGAATTGGCAGCCTTAGAGGCTACACATACATGGAGCATTGTTCCCTTGCCATGTGGTAAACAACCTATTGGTTGTAAGTGGGTTTATAAGGTTAAACGGAAGGCTGATGGCTCAGTTGAGAGATATAAAGTAAGGCTTGTGGCTAAGGGATACACCCAGCAACTAGGTATAGATTATGCTGACACCTTCTCACCTGTGGCCAAAATGACTTCTGTGCATCTCCTTTTGGCTTTGGCATCTGTGAATCATTGGCATGTGCATCAGTTAGATATAAATAATGCCTTTCTTCATGGATATTTATATCAGAAAATTTATATGGAGTTGCCTCAAGGAGTTCAGTCTTCAATTTCTAATGCAGTTTGCAAGCTTCAGAAATCTCTTTATGGGCTTAAACAAGCCAGTAGACAGTGGAATGAGAAGCTTACTGTGTATTTGTTGTCTCAGTGTTATAAATAGTCCAAAAATGATTACACCTTGTTTACTAAAAGAACTTCAGATTCTTTCATAGCTTTGCTCATTTATGTTGATGACATTATTATAGTCAGTGATTCAATCTCATATACAGCATTTGAAAGACCATTTACATTCCACATTTCAAATTAAAGACTTAGGTGTTCTCAGATATTTTCTGGGGCTTGAGGTGGCAAGGTCTCAGGGGGGATCATGATTTGTCAAAGGAAGTATGCAATGGAATTACTAGAAGAGACAGGTTTTCTAGCTGCTAAACCTTCTTTGACACCTATGGAGCAAAATTTAAAACTAGAACATAATGATTTACCGTTATTCTCAGATGTGTCTTGTTACAGGAGAATTATTGCAAAATTGTTGTATCTCACTATTACAAGGCCTGACATTTCATATAATGTACAGCAATTAAGCCAGTTTTTAGATTGCCCTACAGAACTGCATATGAAGGCTGTTCACAGGTTGCTAAGATATCTAAAGGGAAATCCTGGTCAGGGATTGTTATTTCCTAGTACAGGTTCAAAATTACTCAAAGCATATGCAGATTCGGACTGGGGTGGGTGTACTGAAACCAGAAGATCCGTTACAGTGTATTGTATGTTCTTTGGCAATGCTTTAATATCCTGGAAGGCTAAAAAGCAGACTACAGTGTCTAGATCTTCTTTGGAGGCTGAGTATAGATCACTTGCTGCAGCTACTTGTGAGGTACAATGGTTGTGATATCTGTTAAAAGACCTGGGGTGGAGCAGAGAGAACCAGTGGAGCTGTTTTGTGATAATAAGAGTGCCATATAAATAGTGGAAAATCCAGTTTTTCATAAAAGAACTAAACATATAGAAGTGGATTGTCATGTGGTCAGAGACAAGTTTCAAGAGGAGGTGATTAAACCAATGCCAGTCAAAACTGAGTTTCAAGTGGCTGATTTGTTTACTAAGGCATTGAGTTCACAGAGACTGCAATTTCTGACTTCTGCATTAGGGGTCTGCAATATTTACAAGAAGTCAGAATTGAGGGGGGTGTTAAAGATACAGATGTGACGTTGCAAGGCAAAGGAGACAAAAGGAAGAAGCAATTGATGACATAGCATGAAGGCATTGGGAGTTGGCTAGTCGTAGCGTGTGTCTGGCAAGTATGGATGGCACGCTGCTTAAGTCTTGGCACGCTTGGCAGATCATTTGTTGTGGTCTTGGCACGTGTGGCACGGATGGCACGCTTGACTAGGCAGATACTTTGGTCATGGTACGTATGGCATGCCTGGCACGCTTGGTGCGCTGGTCCTGGAGAAGTTGGCACGGATGACACATAGCAGTGCGTCTTGGTGCTTTGTTGCAGAAGCTGCTGCATAAAGGGTCAAGCCAAGCTATTTCTCACGTGTTAATTTTTGCTTCTAGATAGTTCTCTGAGCTAGTATAAATACATGTAAAGGTTGTACAATAGTTTTTTGAGCGAAATAAAATTTTAGCGTTCTCTTTTCTTCTTCCTCAAGTTGAGTGCGGTTTGGCGTCATAACTTTCTTCCGCAGCATTTGAGTTTTCCTTTTGCAATTATTCATTGATCACTATATTTTGATTGATTTGATCATTAGTTTTTGAACTTAACACGAATTTTGACAATAACTTAAATGAATTCTAAAATTTTTCAATGTCGACAGTTTACTTTATTGTTTATGTATCATATACGCAACCAAACAAACCCGCAAAATCGAATCATGCGTTTGCAGATTCTACCAACACAAGGACAAATGTGATTGATCAATTTTCTTTTTGTTCTTTTATGGAAAAGTTTTTCAGAAAGAATGCTTAGTTGATTGTCTATTCTAATCATACAGTATTTCTGCAAGTTGATGATCACCTCGTAATTTTTGTTATTTCATTGGCCTGCAAGTATCTATTAGTGTGCTCAATATTAATTCAATTCCCACTATCCAAGGTTTAACAAACGAAACCTCGTTCTAACCCATACGTTTAGAACACTTGTGTACATATTTATATACGTTGATATATAAAGATACATTAGATACATCATCACGCATACTGATAGGGATACATGCAAGCACACACCCAGAAAAGCACATACATATACAGACATGTATATAGACATGCATTCATAAATATACACGTACGTACAAATATGAATGTCAGTGTGTGATATATGTGTTTACATGTATAGACACAGACAAATATATATACACACACACACACACACATATATATATATATATATATATATATATATATTTTCTCTGAAGCAGCATATTTTATTAGATGTTGTACTCACTTTTAGCGGAGGAATACCATTTTACAATAAGTATCGTAGTCAAAAAAGTAATGTAGCATTTGTAGAATCGTCAGTCTCCAATCATACACGATATGCCGCATTAAAACCTTGTCAGGTAAAACCACCCTTGTGGATAAAACCCTGACGAAGGAAAAAGCGTACATATTTGTGTAATTGGGTATTATTGACGCAGGAAGCATATGTAACTGATACAATAGCAGTAGCAGGAGCAACATATGTAACATGGAAAAGAAATGTGCTTGTCCGCGATGTTCTGTTTAAATGCTGAAGCCCGACATGTTATTCTTTTATTATATACAGTATTTACTTAGTATTGTTTTAAGGGAGTTTAATCTTGAAATGTATTCGACACATGTTTTTGAGTCTTAACAAGGATTGTTTGGGCATCCCAGGCCATTAACATCATTTTTTCGGAGTTAATATTTAGGCTTTTTATTTTAGTCAGAAAAGGTTTGAATTAATTGTTTAACATGATCGAATGTCTCTATAAGCACAGAAGATTTCATAACTCATTCTTTGTCATATGTTACAACGCATTAAATAGAAGTATGTCAATGTATATTCAACACAACTAAAAGGCTTTCCCAGTGAATTAGGTTTCTACGTTTTGACAGAGTCTGTGGAAGAGTCGGATCGCTTAGCGATCTGTTGTACGTAACCTTTCCGTACACTTTGTGCAAGAATATGTTTTCGCGGCTCAAAATCGTGACATCAAGGTCACAAAACAGCAATCTTATGAATTGCTCCAAGGCTCGCCCTCATACATTTAATACAACTAATTAATTTATATGACATTATCTAATTAGATATATGGGACATTCAATAGGATGTAAAATCATTAACTGTAAGTATGAGCTGCACAGAAAATGGTTGTCGTTAGGCAGGGTTGGACCCAGTCGAAACTTTCAGCCGTCTTAAATCCTTCACCGCAGGTTAAGCTCACCATTACGAGACGAACCTATTAGTTTTCAAACAAAGAAATTCTAAAGAATGTCATTATTAAAACTGGTAATGATAAAATGAATATAAATTTTGTCATGACAGTGACTACAATAGAGTATTAACAAGAGGAAAACATTCCTCGTTTACTGCTCCAAAAAAAAACAATAATAATAATAATAATAATAATAATAATAATAATAACAACAACAACAACAACAACAACAACAACAACAACAATGACGACAACAACAACAACATATTTAATTGTTATGTGAGACATTTATAACTAGTTCCATAGGTAACTTAAAGTGCAAATGCCTCCTTTAACTGCTTGTTTAGGCATTCTCCTAACACATTTTATCAAATGGGGAAAAAACTCACAAAATATTTCAGTTTTTATATAATGTTTTTATTGAATTTTTTCCTTATTTAAATTTTCTTCTGTTTATTTCATCTCACAATTGAGTACTTTCATATCTACATTAAGTTATGTCGCTGACTTTTCTTTTAGGAGGAAAAAAGCTAGAATCTTGAAAATGAAAAGTTCCTACAACAATCAAAACACCAGGTATACTACAACAAGAATATGTTTCCATATGGTATAATGTATCAAATACTAATCAAGCAACATAAAAAAAATATATCATCATCTATAAAGATCATGAAAATCACAAATATTCATAAATGCCAGAACAAAATGATAATATTGGTCAATGTAAAACACAACCATCATTACTTTACTGGCTAAAATTAAGTAAAAAAACAGTGGCAATATAATAAAGTGCTCATATAATGTCAATTTTGTGGTTGACGGTGAATTCCTTCTGCATCAACTTAAACCCCATATTATGAACACCCACGTCAGAAATAGGATGTTCACGGTGTATTAAACTCTCACGTTTGTACAGTGTACAAGAAAGGGTCAGATCGCTTCGCGATCTATTGAACACAGTGAAGAGACAAGGATTGGCAGGAAGGCTATGGGCAGTGAAGAAGAAGCGCAGAGGAAGTTAGGCGAAGGGTAGCATTGAGGTATGCAGCTCAGCTCAAGAAGCATAGGGAACGTGTACACAGCTAATTCATTATATGATGTAGATGCAGCAAAGTGTTCGCAGGACTGGATCAAACAAGCTGAAGGTTGAAGCTTGGAAGAGGGAACGCGGAGAAAGAGCAGGAAGAAGAAGTAGCAGCGGGAATTAGTTTAAATGTAGTGAAGTTACGAAATTGTCCTTGTATTAATGAGACGACTAGAATGACTTAAAAGGGCAAAACTGCAAAATCGCATTATTACTTCCCCTTTCCCGCTGTGTGTCTGGTTAAAACCGTTTGTAACCGCATAATTGAGCAGTTGAAGCAGTTACCAATAATTCCATTCGATTTCCTCTCAATTCTAGTGTCTCGTTTCTCCATGTTCTTGATTTCTCTTGATTTCCTTTGATTTGTTCAAGTATTGATTGAATTTTGACATGGTATCAGAGCATTGTTGGTTGTTTTGCTGCGTCTGATCCTTCAGTTTGGCATATCCTCTTGTGATTCATTCGATTGTTGGTGTGTTACGGTTGAGTTTTTTTTTAATGACTTCCCAAAATACCAATCCTTCAAGTTCCAGAGCTGTTCAGAATCCATTGAGTGACAGTCCTGTACAGAATGTTGTGTTTGGATCAAGGGAAAATCATGATCAGGAACGGGTGTCCGAAGTTCCTCTGAACAATCCATTACAAAATCCTTACTATCTCCACCCTAATGATAGTCCGGCTATAGTTCTAGCGCAACCACCACTGAATTCTCACAATTATCATACCTGGAGTAGAGCTTTTGAGATGGCATTGGTAGTCAAAAACAAAATTGGTTTCGTGGATGGAACGATCCAAAGGTCATCCATTACAGATTCGCAGTATCCACTCTGAAGGCAGGTGAATACGATGGTGCAGTCCTGGATGATGAACTCAGTATCACAATCCATTGCA
Organism: Eustoma russellianum; assembly: GCA_036186865.1. Lineage (NCBI taxonomy): Eukaryota > Viridiplantae > Streptophyta > Magnoliopsida > Gentianales > Gentianaceae > Eustoma > Eustoma russellianum. The sequence continues at coordinate 33,367,745 of AP025050.1, forward strand.
CAAAGCATTATGTGGTGTGATAGCGCACACGATGCGTGGAATGATCTTCAATTGAGGTATGGTAGCACTGACCCGTTTAGACAGTCGGATTTGCTTGAAAATTTCTATGGTATTAGGCAAGATACACTCAGTGTTAGTGAATATTTTACCAAACTTAAAATTGTATGGGAAGAATTGATGGCTGTGAGGCCAATTCCGTTATGCACTTGCAGAGGTTGTGTGTGTGATGTGAGTGTTAAGATGAGAAGATTTGTGGAAAGTGACTATGTGATTAAATTTGTGAAAGGTCTCAATGACAGTTTTGACCCGGTTAAATCTCAAGTATTTGTCCTCACACCCCTGCCTGACATAAATACTACGTTTTCTATGGCTTTGAAATACGAAAGGAATGTGTTGGCTGATGGTGGTATGGCTTCCTTCGACAATAACCCCACTGCCTTGGCAGTGGAAGGACAAGCAACTGATAATTTTGTGGCATACAGTGGCAGGGGTCAAGGATACAGAAAAGGAGGCAACAGGTTTGGTAATGATAATGCTAGACGTTTTGTTTGTACCTATTGTGGACTGCAGGGACATACCATTGATAGGTGCTACAGAAAGCACGGTTTTCCCCCAGGATTCAAACCAAATAGTCAGGCAAATTTAAGCAAGACAGTAGAAATGGAAGCTGAGGTATCACAGGAGGTTCAGGCAATCAAGAACGTGCAGTCGTTGATTCTCACTCCTCAGCAAAATCAGAAGTTGATGAATTGGCTGAGCAGGAGTGAAGATGGCCAGGAAGGGAACATGCCTGCAAGTCAGAGTACTGTGCTGTCTGCTCAAGTTGGTAAGGACAAAGGTAAATCTGTAACTAATGTTTTAAGCACATGGATTTTGGATTCAGGAGCTACGGACCATATTGCCTCTAGCTTTGCCCTCTTCTCATCTGTTAAACCTATTGATAATATTACTATCAGCCTGCCTAATAAATTTTCTGTATCAGCCACTCATATTGGGTCTGTAAACATCAATTCACATCTTACCTTACATGATGTTCTTTTTGTGCCATCATTTGCATATAATCTGATCTCACTAAGCAAATTAGCTTCCAATCCCAATATACTTATTCAAATTTCTGGTACCTGTTGCTTGATTCAGGATCAATTATCCAAGAGGATGATTGGTTCAGCTGAGTTATCACATGGCCTTTACTATTTGAAAGGTATGGCATCACAGCAAAATCTCGTCTGCCTTTCTACTACATCACTTGCTTCACCAACTATGCTGTGGCACTATAGGCTGGGGCACCCATCAATTTCTAGAATAAAGGAGATCCAAAAGACTGATGCATCCATCCCAGCTGGTAGCCCTGATGATTTTTGCACAATCTGCCCTTTGGCCAAACTAAAAAGACTGTCATTTCCCATTTATGTTTCTGTTTCTTCTGAACCCTTTGATCTCATTCATGTGGATGTTTGGGGGCCTAATAGGCACTCCACTTTGTACTCTCAGAAATACTTTCTTACCATTGTTGATGATTGTAGTAGATACACATGGTTGTATTTGATGAAATCCAAATCTGAAGTCAAGCATATTTTGCAAAGTTTCTATGCTTATGCACAAACTCAGTTTGCTAAACGAATAAAGATTGTAAGGAGTGACAATGCATCAGAATTCAAGTTATCTGACTTTTATAGGCAACGTGGCATTGTACATCAAACCAGTTGTGTTTGCACTCCACAACAAAACGACATAGTGGAGAGAAAGCATCAACACATTCTAATAGTAGCCAGATCTCTTAAATTCCAAGCTCAACTACCTTCTTGCTATTGGGGTTTTGCAGTGTCACATGCTGCATACCTTATAAACCTTATACCTACGCCTGTTTTGTCCCATAAAACCCCTCATGAAGTCCTTTTTAACAAAGTCCCAACATATCAGCACATCAACGTGTTTGGGTGCTTGGCATACGCCTATAATACCACGCCAAACAGTCACAGATTCACTCCCAGAGGTGTCCCATGTTTGTTTCTGGGCATATCATCTACATCAAAGGGTTACGTCTTACAAAACCTAAATACCAAAGACATTCTGATCTCCAGGAATGTGCAGTTTTTTGAAACACACTTTTCATATTCTGAACCCTCAGTCACTACATATACCTCTGCACCAGAAACTAATAAGCCTATAATACCTTTCTTCCCACAAGTGGATTCTAATATTCCAGCTTATTGCCCCGCTTCTCCTTCTCTTATTCCTTCTTCTCCTGCATCTCCCTCTACATGTCCTTCATTCACATCCCATTCCACAGAACCACAGCCTCTAACTACACCTCTCACTCAACAACCTTCCATTACATTTGACATACCTTTGATCTTCAGAAGTGAGAACCATTCCTCATCCCCTTCTGCTTGTTCATCTCCTGATTCTGCCTCTCAGTCCTCATTGCCGTCTAATCCTACTCTACCTTCTTCCAATCCTGAACAGTGCACCTCCAGAATTAGAAAACAACCTTCTTATTTGCAAGACTATTATTGCAATAACACCATCAAATCCACCACTATCTCTTCAGTCTCTTATCCTATTGAATGTTATCACTCCCTTGCTCAGTTAGCTCCTAAATTCGAAAGGTATGTTCTTACCCTTAGCTTGCAGCAAGAGCCTACGTCATACCAGCAAGCAGCCAGTTCAGTGCACTGGCAACAGGCCATGTCCTTGGAGTTGGCAGCTCTAGAGGCTAACCAGACATTGACCCTTACACCTCTACCACCGGGCAAGAAAACTATTGGCTGTAAATGGGTCTACCAAACTTAAAAGAAAGGCAGATGGGTCCATTCAGAGGTACAAAGCTAGACTCGTAGCCAAAGGATACACTCAAGAGGCAGGTGTGGATTATGGAGACACATTTTCTCCTGTGGCCAAGATGACCACAGTTAGATTGGTATTGGCCCTGGGAGCAATCAAAGGTTGGTTTATTCACCAACTAGATGTCAACAATGCCTTCCTCCACGGGGACCTGGACCAAGAGATTTACATGACACCACCAGAGGGCTTCTGTGCACCACCAGGCACTGTGTGCAAACTGACCAAGTCACTGTATGGGCTTAAGCAAGCGAGCCGCCAATGGATTGCCAAATTGACATCATTTCTTCTGTCTGAAGGGTATGTTCAGTCAAGAAATGACTATACCATGTTCACCAAACAGGATCAGCACACCTTCCTGGTTCTTCTAGTCTATGTTGATGACATTGTGGTTGCCAGTGACTCTCTAGAAGCCATTCAGCACCTCAAGTCCATTCTTAACTCTGCCTTCCAGATTAAAGACCTAGGTGAGTTGAGGTATTTCTTAGGTCTGGAAATAGCCAGGTTTCGGGGGGCTGATGATATGTCAAAGGAAGTACACCCTTGAGTTATTAGAGGATACTGGAAACCTGGCTTCAAAACCTGCCTGCAGCCCTATGGAACAAAACCTAAAACTATCACACAATGACTCTCCAGCATTTGAAGATGTATCTAACTACAGGAGATTGATTGGTAAACTGATGTACTTAACAATTACAAGGCCTGATATCAGCTACACTATGCAACAGCTGAGTCAGTTCTTGGACTCACCAACACAGTTACATTGGAGGGCAGCTCAGAGATTGCTCAGATACCTTAAGGGAACTCCAGGACAGGGATTGTTCTTCCCTAGCAAAGGGTCACTTAAACAAAAAGCATTCTCAGATTCAGATTTGGGTGGCTGTACAGAGAGCAGGAAGTCAGTGACTGGTTACTGTATGTTCCTAGGGGATGCACTAATTTCTTGGAAAGCGAAGAAACAAACTACAGTCTCAAGATCATCGTCTGAGGCTGAATATAGAGCTCTTGCCTCAGCCACGTGTGAGGTTCAATGGATACTCTATTTGTTGAAAGATTTGCAGTTGGCACATTCAGATCCAGTGGAGGTGTTTTGTGATAATAGAAGTGCCATTTACATTGTGGAAAATCCAGTGTTTCATGAGAGAACTTAACACATAGAGATTGACTGCCACATAGTGAGAGATAAGTTTCAGGACGGGGTAATCAAGCCTATGCCCATCAAAACAGATTTGCAATTGGCAGACATATTCACAAAGGCACTGGATTCTAGAAAATTAAGCATCCTGACTGAAGCTCTAGGAGTATGTAACGTGTTTAACCAGTCAGGATTGAGGGGGGTGTTGAACACAGTGAAGAGACAAGGATTGGCAAAAAGGCTATGGGCAGTGAAGAAGAAGTGCAGAGTAAGTTAGGCGAAGGGTAGCATTGAGGTATGCAGCTCAGCTCAAGAAGCATAGGGAACGTGTACACCGCTAATTAATGATATGATGTAGATGCAGCAAAGTGTTCGCAGGACTAGATCAAACGAGCTGAAGGTTGAAGCTTGGAAGAGGGAATGTGGAGAAAGAGCAGGAAGAAGAAGTAGCAGCGGGAATTAGTTTAAATGTAGTGAAGTTACGAAATTGTCCTTGTATTAATGAGACGACTAGAATGACTTAAAAGGGCAAAACTGTAAAATCGCATTATTACTTCCCCTTTCTCGCTGTGTGTCTGGTTAAAACCGTTTGTAACCGCATAGTTGAGCAGTTGAGGCAGTTACCAATAATTCCATTCGGTTTCCTCTCAATTCTAGTATCTCGTTTCTCCATGTTCTTGATTTCTCTTGATTTCCTTTGATTTGTTCAAGTATTGATTGAATTTTGACATGATGTATACAGCCTTACTTTGCACTTTTTTGTGTAAGAGGCTGTATCCGCGCCTCAAACTCATGACCTTAAGGTCACAAAACAGCAATTTTACCAGTTGTTACAGAGACCGTCATCATCAAGAATATCATTTCCACTTAGTAAATACATGTCAACATCAGCAATAGTCTCCATCTTATTCGAGGATCTTGCACATGTAATGATCACAACTGAAGCAATTTATTTTCAGTAGGATCCTCCGCATAAAATACTTGGGAAGCTTGCGATGCTAGAATGAAAGGCTCGTTATGTGTCCTATGTGGAAAATTCACCAGTGTGAATCTTTTATGTATTAGACACATGCTTTTCTGTCTTAACAAAAGGCTTTTTTGGGCATCCCAAGCTATTAACATCGTTTTTTCGGAGTTAATATTTAGGCTTTTTCTTTTAGTTAGAAAAGGTTGAAAGAAAGTAATTCACGAACGAAAGTCGTATTTCATTGAATCAATCGGTATAATATACACTTTAACTTATAATCACGTCTATACTCTATCTATGGTAAAGGATAATCTTAAATTAAAATATAAAATACAATCAAAACTAATTATGGTATGATTTGATACAACAATATTATCAAATCTTAACCACCATATCTTTCATTCCCCTCAAGTTGGATATCGGGATCTTCGATGTGCAACTTGCTCAGTACGGCCTCGGACACTCGCCCAGTTACTGCTTTGGTAAGGATGTCAACTAGTTGATCCTCGGATCTCATAAATGGTAATTCTATAACCCACCTTCTAGCTTTTCCTTAATAAAATATCGATCAACCTCTATATGTTTGATTCTGTCGTGCTGTACTGGATTTTCTGATATTTTGATCACTGCTCTATTATCACACACTGTGCCGGTGTCCTTAATGGAAGACCCAATTCGCTTAAGAACTTCTTAAGCCACAAGACCTCCATAACCCCTTTTCTGATCCCTTTGAACTCTGCTTCGGCGCTTGATAGGGCTAATACCTTTTGTTTTTTTGCTTCTCCACGTGAACAAGTTTTCTCCAACCATCGCAAAATACCCTGATGTGGACCTTATGTTATTGGGATCGTCTGCCGAGTCTGTGTCAGTATATATCTCTACATTCAAGTGCCCACATTTTCTTAATAGGATTTCATGTCCCAGTGATCCTTTTAGATATCAGATAATCCTCATCACTGTTTCATTACCATCGGAACCGACCAAACCACACCTTCGGAGATTGCTTCAACCCGTACAGAGACTTCTTGAGTCGACATACCTCATTTTTCTGGAATCCTACTGAAAAACACAGCGGTGCCTCCATATACTTTTCTTCCTTTAACTCACCATGTAGAAAGGCATTTTTTACATCAATTTGGAGTGGCCACCCTTTGTTTGCAACTACAGAGAACATGACTCGAATCGTGTTGATCTTTGCTATTGGGGAGAAAGTCTCTGCATAGTCGATCCCATATGTCTGATTATATCCTTTTGCAGCCAATCTTGCCTTATACCTCTCAATCATCCCATCCGCTTTATATTTTATTGTGAACACCCACCTGCACTCCATTGGCTTCTTCCCTTTTGGTAATACACTTCTCCCAGGTTTTGTTTTTTCTAGAGCACTCATTTCTGTATCCATCGCCTTCCTCCGCTCGGGTTTAGCACTCGCCTCTTCCACATTCCTTGGTACGGACTCGGAACATAAGGAAGAAAACAGCCCTTTTGCCTCTTATGCAAGGCCCTGGTTAATAGGATACTTCACGGATTGCGTGGTATGTTCAGGTGAATATTGTTTTGGTGGAACTCCCCAGGTTTCTCTGGGAGGAAGGACTCTGGTCTGTTGGACCTGTTCTGGACTAGCAGGCGAATCAGTTATACATATAGGAGAGCTGGGAGATTCTATAGGGGCAGGTGTCAATGATAGCATTAGAATGTTACTTCTTCTTGAACATCCTTTTGAAGATGACTATTGGACTTGGTTCTGGGCGTCTCGGTCGGTTGTCTGTTTTCAGAGACTAACCCGGTGGTGCCATCTACTTGCCCTTATTTGCCAGTCACAGGACCATTATAGATATGCAACCAGTCGAAGGGCTTATCACTTGGTGTCTCCCCCTGAGTCGGAGACTGGAAGTCGTAAAAATAATCGGTTTCATAAAAGGTACAGTCCATAGTAATGTCAATCCGCTTAGTGCGGGGGTTAACACCAGTACCCAATATGATGAGTAGCATAGCCGACAAAAACACACTTGTCGATAAAAGAGTCAAGCTTAGTACGCTGTCTTGGGTATATGAACAAAGATAGTGCAGTCAAAACCTTGGGTGGTAGTGTAAAGATAGACGGAATAGACACTTGGGTAGACAGTATCCGTAGCAGAGCTATAGTTTCGAGTATTTTTGTAGGTAGGCGATTAAACAAGCAGGCCGAAGTGGCGACAGCCTCAGGCTAGAAGGATTTAGGTACACGAGACTTGATAATCGTTGCCCGTGTCATTTCAAGAAGGATTCTATTTTTTTGCTCAACCACACCATTTTGTTGGGGTGTATAGGAGCAAGAGGTTTGATGTAAAATGCCCTGATCACAGAAGAAGGTTTGGAGATCTGTGGACATATATTCTCCTCTGTTGTCAGATCGAAGGACTTGAATGGTTTTGTGATATTGAGTACCGACCATATGAACAAAATCGCAAAAACAATCACTAACTTCAGATTTATGCTTTATGAAATAAACTCATACCATTCGAGAAAAATCATCAATGAAAGTGACAAAATACTGAAACCCCTGTGATGCGGGGACAGAAGCTGCGCCCTAGACATCTGAATGGACTAAGGAAAAAAGTGCTCAACACGGGTATTATTTGGGCAGAAGGTACTTTTATGTTGTTTGCCCGAATACAAGTCTCACACTGAATAGATGGAACAGAATGTGTAAAAAAACTAGGGAAAAGAGAACAAAGATAACCAAATAAGGGATGGCCCAACCTTCGGTGCCATAGCAATAGCTGTCGATGGATCGTCCGATGAGCAAGCATAGACTAACCCTGGTAGGTGACCTTATCTCAGTACCACCCCCAAAGACCGCCTTCGAAGGGATGTCCTATAAGAGGCATAAACGAGGATATATCAGTAACGTGCAGTTGAGTTGTTTAGTTATCTGGCTAATAGACAATAATTTCGAAGATAAATTCGGAACATAGAGACAATTAGACCGGGGAATATGCGGAGAGAGGATAATCTGGCCAGTTCCATGGACGAGAACTTCGGGGATTAAATGTGGATGAGGGTGGTTTGGAAGTGTCGAGGGTTAATGAGGATAAAGAGGCCTCTTGGGAGAGAAAGGGCAAAAAGGTCATTTCCCCTTTTTTCTCCTAAACCCTTCTCCCTCTCTAACTCTTCTGCCGCCTGCCCCCTCTTTTTCCTTTTTTTCTTTTTCTTCTTTTTTCCTTTTTCTCTTTTTTCTTTTTCCCTCACCTCCTCGCTTACCCCGCCATCCCCCTCTTTTCCTTTTTCTTTTCCTTTACCCACTCCCTCTTATTGTTGGGATTGGTGAAACTGAAGTCAGCTGAGCTGAAGAGGCCGAGCTCAATGACTTCGATTTGTAAGCTACTGTCGAGCAGAGATGCCGAGTTGAAGCAAAGCTGTTGTCAAGCAGAGCTGCCTACATAGACTGAAGTGTTACCGAGCTGAGCTGCAGCCTCGGCCATGTACCAGAAAGTCACGAGATTGGATATATCTTGATTGGAGATTTGATTGATACCAAATCCTGCTTTGGATAGAAATTTCCATGTTTATCTTTCTATAAGAAATATCCATTAGAATCCCATTCATGGTATGATTGTGATGTATAAGGCATATCCCTTAATTGTCGCCGATCTCTTTCCAATAAATCCCCTGGTTAGTCGCAGTGAATTGTAACCGAGAAAACTGAGAGTTGATGATAGTGAATTTTCTTGGCTTGCCGCCGCCGTGAGTTTTTCTTCCCCTTGAGGGTTTTCCCATGTTAAATCTCGTGTTCTTCATTTTAGTCTTCTCTTGATAAATATTCATTACTTTTGTGTGTTCTTGTGATTGTCGTTGTGGTTGTTCTTCACTGATTCCGCGTATCGTTCCCTAACAAATGGTATCAGAGCGAGGTTGTTTGTTCGAGTGGGAGCAATGGCCGATGACAGCAAATCAAGGATTGAGAGATTTGATAGATCAAACTTCGTTTTTTGGAAGATGCAGGTTGAAGACTATCTATACCAGAGAGATCTATATCTGCCTCTTGAAGGGAAAGAGGTGAAACCTACTGACATGACGGATCGAGAATAGTAGATTCTGGATCGGAAAGCGCTTGGTGCCATTAGGTTATCTCTGACCCAAACCGTTGCATTCAATATCTCAAAGGAGAAGACCACAAAAGATGTGATGAATGCATTAACAAGAATGTATGAGAAGCCCTCTGCCTCAAACAAGGTGCATCTGATGAAAAGGCTATTCAACATGAAAAAGACAGAAAATAAAAGGATGCAGGAGCACTTGGGTGAAATTAACACGATCATTAGTCAACTTGAGTCAGTTGGGATCGTCTTTGATGATGAAGTTCTGGCCTTGGTGATACTGTCAAGTCTTCCTGACAGTTGGGATGGAGTTGTTATGGCTGTGAGCAACTCATCCGGAGAAGGTACATTGAAGTTTGACAACGTGGTAGATGTGCTACTTGATGAAGATTCAAGGAGGATAAACAGTGGCACCCCTGAAAGTTCTGGAGCCGCGATGAACACAGAAGAGCGCGACAGATCTACCAAGAGGGGGAACGACCGAGGTGGAAGTTCGCAATCTAGAAAGAGCAAGTCAAAAGCCTCAAATCTGACCTGCTGGAATTGCAAGAAGAAGGGTCATCTTAAACGCGACTGCAGAGTCAAGAAGAAGGCTGATCAGACGGACAAGTATGGGGATGATATACATGTTTCTCAATCGTCCGGGTCTGATAGTGACGGGCTGATTCTGAGCTATGAGAGCCGAGCCGACGTCCTCTGGATTTTTGACATTGGTGCCTCATTTCATGCTACGTCCAATAGAGATTACTTTACAAACTACAAAAGTGGAAATTTTGGAAAAGTGTATCACGGGGATGATGACTCCTGTGATAGTATCGGCAAAGGGGATATCACGTTAACGCTACCAGACGGAAGGCAGCTGAAGCTGCTTCAAGCAAGACATGTACCTCGGTTGACCAAGAACTTGATCTCAATTACACAGCTGGCGGATGGCTCTGATTTAAAAGGAAGATTCAGCAAAACTCATTGGAAGTTAGTCAAAGGGTCCTTGATTATAGCCCAGGGTTCGAGAGAAGGAACCCTCTACAAGTTCTCAAACCAGAGCTCGGCGAACATGGTCAGCTCGGCAAATGACGCCGAGCTGTGGCATCAGAGGCTTGGACACATGAGTGTCAAGGGAATGAGGATTATGGCATCCAAAAGGAAGCTGGGAGGTCTATCCAACATTGATGCACTATTGTGTGAGTCTTGTGTGCTAGGAAAACAGAAAGCAGTTAGCTTTACAACGCACAAGAGAAGTCCCAGAGCTGAAAAGTTGGAACTTGTACACATGGATGTTTGGGGGCCTTCAGATCTGCCTTCTCTAAATAGTTCACGTTATTATGTCACCTTCATCGATGACTCAACGAGGAATCTATAAATGTACTTTCTGAAACACAAGTCTGACTTATTTAATATCTTCAGAAGATGGAGAAGTCTTGTTGAGAATGAAACAGGGCTGAAGCTGAAGTACTTGAGGTCGGACAATGGTGGAGAATACTGCAGCAAAGAGTTTGAGGACTACTGTGCTGAGAACGGAATCAGAAGATAAAAGACGGTGCCCAAAACACCTCAACACAATGGTGTTGCTGAAAGGATGAACAGAACGATCTGTGAAAAGGCAAAGAGTATGAGAATACATGCCGACCTGCCTAAATCTTTCTAGGCCGAGGCGGTGAACACCGCTGTCTATCTGATTAACAGAGACCATCTACTGCCATTGACTGCAAACTTCCTGAAGAAGAGTGGACTGGTAAGGAAAAATCTCTTGCCCAATCAAAGTGTTTGGTTGCACTGCCTATGCACTGCTGAAGCCAGACGAGAGATCAAAACTCAACCCCAAGTCTAAGGTATATTCTCTAATTGGCTACGGTGGGGACAGTTTTGGCTACAGACTTTGGGATCATGAAGCAAGAAAAGTGATCAGAAGTAAAGATGTGGTTTTCAACGAAAACATGCTTTCAAAGACAGAGTGAAGAAGGAGAAGAAGCCGGTGGAGCCTAAGTACTTTGAACATAGTGACGACGGTCATGCCGAGGCGAGCAGACCTGCTGACCAGACTGCCGAGGTGCCAACCTCGGGTCATGAAACTCATGAAGAGCAAGTCACACCACCCATTGCTGTTCAGAGAGAAAGGAGAACCATTATTGCACCTGCCAGGTTCTCACCTTAACTTTACTATTTGCTTCTTACTGACTGTGATGAGCCGAGCTGCTATGAAGAAGCAATATATTCTGAGCAAAGTGAAGACTGGAGGTCAGCCATGGAGGATGAGATGAACTCTCTGCAGAGGAACTTGACCTGGGATCTTGTGAAGATACCACCAGGAAAGAAGGCTATTCAGAACAAATGGGTGTACAGGTTGAAGCAAGAGGCTGATGGCACACTGAGGTACAAGACACGGCTTGTTGTGAAAGGATTCCAACAGAAGGTTGGGGTTGACTTCACCGAAATCTTCTCACCTGTGGTCAAGTTGTCAACTATCAGAACTGTTCTGAGTATTACATTTGCGGAAGACCTGCACTTAGAACAACTTGACGTAAAAACTGCCTTTCTTCACGGAAATCTAGAAGAGGAGATTTATATGATGCAGCCACAAGGGTATAAGGTACCAGGAAAGGAAGATCTGGTATGCGAATTGCAGAAGAGCTTGTACGGAATGAAGCAAGCTCCGAGGCAGTGGTATAAGAAGTTTGACAACTTTATGTCAGAGGTCGGCTACAAGCGTTGCCATGGGGATCACTGTTGTTACTTCAAAAGACTTGAAGGCTCCTATATTATCCTCCTACTTTATGTTGATGACATGTGAATAGCAGGAGGAAGCACTAATGAGATCAAGAAGCTGAAGGAACAATTGGCTAAGAAGTTCTCCATGAAGGATCTCGGCTTGGCGAAGAAGATACTGGGTCTCAGCATTGAAAGAGACAGGAAGAATCAAGTGCTGAAGCTGAGCCAAAGAGATTACATCTCCAAGGTACTGAAGAGATTCAATATGGAGAATGCAAAACCGGTGTCTACACCTCTAGCAGGACAGTTTACGAATTTGTCAAAGAAGCAATGTCCTAAAACGAAGGATGAACTGGAACAAATGAAGAAGGTTCCCTATTCCTCAGTAGTAGGGAGTTTGATATATGCTATGGTGTGCACCAGACCAGACATAGCTCATGCAGTGGGAGTTGTGAGCAGATTCATGTCAAATCCTGGCCCAGATCATTGGGCTGCAGTGAAGTGGATAATAAGGTACTTAGTGGAAACGCAAGACTTGACACTGCAGTTCGGCAACGATGATCTGAACCTGCTCGGCTTTGTAGACTCTTATATGGCTGGAGACGTTGATGAACGCAAGAGTACTACAGGGTATGTTTTCAAGCTAGGCAGTGCCGCAATCACTTAGGTATCAAGATTGCAGAAGATTGTGGCATTGTCAACAACTGAAGCTGAGTATGTGGCAGCAGTTGAAGCTACCAAGGAACTGGTATGGCTGAAGAGTTTGCTGAGTGAGTTGAAGCACCCTCAGGTCGGCTACAAATTATCCAGTGATAGTCAAAGTGCGATACACCTGGCTAGAAACTCTGCTTATCATGCAAGAACGAAGCATATTGACATCAGATATCACTATATAAGAGATATGCTTGAGGCAAGACAGTTCGACTTGGAAAAGATTTATACAAGCCAAAATCCAGCAAACATGATGACAAAGATTGTTCCGAAAGAGAAGCTTGAGCTCTGCAAGTCTTCTCTTGGTCTTGTTACTTGATGAAAGTGCTGAAGTGGCGGCAGTCTGAAGAAGAAGAAATTCATGATGCATCTAAGTTAAAGTCAGTTCCAAGTGGGAGATTTTGTTGGGATTGGTGGAACTGAAGTCAGTCAAGCTGAAGAGGCCGAGCTCAGGAGGCCGAGCTCAAGGACTTCGAGTTGTAAGCTACTGTCGAGCAGAGATGCCGAGTTGAAGCAAAGATGCTGTCAAGCAGAGCTGCCTACATAGACTGAAGTGTTGCCGAGCTGAGCTGCAGCCTCGGCCATATACCAGAAAGTCACGGGATTGGATATATCTTGATTGGAGATTTGATTGATACCAAATCCTGCTTTGGATAGAAATTTCCATGTTTATCTTTCTATAAGAAATATCCATTAGAATCTCATTCATGGTATGATTGTGATGTATAAGGCAATTTCCTTAATTGTCGCCGATCTCTTTCCAATAAATCCCCTAGTTAGTCGCAGTGAATTGTAACCGAGAAAACTTAGAGTTGATTATAGTGAATTTTCTTGGCTTGCCGCCACCGTGGGTTTTTCTTCCCCTTGAGAGTTTTCCCACGTTAAATCTCGTGTTCTTTGTTTTAGTCTTCTCTTGATAAATATTCATTACTTTTGTGTGTTCTTGTGATTGTCGTTGTGGTCGTTCTTCACTGATTCCGCATATCGTTCCCTAACACTTATACCCCACCAGCCCCCTCTTTTTTCCCACTTTTTCTTCTTCTGCTGTCGCTTCTTCTCTCATCCCGTCTTTCTTCTTCTCTAACACTCTACTGCCTCCCTCATTCACTTCTCCTATTCCTCCTCTATTCTCCCATCTCCCTCTTTACCTGTATGGGTAGGATTGCTGCGACTGGTGCCCTGGTTGTCGGCACTGGTTTCCTACATGGTGCATACTACAGAGGCACCTGGGCCCGATCTCCTGTGTGCGGGTTTCTTCCTGCCTTAGGCCTCCCGTCAATTAGGGTAGCCTACTAACTCAAAGCACTCCTCCTTTGTGTGCTTCTTCTAGCCATAGGGTGTGCAGTGCAGGTGGCTCCGATCCACTAGCGATGATGTCTGTGAGCAAGATGGTTGGCCAGCCGCTGCTGCCTTTGTCCATCCGCGAGTCTTGAGTCCCTGTCCGATGCCCGATGATGTATCTGAAAGAAGTGAGAGCACTCCTTTTATGATATTAACCCGGGCTTCTTCTCTTCGGATATAGAATAGGCTGCCTCCACCGTTGGCAGGGGCTCCTTTTTTAGGATCTCCTATCGAATGGTGCCAAAGCGGTCATCCACCACCATGAGGAGTTGGAAAAGTCACTGTTCTTGAACCTTTGTGTTGTAGATGGTGATGTCTGCCGGATCCTGCATTGGGTTGGGAACTCGGCGGTCAATCTCCATCCAGATACTCTGGAGTTTATTCTAGAGATCCTCCAGTGCTTCTCCAGACTGACGCATAGAATGGGCCTTTTGTGCAGGCCAAATACCTGTAACGCATCTGTGCAAGTCCCATAAGTTACTGCAAGCACGTCCCACAATGCCTTAGCCGTCAGATACTATAAGACATTATTTGCCAGGGCTGGCTCGATGTTCTGGATAAGCCATGTAAAGACAGAGTGGTTGTGTATCTCCTACTATGTAAAGACCGAGTCTGTGGCCGCTGGGGGTGGTGGTACTCCGGTTAGGTGTGCACTCCTGCTATGGACTCCAATGGCCTTTTTGATAAGAGTTGCCCACATCTGGTAATTTTCACTATTCAATTTGATCTGGTGTTGTTTTTAAGTAAATTGACCAGTTGTATGGCCAATTCACTACTGTCTACCTTTGTCTCACTAGAACTGCTGGACATGGTGCTCGTTGATTGTTAGCCAGGGAAAGGTATCACGGTTGTGATGATTTTAAAATCTGATCCAAAAACAGGAAAAAAACACTCCTTTACTCATTCTGGGATTTTTGGGTTTGATCTTTCTGTTTTTTTGGTTGGTTGCTGTGTTTTTTTGGCAACATGGATCAGGCAACGCGCTCTGATACCATGAAAGAAAGTAATTCACAAATGAAAGTCGTATTTCATTGGATCAATCAGTACAATATACATCTTAATTTATAATCACGTCTCTACTCATCATCATCATCATCATCATAGCAAGTACATCCCAAGGACAACAAAAGCTATCGTTAGGGTCTGGAAGGGTGAGTGGCAGGCAAACAATACCTCTATCCCTAGGGATAGAGAGTTTGCTTCTAGTGAGACCTCCGGCTTTGGCTGTACGTTCATAAATGACACAAAAATAGGAATATGACGTGGTAGTGTATTAGTGAGAAAATTCAGTAAATACAATACGAAGCTCCCGAAATGAAAATGGTCATAAATGTGTATATGCACATAAAATGCAAGACAAAGATAAAAACAAAACCAAAAAAAGTGCAAAAATCCACCCAAAACGTAGATAATACCTAAGCCCCTAAGTATGCTATAAGGTGTCCTTATATCCTGCCTAAACCTTGTTAGCCTTAATATTCTGCCTCCATGAACTCCTATCCTGGACCATGTCCCGAAAAGGTGCAAATCTAATAGGTCATGCCTAATCTGCTCATCCCAAGTGAATTTGGACCTGTCTTTACTTCTCTTTCCCTCTACAATGAGGCTTCGACTGTTCTGATAAGCGCCGTTGTCTGTCTCCTCTTTACATGCTCAAACCATCTCAGTCTCGCTTCCTTTATCTTATCTGTTATACTAATCACTCCTAACCTTTCCCTAAATACCTCATTTCTGATCTGATCTAGCCTTGTATGCCCACACATCCACCTCAGCATCTTCATCTCTGCCACTTCCATCTTCTGTGACTGGGGCCTCTTGATGGCCCAGCAGTCTGTTCCATATAACATTGCCGGCCGCATTGCCACCCTATAAAATTTTCTTTCATTTAGTTGGAAAATGCTTGTCACATAGCACCCTTGAGACCGCCCTCCATCTACATCAGCCTGCCTGAACTCGGTGTGCTACATTACTATCTATGTCTCCATCCTGCTGTACAAATGACCCTAGGTACTTGAACTTACTTACATGTGGTACCACCTGACCCTTGATGGTGAGCTGTCTATTTTCACTGTCAGTTACACCGCTGAAGTTGCAGTGCAGATACTCGGTCTTAGAGCGACTAATCCTTAAGTCTTTTCTCCCTAAAACATCTCTCCACTGCTCTAGTCTCATACTCAGGATATGTCTATTCTCTACGACTAATACAATATCGTCAGCGAAAAGCATACACCACAGATTGACTCCTGGATCGGCTTTGACAACTCATCAAGGACAACTGCGAAAAGAAATGGTCTTAACTCCTAGATCGGCTTCGGCGTACGAACGGTTGTTTTTATCCTAGTATACATATCCCTAATTATGTCCATATACTTCATATGAATCCCATTTGCATCCGTACTATCCTAGATCAGGCTACGTGGTACACTATCATACGCTTTTTTAAGATCGATGAAAACCATATGTAGATCGCGTTCCTTCTCCCTATACTTCTCCATCAATCTCCTTAGGATGTGTATTGCTTCTGTAGTTGACCGTCCTGGCATAAAACCAAACCCTAGTATCGATTACTCTCTCCCATAACTTCATAGTTGACTTAGCAATTTAATCCCCCTGTAATTCTCACAATATTGTGCGTCTCTTTTTTTCTTATATATAGACACACTACACTCCTTCTCCACTCATCTGACATTTTTCATGTTTTAAAAATAAGGTTGAACAGTGTAGTTAACCATTAAACCCCTTCCTCTCCTAAACACTTCTAGGTCTCAATGGGTATGTTATCCATGCCAACTACCTTACCTCTTCCTATCTTCTTAAGTGCTATCTTCACCTCTCCTTGTGTGATGCTGCGGCAATCATGGGTATTATGTTGTTTTTGTGCAGTGATTCTTTTCCTTTCTTCGTGGTCGACCCTTACGCTGTTAAAAAGGTTGTAAAAGTAATTTTTGTCATTGCTTTTGATATCTTGTTCTTTGACTAAAACATGTCCATCTTCTTCCTTTATAAACTTCACGACTTCTAGGTCTTGCTTCTTTCGATCTCTAGCTTTTGCAATCCTGAACATATCATGCTCTCCGTCTTTTGCTTCTAATCTTTCGTACATCCTTTTATAGGATGTGTTCTTTGCCTCTGTCACTGCCTTCTTCGCCTCTTTCCTAGCGTTTTTTAGTTCTCCCTCACTCTCACTTTCTCCTCCTCGTCTGTGTAGCTTAACACCTCTCTAAAACTGTTTTGCTTATTTCTTATTTTTCGTTGCACATCCTCGTTCCACCACCACGACTCTTTATGTACGATTGCCTTTCCTGTTGTTACCCCAAGAGTTTCCCTTGCCGCGTGAGTAATGGTAGTTGACATAACCTCCCACATCTGGTTTGTGTCCTCAACTATTGAATTTGATGTCGACAAGATGATCTTGTCTCTAAATATGTTAATTTTTCGTCCTTCAAATAATCCCATCGAATCCTAGATGGTAATTTTCTAACCCTCGTGCTCAGCTTTTGGCTCAAGGTGATAATTACGACTAGTAAGCGATGTTGTGTCACTGCTGTCTCCCCTGGTATAACCTTGCAGTCCCTCCACATTTGTCGGTCTTCACGTCTCATCAGAAAATAGTCGATTTGCATGTTACGTCATCCGCTGCTAAAAGTGATCAAATGTGATTCCTTTTTCTTAAAGAACGAGTTTATAATACCTAGGTCGTGGGTAATGGCAAGGTCTAGCAAATCTCTACCCTGATCGTTTCTATCTCCAAGCCAAACCCGCTATGTGCCGATTGAAAACTATCAGTATCCTTTCCAATGTGGCCGTTAAAATCACCTCATATACAAATTCGTTCCTCCCTAGGTATTGTCCTCAACACTATATCTAAGAAATCCCAACTCTTTCTTCTCTTATTCTCTTAGTCCCACTTGGGGTGCGAAGGTGCAAAGCACTACCATCACCTCCTTGTTTAATACCAACTTCAACACCATAAGTCTATCATTATATCTTATCACATCCATCACGTTCATGCACAATTCTAATTTTACGAGGAATCTTACCCTATTTTTGGTCCCGCCGGACCCCGTGTAGAGCAACTTATATCAATTACACTCTTTAAACTTTATTCACCTTCCACCTAGTCTCTTGTAGGCATGCTACATCGATCCTGCGTCTCTTAAGTACATCTACTACCTCTAACAATTTACCACTTAGAGTTCCTACATTCCAAGAGGCAATACGTACACTATCCTCCTTTTCCTTCCCCTTACCTACGCCCCTCTTCTTTGGACATGGTCTCACATAAAAGTCATAACTCTTTCCATCAATGATTGCAACTGTGCGCTTTCAAATAATAGAGTAACCCAAATAATAGGATCGCCAGTAAACCAATGGGACACTAAAAAACTTAGTAGGATTATCCTTAATTAAACACCAATACAAAGACAATAACAGCAAACTAAAAAAAACAAACCCCAAGATCAAAAAATTAGATCATCGGTTGGCCTGATATTACAAGCAAACACCAAGTAGTTTTCAAAAAGAAATATCAGAAACAAATAAATCTCAGAACCAACTTCTACAAGAAAGCACCAAAAAAATCAAAATCAAAACCGAGCCTGCAAGTAGAAGTAGCGAAAGCATTAAGGCTTTCTTGCATTTCTACTCAGCGGCAATAAAACAAACACATAAAGAGCATACAAGTAATATCAAAAAAGAAGCTCCGAAAACTTTTCCCCAGCAAATGGAGTTACAGAACTTAAGCAAAATAACAAACAGTCTACTCGGAATTTAAGCATACAAGTAATATCGGTTAGAGTATAAAAAATTTGAACCAGGGAGAAGCCTGTGTCATATCAATCTACTCCGAACACAAGCACAGATTTCTCAAAATTCAATTGAGGTTTCGTTCGACCGAATTAAGAAAGACAAGAAGCGGACGTGGTTTTCAAATAAATGAAAATAACAAACAGTCAACTAATATCTAAAACGCAACACCAAGCAACAGGAATTCACAAGGATAAGGGATCACCTGCAGAAGAAATAAAGCGCACCAGAAATTCAACAACAGAAGAAATAGATCTAGTTGCAATCTAGATGAAATAGATCTAACCTCAAAGTGAAGCGACTACCCCAAATCTTGAAGAAATTTACCTACCTGAAGCTTTTCGACTGATTCCTACACCTAATTTGAAATCTTTGACGCGAGTGCAAAAGGGTTGGAAATCGGTACACCTGTGCGTTCTCAAGCAGAAATTCTTTTGTTGGGATTAATTCGAGATACGCGTGATGCGCAGCATGTTGATAAGGTTTATACGAATTAATCATAAGGTGGACGTTATGTATGAAATATTATATGTCACATATGTCACATAATAATATTAATTGTTACGTAAAACATCCATACGTTAAGTGATCATCGGGTATACTCGTGGATGTATAGTGTGGTCTAAATGGAAACCCCGAATATGTAGACAGTCATATGGTCAGAGACCGCGATGGATGGGCTCAAAGTGCAACGACCATAAAGTTACGACATCTGGTCCCCGAGGGGCGACAAGCCACGTGTGGCTTGTAGATAATTATTGGTACAATAATTAAATATTGGATAATATTTAATAGGAAGATAAGGTTGAGTTTTAGATTTAGACTTAAATTTAAGTTTAAATTTAAACCCTATACCTATCAGATTCTTCCATCTCACTCTATATAAAGGAGGAGGTTAACCTCCTCAGATATACAATCAGACGCACGTTCAGTAGCATATCAGCAGCCATATACAGTTGAGAGGGAAAGGTGTGCCAAATTTTCTATAAAGCCCACACTGTCTAGCCTCTCCATCGGGTAAAGCAGTGAATTGTTGATTCCGTTCAAGGGGTATATCAGCAATTGGTGGGAGGTCGTGAATCCTTAGATCACGCCAAATTCTTCATCAGCCGGAGCAGTTGCAGCGTACGTGTTCAGATTAACAACAGCAATGGAGCAAGGTATATTTTCCGCATTTGTTACTTTGTCCATTGATTCGATTAAACGGTCCTATTCAGGGGTTTATTACATTAAATCCAACAAGTGGTATCAGAGCAGGCCTAATCGAATCATATTTTGTATTCTGTTGATCTGTTCATGTTCGAAAAAAGTGAAATTTTTCGGGTCAAAATGTTTTTTCCGGAATAATTTTTGGTTAAGAAAAAGCTTCTGTTTCGCATAGTATATAAACTCCGGCGTCTGCAGTTTTTCCAAAAATTGGCTCTGGCCTGGTGGCCAGCGCCTGCTACAGCGGACGGCAGGTCGCAGGTTCAGTCCCTTCCTGCGAAAATTTCGGAACCTTTTTTAAGAAAATCTGATTCTCTTTAGTATAAGACCATTATCTCCCACACGATGGTCCAAAAAGGTCCGCGGCCTGCTGGCCCGCGTAAGGATAAGCAATCACAGGTCTCAGTTTTGAAACTCCCTCCTGAAATTTAGTCTTTTGTTTTTCTGGCAGATTTACGCAATCTGACCAATAACGTATTTTCAAGGGGTCAAGAGTGGAGTTTTGATCTGAAATTTTTGTGACACACTTAGGACATCTTAGAGTACATTCTCACCGAATTTCATAATTTTTGGAGGTCTGCGACTAGGTTATTCAAATATTTCAAATCAGGATATGAAAACAGAAACTGTTTTCAGAAGTGAGGTTTTTGGTCTAAAAATTTTTAGAAACCAAATTTTCCGCACTCACTATTCAACCCCCCTCCCCCCTTCTAGTGGTGTTATACAGGTCCTACAGATTGTTCCAAAGGTACAGGAGAAAATTTTCCATCCAAGCATCAGTTATATACAGAGGAAGTATGACAGTGAAGAGCAGAAGAGGAAGATTTGGACCAAGGATCCAAGATTACAGACAAGAAACTGGTGTAATGAAGGAACAAAAACAGTGTACACATTATGTGAAGTGATGCAACACCCAACCCTTCTATGGGTACAACAGTTGGATGTAAAGAATGTAGTACATCAGTCATTACCACCGCAAGATAAGATGCAGAAGAGTATAAATACTTGACTTATGAGAATATACAGATATCCATGTTTA
>AP025050.1:33388585-33605749 GCA_036186865.1 Eustoma russellianum
CCGTTCAAGGGGTATATCAGCAATTGGTGGGAGGTCGTGAATCCTTAGATCACGCCAAATTCTTCATCAGCCGGAGCAGTTGCAGCGTACGTGTTCAGATTAACAACAGCAATGGAGCAAGGTATATTTTCCGCATTTGTTACTTTGTCCATTGATTCGATTAAACGGTCCTATTCAGGGGTTTATTACATTAAATCCAACAAGTGGTATCAGAGCAGGCCTAATCGAATCATATTTTGTATTCTGTTGATCTGTTCATGTTCGAAAAAAGTGAAATTTTTCGGGTCAAAATGTTTTCCGGAATAATTTTTGGTTAAGAAAAAGCTTCTGTTTCGCATAGTATATAAACTCCGGCGTCTGCAGTTTTTCCAAAAATTGGCTCTGGCCTGGTGGCCAGCGCCTGCTACAGCGGACGGCAGGTCGCAGGTTCAGTCCCTTCCTGCGAAAATTTCGGAACCTTTTTTAAGAAAATCTGATTCTCTTTAGTATAAGACCATTATCTCCCACACGATGGTCCAAAAAGGTCCGCGGCCTGCTGGCCCGCGTAAGGATAAGCAATCACAGGTCTCAGTTTTGAAACTCCCTCCTGAAATTTAGTCTTTTGTTTTTCTGGCAGATTTACGCAATCTGACCAATAACGTATTTTCAAGGGGTCAAGAGTGGAGTTTTGATCTGAAATTTTTGTGACACACTTAGGACATCTTAGAGTACATTCTCACCGAATTTCATAATTTTTGGAGGTCTGCGACTAGGTTATTCAAATATTTCAAATCAGGATATGAAAACAGAAACTGTTTTCAGAAGTGAGGTTTTTGGTCTAAAAATTTTTAGAAACCAAATTTTCCGCACTCACTATTCAACCCCCCTCCCCCCTTCTAGTGGTGTTATACAGGTCCTACAGATTGTTCCAAAGGTACAGGAGAAAATTTTCCATCCAAGCATCAGTTATATACAGAGGAAGTATGACAGTGAAGAGCAGAAGAGGAAGATTTGGACCAAGGATCCAAGATTACAGACAAGAAACTGGTGTAATGAAGGAACAAAAACAGTGTACACATTATGTGAAGTGATGCAACACCCAACCCTTCTATGGGTACAACAGTTGGATGTAAAGAATGTAGTACATCAGTCATTACCACCGCAAGATAAGATGCAGAAGAGTATAAATACTTGACTTATGAGAATATACAGATATCCATGTTTATGAATACAATCCTGCAAGCCAAGCTATATTATTAAGTATGACGCAAAACAGGGCAAGAGCAGTTTAATATCCCCAACAATATATCAGGAACAACCTTATGATCATTAAACCATTTTCTTAGATGCAATTTGAATGCTAGAGGATGACGACTTGGCAGACAAATGTAGATGATGGAACAACTAATGATGGAGATAATGCATTAATGCAATTAAGATAAAGAGACATAGATTATACTGCGAGTGAGAAAACAGATGCAAATAGACCATTGATTGAATTTAAGGTTACATAGTGAATACTCCATATACACATGCATTTTATCCACAACAATAAGAGCAATCACGGAGACTTAATAGGTGAGGTACCATATTAGATGCTTTTAGCAACAGTAGCATATATCAGCACACAGAACCACAACAGTTCATCCAGAGGCGTTCAATAAATTTGTAACAGGAGATTTGCAAAACAGAAAGCCTATCATTCTATCACTTTTTCTGTGTGAGCAAATAGTAAGAATAGTACCCGCACCTGGTAACCATTAAACATGATATGGCACCACAGGTTGACTCATCCAATTTCAGGTTCCAGATATATTTAATCAAGGAGCAGATGAAATTAGAAGATGGATAATAGAGAACTTGACCACGCCATAGAGCCAATTCAGACCATAGAAACACAGGGGCAGATCAATAATAATTTATAGGCAAGGCTTTGTGGAGCCTTTATTTCCAATATGCTTTACCGAATTCTTTATCAGAGAACGCATTTCTTATTGAGAATAATCATTAACAGCATGCTTTCAATATTCTAGAATTATTTCCAAAGAGATCCAGAATGTTTAAGAAATAGAGCCATACTACATTTATGTTTAATACTACAGCAGTTTGAACAAGAAAACTTTAGGAACACAATCCAGTATCACATATTAAGATTCAAAAGCACCACAGATGATTAACATTTTTGAAATCACACCACCACAGGTTATAGAAGCAGAGTTGAGAGTACCACGGAGGAGGACAAATTAAATTACCTGTATGACCCTTATCCTTAGCGCATGTATATTCACACAGTAGTCAGTGAGGATGACAGTTTACACCTTGAACCATGATGCAAAACAGGGAGCAAATGCCTAGAGACTACTTACTTGGGGAGCACTTGCCCATGACACAGTTGTTAATCACAACACATGCTCCCCCTCAACTGGTAACTAGCAGCTAGAGAAATAAGACTTTTTATACTTACAGACATTTCATGGATCCCTTGAAGGAAAAAAATGCTGATAACATGGGAACACAGAAATTTAAACTTAATTCAACAGCCCCTTATTCACACATGAACTAACATGATAGATTTTTACTTGCCAATTTCTATCATATACACAGATTGTTCTAGAATTTCTATTAAGGCATACACACAGCTGATATACATGTAACAAAACAAATAAGTCATGAAGAGAGATAAGAACCTTAGCACCTGGAAATGAATAGAAAGAAACTTAAGGTGTCCCTTCGCAGATGGATTTTGTTCATAACACGACTATTCTGGGAATAACTGTCGAGCACTCTGTGTGCATCGACCACACCAGCCACCTCAGAGTAATAACTCCTCACATCTGAGCTCAAGTCCAAGGATGGAAGCCCAGAGGTGGAAGAGAATACACAGAAGAAGAAACGAGTGTGAATGAACCGGAGATGTTTCGTCGAACAGTTAATGTGCACAGTATTTTCACAGGCTTTCATTCAGAGCAAATCCGTGAAGGATTGTACTGGAACGAGTAAGTGCGAACGCTTCAATACTGGCTGAATTCAAGCAACCAGCTCGAAGTGTTCTTCAATCTTGATGTGCTTCAACCTCCCATCTCATAGAGACTTCAGTGGCACAGAGTGACTTTGCACTAGCTATCTCAAATCGAAGATTCAGAAGTTCATCAACAATGATACAAATGTTAGCTTAGATGGACATCAGAAACATATAGCTTGCAGAACACCAAAAAAATTTTTTTTTTTCCTTTTTCTAGAACCGATCACAGCTTTCAGAAATTTAGCCACAGCAGTATGCATGCAATTGCAAACTGACATTAAGCACTGAATATACAATCTTGATTTTGAAAAAAAGGAAAATCAGAAATAGAACACTTCGATTTGATAAAGTCACACAGAAACACACATGCAAGCTACAGTATTGAACTCACAGCACATTTCCATCAAATCATCAACAGAGGTATGCATGCAAAGTTCGATCTTGAACAGAATCGAACCCCAAAAAATCTATTGTATGCACAGATTTTTCAAAAAACAATTTTTTTCAGAATCAACAACCTAGCAAATTTAGTGAAGAACATATTTCTCTAAATCAAACAACTTCATAAAGATACAAACAACACAGGTTTTCGATTTCCACAAATCAAAAACCTGCAACTCCGATGAATAGAAAGCTGAAATCAGAAGCTTTTCCGGACAACTGAATTGATAGATTTCTGAAACAAATTTCAGAATCTCAGATCCGAGCACAATGGCTCTGAATTTTTTGATTTCAACATGATTTCAACAAAACAAACTTATATAAGTTGGATTTCATCCAGATTGAACCAAGGTCTCAGGAAAGATTTCAGGCAAATCTCAAAGTAGGAGAAAAATTCAAGCAAATATCGGAATTTCCCGGAATAATTGACCAATCAACATAGATCTCACAGTTTACTTGCTCAGTTTTCAGATTGAGCAAACTTTCTTCTAATAGAAGAATTCAAAGTCGTCAATACGCATGCAACCAAAAAGAATGGTTGAACAACACAATTTTGACGAACAGATCAACAGATTTTCACAATCAAGCACACTCTCATACCATGTGGGAAATCAAAGCCCTAATCAAGTTTAGATTAGGGCAAACTGATTCAAGACCTGATTTAGTCAAGAAGGGAAGAAAGATTCAAACTTGATCAATAACAAGAACACGGTGAATCACTTGAATGCAATTAACTTAAAATCACTGGAAATGATCAATTGAACAATTGACAAATAATCACTTCAGGCAAAAATTACAGGACCTGTACATCACCACTACAAGGAAATGATCAATTGAACAATTGACAAATAATCACTTCAGGCAAAAATTGCAGGACATGTATATCACCACTACAGTTGAATAGTGAGTGTGGAAAATTTGGTTTTTAAAAGTTTTAGATCCAAATTACTCACTTCTAAAAACAGTTTCTGTTTTAAGATCCTGATTTAAATTATTTAAATGACTTAGTTGTAGATCTCCAAAAATTATGAAATTTGGTGAAGTTGTCTTCTAAGATGTTATGATTAACTCACAAAAATTTCAAATTAAAATTCTAAGCCTAACCCCTTGAAAATACGTTTTTGGTCAGATTGCGCAAATCTGCCAGAAACTATACTCCGAATTGAAAAATTTATTCCTATTAATCGGGAACTCTAAATGATCTGAAAGTTTTATGGTTTGACCCTCAAGATGTTTATTTTAATGGTTTGAAATAGTTTTTCAAAATTCTTTTGGTAAGTATGTCAAATACGTTAATGTTCTCAACCTTTGCATGTCTGAAAGTCAGATTGCACTAGTCTCAGAACTATTAACGTTTGATTTACTTATACTTATCCAAATAAGGTGAAACTTGTGCCTAATGAAATCTAGGACGTGTGGCTATGTTTGTGCAAAATTTTATTATTTTTGAAAATCGTTTGCTATTTCTACCGTTACAATAAAATCGATAGAGAAAACTAGAAACTGAAAGTAAAGTGCTGAAAAGTAAGAACACCAAGAATTTTATACTGGTTCGGTTAAAACAACCTACTCCAGTCTTCTAGGACATCTTCCTCAGTTATCACTAAACACAAATATACCTTACCACAAGGGTGAGTGGAGCTAAGCACTAATTCCATCGTTTTACAATCAAAACTACCAAACAAACCAATCACGAACACCACCACTGATCGAATGAAGGTTTGATCACACCTTGATCAACCTTTTCCAAGCAATGAACGTATATAGATGGTATAATCAAAGCCTACATAACATGTGGAATATATGAATGATAGACTTGAGACTAAGAAGAAGAGAAAGAGAAAAAGAAAAAGAGAGTAGTCTTTGCTTTTTGCACTTGTAAGAATATGAGTTGTTGCATTGCCTTGTCTTGCACCATCTTCTTATTTTTATCAAGTGTTGGCCGCCCCCTAGGGTGTATTTCCTTCCTTCAGACTTGTCTTTAATGTCCTTGGAAGATTGCCTTGTGTAAAAGATGACACAATCTTGCTTACTTAGTGCAATATGATTGGAGGGATGTCATGTCCTTGCCTAGTTGTCACTTGTTGATTGGCCAACATTAGTCCACCTTGGCACCCTTTAAATGAGTTGTAAATTTTTCAAAAATCTTAAAACATGTGCTCAAAAATCAATTCAAATAATTATCACATAATCACATATTAATCCCCTTCAATTTCGGAAGATAACTGAAGACAATCAAGGGGTAAAAAATCGGCCAGCATAGTAAACATTTGCTGAAATTTTTAGCATGTGTTTCTTTTAAATTATTTCCTTAGGTGGTATCCTCTTCAATGTCACCAATCTTGTGTGGCATGTCCTCCACCAATTGAAGTGTCGAATAAGCTCCACCTTGGCTCCAACATGATGTAATAAGTGTGTGAAAATTCTTGCACGTGTGCTGAAATTTTCTTTTGGCAAGCTTTGTCAAATAATGCACAATATTTACACATATATGGTAAATAGTAATCATCCCTATTTTCAATTTTCTAGAACACTTTAACATGTCTTGAATGTGTAAAAAGTGTCTAGATACATGTTACATCTATGCCAAAAACGTTCCATGTGTGTAAGTTCGTAGAAACCCGAATTTTCGACTTTCGTCGATTACTCGATTAAACTCTCATTAATTTCAAATTTCTTACACATGAAATATATATTATGTCACACATAATACACATAAAATGAAATGTATATTCAGCTATAATGGCTGATGAAAAATGTCCATGTATAAAAATAAAATTAAGTTTGAATTCTCCACAAATCTAGGCTAAATTGTGGGTGATTTGTGTGTGTGCCAACATGGTATGACTTTGTGGATGAATGTAACATGTTGACCACGAAATTTTGAAGTATTTTTGATGTATATAGGATGTCCATCTTTATATGGTAAGTACGTGACATGTCGGTGATGTTTCGGTAGTCACCCAATACGATAATTTTCGATTTATGACCTTGTAACATGTCGTTATAATTTTGGCGTCACCATGACATATATCATATTATATAAGACCTGAATATACTCATAAATATGAGATGTATATAGTGGTGTGATGTCGACGTACATTTATAATATATGTGACCTGCCGGTGTTACGTCGGAATATAAGTATATAGTGCCTTTTTTTAAAAAAATATCGATGTATATATTATACATATAAATGGCGTGTGAATTAAGGGAATGAGGAGACTTTTCATTTCCAATTTGTTTCCATATAGCTCTTTCCAAATATGTTTTCATTTAATGAACTAGTTAGTTCACTAACTTAAGCACTTCACTTAATGAACTAGTTTAGTTCATTAATTATGGCACCTGAAAATAGTACAAAGACAATAAATGTTTGCCATATGATGTAAGCTTTAATGCTTCATGGCTTGTTAGTATGGCAACGATATATATAAGCATGTAAAGCATGTTTATCATATAAGCGTGTCAAGTAATAATTTATTCATACATTTCGTAAGCACGTAGCATTTAAATCATGCATTTGTAAAGACTCATACCCTTTTTCTCAACAATCTCCCTATTTTGATGATTTGTAAAATAACATTGAATCATGATTTAAATGTGATCGCTCCCCCTACAATTTTGAGCAAATTTAAAAATTGAATTCATGTCATGCTCCCCATTAAATCATGCTTCTCTCTCCCCTTAAATCATGTTTTTCTCTGCCCCTTTATTTTGTAAATGTCATCAAAAGTACAAGTAAGAATGTGAAGAGATAGCAGTTTATACCATATCAACCGAAATCATGCCTAATTTTGAGCGTAAATTTTCATATGTGACTTGATTAAGTGCTTTGGTGAATATGTTGGCTACGTGTGCTTCGGTACGAACATGTTCTATAACGATATCACCATTGTTTACATGATCACGAAGAAAGTGATATCGTACCTCTATGTTTTTTGCCTTAGAGTGTAATACGAGGTTTTTAGACAAATTGAAAGCACTCATACTATCACAATATATAGGGATGCGATTTGCAGTTATTCCAAAATCAGATAGTTGTTGTTTTAGCCATAAAAGTTGTGTGCAACAAAGACTAAGTTCCATGTATTCTGTTCCAGTGGTAGATAATGCTACACTTGCTTGCTTTTTCGAAAACCAAGATATCAATGAATTTCCAATAAAGTGATATGTACCACTTGTGCTTTTTCTATCTATTTTACATCCGCCATAATCTGCATCAGTATAAGCATGCAAGTCAAATTTACAATTTTTATCATACCAAATTCGTAAGGTGGGAGTATGCTTAATGTATCGAAATATCCTTTTCTACAGCATTATAGTGTGACACTTTAGGTTTACTTTGAAAACAAACACACATACACACACTAAACATGATATCGGGTCTACTTGCAGTAAGATAAAGCAAAGAACCAATTATAGACCTGTGCAAACCATTATCAAAGTCTTTTCTCTTCTCATCTTTATCGAGTTTAATGGTTACACTCATGGGAGAGGAAGATGGTTTCAAGTTTTTAAAGTTAAACTTTTTAATCATGTAATTCACATATTTAACTGGGCTTATATGTATTTACTAGTTTGTTTAATTTGCAAGCCAAGAAAATAATTTAATTCACCAATCATAGACATTTCAAATTTGGATTTCATGCATGTTTCAAATTCCTCAACTAGCTTATGTAATGTAGATCCAAAGACAATATCATCAACATAAATTTGAATAATCAGAAAATCCAATTTTTCTTGTTTCAAGAATAAAGTACTATTTATGGTTCTTCTTTTAAATCTATTTTCTAAAAGAAAGGTAGCAAAACGATCATACCAAGCCCTAGGCACTTGTTTTAAACCATATAGTACCTTCATTAACTTATACACATGATTAGGATATTTAGTATCCTCAAAATCAGGTGGTTGTTTTACATATACTTCTTCCTGTATAACAACGTTTAAGAATGCATATTTTACGTACATTTGATAAAGTTTAAAATCCTTCATACAAGTAATAGCAAGTAATAATCGTATAGCTTCTAAGCGTGCTACGGGTGCAAATGTTTCTTCGTAATCTATTCCCTCTTCTTGATTGTAGCCTTGTGCTACAAGCCTCGCTTTGTTTCTAACGACTTTACCATCTTCATTCATTTTGTTTCAAAAGGCCCAATTTGTGCCTATTATCGTTTTATCTTGTGGTCGTGGCACTAAATCGCATACATCATTTCTTATGAATTGATTTAATTCATCATGCATAACGTCAATCCAAGAAGAATCACTCAAAGCATCAAACACATTCTTGGATTCAATTTCAGATATCATAGCATGAAATTGATTTATTTCATCCTGATTTATTCTTTTACGTGGTCGTACACCTTGTGTTATGTCGCCTATGATAAGGTCGTGAGTGTGATCCCTATGCCATCTTGGTTGATTATTTTCTAAGTTTTCATGTATTTCTGAGCGATCATGCATTTCTAGTATGTCGTGTTCATCATGTACGATAGTTTCTTCTATATCATATAACATGGGCTTTAGTTCAAAATCATCGTCATATTCTTTATTTATTTCATATTCACTGAATTCATTAAATTTAACATGAATAGATTCTAAAATGTGTCTAGTGATAGGATCATAGCATCTGTATACCTTAGAATTCACAGAATATGCAACAAAAGTGCATTCAATGGATTTAGACTTAAATTTATCTAGATTATCTTTTGTATTCAAAACAAAGCATTTACAACCAAACACACGAAAATAATCAATTTTAGGCATGCGATCATGCAAAATTTCACAAGGAGTTTTGTTTATTTTCTTTCTAATCGATAAGCGGTTAACTATATAGCATGCACAATTTACGGCTTTCATCCACAAAAATCTAGGGAACTTATTTTCACATAGCATGGTTCTTGCAATTTCTTGTAGTGTTCTATTCTTTCTTTCTACTACCCCGTTTAATTGTGGTGTTCTAGGTGGTGAAAACTCGTGTTTAATAACTTTTTCTTTGCAAAATGCAATCATGTCCTTCTTTTTAAATTCACCGCCTCTATCGCCCCTAGTCTTTTTCACATTTAAACCATACTTATTTTCGAGCTGTTTTATTAATTTAGCAATCTCAACGGCAATATCGTCTTTATTCGCAAGAAATAAAGTCCATGTATAGCGAAAAAATCGTCAACGATGACACATGCATAATGTCGCCCACAAAGACTCCTAGTACGACTAAGACCAAACAAGTCAATGTGTAATCATTCTAAGACTCTAGACGTGCTAATTTCATTTTTAGATTTAAGTGACTCACGTGTTTGTTTGTGTTTAATACAAGATACATACAACTTAAAGTTGTCTAAATCAAGTTTAGGCAATCCTCGTACTAGATTCTTTCGTTGCAGTCTCTCAAGAGCTGAGATGCTAATGTGTCCTGACCAATTATGCCAAAAAATCATGTTAGGGTCATTTGACATAAAACATTTTACTTTAGCGTCTAAAATGTCATCCATAGAAAGTGTAAAAATATTTTCGTCTCTTTTTCTTTTTAATACTGTTTCTCCATTTTTATTTACTATATTGCAATATGGGTTAGTGAAGCACACATCAAAACCGTTGTCAAGAAACTGTGAGATGCTAAGCAAGTTGTAGAATAGATTACTTACCAAAAAGACATTAGAGATTTGAAGAGTGCTTTGGTTTCTAATTGTACCTTTTCCGATGATTCTTCTTTCGTTGTCTCCAAAGGTCACCGATCCACCCTTTGTAACCTTCTTCAGTTTTGAAAACAAGCTCGAGTCACCCGTTATGTGCCTTGAGCAATCACTGTCAAGGAACCACTTGATTGATGTATTTTAGATGTATGTGTTCCCTGCAATGTGTAACAACGATTTAGGTACCCTTTTATTCTAGGTCCTTAAGAGTTAGTTCTTCACCTCTTTGTAAGATTATCTTTTGGTACCCAAACTTGGGTGGCTTTCATCGGTCTTAAAAATGGTGAGAAAAAAGATGAAGAGGTAATATAATAGATGTTAGGTGCAAATCCGTTTGGCCTATGACCGAGAATACCATCATGCTCATGATAAGATTTTTGTTTTTGATATGCCTTTGTGTTAGTTTGCATGGTGCGTGATCTAGATGCATTTGTGTTGTATGAATGTCGTGTATGCATCAATGGTTTCTTTTTATATCTATACGACACATAATTATATTTCGTATGAGATGAAAAAGAAGCACGATGAGATGAAATGAGCTGTGATCTAGGTGTCCTTTTAGGTTGTATATTTGTCTTGAATGCATGCGGTTTCTTAGATTTTTGGTTGATTTATTTTGTATTTTATTTATCTCAACGTATCCTAATCCGGTTTTATCACTTTCATGCTTTTGTGAGGAAATGAGGCGATCTAGCATGTTTGTACCCGTATCGAACTTTTTTACCATTCTTTCTAAATCTGCATTTCTTGATTTCAAATTTGAAATCTCGGATTTCATTTCATTATTTTTTGACGTTAATGACGAGACCTCTGATTTTAATGCATTAATTGTGCAAGACGACTCTTCTTTTGAATCGTTTAATTAAGATACAAGGTTCTTGTTAAATGATTCTAACAACTTCTTGTCTTCAATTAACCATTTCTTTTATTTTGTAAGAGTCTTTGTGAATTTATGCAGTTCAAGATATTGAATAAATAAATCATCATAAGAGGGTTTGGAGTCAGAATCAGACTCAGAAGATACCTCGTTTGATGCTTTGGATGCAAAGCATACTTGTGCCATCCCTTCTTCGGTTTCATCAGTCTCAGAGTCAGATGAGACACTCCAAGTGGAGGTCTTAAGAGCTCTTCTTGTATTCCTTTGTTTAGGTTCTGAGACGGATCTATTTTTGTTCCAATCCTTATCACGGTTCTTTTTTGTTTGTTTGTTCTTGTTCGGGCAGTCATATGATAAATGTCCAAGTTTTCCGGATTCATAGCACTTTATATCTTTATCGTTATTTTTATTTTTTTTCTCTTAGTTGGAACAGCCTTAGGTTTATTCTTTAATGATTTTCTCATAAATTTTCTCAAGACTTTAGCCAATAATATTAGATATTCGTTGTCCGATTCAGTGTCACTATCATCTACGGATCGGAAGAGGTAGAGACGTATTCATTTGATTTAAAAGCAATAGTCTTACCTTGTCTTGACGTTGATTCCGATTTTCTTAGTGTAAGTTTGTTTTCGTATGCCTTTAATGATCCGATTAGTTCCTCTATTTTTATTGATCTTGTTTCTTTACTTTCCTCAATCGCTGTGACTTTGGGGTCCCATTCGGATGTGAGTCTACTTAGCACCTTTTGTACCTTTTCCTATGTAGAGAAAGCTTTTCCAAGAGACTCAAGAGAGTTGTAAATGTTAGTCAAGCGTAAGTCCATATCAACAATAGATTCGTTTGGTAATAACTTGAAAGATTCAAGAGTAGACATAAGTATGTTTATTTTAGACTCTTTAACTTGACTAGTGCCTTCATGCTTCATTTCAAGAATTCTCCACATTTCTTGGGCACTAGAGAAATTTGACACATAACTCGATTTACTTTTACTCAAACCGTTTAAAAAAAGTTGCATGGCTCTAGCATTCATACTTAATTTATTTTTGTTATCACTAGTATATTCTTGTTTCGGTTTTACGACTTCTAGTGTGACACCATCAACCGTGGATAACTTAAAAGGAATAAAAGGACCATTTTCTACGATGAACCACAAGTCTATATCAATAGCCATAAGAAAGAATTTTATTCTAAGTTTTTATTGTATAAAGGACTTGTAGGATCTGCAAGGCACCACTAGAAGGGGTGTTGAATAGTGGGTGCGGAAAATGTGGTTTTTAAAATAGTTTTAAACCAAAAACCCAACTTCTGAAAACAGTTTCTGTTTTCAGGACCAGTTTTAAAACGTTTTGAAAACTAGGTTGCAGGTCTTCAAAAATTCTGAAATTTGAAGAGAACTTAGCCTCAGATGTTATGAGTATCTCCTAAAAATTTCATATTTAAATTAAACCTCTAACCCCTTGAAAATTCATTGGTGGTCAGATTCCGAAATCTGCCATAAACGGTAGGCTGATTTGAAAAATTAATTCCTATGTGTACGTAACTCCAAATGCTCTGAAAATTTACAGACTAACCCCTTATTAGTTGTATTTAAATGGGTTGAAATAGTTTTGAAAAATTCTTTTGGGAAGTTAGTCAAATACGATCAAAGTCTCAACCTTTGCATGCCTGAAAATCAGACTGCACTAGTCTCAGAACTTTGGACGTTTGGATGACTTATACTTGTCCAAAAGGGTTGAAACTTGTGCCAAATTAACCTTAAGACGTGTGGCTATGATTCTAGAAAGTTTCGTAATTTTTGAAATTCGTTTACTATTTTTACGAACGTGATCAAAAACGATAAACAGTGCTGAAACTGAAAGTAAGTGCTGAAAGTAAATGACACCAAGAATTT
Organism: Eustoma russellianum; assembly: GCA_036186865.1. Classification (NCBI taxonomy): domain Eukaryota; kingdom Viridiplantae; phylum Streptophyta; class Magnoliopsida; order Gentianales; family Gentianaceae; genus Eustoma; species Eustoma russellianum. Next base: position 33,401,488 of record AP025050.1, read on the forward strand.
TATACTGGTTCGGTTACAAACAACCTACTCCAGTCTTCGAGGACATCTTCTTCGGTAACACACAACACCAAATAACACCTTACCACAGGATTGATGCAGTTACACACCAACTCCAACCTTTTACAAACCTTGTATAAGAATACAATGATCACGAACACCACCACCCTGCAAGTCCAAGATTGATCACACCTTGATCAATCTTTTACAATGATAAAGAATATATATGGTGGTCTATAGGAAGCCTATTCAAGTATATGAATATAAGTACAATAGGCTTTTAGAGAGAAGAAAGAAAGAAAGGTAGCAGGAAGAAGATCAAGAACGTTTTTTTCTTTCAAATTACAAGACTTGTTCTTGTTTTTGTTTTGCTCACTTCCTTCCTTTTTAACTTGAGTTGGCCGCCCCCTTTGTGCTCTTTCCTCTCTTGAAAATTATCTCCTAAGTCCTTGGAAGAGTATATGGCATCATTGTGACATGTCTTTGCTTACTTGGCATGTTCTTATTGGATGATCATTAAGCTCTTGCTTACTTGGCACTCATTGATTGGTTGAATGTTGTCATCACTTGATGACTAGACAAATATGAGAATAACACTTAAAACATGTGCCAAAATCATCATAAAATGATTACCATAATTCACAAGATCATCACATAAAATTTGGAGCATAATTTTCTCCAATAAGCCATAAACAAATCGGCCATAATGCTACTTTACATGCTGAAATTTCAGCATGTGAAACATTTGTATTCTAGTCAAAATGTTGCCAAGTTTTCTTTGATATATTTATTGAAAATGAATCACCATTTAGTACAAGACATCTTTATCAATTTTTGGAATAAAAATTAGACATCAATGAGGCCTAAAATTCGGCCACTATGCATTACACACATGCTGAAAATTTCAGCATGTGTGATATTCAAAGATATCACCATTTTAATTTTATAATATATTCAAAATATTTCCAAATTATCTCCCAATTATCCACATGATTCAAAACAACAAAATATGGCTCATTAAAGGGTAAAAATCGGCCAGCTCTTTAGCACACATGCTGAATTTTCAGCATGTGTCACGATTGTGACAAGATTTGAAATGTTACCTTTTGTAGTTCCTTTCTTTAAGTCACCAACATTGCATGCTTTATTCTTGACCAATCAAGATGCCAAAAAAGCTCCACATATGCTCCAACTCAGCTGGAATAGGCGTGTGACATGGTTGTGCATGTGCTGAATTTTATTTTTGCAAACTTTGTAAAATAGTGCACATTTAATAATACACACATGGTATATTCCAATCAGCCCTTAATTGAATTTTCTAGAACACTTTGAGATGTATGAAATATGTAAAAAGTGTCTAGATACATGTTATATGATGTGCCAAAAACGTTCCATGTGTCGTGTACGTAGAAAACCGAATTTTTGACGTTTATCGATTACCCGATTTTTCTCTAATTAAATTCCAACTTTTTGCACATGTTATATATATTATGTTACACATAATATGCATAAATTAAACTTTAATATTCAGCACTTAGGCTGATCTTAAAGTGGCGCCTAAACCATGTGACAAAATTGAAATTGGAATCTCCACAATTTGGCCTTAATGTGGGGTGATTTGTGTGTGCCAACATGGAATGATTTTATGGCTGCACATACCATGTAAGCCAAGAAATTTATAGCTATTTTTGAAGTATAAGGGCTGGTCATCTATTTATGGCAAGTACGTGACACGTTGGCGAAGTTTCAGTATTCGCCCGATACGACAATTTTCGGTTTAGAACCTTTTAACGTGTCACATTAAATTTGTCATCACCATGACTTATATCATATGATATAAGACCTGAATATACTCATAAATATGAGTTAAGTATAGTGGTGTTGACGTTAACATACGTACGTAAAATATATAACGTGTCTGTAGTACGTTGGAATAAATGTGTATGTGCCTTATATATATATATATATATATATATATATATATATATATATATATATATATATTAGCGTGTGATAAGTGTGGAGAGGAGAGGGAGAACTTTCCTTTCTTCAACTTGTTGCCTTTGTACCTTTTCCAAATATTGCTTCCTTTAATGAACTACTTAGTTTAATTAACTAAGTACTTCACTTAATGAACTAGTTTAGTTCATTAATGGTGGCACCTGAAAATAGTTCAAACACAACAAATGTTTGCCATTTGATGTAAGCTTTAAAGCTTCATGGCTCGTTAGTGCGACAACATTATATATGAACTATATAAGGCAAGTTTTATGCAAGAGCGTGTCATGTCATAAAATATGTCATGCATTTCTTTGTAACACGTTATTTAAATCATGCATTTTGAAATCACTCAAACCCCCTTTTCTCTACAATCTCCCCCTTTTGATGATTTTCAAAATAACCCACACCCACATTCATGATTTAAATCTTATCGCCCCCCTTCAATTATGCATAAATTCAAATTTTGAATTTCAAATTTCAAATTTCAAACCGCTTGATTTATGCAATCAATCTTTCTCTCTCTCCCCCTTAAATCATGCATTCTCTCCCTCTTTATTTTGGAAGACAATCAAAAGCGCATGTAAAGAAGAAAAAATCATGCATTTTAAATAATCTCAAATGTGCGTTCTTAAGGGTTATTTATTCAACCCTTTGAGAGTGTCCCTTTTAGTATCCAAATTTGGGTGACCTTTCTAGGTCTTCCAAAAGGTGAGAAAGGTGATGAAAACGCATAATATACGTTAGGGGCAAATGCGTTTGGCCTTTGGCCGAGAATCCCATCATGCATATAGTATGATTTTCGTTTTTGGTTTGCATGCACGGGGAGTGATCTAGATGCATTTTTATGATATGGATGTTGCATATGCATCAGTGGCTTTCTATATGGCACATGATTGCTCTTTGTATGATATGAAGAATAAGAAGTACAATGAGATGAGATGAGTGGTGCACCAGTCTTCTTCTAATATTTATACGGCACATAATTATACTTCGTATGATATGAAGATGAAGCACGATAAGATGTCATAAGGGAAGGTCTAGACGTCTTCTTAGATGCCATATATGTCTTAGATGCATCTATTTTCTTTGATGGAATGAATTTTGTTTGTTTGTTTAGTGACTCACTTTTCTCATCGTATCCTAGTCCGGTTTTATCATTTCCATCCTTCTGAGAAGAGATAAGATGATCTAGAATACAAGTATCCGTATCGAATTGTTTTCTAGTCTTTTCTAGATCTTCGTTTCTTGATTTCAACTTTGAAATCTCGGCTTTCAGTTCAGTGTTCTCGGATGTCAATGATGAAATTTCAGGCCTTAATGAATTTATGATGCAAGACGACTCTTCTTTTGAATCGTTTAATTAAGGCACAAGATTTGTGTTACAAGATTCTAACAATTTCTTGTCTTCAATTAACCGTTTCTTTTGTTTTGCAAGAGTTCTAGCAAACTTATGTAATTCAAGATATTTAACATATAAATCATCATAAGATAGTTCAAAATCCGAGTCAGAATCAGAATTTACCTCGTTTTCAAATAGTGGAGGCATTTGGCTTGACATATCTTTTTCCTCGGTTTCGTGGCTAGTGGTTGCCATCTCACACAGATCGTTGGATCTTCTTGTTGTGAGTGTTTCTGCACTTTGATACCACTTGTAGGATCTTCAAGGCACCACTAGAAGGGGGAGGGGGGTGAATAGTGGGTGCGGAAAATATGGTTTTTAAAATAGTTTTAAACCAAAAACCCAACTTCTGAAAACAGTTTCTGTTTTCAGGACCAGTTTTAAAACGTTTTGAAAACTAGGTTGCAGGTCTTCACAAATTTTGAAATTTGGAGAGAACTTAGCCTCAGATGTTATGAGTATCTCCTAAAAATTTCAGATTTAAATTCAACCTCTAACCCCTTGAAAATTCGTTGGTGGTCAGACTGCGCAAATCTGCCAGAAACGGTAGACTGATTTGAAAAATTAATTTCTATTTGTACGTAACTCCAAATGCTCTGAAAATTTAAAGACTAACCCCTTATTAGTTTTATTTAAATGGGTTGAAACAGTTTTGAAAAATGCTTTTGGGAAGTTAGTCAAATACGATCAAAGTCTCAACCTTTGCATGCCTGAAAATCAGACTGCACTAGTCTCAGAACTTTGGACGTTTGGATGACTTATACTTGTCCAAAAGGGTTGAAACTTGTGCAAAATTAACCTTAAGACGTGTGGATATGATTCTGGAAATTTTTTTAATTTTTGAAATTCGTTTACTATTTTTACGAACATGATCAAAAACGATAAACAGTGCTGAAACTGAAAGTAAGTGCTTAAAGTAAATGACACCAAGAATTTTATACTGGTTCGGTTACAAACAACCTACTCCAGTCTTCGAGGACACCTTCCTCGGTTAGCACTAAACACACAATACCAAGTAACACCTTACCACAGGATTGATGGAGTTACACACCAACTCCAACCTTTTACAAACCTTGTATAAGAATACAATGATCACGAACACCACCACCTTGCAAGTCCAAGATTGATCACACCTTGATCAATCTTTTACAATGATAAAGAATATATGTGGTGGTCTATAGGAAGCCTATTCAAGTATATGAATATAAGTACAATAGGTTTTTAGAAAGAAGAAAGAAAGAAAGGTATAAGGAAGAAGATCAAGAATGTTTTTTCTTTCAAATTGCAAGACTTGTTCTTGTTTTTGTTTTGCTCTCTTCCTTCTTTTTTAACTTGAGTTGGCCGCCCCCTTTGTCCTCTTTCCTCTCTTGAAAATTATCTCCTAAGTCCTTGGAAGAGTATATGGCATCATTGTGACATGTCTTTGCTTACTTGGCATGTTCTCATTGGATGATCATTAAGCTCTTGCTTACTTGGCACTCATTGATTGGTTGGATGTTGTCATCACTTGATGACTAGACAAATCTGAGAATAACACTTAAAACATGTGCCAAAATCATCATAAAATGATTACCATAATTCACAAGATCATCACATAAAATTTGGAACATAATTTTCTCCAATAAGCCATAAAAAAGTCGGCCATAATGCTACTTTACATGCTGAAATTTCAGCATGTGAAACATTTGTATTCTAGTCAAAATGTTGCCAAGTTTGCTTTGATTTATTTCTTGAAAATGAATCACCATTTAGTACAAGACATCTTTATCAATTTTTGGAATAAACATTAGACATCAATGAGGCCTAAAATTCGGCCACTATGCATTACACACATGTTGAAAATTTCAGCATGTGTGATATTCAAAGATATCACTATTTTAATTTTATAATATATTCAAAATATTTTCAAATTATCTCCCAATTATCCATATGATTCAAGACAACAAAATATGGCTCATTAAAGGGTAAAAATCGGCCAGCTCTTTAGCACACATGCTGAATTTTCAGCATGTGTCACAATTGTGACAAGATTTGAAATGTTACCTTTTGTAGTTCCTTTCTTTAAGTCACCAACATTGCATGCTTTATTCTTGACCAATCAAGATGCCAACAAAGCTCCACATATGCTCCAACTCAGCTGGAATAGGCGTGTGACATGGTTGTGCATGTGCTGAATTTTATTTTTGCAAACTTTGTATTTTCTAGAACACTTTGAGATGTATGAAATATGTAAAAAGTGTCTAGATACATGTTATATGATGTGCCAAAAACGTTCCATGTGTCGTGTACGTAGAAAACCGAATTTTCGACGTTTATCGATTACCCGATTTTTCTCTAATTAAATTCCAACTTTTTGCACATGTTATATATATTATGTTACACATAATATGCATAAATTAAACTTTAATATTCAGCACTTAGGCTGATCTTAAAGTGGCGCCTAAACCATGTGACAAAATTGAAATTGGAATCTCCACAATTTGGCCTTAATGTGGGGTGATTTGTGTGTGCCAACATGGAATGATTTTATGGCTGCACATACCATGTAAGCCACGAAATTTATGGCTATTTTTGAAGTGTTGGGGCTGACCATCTATTTATGGCAAGTACGTGACACGTTGGCAAAGTTTCGGTATTCGCCCGATACGACAATTTTCGGTTTAGAACCTTTTAACGTGTCGTATTAAATTTGTCATCACCATGACTTATATCATATGATATAAGACCTGAATATACTCATAAATATTAGTTAAGTATAGTGGTGTGACGTTAACGTACGTACGTAAAATATATAACGTGTCGGTAGTACGTTGGAATAAATGTGTATGTGCCTTTTTCAAAAAATCTGAATATATATATATATATATATATATATATATATATATATTAACGTGTGATAAGTGTGGAGAGGAGAGGGAGAACTTTCCTTTCTTCAACTTGTTGCCTTTGTGCCTTTTCCAAATATTGCTTCCTTTAATGAACTACTTAGTTTAATTAACTAAGTACTTCACTTAATGAACTAGTTTAGTTCATTAATGGTGGCACCTGAAAATAGTTCAAACACAACAAATGTTTGCCATTTGATGTAAGCTTTAAAGCTTCATGGTTCGTTAGTGCGACAACATTATATATGAACTATATAAAACAAGTTTTATGCAAGAGCGTGTCATGTCATAAAATATGTCATGCATTTCTTTGTAACTCGTTATTTAAATCATGTATTTTGAAATCACTCAAAACCTTTGTCTCTATAGGACTCACCTTTAAAAAGAGGAGGCCTTTGACTCGACATACTGTATTGTTTGATCTTGTGACTAGTTGATGCCATCTCACAAAGATCGTTGGATCCTCTTGTAGTGAGTGTGCCTGTGCTCTGATACCACTCGGAGGACCTGTGTAACACCACTAGAAGGGGGGTTGAGTATTGAGCGCATAAAATTTGGTTTTTAAAAGTTTTTGACCCAAATTACTCACTTCGGAAAACAGTTCCTATTTTCAGATCATGATCTGAATTATTTAAATGACCTAGTTTTAGACCTCCAAAAATTATGAAATTTGGTGAAGTTGTACTCTAAGATGTTATGATTAACTCACGAAAGTTTCAAATTAAAATTCCAAGCGTAACCCCTTGAAAATACATTTTTGGTCAGATTGCACAAATCTGCCAAAAACTGTACTTCGAATTGAAAAATTTACTCCTATTAATTGGGAACTTTAAATGATCTGAAAGTTTTATGGTTTGACCCTCAAGATGTTTATTTTAATAGGTTGAAACAGTTTTTCAAAACTCCTTTGGTAAGTATGTCAAATACGTTGATGTTCTCAACCTTTGCAAGTCCGAAAATCACATTGTACTAGTCTCAAAGCTATTAATGTTTGATTTACTTATACATATCCAAATGAGGTGAAACTTGTACCAAATGAAATCTAAGACGTGTAGCTGTGTTTTTGCAAAATTTTATGATTTTTGAAAATCGTTTGCTATTTCTACTGTTGTAATAAAATCGATGCAGAAAACTGGAAACTGAATAATAAAGTGTTGAAAAGTAAGAACACCAAGAATTTTATACTGGTTCGGTTAAAACAACCTACTCCAGTCTTTGAGGACACCTTTCTCGGTTATCACTAAACATAAAAACACCTTACTACAAGGGTGACTGGAGTTAAACACTAACTCCACCTTTTTACAATCAAAACAACCAAACAAACCAATCACGAACACCACCATCGATCAAATGAAGGTTTGGTCACACCTTGATCAACCTTTTACAAGCAATGGACGTGCATAGATGGTATAATCAAAGCCTATATAATATGTGGAATATATGAATGATAGGCTTGAGACTAAGAAGAAGAGAAAGAAAAAAAGAAAAAGAGAGTAGTCTTTGCTTTTTGCACTTGTAAGAATATGAATTATCGCATTGCCTTGTCTTGCACCATCTTCTTATTTTTTATCAAGTGTTGGCTGCCCCCTAGTGTGTATTTTCTTCCTTGAGAATTGTCTTTAATTTCCTTGGAAGATTATCTTGTATAAAAGATGACACAATCTTGCATACTTGGTGCAATATGATTGGAGGGATGTCATGTCCTTGCCTAGTTGTCACTTGTTGATTGACCAACATTAGTCCACATTGGCACCCTTTAAATGAGTTGTAAATTTTTCAAAAATCTTAAAGCATGTGCTCAAAATCAATTCAAATAATTATCACAAAATCACACATTAATCCCCTTCAATTTTGGAAGACAACTGAAGACAATCAAGGGGTAAAAAATCGGCCAGCATAGTAAACATTTGCTGAAATTTTTAGCATGTGTTTCTTTTAAATTATTTCCTTAGGTGGTGTCCTCTTCAATGTCACCAATCTTGTGTGTCTTCCACCAATTGAAGTGTCGAATAAGCTCCACCTTGGCTCCAACATGATGTAATAGGTGTGTGAAAATTCGTGCACGTGTGCTGAAATTTTCTTTTGGCAAGCTTTGTCAAATAATGCACAATATTTACACATATATGGTAAATAGTAATCATCCCTATTTTCAATTTTCTAGAACCCTTTAACATGTCTTGAATGTGTAAAAAGTGTCTAGATACATGTTACATCTATGCCAAAAACGTTCCATGTGTGTAAGTTTGTAGAAACCCGAATTTCTGATTTTCGTCGATTACTCGATTTTTCTCTGATTAATTTCAAACTTCTTACACATGCAATATATATTATGTCACACATAATACACATAAAATGAAATGTATATTCAGCTATAATGGCTATTAATGTCCCATGCATAAAAATAAAATTGCGTTTGAATTCTCCACAAATCTAGGCTAAATTGTGGATGGTTTGTGTGAGCCAACATGGTATGTCTTTGAGGCTTAGTGTAACATGTTGACCATGAAATTTTGAAGTATTTTTGATTTATATAGGCTGGCCATCTTTATATGGAAAGTACGTGACATGTTGGTGAAGTTTCAGTAGTCACCCGATACGACAATTTTCGGTTTATGACGTTGTAATATGTCGTTATAATTTTGACGTCATCATGACTTATATCATATGATATAAGACCTGAATATACTCATAAATATGAGATGTATATAGTGGTGTGATGTCGACGTACGCTTATAATATATGTGACGTGTCAGTGGTATGTCAGAATATAAGTATATAGTGCATTTTTTTTAAAAAAATACATGGATATATATTTATACATATAAATTGCGTGTGAATTAAGAGAATGAGGAGACTTTCCATTTCCAATTTGTTTCCATATAGCTCTCTCCAAATATGTCTTCATTTAATGAACTAGTTAATTCATTAACTTAAGCACTTCACTTAATGAACTAGTTTAGTTCATTAATCATGGCACCTGAAAATAGTACAAAGACAATAAATGTTTGCCATATGATGTAAGCTTTAACGCTTCATGTCTTGTTAGTACGGCAACAATATATATAAGCATGTAAAACATGTTTGTCACATAAGCGTGTCAAGTAATAATTTATTCATGCATTTCGTAAGCACGTAGCATTTAAATCATGCATTTATAAATCATTCAACTCTTTTTCTCAACACAAATCACTTTGTACTTCACTTCACGATAAGATCAATAACTAACTCAACAATTTCACCAACTCAGAACACTTGATTTCAAGATGAAAAATAGCATTTTTATTGATCACTTTACATATACATTGTACATACTAAATTGCAAGAACAGTATGAGGTTCTCCTATGTTCCTATCAATTTACATGCGTATGAGCAGGGAAGGAGACCTTCCCTGGAGAAGTGAGCCCGACGGCTCACTGTAATCCAACGGATACATTTGCAGTAGCTGGCGCAGCAGAGGAGAAATCCGAGGCACAACAGAGAAGAAGGCATATTTGATGGATCAGTGATGATATGATGTTTGAAGGGATGGGGTAGCGTATTTTGTGGAACAAAGACGTTAAGAGCCCATCCGGATATATTGCATCTTTGGCGGGTCAAACCCGTGACCCGGTCTTCTTTTGCTACAAAATGGTTTTCCAAGTACCCTTTTATTCCATTGTGTAGAATGATTCTTCAATAATTCCATTTCGAGCAACAAAAACTTTGTTCTCTAAGAGAATATAGAAATAGTATCTTTTAGTTTCCTTAGGGTATCCCACAAAAATACATTTGATAGACTTTGGAGCTAGCTTATCAGGGGATAGGATCCCCTCACCGCAAGGGGGTGCGGTGACGCGTGACCGCGCGACACGTGGCAGCAAGGGAGGTGGTAAGGCTAGATGCAGGTGACCCTCATCTAGCCTCACCACCCCCTGCTGCCACGTGTCACGTGGTCACAAAGGGGGTGAGGAAAGTGGAGATGAGGAGATCCCAACCCGCTTATCAGACACTAATATTTTCACATAAGCTTCACAACCCGAAATCTTAAGAAAAGATAAACTAGGTGTCTTACCAGTCCATATCTCATATGGTGTCTTTTCAACCGCTTTAGATGGTACACGGTTCAAAACGAATGCATCTGTTCTAAGGCATAACCCCAAAAAGATAAAGGAAGATCTACTTGACCCATCATAGATCGAACCATATCTAATGAAGTTCTATTTCTCCTTTCAGAAACACCATTCCATTGTGGAGTTCCTAGAGGAGTCAACTGTGAAACGGTTCAACAATTTCTTAGATGTTCATCAAATTCTTGGCTCAAATATTCACCACCTTGATCTGATCGAAGCGTTTTAATTGTCTTACTTAAACATTTCAAATGACTCATGCTTATGCTTCATTAGGTAGACGTAGCCATACCTACTGAAATCATCAGTACAAGTTATGAAATACTGAAATCCTCCTCTGTCACTAATGTTGATTGGGCCACATACATCCGTATGTACCAAGCCCAATAAGTCATTAGCCCTCTCACTATGTCCAGTAAAAGGGGCCTTTGTCATCTTTCTAAGCAAACAAGACTCGCAATTTTCAAACAATTCAAAATCAAATGAATCTAATAATCCATCTTGATAGAGCTTAGATATGCGCTTCTCGTTTATATGGCTACGACAACAATGCCACAAATATGTAGGGTTTAATTCATTTGGTTTAATTCTCTTTGAAGATACGTTACAAACATCACTGTCATTGGAATAATCAAGATTATGGACATAAATGCCATTATAACTACTCGTAATACCTAAAGCAAATTATTTTTATCAAAAATAAAACATTTCTTATTTTTTAATTAAAAATGAATGACATTCAGCATCCAAAGAATATATTGAATTAAGATTCCTATTCATAGTAGGAACATAAAAGCAATTGTTTAAAACTAACAAAAGCCCATTGGGTAAGACAAGTTCATAAGTCCCTACTGCAATAGCAGCAACTCTTGCTCTATTGCCAATACGTAGGTCCACTTCACCCTTCTTCAGCATCCTACTCCTTTTGAGCCCCTGCATATTTGTACAAATATGGGATCCACATAAAGTATCTAATACCCATGAAGAAGTAGATAAATTAATTTCTATAACATAAATACCTGAGATGTACTCGCACTACCTTTCAGCTTCTTCAACTCATCCAAATAAATGTCACAGTTTCTTTTCCAATGCCTAAGCTTGTTGCAATGGAAACAAGTCCCTTCCTTAGGAAGCTTTGCCTTGGGTTCAGGTTTCGAATTAGCTTGCCCCTTTGACCACTTTGCAACTTTTGCAACTTTGGCACCTTTTGCCTTACCTTTACCTTTACCTTTCTTTCATTTGTTTAAAATTGACACTTAATGCATGGGTAGGCTTTTTGATATTCCCCTCAGCAGTTTTGAGCATACCATATAGCTCAGGAATGGACCTTTCCATATTATTCATATTGTAGTTCATGACCAACTGAGAGAAACTATAGAGAAAAATGGGTTTGAGTGATTTCAAAATGTATGATTTAAATGTGCTTAAAAACGTGCATGATATAAATGTGCCTGACATATTGCATATAACTTGCCTTATATAGTTCATATATACTGTTACCGTACTAACGAGCCATGAAGCGTTAAAGCTTACATCAAATGGCAAACATTTGTTTGTTTATACTATTTTCAGGTGCCACCATTAATGAACTAAACTAGTTCATTAAGTGTAGTACTTAGTTAATTAAACTAAGTAGTTCATTAAAGGAAGCTACATTTGGACAAGGCACAAAGGCAACAAGACTAAGAAAGAAAAGTCTCCTCCTCCTCCTTTAACCACATATATACACGCCTACATATATATAAATATATATATTTTCAGATTTTTTGAAAAAGGCACATACACATGTATTCCAACGTACTACCGACACGTTACATATTTTACGTATGTACATTAACGTCACACCACCATGCTTAACTCATATTTATGAGTATATTCAGGTCTTATATCATATGATATAAGTCATGGTGATGACAAATTAAATACGACACGTTAAAAGGTTCTAAACCGAAAATTGTCGTATCGGGCGAATACCGAAACTTCGCCAACGTGTCACGTACTTGCCATAAATAGATGGCCAGCCTACACCTCAAAAATCTCTATAATTTTCGTGGGTATGATGATAATTCCAGCCACAAAATCATTCCATGTTGGCACACACAAATCACCCCACATTAAGGCCAAATTGTGGAGATTCCAATTTCAATTTTGTCACATGTTAATGGCGCCACTTTAAGACCAGCCAAGTGCTGAATATTAAAGTTTATATCATGTATATTATGTGTAATATAATATATATATAACATGTGCAAAAAGTTGGAATTTAATTAGAGAAAAATCGGGTAAACGATAAACATCGAAAATTCGGTTTTCTACATACACAACACATGGAACGTTTTTGGCACATCATACGACACGTATCTAGACACTTTTTGCATATGTCATACATCTTAAAGTTTTCTAAAAAATTAAATTAAGGGCTGATTGGAATATGCCATGTGTGTATTATTAAATGTGCGTTATTTTACAAAGTTTGCAAAAATAAAATTCAGCACATGTATACATATCATACACACCTATTCCAGCTGAAATGGAGCATGTGTGGAGTCTTGTTGGCATATTGATTGGTCAAGAATCAAGCATACAAAGTTGGTGACTTAAAGAAAGAAGCTACAAAAGGCAATGTTTCAAATTTTGTCACAATTGTCACACATGCTGAAAATTCAGCATGTGCACTAATGTGGTGGCCGAAATTTCTTCCATTATTAGCTATATTTTATGTCTTGAAACATGTGATTAATTGGAAGACAATTTGGAAGTAATTTGAATAAGTTATGGAATTAAAATTGTGATATATTTGAATATCACACATGCTGAAAATTTTAGCATGTGTAGTAATGGTTATGGCCGAAATGTTGGCCTTGTTAATGTGTAATTTTTATTCCAAAATTTGAGGAAGATGTCTTGTACTAAATGGAGATGGATTTCTTGAATGAAAACAATGCTAAATAGGAAATATGTTGAACAAAAAGTGTATGTAACACATGCTGAAATTTCAGCATGTGCATTTGTCATTCATGGCCGATGTTTTACCTATTTTTGTAAGAAAATTATCTTGCTTAATTTATGTGATGATCTTGGAAGTAATGGTAATTATTCCATGGTGATTTTGGCACATGTTTTTAGTGGAATTCTCAGATTTTCCTAGTCATCAAGTGATGACAACATTCAACCAATCAATGAGTGCCAAATAAGCAAGAGTTAAATGATCATCCAATGAGGAGGTGCCAAGTAAGCAAGAACATGTCACAATGATGCAACATATTCTCCCAAGGACTTAGAAGATAATTTTCAAGAGGAGAATGACCCAAGAGGGGGCGTCCAACATTGTTAAAAAGAGGAGAAGAAAGCCAAACAAAAGCAAGACAAGTCTCACAAGTTCGAAAGTGCAAAAAGAGTCTTCCATTCCCTTCTTCTTCTACATCTTTCTTTCTTCTCTCTAAAAGCCTATTGTACTTACATTCATATACTTGAATAGGCTTCTTATAGGCCACCACATATTCTTTTCATTGTTGTAAAAGATTGATCAAGGTGTGATCAATCTTGCACTTGCGAGGTGGTGGTGTTCGTGTGAATTGTACTCATCATACAAGGTTTGTAAAGGGTTAGAGTTGGTATGTAACTCCATCAACCCTGTGGTAAGGTGTAATTTGTGTGTGTGATTAGTGTGAACCAAGGAAGGTGTTCCTCGAAGACTGGAGTAGGTTGTTTATGACCGAACCAGTATAAAATTCTTGGTGTCATGTACTTTCAGCACTTATATTCTGTTTCACCACTGTTTATCATTTTTGATCACGCTCCTAAAAATAGTAAACGGATTTCAAAAATTACAAAACTTTCAGGAAACATAGCCACACGTTTTAAGGTTCTTTTGGCACAAGTTTCAACCCTTTTGGACAAGTATAAGTCACCCAAACGTCCAAAGTTCTGAGACTAGTGCAGTCTGATTTTCAGGCTTGCAAAGGTTGAGACTTTGATCGTATTTGACTAACTTCCCAAAAGAATTTTTTAAAACTGTTTCAACCCATTTAAATATAACTTATAAGGGTTTAGTGGTTAAAATTTCAGAGCATTTGGAGTTACGTACAAATAGGAATTAATTTTTGAAATTAGTCTACCATTTCTGCCAGATTCGCACAATCTGACCACCAACGATTTTTGAAGGGGTTAAAGGTTGAATTTAAATCTGAAATTTTTAAGAGACACTCATAACATCTGAGGCTAAGTTCTCTTAAAATTTTAGAATTTTTGAAGACCTGCAAACTAGTTTTAAAAACGTTTTAAAACTGGTCCTGAAAACAGAAACTGTTTTCAGAAGTTGGGTTTTTGGTTTAAAACTATTTTAAAAACCACATTTTCCGCACCCACTATTCAACCCCCCCTTTCTAGTGGTGCCTTGCAGATCCTACAATTGGTATCAGAGCGCAGAAACACTCACATCAAAAGGATCCAACGATCTAAGTGAGATGGCAACCACAACCGTGCAAGAAGGAATGTCAACTGTAAGGTCTCCTCTTTTCGACGGTGAGTCTTTTATTCAATGGAAATTAAGAATGAAACTTTTTCTTATGGCTATTGATATTGATCTATGGTCCATCATAGAAGACGGTCCATTTGTTCCTACTAAGTTGTCAATTATTGATGGTGTCACACTAGAGGTTATAAAATCGAAACAAGAATACACTAGTGATGACAAAAAGAAGTTGAGTATGAATGCTAAACCCATGCAACTACTATTAAACGGCCTAAGTAAAAGTGAGGCTAGTTACGTGTCTAATTGCTCTAGTGCTCAAGAGATGTGGCATATTCTTGAAATGAAACATGAAGGGACTAGCCAAGTAAAGGAGTCCAAAATTAATATGCTTATGTCCACACTTGAGTCCTTTAAATTATTGTCAAATGAGTCTATTATTGAGATGGATTTACGCTTGACTAATATTTACAATTCTCTTGAGTCTCTTGGCAAAGCCTTCACTATGCAGGAAAAGGTACAAAAGGTCTTGCGAAGACTTCCATCCGAGTGGGACCCTAAAGTAACGGCCATAGAAGAAAGCAAAGAGACTAAATCGATTAAGATGGAAGAACTAATTGGATCACTTAAAGTATATGAAAACAAACTCGCTTTAAGACATTCTGAGTCTATTTCTAATAATGATAGGGCTATAGCATTTAAATCAAATGAATACGTCGTAGATGATAGTGACATAGATTCCGATAATGAGGACTTAATCACGATGGCTAAAAGATTAAGAAAAATATTGAGAAAATCGATTAAACATAAGTCTGCCTCATCTAAGGATCATAAAAATAAAAATAAGGAAATAAAGTGATATGAATGCGGCAAACTTGGACATCTATCATATGACTGCCCTAATAAAGAAAAGCAAACAAACAAATACCCTGACAAGGATCAGAACAAGAATAGACTCGTCTCAGAACCTAAGCAAAGGAGAAGAGCCTTCAAAGCCTCCACTTGGAGTGACACATCCGACTCTGAGACTGATGATACGGAAGAACAAAACGCACAAGTATGCTTTACATCTAAGGCATCAAATGAGGTATCTTCCAACTCTGATTCCGATTCTGAATGGTCTTATGATGATTTATTTAGTCAATATTTAGAATTGCATAAGTTTTCAAAGACTCTTGCAAAAGAAAAGAAACGATTAATTGAAGATAAGAAGTTGTTAGAATCTTCTAACACGAACCTTGTTTCTCAATTAAACGATTCAAAAGAAGAGTCGTCACGCATCATTAATGCATTAAAATCAGAGGTCTCATCATTGACTATGCACAATAATGAAATGAAATCCGAGATTTCAAACTTGAAATCAAGGAATGCGAATTTAGAGAAAATGGTGAAGAAATTTGATACGGGAACAAACATGCTAGATCACATTATTTCTTCACAAAAGCATGATAGTGATAAAACGGGTTTAGGATACATTGAAACAAATAAAGTATCCATCAAACCAACCAAGTTTGTAGTGTCTAAGAAAGTAGACACTCCAAAACCAAAAACGGCATCTAAGATGACGCAAAGACCCCCATTCCCCACATCTCGTCATACTTCTTCTTCATATCATAAGAAATACAATTTTGCACCATATAGATATGAGAAGAAACAAGTGATGCATACACGACATGCATTTCATCCATCTAGATCACACACTATGCACATTAACACAAGGACATATCAAAAACGTCCTACATATAATGCGTATAAAGGAGTTCTTGGCAAAAGGCCAGATGCAGTTGCACCTAAAGTATATTATGTTGTGCTTTCATCACCTTTCTCACCATTTGGAAGACCTAGAAGGGTCACCCAAATTTGGGTACCAAAAGGGACATTTTCAAAGGGTTGAATAAATAACCCTTAAGAACGCACCTTTGAGATATTCAAAATGCATGATTTTCTTTTCATCTTTACATGCGCTTTTGATTGTCTTTCCAAAATAAAGGGGGAGAGAAAGCATGATTTAAGGGGGAGAGAGATACTGATTGCATAAATCAAGGGGGAGCGGTTTTGAAATTTAAAATTCAAATTTTGAATTTATGCATGATTGAAGGGGGAGCGATAGGATTTAAATCATGAAAGTAGGTTATTTTGAAAATCATCAAAAGGGGGAGATTGTAGAGAAAAAGGGGTTTGAGTGATTCAAAATGTATGATTTAAATATGCTTAAAAACGTGCATGATATAAATGTGCATGACATATTGCATATAACTTGCCTTATATAGTTCATATATAATGTTGCCGTACTAACGAGCCATGAAACGTAAACAGTCTACCGTTTCTGGCAGATTCACGCAATCTGACCACCAACGATTTTTGAGGGGGTTAAAGGTTGAATTTAAATCTGAAATTTTTAGGAGATACTCATAATATCTGATTTTTGAGATTCACGCAATCTGACCACCAACGTAAAATATATAACGTATCGGTAGTACGTTAGAATACATGTGTATGTGCATTTTTCAAAAAATCTGAAAATATATATATTTATATATATGTAGTTCATATATAATGTTGCCGTACTAACGAGCCATGAAGCTTTAAAGCTTACATCAAATGGCGAACATTTGTTGTGTTTATACTATTTTCAGGTGCCACCATTAATGAACTGAACTAGTTCATTAAGTGAAGTACTTAGTTAATTAAACTAAGTAGTTCATTAAAGGAAGCTACATTTAGACAAGGCACAAAGGCAACAAGACTAAGAAAGGAAAGTCTCCTCCTCCCTTTATCACACATATACACGGCATATATGTACAAAAATATATATTTTCAGATTTTTTGAAAAAGGCACATACACATGTATTCCAACATACTACCGACACGTTATATATATTTTACGTACGTACGTTAACATCACACCACCATACTTAACTCATATTTATGAGTATATTAAGGTCTTATATCATATGATATAAGCCATGGTGATGACAAATTAAATACGACACATTAAAAGGTTCTAAACCAAAAATTGTCGTATCGGGCGAATACCGAAACTTCGCCAACGTGTCACTTAATTGCCATAAATAGAATGCCAGCCCCTACACCTCAACAATCATTATTATTTTCGTGGCTATGATGCTATTTCCAGCCATAAAATCATTCCATGTTGGCACACACAAATCACCCCACATTAAGGCCAAATTGTGGAGATTCCAATTTCAATTTTGTCACATGTAAATGGCGCCACTTTAATCAGCCTTATAAGCTGAATATTAAAGTTTATATTATGTATATTATGTGTAACATAATATATATAACATGTGCAAAAAGTTGGAATTTAATTAGAGAAAAATCGGGTAATCGATAAACATCGAAAATTCGGTTTTCTACGCACACAATACATGGAACATTTTTGGCACATCATACGACACGTATCTAGACACTTTTTACATATGTCATACATCTTAAAGTGTTCTAGAAAATTAAATTAAGGGCTGATTGGAATATAACATGTGTGTATTATTAAATGTGCACTATTTTACAAAGTTTGCAAAAATAAAATTCAGCACATGCATATACATGTTGGACACTCCTATACAGCTGAGATGGAGCACATGTGGAGCCTTGTTGTCATATTGATTGGTCAAGATTCAATCATACAATGTTGGTGATTTAAAGAAAGAAGCTACAAAAGGTAATGTTTCAAATTTTATCTCATTTGAAACACATGCTGAAAATTTCAGCATGTGGAAGATAGGCTGGCCGATTTTCATGTTTAATGAGCATATAATTTGTGTCTTGAAATATGTGATTAATTGGAAGAAGAATTGGAAGTAATTTGAATAAGATATAAAGTCATAAAGTGTGATATCTTGAATATCACACATGCTGAAAATTTTCAGCATGTGTGTGTATGCACCTTGGCCGAATTCTTGGCCTTATTAGTGTCTAAATTTCATTTCCAAAATGATGAGAATATTTGCTACTAATTGATGATTTATTTTAAAAGAAAAATCAATGAAAATTTGGAAGTAATTTGAATTATATCACCATGTATCACATGCTGAAATTTCAGAATGTTAACTCCTCATTATGGCCGATTTTTATCATCAATTTTGTGGAAAAATTATCTTGCTTGATTTGGGTGATAATCTTATGAATTATGGCACTTATTTTATGTTGATTTTGGCACATGTTTTTAGTGGAATTCTCAGATTTTCCATGTCATCAAATGATGAAAACATTCAACCAATCATGAAGTGCCAAGTAAGCAAGAGCTTAATGATCATCAAATGAGAAGATGCCAAGTGAGCATGAACATGTCATAATGATGCCACACATTCTCCAAGGACTTAGAAGATAATTTTCAAGAGGGGGAGAGCACCTAGGGGGACGGCCATTATGCTTAAAAGGAAAGGAAGAAGAGCAAAACAAAAGACAAGAACAAACATTACATTTTTGAAGTGATCATAACACCAATACCTCTCTTCTTTCTACACTTCTTTCTTTCTTCTTCTTAAAAACCTATTGTACTTACATTCATATTCTTGAATAGGCTTATCTTAGACCACCACACATTCTCTATCTTTGTAAAAGATTGATCAAGGTGTGATCAATCTTCATTCTTGTAAGGTGGTGGTGTTCGTGCGTAATTGTATTCATCATACAAGGTTTGTAAAGGGTTGGAGTTGGTGTGTAACTCCATCAACCCTGTGGTAAGGTGTATTTGTGTTGTGTGACTAGTGTGAACCGAGGAAGGTGTTTCTCGAAGACTGGAGTAGGTTGTTTATAACCGAACCAGTATAAAATGCTCGGTGTCATTTATTTTCAGCACTTATATTCTGTTTCAGCACTATTTACTCGTTTTGATTACGTTCATAAAAATAGTAAACGTTTTTAAAAAATTACGAAACTTTCTAGAAACATAGTCACGCGTCTTAGGGTTAATTTGGCACAAGTTTCAACACTTTTGGATAAGTATAAGTCAATCAAACATCCAAAGTTCTGAGACTAGTGCAGTCTGATTTTCAGGCTTGCAAAGGTTGAGACTTTGAGTGTATTTGACTAACTTCCCGAAAGAATTTTCCAAAACTGTTTCAACCCATTTAAATAAAACATATAAGGGGTTATTGGTTAAAATTTCAGAGCAATTGGAGTTAAGTACAAATAGGAATAAATTTTTCAAAACAGTCTACCGTTTCTGGCAGATTCACGCAATCTGACCACCAACGATTTTTGAGGGGGTTAAAGGTTGAATTTAAATCTGAAATTTTTAGGAGATACTCATAATATCTGATTTTTGAGATTCACGCAATCTGACCACCAACGTAAAATATATAACGTATCGGTAGTACGTTAGAATACATGTGTATGTGCCTTTTTCAAAAAATCTGAAAATATATATATTTATATATATGTAGTCGTGTATATATGTGGTTAAAGGAGGAGGAGGAGACTTTCCTTTCTTAGTCTTGTTGCCTTTGTGCCTTGTCCAAATGTAGCTTCCTTTAATGAACTACTTAGTTTAATTAACTAAGTACTTCACTTAATGAACTAGTTTAGTTCATTAACGGTGGCACCTGAAAATAGTATAAACACAACAAATGTTTGCCATTTGTTGTAAGCTTTAACGGTTCATGGCTCGTTAGTACGGCAACATTATATATGAACTATATAAGGCAAGTTATATGCAATATGTCATGCACATTTATATCATGCACGTTTTTAAGCACATTTAAATCATACATTTTGAATCACTCAAACCCCTTTTTCTCTACAATCTCCCCCTTTTGATGATTTTCAAAATAACCTACTTTCATAATTTAAATCCTATCGCTCCCCCTTCAATCATGCATAAATTCAAAATTTGAATTTTAAATTTCAAAACCGCTCCCCCTTGATTTATGCAATCAGTATCTCTCTCCCCCTTAAATCATGCTTTCTCTCCCCCTTTATTTTGGAAAGTAAATCAAAAGATGCCTGTAAATAAGGAAAGAGAATCAAATCAAATCATATCAGCAGAAATCATGTCTAATTTAGAACGCAGATTTTCGTATGTGGCTTGATTCAAGTCTTTTGTAAAGATATCCGCTACTTGTGCTTCGGTGCGTACGTGATCTATGATGATATCACCATTATTTACGTGATCACGAAGAAAGTGATAGCGAACTTTTATATGCTTGGCCTTTGAGTGTAATACGGGGTTCTTAGACAGATTAAATGCACTCATACTATCACAATATATAGGAATTCTATTTACTGTAATTCCAAAGTCCGAAAGTTTTTGTTTTATCCATAACAACTGTGTGCAGCAAAGGCTGAGTTCCATGTACTCAGCCTCAGTAGTGGACAAAGCAACGCTTGCTTGCTTTTTGGAAAACCATGAAATGAGTGAGTTTCCTATAAATTGGCAAGTGCCACTCGTGCTCTTTCTATCTATTTTACAGCCACCGTAATCTGCATCAGTATAAGCATGTAAATTAAATTCGGAATCCTTAGCGTACCAAATTCCTAAGGTGAGCGTGTGCTTAATATAGCGGAATATTCTTTTTACTGCATTATAGTGAGACACCTTAGGTTGACTTTGAAAACGTACACACATGCATACAGTGAACATGATATCAGGCCTACTAGCAGTAAGATATAACAAAGAACCAATCATAGATCTATATAAGGCATTATCAAAATCTTTACCATGTTCATCTTTGTCCAATTTAGTAGTGACACTCATAGGGGTGGGGGATGGTTTCAAATTTTCAAAGTTGAACTTTTTAATCATGTCATTTATATATTTAGCTTGACTTATGTGAATGCCTTTACTCGTTTGCTTAATCTGCAAGCCAAGAAAATAGTTAAGTTCACTAACCATAGACATTTCAAATTCGAATTTCATGCAATTTTCAAAATCTTCAACAAGTCTATGTGAGGTAGAACCAAAAATAATGTCATCAACGTAGATTTGAATAATAAGTAAATCCAATTTATCTTGTTTCAAAAATAGTGTACTATCTATAGTACCTCGTTTAAAATCATTTTCTAAAAGAAACGTAGCAAAACGATCATACCATGCTCTAGGTGCTTGCTATAGTGCCTTCTTGAGTTTGTACACGTGATCGGGATGTTTCAAATCTTCAAAACCGGCTGGTTGCTTCACGTATACCTCTTCTTGTATAAATCCATTTAGGAATGCACTTTTTACGTCCATTTGATACAATTTGAAATCTTTCATGCAAGCAATGGCAAGTAAGAGTCGTATAGCTTCTAAACGTGCTACGGGTGCAAATGTTTCATCGTAGTCAATGTAGGATCATTGACTCGACATACCTTCTTGCTCGGTTTTGAGATTTGTGGTTGCCATCTCACTGAATCGTTGGATCCTTTGTAGTGAGTATTCCTGTGCTCTGATACCACTTGTAGGATCTGCAAGGCACCACTAGAAGGGGGGGGGGTTGAATAGTGAGTGCGAAAAATGTGGTTTTTAAAATAAGTTTGAACCAAAAACCCAACTTATTAAAACAGTTTCTGTTTTCAGGACTAGTTTTAAAACGTTTTGAAAACTAGGTTTTAGGTCTTCAAAAATTCTGAAATTTTGATAGAACTTAGCCTCATATGTTATGAGCATCTCCTAAAAATTTCAGATTTAAATTCAACCTTTAACCCCTTCAAAAATCGTTGGTGGTCAGATTGCGTGAATCTGCCAGAAACGGTAGACTGTTTTGAAAAATTTATTCCTATTTGTTCTTAACTCCAATTGCTCTGAAATTTTAACCACTAACCCCTTATATATTGTATATAAATGGGTTGAAACAGTTTTGGAAAATTCTTTCGGGAAGTTAGTCAAATACACTCAAAGTCTCAACCTTTGCAAGCCTGAAAATCAGACTGCACTAGTCTCAGAACTTTGGATGTTTGATTGACTTATACTTATCCAAAAGTGTTAAAACTTGTGCCAAATTAACCCTAAGACGTGTGACTATGTTTCGGGAAAGTTTCGTAATTTTTGAAAAACGTTTACTATTTTTACGAACGTAATAAAAACGAGTAAACAGTGCTGAAACAGAATATAAGTGCTGAAAGTAAATGACACCGAGAATTTTATACTGGTTCGGTTATAAACAACCTACTCCAGTCTTCGAGGAACACCTTTCTCGGTTCACACTAGTCACACAACACAAATACACCTTACCACAGGGTTGATGGAGTTACACACCAACTCCAACCCTTTACAAACCTTGTATGATGAATACAATTACGCACGAACACCACCACCTTGCAAGAATGAAGATTGATCACACCTTGATCAATCTTTTACAAAGATAGAGAATGTGTGGTGGTCTAAGATAAGCCTATTCAAGAATATGAATGTAAGTACAATAGGCTTTTAAGAAGAAGAAAGAAAGAAGTCTAGAAAGAAGAGAGGTATTGGCGTTTTGATCACTTCAAAAATGTAATGCTTGTTCTTGTCTTTTGTTTTGCTCTTCTTCCTTTCCTTTTAAGCATAATGGCCGTCCCCCTAGGTGCTCTCCCCCTCTTGAAAATTATCTTCTAAGTCCTTGGGAGAATATGTGGCATCATTATGACATGTTCATGCTCACTTGGCATCTTCTCATTTGATGATCATTAAGCTCTTGCTTACTTGGCACTTCATGATTGGTTGAATGTTTTCATCATTTGATGACTTGGAAAATCTGAGAATTCCACTAAAAACATGTGCCAAAATCAACATAAAATAAGTGCCATAATTCATAAGATTATCACCCAAATCAAGCAAGATAATTTCTCCACAAAATTGATGATAAAAATCGGCCATAATGAGGAGTTAACATTCTGAAATTTCAGCATGTGATACATGGTGATATAATTCAAATTACTTCCAAATTTTCATTGATTTTTCTTTTAAAATAAATCACCAATTAGTAGCAAATATTTTCATCATTTTGGAAATGAAATTTGGACACTAATAAGGCCAAGAATTCGGCCAAGGTGCATACACACACATGTTGAAATTTTTCAGCATGTGTGATATTCAAGATATCACACTTTATGACTTTATATCTTATTCAAATTAATTCCAATTCTTCTTCCAATTAATCACATATTTCAAGACACAAATTATATGCTCATTAAACATGAAAATCGGCCAGCCTATCTTCCACATGCTGAAATTTTCAGCATGTGTTTCAAATGAGATAAAATTTAAAACATTACCTTTTATAGCTTCTTTCTTTAAATCACCAACATTGTATGATTGATTCTTGACCAATCAATATGCCAACAAGGCTCCACATGTGCTCCATCTCAGCTGTATAGGAGTGTCCAACATGTATATACATGTGCTGAATTTTATTTTTGCAAACTTTGTAAAATAGTGCACATTTAATAATACACACATGTTATATTCCAATCAGCCCTTAATTTAATTTTCTAGAACACTTTAAGATGTATGACATATGTAAAAAGTGTCCAGATACGTGTCGTATGATGTGCAAAAAATGTTCCATGTATTGTGTGCGTAGAAAACCGAATTTTTGATGTTTATTGATTACCCGATTTTTCTCTAATTAAATTCCAACTTTTTGCACATGTTATATATATTATGTTACACATAATATACATAATATAAACTTTAATATTCAGCTTATAAGGCTGATTAAAGTGGCGCCATTTACATGTGACAAAATTGAAATTGGAATCTCCACAATTTGGTCTTAATGTTGGGTGATTTGTGTGTGCCAACATGGAATGATTTTATGGCTGGAAATAGCATCATAGCCACAAAAATAATAATGATTTTTGAGGTGTAGGGGCTGGCCATCTATTTATGGAAAATACGTGGCACGTTGGCGAAGTTTCGGTATTCGCCCGATACGACAATTTTTGGTTTAGAACCTTTTAACGTGTCGTATTTAATTTGTCATCACCATGACTTATATCATATGATATAAGGCCTGAATATACTCATAAATATGAGTTAATTATGGTGGTGTGACGTTAACGTACGTACGTAAAATATATATAACGTGTCGGTAGTACGTTAGAATACATGTGTATGTGCCTTTTTCAAAAAATCTGAAAATATATATTTTTGTATATATATGCCATGTATATGTGTGTTAAAGGGAGGAGGAGACTTTCCTTTCTTAGTCTTGTTGCCTTTGTGCCTTGTCCAAATGTAGCTTCCTTTAATGAACTACTTAGTTTAATTAACTAAGTACTTCACTTAATGAACTAGTTCAGTTCATTAATGGTGGCACCTGAAAATAGTATAAACACAACAAATGTTCGCCATTTGATGTAAGCTTTAAAGCTTCATGGCTCGTTAGTACGGCAACATTATATATGAACTATATAAGGCAAGTAATATGCAATATATCATGCACATTTATCTTATACACGTTTTTTAAGCACATTTAAATCATGTATTTGGAAATCATTCAAACCCCTTTTTCTCTACACATGATTAACTCATATTTATGAGTATATTCAGGTCTTATATCATATGATATAAGTCATGGTGATGACAAATTAAATACGACATGTTAAAAGGTTCTAAACCGAAAATTGTCGTATCGGGCGAATACCGAAACTTCGCCAACGTGTCACGTACTTGCCATAAATAGATGGCCAGCCCCTACAACTCAAAAATCTCTATAATTTTCGTGGGTATGATGATAATTCCAGCCACAAAATCATTCCATGTTGGCACACACAAATCACCCCACATTAAGGCCAAATTATGGAGATTAAAATTTCAATTTTGTCACATGTTAATGGCGCCACTTTAAGACCAGCCAAGTGCTGAATATTAAAGTTTATGTTATATATATTATGTGTAACATAATATATATAACATGTGCAAAAAGTTGGAATTTAATTAGAGAAAATTCGGGTAATCGATAACATCAAAAATTCGGTTTTCTACGTACACAACACATGGAACGTTTTTGGCACATCATACGACACGTATCTAGACACTTTTTGCATATGTCATACATCTTAAAGTGTTCTAGAAAATTAAATTAAGGGCTGATTGGAATATGCCATGTGTGTATTATTAAATGTGCATTATTTTACAAAGTTTGCAAAAATAAAATTCAGCACATGCATACATATCATACATGCCTATTACAGCTGAAATGGAGCATGTGTGGAGCCTTATTAGCATATTGATTGGTCAAGAATCAAGCATACAAAGTTGGTGACTTAAAGAATGAAGCTACAAAAGGTAATATTTCAAATTTTGTCACAATTGTGACACATGCTGAAAATTCAGCATGTGCACTAATGTGGTGGCCGAAATTTCTTCCATTATGAACTATATTTTGTGTCTTGAAACATGTGATTAATTGGAAGACAATTTGGAAGTAATTTGAATAAGTTATAGAATTAAAATTGTGATATATTTGAATATCACACATGCTGAAAATTTCAGCATGTGTAGTAATGGTTATGGCCGAAATGTTGGCCTTGTTAATGTGTAATTTTTATTCAAAAATTTGATGAAGATGTCTTGTACTAAATGGAGATGGATTTCTTGAATGAAAACAATGCTAAATAGGAAATATATTGAACAAAAAGTGTATTTACCTATTTTTGTAAGAAAATTATCTTGCTTAATTTATGTGATGATCTTGGAAGTTATGGTAATTATTCCATTGTTATTTTGACACATGTTTTTAGTGGAATTCTCAGATTTTCCTAGTCATCAAGTGATGACAACATTCAACCAATCAATGAGTGCCAAGTAAGCAAGAGTTAAATGATCATCCAATGAGGAGGTGCCAAGTAAGCAAGAACATGTCACAATGATGCAACATATTCTCCCAAGAACTTAGAAGATAATTTTCAAGAGGAGAAGGACCCAAGAAGGGGCGGCCAACATTGTTAAAAAGAGGAGAAGAAAGCCAAACAAAAGCAAGACAAGTCTCACAAGTTCAAAAGTGCAAAAAAGAGTCTTCCATTCCCTTCTTCTTCTACATCTTTCTTTCTTCTCTCTAAAAGCCTATTGTACTTACATTCATATACTTGAATAGACTTCTTATAGACCACCACATATTTTTTTCATTGTTGTAAAAGATTGATCAAGGTGTGATCAATCTTGGACTTGCGAGGTGGTGGTGTTCGTGTGAATTGTACTCATCATACAAGGTTTGTAAAGGGTTGGAGTTGGTGTGTAACTCCATCAACCCTGCGGTAAGGTGTATTTTGTATGTGTCATTAGTGTGAACCGAGGAAGGTGTTCCTCGAAGACTGGAGTAGGTTGTTTATAACCGAACCAGTATAAAATTCTTGGTGTCATTTACTTTCAGCACTTATATTCTGTTTCAACACTGTTTATCATTTTTGATCACGCTCGTAAAAATAGTAAAAGGATTTCAAAAATTACGAAACTTTCAGAAAACATAGTCACACGTTTTAAGGTTCTTTTGGCACAAGTTTCAACTCTTTTGGACAAGTATAAATCACCCAAACGTCCAAAGTTATGAGACTAGTGCAGTCTGATTTTCAGGCTTGCAAATGTTGAGACTTTGATCGTATTTGACTAACTTCCCAAAAGAAGTTTCCAAAACTGTTTCAACCCATTTAAATATAACTTATAAGGGGTTAGTGGTTAAAATTTCAGAGCATTTGGAGTTACATACAAATAGGAATTAATTTTTGAAATCAGTCTACCATTTCTGGCAGATTCGCACAATCTGACCACCAACGATTTTTGAAGGGGTTAGAGGTTGAATTTAAATCTGAAATTTTTAGGAGACACTCACAACATCTGAGACTAAGTTCTCTTAAAATTTCAGAATTTTTGAAGACCTTCAACCTAGTTTTAAAAATGTTTTAAAACTAGTCCTGAAAACAGAAACTGTTTTCAGAAGTTGGGTTTTTGGTTTAAAACTATTTTAAAAACCACATTTTCCGCACCCACTATTCAACCCTACCTTCTAGTGGTGCCTTGCAGATCCTACAGAAACTACTACGTAAAGAGTGTAGGATCACATCCGTGGCGAAATCTAAATTCAGGAGATATCCAAGTCTTGCAAGATGATCTATATAGCCTTTAATCTTCAAAACATGAGCACTAACAGACTCACCTTCAGACATCTTATGGTCAAATAATGCAAAAGCGGTGTCAAACCTATCCTGCCTAGCATGTTGTTGGAATGCTTAATTGAGATGCACACTCATCTCATGAGCTTCTAAGTGTTCCAGCTCCTTCTGAAGTCCTGGACATATAGTTGCCAACATAACACATCCTATGTCATTCGAATCTTCCACATGCTTCTTATGCTTACTCTTAGCAGCAACAGAAGCATCAGCAGGATGGGGTTCAGGGACAGCTTCATCGAGTTCTTTTCTTGCTTGAGAACAATTCTCAGGTTTTGAAACCAGTCAATAAAATTAGTCCCACATTCTTTCATTTTTTTCTTCTCAAGGATAGATCGCAGTGATAAGGTGGAATTGTTATAGCAGGCATTTTTGATCTACAAAACATGCAGAGTAACATTTTAATTGATAATGAGGTTAAAATTTATAAAACTCCCACTAAAACAAAACCCTCTAAAGAAAAGTTTTAGCGAGCTAAGATCCATATTTGACTTAATTCTAAACTCAGGTTTGGCATGATGCTTAAAATTAAGTTATTTAGGTAGGTAACTTCATTACCAATTACGTCTCATGTAACTCTTAAAATGTATAGAATAATGATATCATATGTCATTGTATGTTAGATTCCATCTAATGCATTGGGCCAAAAACCGTTTTAATAGCCCAATTAAGTCTAACCAATTTGAAATATATGAGTAGCACGATTACTCATCCTACGTAGCTAGGAATGTTCACATTGCTTTGGCAATACTTAGTTTAATACAATCCCAGTTTTAATAGTTGTTTAAGATATGGATGACATCAAGACTTAAAGTATTCATGAGCGTTCAACTTAGTTTATGTCTTGCATTGCATATCATTATATCTTAGCATCCTATATGTATATATAATCTATCATCCATGCATCTCATACAAAATAGTAAATATGTAAACGTGACATAGCATGACCAAACTAAATATGATCTTCATGAGACCAAATGAAGATCATAACGGAAACTCTCCGTGGAAGACTTTCTATTACAACATTTGTAATGATACATATCTTCTAATCATGAGCTCGTGCCTCCATCTCCATGGAATATCACTCGTCCTTGGTATTTGTTGCCATCACCACTTTGGTAGCTTGGTTCTTCATTTATTACAGTAATAAAGAAAACCTAACTACTTGTAAAATAAAATACAACAAAAAAACAACAACGACACGCACGCCGTGATAAGCCAAAACAGAAATATGAATAAGTCGATCACATAGGTCATAAGGCCATGCTGTGCACCATGCAAAGGCATCAAACAATTATCATAATCTTACACCAACATATTATAACAAATAAATATATTGACATTCTTAATGTCACGGTAACAAACTATAGGGCGTACGTATACGGCGGTCCCACTAGCCGGTTAGCTAAAACATATATGAGTATTAACGATCTTACTATTTCAAATACATGTAAACCCTAAAACATCAATCGAGTTGATAATTTTCTTTTCGAAACCCTAAAACAGACGTGTCAAACGCATTAACAATCTTACAGTTTCAGATATGTTTTGACACTTATAAATCTATTATCGTGTTTTTATATCTGATATAAACAGAATCATTTTGATCATCACATGAAAAACGAACAACATTGTATCACATATAACAATCACAAATTATATCATCTCATGAAAAAGATTTGAAAGCACCAATCTCCTCTCATGAGATGAAATTCAAATTAGGGTTTTACACATATCATGCCATATGAATTCAAACAGAAAACATATAATCACATAAGCATGATGTATTCGATTTAAACGAAAACAACAAGTGGCTCTAATACCACTGTTAGGAGATTGACGAGATCACTGCCAAAAGCGCACAGCGAAAAAAAAACTTGATCTCCTATTTCCTACCAAGGATCCATGTCGTTCGTTTAAATCAATAAGTAGAGTTAAAAATCTAACCTTTCGTAGATTTGTGAATACAAATCTGCAGAAGAACAAGATGCAAAAACACAAACACCCTCTGTCGATATCCACATGAATGCTTCTGTCTGGAGTGCTAGCTCTTGAAACGGCACGGCTGAGAACTTCATTTTTCTCCAAAAACAAGTTTGGCTTTCTGGGATTTTTTGTTTGTTCTCTCTATCATACGAGACAGAGCTCTCCATATATATAGACCTTAAAATCTGATTCCAAATCGGATTGGTTAAGGCTAATCATAATCCATATCTGATATGGATTCTCTCAGGATTGGATAAGACCGTTCAGAATCCATATCAGATATGGATTCCGTTGCTATTATCCCATAATGTATATATATATATGAGTCAATTTAAAAAAAAAAAAAACTGAAAATGGTGATAATAATAATAATAATCAATATCTAACATTAATATTATTAATATCAGCCATACGCACTCTTGTGTGTGAACCGATAGTCGCATATTAATTCGCAGTCGATTAAATCTCTATTAAACCAACAAGTCGTAATTGGCCTCTAGCAAGGCATTACGACTACCCAATTGATACGAGTACAGTTAAACTAGCCTAATAATAGTACATGTATTAATCCCTTTGTTACACGATATCTAGTTTGAACATAAGTCATGGCAATCGTCATGCTTATATTGTTCAAACGTATGATTACTCAATCTCCAAGTAGACTGATAAAACAAATAATATTGATCACGCTATCAATTCATTTGTGCACGGCCAATGCATTCCACAGTCTCACTAATCGAGGGCCCCAAAAATATCTCTCTCAAAAGTGATGGACAAATTCTATATTGATTCTTCAATATCCTTTACATAATTTCCATCATATTCAATCATGATGTTTATTATTATCCAGTTATGAATAATGTTTGATCATGTCAAAATATAATAGTCCTTATGTTGTAAACTATGAAAATCTCAAGTCTAAGGATTAAAAATAACTATCATGAGATTTATTTATGACGCTAATCCATACAGTAATCTTATGATGGTTCTATCCTATACATTGTTCTTTAACAAGTATCTATGAAATTGTTTTGTATCATCATACACATAGTCATCTCATGATTATCAAATCAATACTCATACTAGTTATAAATTATTTTATCTCTATAACAATAATGAACCAGAGACATATATCATAATTGTGTAACATACTAACCAACAAAAATGATAATAAAACCTCTTTATTAATAAAAAATGTATAATATAAACATCCAAATCAGGGCCTACGTCACATACACTAACACCATCTCCTAGATAAATAACCAAACTAGATATCCATCGATTACTCCAATATGCTAATCAATACACTTTACCGCATAGAACCAAGCCTTCGAAATCAATTCTTATACACTTATGAACTAACTTTATGATCATGTCCTTACTTCTTTGGAGATATCATCAACAGCCTAATATACAAAATATGTGTATGAACATGTTTTTTTCTTTATATTCAAAAGTAAAAGTAACTTGTGTGGCTATAATATTGCTTTAATTAATTGCAATAATATCTATACTAATACTTGTAAACACAAGAACAAAAGTATTATATACTTGTTTTTACAAAGCAGTATCTCAAGCGACCTCGCATAAAAGTAATGATATACTTGTTTGCAAAAGTACTATAGATAAAACCACTTTAAAACGGTTGAGACACAACAGTGGAAAAATTTTCTTTTTATAAAATGATTTGAACACGGTGTCTTCTTCTTTCCAAAAGAAATATATATGTTTTGAAAGCTATGTTTTGTTTCACAAGATTAAGTAAATTCATTGCAAGTTGTTGATAACTTCAAAAACATTTAATGGATAAATGCTTGCAACATCGATAGTTGACAAATAGAATTTATTTTGACAAAGCTGTTGTAACCAAAAAACGAAGATTTGAAATATTGTATAAGAAATATGTAAACATCTCGCTCTTTGAAGACATCAACATTAAAAAATATATATATCTATTTTCAGAGTTGTCAGAGTAGTTGAAATTTAGGTATGTTGATATACGAATTCAGAAAGAAAACATAACTTTGTAAAGTTAATAGACTAAAAATGAAACTAGTTGAAATACATGGAAGCGAGAACCTTTGAAAGACTTCTAAAATGTGGAATATGTTTTGGTATGCGTGCTTATATGAAAACAGTTGGCTACTAGAAAAATTATAGTCCAATACTTCGTATAATCTTTATAAGTCATCCTTACGGTCAAATGAAAAATCCGTCTATGTACCGTTACTTATAAGTCTAGTGTTCGTCTATTCATGATAAGATCTTTCACTTAAATTGTCTAATCCTAGCATGGCACACTAAATATTGATTGCTTAAGGTATTCTAATTCATCATGTTTCCGCTACACCACACTAATCCACCGTACTTTTTTTTACTTGGTTATTTGCACCGCTAATTTTAACCTAGTTAAATCTGACATGAAAAGCAACCACCACTTGTTCATTCTTACTATATTTTATTTCAAGCCTACTAGATTCAAGACAAGTAACTCAATGTTTCTAGAAAACAACAGTTAACTAAAGATTTTGTAACAATTTAACATTCCAAGGCACATATTATAGTCGATTCTCGCATGTCGCTATCGATCAATACCTCTAATAAGACTAATATCGTCGACCTATTTTGATAACACTACATTCAACATCTTAATCCTAGACTACAAATTCCTTCGTGGGATCTCTTTCACTAAACTCTACAAATCATTATGCTTATAAATCGTTATTTAGTTTTTATCATTCTACTATAAATCATTCCTTAGTAGCTACAATCTTAACCTAGACCTAGTCGGCGTTCCGGCACTACTGTCACAGTAGAGGCGCAAACCTGTTTTAGTTACCTTAATGGTACCGGGTCTCATGTTGCTGCCATGAGGAAATGGCGCTAGTAACTACCAGGCCTATCTAAATTTATGCATCAACGAGTGCCTGCGGTAAGACATCTTGGTTAACATTGTAATTTATACAAATAAATTATATACTATTCAATTGGGGGTACTAAGATCACGACTATGGGAATGTGCAAACAGTTATGATCAAAACCTAAATAGGCTAAGTGAATAAATTCATATGGTAGGCATACATGTTCCTTAGCCGATCGTTCCCTTATGTGTAGGGTCGTAACTTATTTCTAGAGTCATTCTTAGTATCATTATGTCTTAAGTCTAAGATCACATCTTATTTCCAGAATCATGCTTTGAATATAATTATCCCTTACGAATAAGATCAGTACTTATGTTCAAATCATCGTCTAATGTTTAGATCAACTCTTAAGAAAAATCGTCGCTTATGTCTAAGATTGTGACTTAGGGAAAAATCGTAAGTTAACTTCTGAAATCATGGCCTAAATCTACGCTTCCGCTGTGGATCTAGAGTCATGCTCTGATACCACCTATAGCCACCCATCCCGAGCCCTAGTACTCGAAACGACTCACCCGCCGTATTTCTCTAAGGAAAATACAAGGTGTCAAAGATGAAAAAATACACGTTAGCGGAAGTCAAAATTTAAAACGTCAAAATAATCATTATCGTAAATATCAATATCTAGGGAAACCTTAATCCGATACAAATATCAAAAGTAGATATAACTAAATCTTCAAAGTACATAAACCTTGAGTAGCAAAAATAACTGTCTCAACTAAGTACTCGAAAGTCTCATCGGAATACCATCGACCTCGATTTCTCCACTCTTAATCATTCTCAGTATATTAACTCATACCCCTGATCATTTGAAAAAATAAAGAAGTGTGGTATGAGGAACAAGTCGTCCAGTAAGTAGCCTCAGTGTACTTACCATGAGATCATATATGGAAAAGCATGTGTGATAAAATAAGTGTCAAAATAAAATAATAACATGCTTCTCTTCCCAAGTAAATTTATAGTTTTGCCCTAACATCCAAAATCAAATAGAGCAAATAGACCTAACAAAGCACATAACGAAGTCCAATTAGGGTTAGTCCAAACCAAAACCGATGATGCAATTTTCTAAATATGCAATATCAAAATATCCAAAGTCAAAGGCCCAAATTCCAAAGTCCAAAAGTCCAAAGTTTCTAAATCCGATTTAGCCGGTTCAAAATCCAAATCCGAGTCCAACTCGGTCCAAATCTAAATATCCAAATCTGGCTTAACCGGTCCAAAATCCAAATTTCCAAAATATCTAAAACCTGTCTAAAAATAGTCCAAATGAATGCAATGGCTATAACACTTTTCCTACAAATGACTTATACCGTAAGACTTACGAATTGGTCCCCCAACAGTCAACATGTCATAGATTCTCTAAACATTCTAGGTAGTTATGTCTATGGCGCTCTAATGGCGGCCAATATGCCCGTGCTCCCTGAATATTCTAGGTAGTTACGCCCGGATGCTCCATATGTTTAGAACCAACCCGGCTTAACAATATATTCCATGTGTAGGGGTGGATTTCTAAAAATATGCAAATGCAATTTCCAAAACCATTTTTCAAGTATCAAAGTTAGTCCAAATTACCAAAATGTGCCGAAATATCAAATATGTCAAAATTACCAAAATGCCCCCAAATATCAAATATCCAAACCAAATAGACCAAATAACAAAACATCCAATGTCAAATGCCAAATCCAATATCGATTTACCAAATAACTACCACTCACACGTATCTATATACATATATAAGCTCACGCCTATACATGTGCATATACATGTATATATATACACAGTTCTCCCTCAACTCACTTTTCCCCTAAGTAAGGTTATACTTTCGGCCTTTACATATTTACTATACAAGATTTTAACTTCAAATGCTTATAAATACAATATAATATATATAGAGCTTTCAAAATCCAATATCTTTGGAAATAATGTAATTTCCATTATCCCACCAGAAGTTGAGGCCAAAATCCCCCTGAATGTGCTAGCACCACTTTCGGCCCCTTTTCTTCTTCTTGTTCTTAATTGCACCTGGTATCCATTGTTTTCCACGAAGTTTTAAGTAGCATCCAATGTTTCATGAAACACACTTGGCATCCAGACTTATAGGGTTAATAGACACCTGGCATCCGGCAACCGGGAAATGACCTGCTGTAGGCGGTTTTTATGAAATTTCCTTTATTTTTCACTTTTCCCCCAAACTTTTCCCAACCCTGGTTAATTTCATCTTCCTCCATTCCTTCCAACACATTCCTCTCCGCTTCTCTCATCCTCCACTTCAATTTTTACTCCTCCTAATATTCTCATCCTGAAATCGACAGTTGCAGCAAATTTCCCCCTTCCTCCAGCGGCGAAAATGCAACCACTGCTGCAGAGTCACCATCGAAAATGTATATATATAAATACATTCAATTATGCAACCATATATACTTATGCATGATCCATGTTTCAATACGAAAATAACAATATGGATTTCGCAAATTCATAATAAATACAGAAACTTACTTGTTCGTTTATACTATACTGATATTCAATTCAAGTTCTGTTCGGCAAAAATGTCTCCTTCTTTCTTCCAATCATGGGCTGTCCGAATTGGGTTTCTTAGGGGCATAGGGCTGCCGTGGGTCTGAGTAGAGTGTATAGGGCTTTAATGATGCTTTATATATATACATATATATCATCTTTTTTCCCTTTTGGTCGTGGATACCGAGAATGGCAGCCAAGATTCTCAATTGTGACAATGGAGGAACAGCTGCACTTTGTGGAGGTTTGTCAAATTTTTATAGTGAAGGGGAGGAGTGGCCGCTTGGACTAGCGGGGGATTGGGGCTCTCAAACCTTTTTTTCTTTGTTTGTTTGTTGCAACTGGGGGATGTCGGCTGGGCTTTTAAGGAAAAAGGGAGTGGCTGGACTTATCTGTAGAAATCCCACCGACAGAAGATAAATATAATTTCGTTTGATCTTGTGATTCCACCGCTCTTGATTCTATTGGAAGGCGAATCGACCCGTCGTCGCTCCTTTCCGGCAGAAGCTTAGCAACAGCGGGCCGCGGCGTCAAAGTTGACAGGAGACGAAAAGAGGCCGCTAGTAAGCTATAGAGAAAGTCGGTACAATAACTCCAATTGGAGTAATTGCGATTCCGATTTGATCAACAGCTTGATTCCTCCTTCCCAATCCCATTTACCCCGGCCTACCAGGAGGCCAACGCTTTCTGTTGCCCTTTTTGATTTTCTTTGTTTGTTTGCTTTCTCTTTCTTTCTTGATTTTTCTTGGAAACTTCTATTTTATCGTTCAATATCCGATTATTGGGAGCATCAAAAATTCCCAAACTTTCCAAAATTGTCAAAATTACTTCCGGCCATTGGCGGAGTGGTAATGGTAGAATAAACCTCTCCTTCTTCCATTTTTTTTCTTTCTGAGTATTGTAGCGTTGTATTTTTCTGGATTCCTTTAGGAATTTTTTCTGGGTTCTTGATAATCGATAATTGAACCCAATCTTTGTTGTTTTCTGTCATTTTTTTTTGAAGGCGTCGATTTTTTTTTTCTTTTTTCTTTTGAAACATTTTCTTGCCTTCCTCATCAGCCTCCGTATTTCTTATCGGCTCTCCATCTCACATCCACATAATATTCACCACGTCCGTGTATATATACCCCGTGTATAAATAGTATATAAATAGTCTTCATATCTTAGTTCCCCTAATTTTGCTTTTTTTACATTTGGTTGCAAACTTTCAGTTTTAGTAGCATTATTTGAGAATTTGGTTTTAAATTGCAAACGTCGTTAGAAGGAGTCATGACGATTCAGTGAGACCATGTCTAGGAAAGAGGGGTGTAAGAAAGGGGAAGGAAGCATCGGGATAGTTTACGAGTAGCCTCTTGGAATATAAGAATTCTAAGTGGTAAATTGTTAGAGGTTGTAGATGTACTTAAGAGGAGTAGGATAGATGTAACATGCCTCCAAGAGACCATGTGGAAGAAAAACCAAGGTAAATAGTAATGGGTATAAGTTGCTGTATTCGGGGTCTAATGGGACCAATAATGAGATAGGATTTCTAGTAAAGTTAGAAATGTACACGAACGTGAACGATGTGATAAGATATAATGATAGAGTTATGGTGCTAAAACTAGTATTAAACAAGTAGGTGGTGGCAGTGGTTTGCACATACGCACCACAAGTGGGAGTCGGAGAACAAGAGAAGAAAGTGTTCTGGATTGTTTAGATGTAGTGTTGAGGACAATACTTAGGGAGGAACGAATTTGTATAGGAGGTGATTTTAATGGTCACATTAGAAAGGATACAGATGGTTTTCAGTATGCACATGATGAGTTTGGCTATGGAGATGGAATCGCGCAATGTAGGGATCTGCTAAACCTTGCGGTGGCCTACGACCTAGGTATTGTAAACTCGTTCTTTAAGAAAAAAGAATCACATTTGATCACTTTTAGAAGTGGAGGACGCAACATGCAGATCGACTATTTTCTGATGAGACGTGAAGGCCGGCATTTGTGGAGTGACTAAAAGGTTATACGAGGGGAGACATCAGTGACACAACACTGTTTACTAGTTGTAGTTATAGCTTTGAGCCAAAAGTTGAGCACGAGGGTTGGAAAATTACCACCCAGGATTCGATGGGGAAGTTTGAAGGACGAAAAAAATTATATATTTAGAGACAAAGTTATCTTGGCGACATCAAATCCACTAGTTGAGGACACAAACTAGATGTGGGAGGCTATGTCGACTACCATTATTCACGCGGCAAGGGAAACACTTAGGTAACAACAAGAAAGACAACCGTACATAAAGAGTTGTGGTGGTAGAACGAGGATGTGCAGCGAAAAATAAGAAATAAGCAAAAGAGTTTTAAAGAGATATTAAGCTGCACAGAAGTGATGGTTAAAGAGAGAATGAGAACTACAAAATCGCTAGGAAAGAGGCGAAGACGGCAGTGACAGAGGCGAAGAACGCAGCCTATACAAGGATGTACGAAAGATTAGAAACAAAAGACGGAGAGCGTGATATGTTCAAGATTGCAAATGCTAGAGATCGAAAGAGGCAAGACCTAGGAGTCGTGAAGTTTATAAAGGGAGAATATGAACATATTTTAGTCAAAGAACAAGACATCAAGAGGCAATGACAAACATAC
Source organism: Eustoma russellianum (assembly GCA_036186865.1). NCBI lineage: Eukaryota > Viridiplantae > Streptophyta > Magnoliopsida > Gentianales > Gentianaceae > Eustoma > Eustoma russellianum. The sequence goes on from AP025050.1 coordinate 33,439,475, forward strand.
TTTCAAAACCTTTTCAACAGCGGAAAGGTCGACCACGAAGAAAGAGAAAGCATCACTAGCAAAAAACGACAACATAACAACTTCGATTGTCATTGCATCACACAAGGAGAGGCGAAGAGAACACTTAAGAAGATGGGAAGAGCTAAGACAGTTAACCTGAATAACATACGCATTGAGGCGTGGAAGTGTTTGGGAGAGGAGCGAGTTCAATGGCTAACTACTCTGTTCAACCTTGTTTTCAAAATAGAAAAAATGCCAGATGAGTGAAAAAGAAGTGTAGTGGTCCATCTATATAAGAAAAAAGGAGACGTACATCCATCTATAATGAACAAGTCATTCAAGTCTGACCTCAGTTGCTATATGCATAGTAAAATGCACCATAATATCGAAAAAGGATGGTGGAACAACTGTTTCAATTTCAGATAGTGTAATAACAATGTGCTTTTCTAATCGAATCTCACCTTGAGGCCAGATTTCCCTGCCACATAGCTGTCGAAAATACCAGCTCAATTTAAGAAGAGAATTTCTCACAGACCTTGATGAATATCCATCTGGAACTTTGTGTTGGATATTCCTCTTAGTTGGAGAGTTCCAATATCTTAACTCAAAGATAATTATGGCATTAAAAGAGTTCCAACAAAAGATAGTTGGAATGATGCTTTGGTTCCCCAAGAATGTTTATTGTTTGAAAGACTTTAGGTAGACTTTGTGCATTGAAGAGACACAAGATGGAGGACTATAAATAGGTGTGTTGTGTGGAACAACCATAAGAGAACAAGAAGAAACATAAGAGACACAAGTACAAGTGAGAAAAGAGTGAAATTTCGTAGGTGCTGGGCAGCCAGCCAGCCTCCGGAAACATTGCATTACAAAGTCATTCACCGTTGGATCATCATCAAATTTTGACAGATTATACCTAGGACATAATAGTACATTCTGAACGGTGAAGATATTTTCTGAAGGTGCTTAGGTGAGTCCGATTGCTGCATTACCGAGAAAGAAATCTTGTGTCTGCGAATTTCAGTGTTGTCTTTTGTTCCTCTCTTGTATCTTGTTGTGTTCCAAGATTGTTTGGTTGATCTTGATGATGTTGTATTCTTCTAGCTGTGTCTACAGAGACTTGTTTGTACCTATTGTTGATTATAGTGGAGATCGGTCATATGGACTACGCGTCCTGTGGTTTCTCTGGGGTGAAATGCAAATTTGTATCACCCAAGTTTCAAAACATCAAAGGGATGTATCTCACACAATAGCCCTACTTGTAGATCTGCTGCCGACCTACATGCACTATTTAGTAATGTAAGCTATTTAAACAATAGGTTCACTGTCTATGTCTAAAATATGGGGAAAGAGCTTAAACATTACTATGTACACACTCTAGTAAAAAACCAAAATCGTTGTATTTTTGTTCGTTTTTGCTTGATTGTTGTCTTATAATTTCTGTATTTTGAGAGAGATTATTTTCTATTTTGGTGTGCTATCATGGCTTCCTCACACTTTGATCCCCTTAAAAACCTTACAAATTTTTTTTTTTTCCGTTTCGAACGGTTTGAACTGGAGAGGAGGTTTATAAGCTATACCAGAGTCCTTCTTGATGGGTGAAGATCCGATCTTATACCATTTCTCTAAAGTCAAGTCGGAACTTGTAATGATCTTTTGCTTTTCCATAAATATCCAATAATGTAACGCAAATGCTTTTTCGAACATTTTTCTCAATATGCATAGCATCAAGATTGTGGTGCAACATGCTATTCAACCGATAAGATAGTTCAAAGATCATGCTTTTTTTCCACTTAAGTAGCTTTTGATAAATTTATTATAAGGTAACTTTGGCTTTCTGGCTACTTTCTTTCCAAGCTTCACCACGAAGCCCTTTAACTCGTTCATGATCATTGATCCTTTCATTGGGGGAGGTCTCCTTCCAAACTTGATTGCCATCAGAGGTTTGTTTATTAAAGCAAAAATGATAGGTTGCATCTACAAACCTACGGTTGGAAAATATGGAAGGATTTGGTAACCAAACAAGATATACAATGGAAATAGAAAAGGCAAGACACAACGTTAGTTGCTGTCCTTAAAGCCAAAATACCTCCAGCACGAGCAAGGTGGACAACACGGTACAAGCCTCCCAAGATATAACGATTTCTTTCTTCCGTTCGCTCTATGAGAGAAAAATTAACTTGCACAGTGCAAGTGTTTGATGGTGGAGAAAGAATAAGAAAGAATAATGGAGGAGAGAATATTGCTGAAACTTCCCAGATTTTTGCAAAAGTATAGTTATGTTATTTAAGATAGCAAGGCTCCACTATTTATAGACATTGGATTGTGTAAAACTACTTTTGAAACACCAATTCAACAATAAACATAACCTCGATGTTAGTTACTTAAAGTTCATGTATGATGGAAGATGATTCTTGGATGAAAAGTTGCAACTTCAGCTAAAGAGTCCTGGCTCTTGGCACATCCATTGGTCGATGTATCGATCGATGTCATATTGATCGATCGATGTCAACAATCGATGTTGGACAGTGAACTCCAACTTTACACCCTGATCACATCGATTGATCCATGTGATCGGTTTATGTTGGATAGTGTACTCCAACCTTGCATCAAAACCACATCGATCACTCGATATATCGATTGATGTCACATCCATCAATCCATGTCAAACAGAACACTCAGCTTCATTTTTCAGCTTTTGAACTTTCACTTGGTTCGACCCAACTAGCACTTGGATCGATCCAAGTGAGTTCCTACAAGCTCAAAGTGTTCTAAACATCTTCCAATCTTCCAAGAAACATCTTACATGTTCTTATATAAGTTTTAAGTAAATCCTAAAGTACTTTAAACGCACTTTTTTAACAATCTCCCACATGATCCAAACTTATATACAAACATTTCCGAATGATGATAAACCAACCTCTCCACCATCAAACAAAGACAATGGCACATAATGGACAATGACTCGCGTCTTGAATTGCCACTTAACACAAGAAGTATACAAACGGAAATAAGATGACATTGACGTCTTGAATAATACCTCTCTATTGTTTATATAAACTTATAACTGACATGTCATTGACTAGTTCAGGCAAGCTCATGGTGTGGTGCGATATCGACCATTCACCCAGTCCCAGGTTTTCATAGGCACTCTACTGAGTTGTTCCAAACTCTCATAGGAAGCGGCACTACCTACACATTTATATAGGTGGCACTCATCAAATGTGCACTGCTCACACCACCATACATGGCTATGGATTTCATTAAGAGATTCTAAAAATCTCACCCTTATTTACTTGCAGTGAGCATTATCTTCAACAACACCATAGCGAGGGATACACTAATAGTGTTGAGTAGGATTCTTTTGTGACTTCTTAGTACCACATTGAACCCCGTTCGTAGGATCTCTACTAATAGCGGGGGTCCCATCACACTGAATCCACTTTGAGTGGAACAAGTCCCATCCCCCCGATGTTTCACGGACCAACTTCTTGCATAGTCCTTTCATCAAAGGGTCAACCAAGTTAGACTCGGATCTTACAAACTCCATGTTAACCACTCCTAAATTCATCAAATCTCGTACAATATTGTGTCTCAATCATATGTGCCAGCTCTTTCTATTATAAACTCTGTTCTTTGCTCGAGCAATCATAGCTTGTGAATCACAATGTATAGATCATAAGGCATATGTTTAGAGCATAAAGGGATGTCTATAAGCAAATTCCTTAACCATTCAGCTTCTGTACATGCAAGTTCTAAAGCAACAAATTCAGATTCCATTGTTGACTTTTCTTTACATGTTTGCTTAGATGATTTCTAAGAAACAGCACTACCACCCAAAGTAAACACGCAACTATTAGTTGAATTAACTTCATCATTATCTGTTACCTAATTAGCATCACAAAATCCTTATAGCACACAAGGAGTTTAATTAAAGAGCAAACCAAGATCCATAGTCCCTCAAAGATATTTCAAAAGTCTTCTTAGTGCAAACCAATGTTCATTACTTAGATTGTGCATATATCTAGCAAGTCTATTTGCAGCATATGCAATATCCGGCCTAGTGGAATTCATGAGATACATTACACTACCAATGATTCTTGCATACTTATATTGAGAAACACTATCACCTTTATTCTTTTCTAAACTTCCATTAGGATCGAAGGGTGTACTAATAGGTTTGAATCAAAGTGATTAAGCTTTCTTAACACCTTTTCAACATAATGACTTTGACAAAGCATATAACCCCCACATTTCTCTACTAACTTAAGACCAAGAATAAAATCAGTTTTTCTCATATCTTTCATGTCAAAAACTGATGACAATAATGATTTAATCTTTTGAACATCATCCAAATTCATACCAAAAATCAGCATGTCATCAACATACAAACAGATAATCACACCGTCAAGGTTTTCAAATTTGCTATAAATATATCTATCACTATCATTTACTATATAACCATGTGCTAACATGGCATTATCGAATTTCTCATGCTATTCCTTAGGAGCCTGGTTTAAACCATACAACGATTTTTTAATCTACACACTTTATGTTCTTGACCTTTTACAATCATTCTTTCATGTTATCTCAAATAAATTTCTTCGCCTAAATCTCCGTCTAAAAATGGTGTTTTAATATCCATTTGATGTATCATAAGTTTGTAAATAGAAGCTAAACCAACTAGCACCCTAATCGTTGTTATTCTAACAATCGGTGCATAGGTGTCAAAGAAATCTGCTCTTGTTGAGTAAATCCTTTAACTGCTAATCTTTCTTTGAATTTATCGATAGTACCATTTGTCTTTAATTTCTTTATAAAAATCTATTTATAACTTATAGGCTTACAACCTCTAGGCAAATCTACCACTTCCTAAGTGTGATTACTCATTATTGAATCCGATTCACTGTTTATAGCCTCTTTCCAAAATGTTACATCTATAGATTTCATAGGATCTTGGTAAGTTTTCGGATCTTCTTCTAGAATAAACACTTTAGTAAAATCATTACCAAAGGTCTTCTCAATTCTTTTTCTTTTACATCTTCTTAGTGAACCCGATTCCTTATTAACTACAGTTTCACTAGATATACTTTTTTCATAAATAGAACGACTCAAATCTTTTTGTTGTTTTCATAGAAAAAACAGTCTCAAAGAATTCAACATCTTTAGATTCAATAATTGCAGAATTATCAACAACCGTAAACTATATGCCGCGCTTTTTTTGGCATATCCTATAAACGTACAACCTTTGGTTTTTTCTGGTCCTATCTTATTTCTTTGAAATTCTGGAATACCTAATTTTGCTAAACTCCCCCTCACTTTCAAGTATTCTGAGTTAGGGTGATAACCCTTCCATAATTTATAAGGGCTTCTATTAGTATTTTTATGTGGTATTCTATTCAATACATGATAAGCACAAAGAATGGCTTCACCACATAAATTATCCAGTAAACCGAAACTAACTAGTATACCATTCATCATGTTTTTAAGTGTTCTATTTTTTCTCTCAGCTATAGCATTAGATTATAGAGTATAAGGTGGTGTTAGTTCCTTAATTATACCATGGTCTTCACAAAATTTCTACAATAAAATAGTAGTATATCCACCTCCTCTATTGGATCTTAATCTTTTGATTTTCTTTTCTAATTGATTTTCTACTTCATTCTTAAATTTCTTAAACATTTCGTCAGTCTTATCTTTATGACTTAGCAAATATACTCTCGTGAACTTCGAATAATCATCAATGAAGGTTATATAATATTTTTTACCATCTTTACTTACATGGTTCTTAAAGTCACCTAAATCACTATGAATGAGATCCAGTTTATCTAAGACTCTTTCAGTACTTTTAAACAGTTTCTTATGGTGTTTAGCTTCTACATAATATTCAAACCCCTCAAATTTATCTCCATTTGTTATATAAATGATGTTCAGGCTTTTTAATCATTTTAAAGCATCAAAATTAAGATGACCTAGCCTAACATGCCAAAGATTAGAAGATTCAATCAAGTGCACAGAAGAAGGAGCATTCTTATTAGTCATACATATTGCATCAATTACAAATAAACCATCATTACAGAACCCTTTTCCAATGAATTTCCCATTTCCAGTGAGCAACAACTTATCAGAATAAAAAACAAGTTTAAGATTGGCCTTGTTTAGAAGTGCTCTAGAAATCAAATTCTTACGTATATTAGGAACATAGAGCACATTATTTAATTCTAGCCTTTCTCAGAAGTCAACTTAAGGAGCACCGTTCCCTTCCTGAGAATACGGGTTCCTCATGCATCTCCAAGAAAGACCTGGTCTACACTATCCACATCTTGAAAATCAAGAAATAGATCTCTACCAGTTGCAATGAGTCTTGTGACTCCGATGTTAACCATCCATTCTGTTGCACCTCCAACAAGGTTTACCTCATCCACGACGACCACAGCTATGGTCTCCTCGTCCTCGAATCTATCTCTATCACCATTCTCCACCAGGTTTGCATGACCACTTGTTTGTTCCTTTCTTTTGTTGCAGAAGAAAGCTTTATCTTGAGGTTTTCTGCAAACCTAGCAAACTTCTTTGGGTATATTTTGTCTCTTCACATAATTTTTACCTTTATTGCTATGAGCTTTCACATCCTGGACCTTTTGTCACTTTGCTTCTTCATTGTGCTCCAGAATGTTAGCCTGAGATTCAGTCTCAGCTTCATCTTCATCTTCTAGCCTATTGTTCTCCTCAATCCGAATGTGTTTTATGACACCATCTATGGTAAGTTTGACGTTATCATATTTACCTCTCTTCTTGTATTTGTTCCAAGAAGAAGGTAATTTCTCTAATAAGGCAGCAGCCTGGAAAGTCTCATATATTTTAATGCCTTCTTGTTCAAGATTATCAACCAATTGTTTGAATTGATGGATTTGATCGTTTATAGGTGTGTGGTCAACCATTTGAAACTTGAGGAACTCATTGACCATATATTTCATCTTTTCAACATCTTCAGGACCATACTTGTTCTGAAGTTCTTTGCAAATATCCATAGCAGATGAAAATTCGACATAAATGTCCAATAGTGAGGGAAAGTGACTTATTGTACACATGAACGCTGCATGCATTTGGAAATTCTCCTTACGGGACGCATCACATGTCTCCGGACCGACTTCCCATAATTCGTTTAGCTCATAAAGTAAAGGTTCTAAATAGGCATCTGTCTTTACCTAGAATTGTTGGTCCCGGAATTAATAAAGATAGAATAAAATTTGGCGTCTTCATGCAGATCATTGGTGGTAAATTATATGGCATCGAAACTACAGACCGTGTACTATGGCTGGTACTCATGTTCTTGAACGGGTTAAACCGTCAACTGCCAATCCAAACCTTACGTTGCGATTATCTTAGGAAAACTGTCTTCCATCAGAAAACCATCTTTAATTCAACCTTCATCATGCCACCTCATGTTGGATGTCGTCTTACGAGATAAATAATCGTTGAAGTCTAGGATTTTAACGGAAAATTCCGTAATGGTTTATGAGGAACTTTTCTCTTTAAACCATCAGGGTCACCAGTAGATGTCACCCACCTTGATTCATGACATGTTTGACAATACCTCAATTCTGATCTATCCCGCCTCCCCCAATACAAGCTAAAATCATTAGGACATGCGTCTATGTTGACCCAAATCTTTCATCAACTTTTCACCATTAGCACCTACCGGAAAAACATCTTTTTGTTGGTCCAGTAACATAGTAAAATGTTTCTCTTTGTAAAAATTCAAAGTAATGCTCAAATGATCATGAAATATAACTTGTGCAATCAGGAATCAGATTGCAAAATGAACGAACTAAGTCACTATATCAAGGAAATTCTAGATGAAGAGAGAGTAATAGGAGAAAGAGAGAGAAAGGACTGGAGCTAGGGATGTCACAATACTGCTTTCTTCAATCTGTTAAAGTGTCGGACGAGCTATATATGGCCTCAGCAAGAAGAAGAGGAAATAACCGCTACGCTAAAATTATAAGAATACCCATACAGCTAAACGCATTACAGTTTTACTTAAAAGGACAAAATTGTAAATTCTCAGCATTTAAACTATTCCCGTGTTCTTCTTTCTTCTTCACCTGAGAATCCAAGCATCCTGTCCAACCTCCTGCAGCCTCAGCTTGATCCCATCGATCCAATCCACCTTTGCGTGTCCAATCAGTTGCTTCCAAGCATTAATCCTCCAATCAGATGATACACCTTTCTATTAACACGGATTAATGCATTCAAGCTCCTCATTCATCTCATCAGCCATATCAGTAGTATGCTTACCTCCTTCCTCACCGTGAATAAGATCTTTGACACTCTTCACTTGCCAAGACATTTTAGATGAAGCAATCTGTCAAAGTTGGTGATCAAGCTGGATATCAATGCGGAGGTGAGGCTGCAGCTAAGTCTGTTGCAATCTGTGACAACAAAGGGAACTGATATTTGATTAGAGGATTAATATCTGGAATCACCCCATTGGCTGAGTAAATTCGACTGGGATCATGGGAATTGAGCTGCAGCTGGGCGCAGTTGCGTGAACTGGACGAGGCCGCTGGATGAAGAAGAAGTTGCAGATGCGGGGAGAAAGTTTAAACATGTGAAGTTACAGTTTTGCCCTTTTATAATGCATTGTAATTAGTTTAGAATGAGGGCATTCTTGTATTTTTGCTATAGGCGGTTATTCTCTCCTTCTCCCTGCTGTTGGCCTTTATATGGCCCGTTCGACGTTATTCATAGTATTGAGATTTTTCCAAATTCTATTGAAGCTTTAGTTCCTTCTCATTTTCTTCTGTATCTCTTGTTCTCATTACGTTCTCTTATGCATGCTGTTTGATTAATTGATCGTGCTTTGCTTTCATCATTGTTCTTTTCTTGTTGTTTGATCACAACAATCTGTCCATTGCTGTTGTGTATTCGATTGCTGTCTTGATTTTTCACATGGTATCAGAGCCAAACTATCACGTCTGATGAATTTTGGTACATTCTTGGCTAATATCCAGAATTTCCCAAGTTCTTCGAATAGCGCTGCGAATTTTACATCTGTAGATCCTACAGATGACTCATTGTACATACATCCAAGTGATAGTCCTTCGTTTGTGCTTGTTCAGCCTTTGCTCGACGGAAATAATTTCCATAGATGGAGTAGAGCCTTCAGAAGAGCATTGGAATCAAAGAACAAAGTAGGCTTCGTTACAGGTATGATTCCAAAACCTGCTGAAGTAGATCGCAAGTATGTATCCTGGACCAGGGCAAATAACATGGTTGCTTCGTGGATTGTTAATTCAGTAATACCCTCTATTGGCCAGAGTATTATGTGGTTTGATAATGCCTATGATATGTGGAATGATTTGAAACATAGATATGGTAATGCGGATGTTTTTAGAATGTCTGATCTGCAAGAGCAATTCTATGCTACTAGGCAGGATGGCAACTCAGTTACAGAGTACTATACTCGATTGAAGGTAATATGGGAAGAACTGATGGTATTACGTTCTATCCCTAATTGTGTTTGTAACAGATCCACTTGCAAAGTCTCTGCACAAATTAACAAGTTTATTGAGGATGATTATGTGATTAGGTTCATCAAGGGGTTAAACGATGAATTTGAACCTGTGAAATCACAATTGTTACTAATGAGTCCACTGCCAGCTTTGAAGTCCACTTTTGCAATGGCAGTGAAGTTGGAGAGGAAACTGAACTATTCCTCAGTGCAAGGTACGTTTACCAATAATCCTTCTATGGTCATGACTGCTGATAGTGGCTATAAAGTTGCTTCATATGGACAGAAGCCTGCAAGTTCAGGATCTGGTGCAAGTTGGCACAGATCATATGGCAGAGGCTTTAAAAAAGGATTTTCAGAAATCGTCCTCACATAATCCTAAGGCCCCAGTGTGTACCTTTTGCAATATGATAAGCCACACAGTAGATAGATGCTATAAGAAGCATGGTTTTCCTCCTGGTTTCAAATCCAGAGGTATGGTGAATTGCGTTGAAAATGAGAATTATAATGGCAGGGAAGGAGATATGTGTAGCCAAGGCCCTTATGACCTTGCCGTAATGTCATAATTGATAATGTGCATGATGATCTGATGAATATGCCTTCTCAGGTGGCTCCATCATTCACACTTGAGCAATATGATTAGCTCATTAGGTTGTTGCAGGACCAAAAGGATAGAAGGCATGAAGATGGCTGTGGACACAGTGATGAGGCCAAGGGGCTCCATGCCGTAATGTTAGCTCAGCAGACTGGTGTCACTGCCAAGCAGCCAGGTAATGTGTCTTAGATTGATTCATGTATCTGGATATTGGACTCTGGTGCTACAGATCATATATGCCATTCCTTGTCCCTTTTTGAATCATACCGCCCAGTGCATTCTGTGTTAGTCAAGCTACCAAACATTAACTTAGCCTTAGTCACTCATGTTGGTACAGTCTGTGTCAGCCCCTACTTAACACTCAATGATGTCCTACATGTTCCTTTATTTTCTTTCAATCTACTCTCCCTGAGCCAGCTCACCAAGAAAGGTAACATTGACCTAACATTTCATTCTAATATGTGTCTGCTTCAGGATCATTCCAGCAAGAGGATGATTGGTTTAGCTGAAGTTAGACAGGGCCTATATCACATGAGTAGCCAGATCAATGCATCCCAGATTCATGCTATTAGCTCAGATTCACTCCTTTGGCACTCAAGACTTGGACATCCATCTCACTCCAGACTTTTAGAATTAGCAAATATGCTCCTCAAATAAAAGTGCCTTTACATTCCTCAACTTGTACCATATGTCCCCTAGCTAAGCAGAAAAGAATTCCATTTGGCATTTCTCATTCAATCTCTGATTCTCCCTTTTGCCTTGTACACATGGATATATGGGGTCCATACCAATACCCCACAATGTATAAACAACATTACTTCCTCACTATTGTTGATGACGTTTCTAGATATTGTTGGGTATACTTAATGAAATCCAAATCAGAAACCAGAAGCATCATTGAAAGCTTCTATGCATATGTTGATGTCCAGTTTGAAAAACACATAAAAGTCATAAGGACTGATAATGGGGTTGAATTCAAGATGAACCCATTCTATGCATCAAAAGGCATAGTCCATCAAACCAGTTGTGTATATAGCCCACAACAAAATGGACTAGTTGAACGAAAACATCAACACATCTTCAATGTTGCTAGAGCATTAAAGTTTCAGGCCCATGTCTCAGCGAGCTATTGGGGATTTTGTGTGCAACATGCAGTGTATCTTATCAACCTGACTCCATCTCCTCTCCTCAATCATAAGACCCCTTACCAAATACTTTTCGATAAATCCCCTTCATATAGTCACCTTAAAGTCTTCGGTTGTCTGTGTTTTGCAACAACTGTTTCTCCATCCAAAGAAAAGTTCACTCCTAGAGCCAGAAAAAGCATCTTTCTGGAAATGTCACATACCACAAAAGGCTATATATTACAAGACCTGACGACCAAAGACGTCTTTATATCCAAAGACGTAATTTCCATGAAAGTGTATTTCCTTTTGAGAATAATGCTAAGCCTAGCTTAACTTCAGAATTGGAATTCCCAAGTAATGATGTTTGTCCATCAAGATCCACTTATCCTCCTCAAACCAACCACTTCCATGGTTATTCTGAATCCCATATCCATATGCCACCTTCTGAACTCAATCATAAGACCACCTGCTCAGTTGATAATGGAACTCCAGCCAATGATCCACCTAACACATCACCCCAGCCGAATTCACCATCACAACAAATCATAGAACATGATCCCATACATTCACCACAAAAGCTAGTACATTCCAGCCCAAGAACGGATAATATTGTACTGTCTCTAGAGAGAGCCATCAAGTCCATTCAGATTGATATACCAATATTTAGACCAAGTCGTACAAGGCATGTCCCCAAATACCTTGAAAATTACTACTGCAACCCTACTACTGCAAACCAAACTAATTCAAAGCCCACTTCACCTATGTCAGCAAAACTTACCACTCCTCATTCACTGCCCAAATACATCTCCTTCGAATCTCTATCAACAGAGTACAAAGCATATGCATTGAACATTAGTAGGTACACAGAGCTTGACTCCTTTGTAGAGGCATCCAACTCTCCTAAATGGCAGAAGGATATGGACGATGAAATAGCAGCGCTTGAGAGCAACAATACCTGGACGTTGACAAAACTTCCCCCAGGAAAGAAAGCTATTGGGTGCAAGTGGGTGTATAAAGTCAAGTATAAGCCTGATGGTTCTGTGGATAGATATAAGGCTAGATTAGTTGCAAAGGGCTACACCCAGCAACTTGGAGTGGATTACCAGGATACCTTTTCTCCAGTGACCAAAATGCATACAGTCAGGATGGTTCTGGCCTTGACATCTAGGCTTGGCTGGTATGTGCACCAACTAGATGTTAATAATGCATTTTTACATGGATACTTACATGAGGAGATATATATGTCTGCACCTCCTGGCATGGCAGTAGGACAGGGTAACACTATATGCAAACTACAAAAGTCTCTATATGGCTTGAAGCAAGCAAGTAGAGAATGGAATTCCAAGTTGACTAGCTTTCTTATTTCATTGGCTTTCAGTCAATCCAAGAATGATTACACCTTGTTTACTAGACTATCAAGTGATTCATTGTTAATATTGCTGGTTTATGTTGATGATGTAATTGGGGCCAGCAAGAATTTAGATGAGATTGAAAAGATCAAGAAGGCATTGGATCTAGAATTCCATATTAAGAATCTGGGGGAGATGAAATATTTTCTTGGAATTGAGGTGGATAGATCTCAGAAGGGAACAATTATAAAGCAGAGAAAATACACGCTGCAACTTCTGGAACAGGAAGGATTTCTAGGCTGTAAACCAACATTCAATCCTATGGAAAGCCATATCAAATTGTTTCGTGGAGACTCAGATCTCATAGATAATGTCACTGAATACAGAAAGCTTGTGGGTAAGTTGATCTATCTTACCATAACAAGGCCAGATATAGCGTTCAGTGTACAACAACTCAGCCAATTCTTGGACTATCCCACTGTGAACCATTGGAGGGGAGTGCATTGAGTCTTGAGGTATCTTAAAGGATCCATTGGACAAGGTATTTTATTGGCTAGCATTAGAGAGCTTAGACTAAAGGGTTTTGTGGATTCGGATTGGGCAGGTTGCCAGGAGACAAGAAGGTCGATTACACGCTATTGTATGTTCTTAGGTGACAGTCTGATTTCCTGGAAAGCGAAGAAACAGACCACGGTTTCAAGGTCTTCAGCGGAAGCTGAATATAGTGCTATGGCGATGGCTGTGTTGTTGGACCGTGCTCCTGCAATAGACACCACTACAGGGGGATGAATATTGGTTAGCGGAAATTACACTAAAACCCTTTGTAAAAATCCTCTTTGAAAACAGAATCTGAGACCACCTCAGATTCAGAACCCGTTTTTGAAAAATTCAAAACTAATTGTACACAACTCCAAAAATTATGAAACTTTTCAGAATTTAACTTCAATGTGTTAACAAGACTCTTTTCAAAAATTCAGACAAAAATAAGATCGTTGGCCCTTCAAATAAATAAAAAGATTGAGATGGTCAATCTAGACAGAATTGGGCAGAATGTTGCTGATTTTGCAAAACGTGTTTCTCTTTGAATACTCAACCAAAAAGGTTGATCTTTATATCAAAACACTCCTTAGGATGTGTAGATGATGTTTCCAAAAGGCCCTGACCTTAGACAATTCTTGATAAATACAGAATTTAGGTTTTCTCAAAACTGGTCAGATTGCAGCCAGATTGGGGCAGTTATCTTGCAAAGACTGAAAGACTAACTTTCTCAAGTGATTCTCATTGCAAATGAAAGATAACAGTCTGAAGTATAACTCCACTAAAAATCACGAATTTTGAAAGTGTTTAGCTATTTTTTCAAATTGTGAGAAGTTGTGTGAAAACTGTAGTAAAAACGGACAGAAAACAGAAATGAAGAAACAAGACAAGAACACCCAGGATTTATCCTGGTTCGGTCAATGTGATCTACTCCAGTCCCAAAGAACACCTTTCCTTGGATTTTACTATGAAATGAATCACCTTACAAACAAGAACCAAGCTTGATCATTGGGTTAGTTGCAACACCTCTACCACCTATTGATATAGCCTTATAAGAATGGCTAATCAATCTTACAAATGAAGCTCAAGAGGCTCGTAGCTCAACAAAAACAACAAGAACACCTTAGCCACAAAGAATGGAACAAGAACAACAACAAAAAGAAGATGATAGCTAGACAATTCAACAAATGCTTGTAAGCTTCAAGTGTGTTTCATCTTCTTCACCATTGCCTCTATTTATAGTGTGAGATGAGCCTTGGAGATAAGAATGCACATGTGTCACCATCTTCATCATCAAGTCCAAATGTCTTCTCATCATTGGTTGGCCTTTGTACACTTGGCAAAATAAGACAAAATGATTGGTCCACCTTGGCAATTCAGCATGGCCGAAAATTTACACTTTGGATTGTCTCGAAAATGTAAAGATAATACCCAAAGATAATAGCCATAACAACTCCATTATCTTCTCAACTCTTTGGCAAGATAATAGGCATGTGGGCATTTGACAAATTCAAAAATTCAGCTCCAAGAAAACAATGTAGCCGTTGGCTACTTTCTTATTTTTTCAAAAAATAATTTTGATTTTCCTTGAAAAAATAAGAAAGGATAATACCACCAAAATATCCCAACTTCAAGCACAACAATAGGACATGTGAAGTCTTCATTTGACTTAAAAAATCTGCTGAAAATACCCATTAATCACCAAGCAGCCGTTTGGCTACATTTGAATTTTTACAAGTTGACAATTTTGTCATCTAGCTCCTTTTTGATTGGTCCACTTGTCTCCAACTCATAAAATGAATAATGTATCACCTCAACCTGCTCATACACGTTTTTGAGCATACAAATATGTGTAGCAACTCAGATTTTTGAAGAAGAAATCAATAGATAATAGTTGACAAGATTATGTTAACGTGTGAACCCAAAATTCCCAATATTGCTTCTTATATGTCGTGATTATTTTCACACCTTTGACACCATTGATATCTCTGAATAATGATGATAAATATGCTCTCACAACATATATAAGAGGCTCTTCAAGAAAAAATAGAATGTGACATCTCAAATCGTCACATATCCAGCTATAGTCAACAATATCATCATCTGAGAGAATAAAATAGAGAATCACCATATTATCTTGAAATTGATAATAACTCAGCTCCAGAATGAAGATAATAATATGCTCAAGAGATTCCTTGAGTGAAAATACCAAAAATACCGTTGGGGGTGAAATGACCAAAATGTCCCTGGTATGAGAAAACTCCAGAAATGACCCGAATGGTCAGAAATAATCATGATATCACTTTGTCATGATAAATAGTATAAGAATACACCCTTGAATTATTTTCACCATGTGATATTCCTACAAAACTCAAAATACCAATTTTGCCTTTTTTGGTAAGTTGTAGAAACTTCCAAGGCACGTTAGTCACAATACATTTAAAATCATCAAAATCACATAATAATCACATAATAAACATCATATACAACTGAAAAAACCATTTTATCACATTTTACAAAATTATTTTTAAAAACCCTATACATCGATCGATCGAAGTGCCTCAGCTACAGAGATCGATGTCTCACAGAAAGGTTCAAGTTTTGTTTCTGACCTACAGCGATCGATCGAAGTGAGGGTTCGATGTACATCGATCGATCGATATGTCTCAGGTTTAGAGATCGATGTCTCACAGTAAGGTCTTGAACTTTCATTGCCTTACATGGATCGATCGATGTGAAAGATCTATGTACATAGATCGATCGATGTGTAACAACCTGAGAGATTGATGTCAACTTTTTCAACTTTTAATCACATATAACATCATGTATGATATTTTTATGCACTTAACACTTAAAATCATGTCTTTGAAAATTATCCAAACATATTTCTCAACAGGTGTGTGAAGTACAATGGCTGATTTTTTTGGCTAAAGACCTTATAATCACAAGGCAGGAACCCATTGAATTGTTCTGTGATAGTAAAAGTGCACTATACATAGCTGAGAACCCAGTTTTCCACAAGAGAACAAAACATATAGAGATTGATTGTCATGTTATAAGGGAGAAGGTGCAGCAGGGGACTGTGAAGTTGATGCCAATCAAAACAGAATTTCCACTTGCAGACATTTTCACCAAAGCTCTAGACAATAGCAGGATGACGCAGTTACTTAGAATGATGGGAGTGCATAACATTTATAGCAAGCTGAGCTTGGGAGGGGGTGTCAAAGTTGGTGATCAAGCTGGATATCAATGCGGAGGTGAGGCTGCAGCTAACTCTGTTGCAATCCGTGACAACAAAGGGAACTGATATTTGATTGGAGGATTAATATCTGGAATCACCCCATTGGATGAGTAAATTCGACTGGGATCATGGGAATTGAGCTGCAGCTGGGTGCAGTTGCGTGAACTGGACGAGGCCGCTGGATGAAGAAGAAGTTGCAGATGCGGGGAGAAAGTTTAAACATGTGAAGTTACAGTTTTGCCCTTTTATAATGCATTGTAATTAGTTTAGAATGAGGGCATTCTTGTATTTTTGCTATAGGCGGTTATTCTCTCCTTCTCCCTGCTGTTGGCCTTTATATGGCCCGTTCGACGTTATTCATAGTATTGAGATTTTTCCAGATTCTATTGAAGCTTTAGTTCCTTCTCATTTTCTTCTGTATCTCTTGTTCTCATTACGTTCTCTGATGCACGTTGTTTGATTAATTGATCATGCTTTGCTTTTATCATTGTTCTTTTCTTGTTGTTTGATCACAGAAATCTGTCCACTGCTGTTGTGTATTCGATTGCTGTCTTGATTTTTCACAAAATCGAATAATGAATGACAATGTAGTGGAGTTTTTGCATCCAGGATAAAATTCTTCTTTAAGCTTATAAAATTTTGATCTTCAGCAATAGGAATTTCTAGCACGTGTTTAGGTGAGCGGCTTGTGGGATCAACATCTGATGGAACACCAAAAATATCATATGCCAGACTTTCGATGTCATCTGGTTCATGGACAACAGAGAACGACACCTGAGTAAAGTTTGCATAGAAATGGAAAAGGATATCATTCATTCATTCAACTTTATAACTGTTGCAATGGCTTAGTCACCAATCTAATGACATATGCAAGGATATATTAGCTATACAAGTGTGATTTCTCTATGTTTAAGCATGTGTATATTTAACTGTACATTTCTACACTTCTCAATTTTGGTGTATATATTTATACATCCAAGCTTGACAATTATTGTTTCGAATACTTTTGTAGTTACTGGCTGAATAAGAAGCTAGTTGATCTCTTGAGAAAACATGTTCAATCTTGATGATTTGATCTTCAATCTTTTCTCTTATAAAATTTGTATCAATTTCAACATGTTTAGACTTGTTATATTGAACTGGATTTTCAGCCGTGCTGATTGCTGAAATGTTATCACAGTATATCTTGATTGGAAAGTTTACAGCTTGATTCAACTCTTATACAACTCTTGTTATCCATAAACCTTCACAAAATCCAAGTGCTAGAGCCTAATGTTCTGCTTCTTCACTGCTCCTTGCCACAACTGTTGTTTTTCACTTCTCCAAGTCACCAAGTTCTTCCACAAATATGTTCCGCATCTAATTGTTGATCTCATATCCATTCTTGATCCAGCCTAATCTGTATTTGTGAAAATTTTAGTGGCCTTGTCAACATATCTCTTGAAGTATAGTCCTTAGCCTGATGGTGTCTTTAGGTACTGAATAATCTTCGAAGCAACCGTGAGATGTTTATGAGTAGGAACATGCATAAACTAACTTACAAAGTTAACATCACATCATATATCAGGCCTAGTATGAGACAAATAAATTAATTTTTCACTCATTTTTGATAACTCAACCTATTAATGGGAGTTTGTCCCATGACTCTCTTGATTTCTGTCATGGTTCTAATGCCGTAAGAGCATTCTTACACCCAACATGCATGTTTCTTGAATTAGGTCACCATGTATTTCCTTTGTGAAATACTCATTCTAGCTTAATCCTGCCAACTTTCATGCCAAAAAAGCATCTAATTTTCTCCAAATCTTTGACCTCAAACTCTACAGACTGTCGTTCATTTACTTCCTTTATTCCTTGTAGATCATTTCATGCTAAAATAATATCGTCTACGTACACAAGAAGAATAGTAATGCTACCTCCGCCAGTAAAAGAAAATTCATGAATAGTATGTGACCACTCTAAGTCTGTTTGAAACCTTGCTACACAATTGCTCTGTTAAATCTTCCAAACCAAGCTCTAGGTGATTATTTAAGACCATACAAGGATTTCCTTAATCAACTAACTTATTGTCTATTTTGATTATCAATAAAACCAGGTGAAATATTACACCCCGCAATTTTTTTAAAAAATAATGTTTATTTAAATACAACTTTCGATTAGGGTGGATAAAAGGAAAAAAAGAATAAAAATCAAATCCTAACTAATTGTTTTGAAATATAGCATATTCCCTTCTATTCACCTATATACATATTCTATCTACTTAATTTAGCAAAATCACCAAAACCCTACCCTGACCCCACCCTTCGGCCGCCCCCTATAATGGAAAGAAGCTTTTGTGTGCTAAGAGAGAGAAGAATAGACGGAGCCTTCTTTTAGAGCCAACCCAGGATTGTTCGATTATGTAGTCTAGTCTACATACATGTAAACATCCTCCCTGTATTCATTATGTCACTGCAGAAATTATGTTTTATCTTTGTACAAACCTGAGGATCATGCATACGTATAAGTGGTTGCATAGATGGGTGTTCGTATATATATGTATGCCATGCGTTTGTGTGTGTGTGTATGTTTTTTGCCAAACAATTCCCACTCAAAAGTAATCTCATCAAAGGCATAACATATTTCATACTCTTAAATGACAAAAACTAAAACAATTCAAAACCTGCGTAGAATAATCTTTTAGATATTGCAGTCAACAAAAGGTACATCAGTTTGATCCAGAAGCAGAAAATCAATGCTCAAGCAGCAGTAAAAGCCTTCTTCCCAGTACCAAAGGAGCCAGCAGATATAAGTTTCAACACAATGAATCTCACCGTCTTGGATAAAGGTTTGCACTGTCCAATAACAACATTGTCCCCCTCCTTCACACGGAAACACAGAAACATGGGCTGGAATGTTCGAGTGCCTCTTCCCGTACTTTTGGTATTTCTTTACATGCTGAAAATAATTACAGCAAACAATAATTGTTCTATTCATATTCGCACTATGGCATGCCCCACTTATAATACGGCCTCTAATGGAGACATCACTAGTGAATGGACATTTCTTGTCAATGCATGTTCCGTCAACGGCTTCTCTTGGAGCCTTGAATCCAAGTCCAATGCTCTTCCAATAACGATTGCCACCCTTTCTTGGTCTCTTCCCCTTTTCGGCCTTCTTCGAACATAAGGACACTTTAGACTACTTTAAGAAAGCCTTCTCCGTCTGATCCGCCATGTTTGAGCAAATGGGTAGCTTGTGCGGCTGTTGAAGAAGAAAACCCTAATCTTTGGTCTGAGTCTCATATGTATGTATACATATATACATATAAAGATGCAAAATATTTGTATTTTATGCATATGAAAATCAAAAATATATATGTATATTATATGTATGTATTCCTGTCATGCATATATATGTGTAAGGACCACGTAATCTTCATCTATGTATGTGTGCAATTTATACCATTTTGTATATATGTATGTGTTAAGTTTGTGTGAATTTCATATGGATATATGTAATAATTGTAAGGTCTGCGACAAACACTCTAGAGGGGGGGGGGGTGAATAGAGTGTTGGAGGATTTTACATAATTTTCTCGTTTTTGGCAAACTCCAGCTCAAATGAACTTCAAATCAAAGTAAAGAAGGGAGATGAGAGATAATGAATGAATATACCCGATATAGAATAGTTCAACCACTACCACTTCGTTTTCAAATTTGATTTTCAACAGCTACTCTTCTTAATACTCTTAATAAGAACAACAAAAGAAATACTTACATTAACAATTTAGTGCAAGCAACCACAACAACAACTTCTTGCACAAAACAGTTTTGTGCAATCACAACAACTTCACCTATAAGCAAGAATAAGTCCTTGGTTTCTCACAACTTCAACAAAGTTGTCTCAAAGAACTTTCTCACAGTGGTTTTTGGGTAGTAGTGGAGATTACACTTTCTCACTAGTCTAAACACAAGTAAGAGAACAAATATGATGGTTTCTCTTGTGTTAGACTCACACTCTCTTAAATTACGACAATGAAGAACAAGCAACAAAAGCTTAACAAGCTTTAAGCATTTTGCACAAAGGAGAGATTTTTACAACAATGAAAAATGAAGCTTGAAGAGAATAAAAGTGTGTGTAGCCCTCATTTGACCTTCTTCAATTTATAAAAGGTGTGAGCCCTATTATTGCACCCTCCCTCAAGTCTTCACCTCAATCATAAGTCTTGACAATGGCCAAATAACATTTAACCATCCTATCGATTGATTTGATCCTCCAAAGCCATTCTAAAGAGTATTAGACATGGAAAAAATAGTCAAGGAAGCATGATTGATATTAGGGAAAGGTCCACAAGAAATTTATGTAAGATTTGAAAGAGAAAAAATAATAGATCTCTCTTGGATTTTGTTCCAACAGTCATAAAAATTTGAATCCTGGATAACATAGATCAATCGATGTCTTCCAGTAAGGTTCCAGCTTTACAACTTTCATACATCGATCGATCGATGTCTCTTCTTTAAGAGACTGATGTGCATATCGATCAATCAATACCTAATTTTTTAAAGATCGATGTCTTACAGAAAAATTTCAGTTTTGTACCTTACATACACGAATCAATTGATGTATCTTCTTTAAGAGACTGATGTACATCGATCGTTCGATGTCTTATTATTTAGAGATCAATGTTTCACAGTAACGTTTCAACTCGGAACCTTAACTACATCGATGGATGAATGTCTGTAACTTTAGAGACTGATGTCTCCTGAACTGAAAGATCGATGTTGGACAGTAAGGTTCCAACCTTGGAAAATCCCAACACAGATTGATTGATGTCTTTTCTTGACAGACTGATGTAGGTATCAATCGATCTATGTGAGAGATCGATGTCTCACAATGTGTTTTTTCATTTTGATTTAATTCCCAAGTATGAAATATCTTTTTAGCTCTTTTAAAATATCTTTTAACTTCATCAAATGTTTCATATTCCAAAAATTTTCCCCTTTTTGATGATTTAAAAACCAAGACTTTTAAAAGATTTTTTGTTAAAACAAACTTCATTTTCACTAGCTAAATGTTTCAACACTTGAAATTTTACATCTTCCCTTAGCCAATGCATTTTATGCTCCCCCTCAATAGACGAAACATAATTCAAATTGCTTCAAAGTTTTTAAAGCTCCCCCTCAGTATATGAGCATAAAAACATATCCAAGACTCCCCCTCTATAGATGATCTTCCCAAAACCAATAAATCTAATGGAAACTTTTCAAAATCTCCCTCACTCAAACCCTACATCAAATATAGGTGCAACATATACATCATGGCTTATTCTCCCATTCACACTAAGAATTCAACATATATGCCAAATTTTCAGGCCTATCAAGTCGTGCTTATCATACATATCCAAAAAAATTAATTATATTAAAGACTAAACCAACACATGTATCAACATTTTAAGCATTCACATCAAGCAAAAAATCAAGCTTAGTTTCATCAAGTCATATATCACACCTCCATGTTAAATACCAATATCAAGCCTGCATGTCAAATGAGCATACAAGCATGCAAGACAAGCATCGCCAAACAAACAACATTATTCTTCCCCTTTTTGTAATCATGAAAATTAATAATGAAAGATAAACAAAGATTTCATTAAATTACTGAAAGTTGACAAGGTAAAACAAATACATCATAGAGTTAATTCACCCTAGCTAGGACCTATGATTAGAATGGGAAATGGGGATAAAAGAGAAAGACTAGTCCTAGTCCTCATCTGAATTGATGGACAAGCCGGGAATACACGCCTTCATTTTGGCCTTAAATCTTGCAAGCTTGTTCTTCAATATACTACTTTGTGCTAAAGTTCTACAACTTGTTTTCGTAGTTCCGGAACACTAGTGCTAGGCCCACTGCTTGTTCTTTCTTCGGCTGCGGGTGTTGGAACCACATCTTTCTCTTCATCTCCTTCCTCTTTTTGTCCTATTCTTTTTCGAGCTTCCAATCCTGATCTGTGGATTTGTTGAATGTTGATCTTGTCATAGTAAGATTTTGTTGAGATGTTCTCAACATCCGAGTAGTCAAGATCAATGTCCGACTTGGTAAGTATATAGTAGATGAGATTGGCGTATGGAAGGGTTTTGGATTTTTTTAGTGGCTGCCTATATAACGTTATCCATGAATATTACTCTAAATTTTAATTGCTCCCTATTGGCAATTTGGTAAGCAATGTAAAAAATCAAGGTTGATAGGGAGTTTAGCCGACTTGCCATTGATGCAAAAGGTTACTATTGCTGTTAACAATCTATAGCCAATGACATGTCATTCGTAATCTTAGTGGGGTAAAATCCAAAGAAGCGCTTGACACGTTCCTCAATTACTTTCCACTTATACTCATCCCACTTCCACACCTTAAATGAGTCCAAACCCTCATCCAAAACTCCAATATGCTCACAAATTGTTTTGACTGTCCATTCAACATGTTGTCCATCAATTATTGTATTTAGGGAGAAAGGGAAACCATTCAAATATTCTACACAAATTTACATAAAATGGCCTATTGTATCTTTTGGGCATCTTTTTCATGTCACTTCAGGTCCAAATAGACCTCTAACTTTGAGCATCTAGACACTCAATGATTGGACTTAACTCATTATTTGAGGCAATATCATTAATTTGCAACAATTTCAATGGTACATTTGATCTTTCTGAATTTTCTCATTCCATAAACAATTCTTGCGCCCTAGGAGAGATATATGAAAATTTACCTGTACTAAGGGGCTCATCCAAGGATCCTTTAAGATTTCTCTTTATCCATGGGAAGTTTTGATAGGTGAGACCACTCCAGATTTGAGCCAATTCATCCGATGGTCCCAAGTTTACATGCCTACACCTAGTTGCTCTATTTCTAGATTGAGTGGGCACTTGAGACCTTGAAGTTTGCCTTTGTTGAACTTGACTTAACCCTTCTTCCTCAGCTTGAGAGGTTCTAGCCCTCTTAGAAGTGTTCTTGGACCTTGTCATTTTTGGATATAGGTTTCTATGGTTGAAGAAGGTGGGAAACAAGTGAAAAAGATGATGGAGATAGGATGGAGTTGACAAATTTGAAATTTGTTGGGAAGAAAATAAAACATTTCACAAGAAACCAAGAGAGGTGGTCGGATCTTTGAAAAAAATCACCTGAGCACTTTTTAGGGTTGAGAATTTGATCTGAATTAAAAAGAAGGATGAATTTCATCTTTTTAAGCGAGTCCAGTGTTTCTGAACCTGCTAACAACGATCGATTGATGTAGAGATCAATGTACACATAGATATCTCAACTAGGCACATCGATCGATCGATATAACTGTTTTCTAGAGTTTTATTTTTCTGACTTTTTAAGCATTGTTTATCATTTCTAATCTTGTTTTAATTGATTCAAAAGTCTTGGTGGGAAGGTATTTGGTAAAACTATCAGCTATTTGGTCGTTTGTTGGAACAAATTCAACACATACCAATCCTTTTTGAAGGAAATCCCTTGTAAAGTGATGTGTCGTTTCAATATGCTTAGTTTTACTATGATGTACAAGGCTTTCTGCTATACTTATGGCTGAAGTGTTGTCACATAAGATGGGTTGACAATATAGTCATTCAAGGTGTTTATCATCGAAAGTAGTTGGTTACAACATGAGGCGGCCGACACATATTCCGATTCTGCCATTGAAAGTGACACACTACATTGTTTCTTGGAGAACCAAGCAAATAAGCAATCTCCAAGGACTTGACGTCCTGGAGGTTTTTCTATCGACTAGATTTCCAACATAGTCAGAGTCACTTTTCCCTCTTAAGTCAAACCACCTATTTTGAGATAAAATAGCCAAAGTTCAAAGTACCTTTCAAATACCTAAAAATACGTTTTCTCACAACTATATGCGATTCCTTAGGCATACTTTGAAATCTAACCCATAAAGACAACATGTAAAATAACTGGTCTACTAGCGCTTAAATTAAGTAGACTATCAATCATAACCCCTATATTTAGTTACATCAACAGGCTTTCTTTTTCATCTTTGCCAAGCTTTGTACTTGTGCTCATTGGTGTGCTCACATTCCATCCATCCTCAATCTTCTATTTCTTAAGGAGATCATTGGTATACTTCGTTTGAGATATGTATGCTTCATCTTGAGTTTGCTTTATTTGATGTCCAAGAAAGCAGTTGAGTTCATCCACCATGCTCATTTCAAACTCTCCTTCCATCAACTTAACAAACTGCTCACAAAGAGAGTCATTGATAACACCAAATATAATATCATCAATATATATTTGCACAAGTAGTTGATTATTTCCTTGTTCTTTTA
Source organism: Eustoma russellianum (assembly GCA_036186865.1). Lineage (NCBI taxonomy): Eukaryota > Viridiplantae > Streptophyta > Magnoliopsida > Gentianales > Gentianaceae > Eustoma > Eustoma russellianum. The sequence continues at coordinate 33,464,150 of AP025050.1, forward strand.
TGAATAAGGTAGTGTCAACTTTTCCTCTTGAAAACCCGTTTTCAAGAAGAAAGTTACTTAATCTCTCATACCACGCCCTAGGAGCTTGTTTAAGTCCATAAAGATCCTTTTCGAGTTTGAATACATGATTTGGGTAATCATGATTTTTAAACCCGGTGGTTGAGCTACATATACTTCTTTCTGGATTATTCCATTCTAGAAGGCTGATTTTACACCCATTTGATATTGTTTGAAATCATTGTAGCATGCATATTCTAGTAGCATCATAATGGCCTCTAATCCAGCTACAGGACAAAGGTTTCATCATAATCTATACCTTTTTCTTGTCTATTTGAGATACTAATCTAGCTTTGTTTCTAGTTATGTTTCTTTGACCATATATTTTATTTCTAAATACTCATTTTGTGCTAATTACAGAGTGATCACTAGGTTTAGGCACTAACTGGCAAACATCACTTCTTTCAAATTAATTTAGCTCTTCTTGCATGGCTACTATCCAATCTTCGTCAGTTATAGCCTCTATCATATTTTTAGGCTTAACGTGTAAAATAAAAGCATTTTTGTTAAATTTTCTTCTTGTTAATATACCTTGACTTGTTTCTACTAATATCAACTCTTTAGCATGGTCTTTCCTATATTTATATGATTTTGGTGAGTTTGAAGTATCTTCTCTCACTTCTTTCTCTTCTTGTATCTTAGGTCCACTTTCAAGTGGATCAATCCTAAGATCAGTAATGATATTTCCTTTCGGATTCTCAAATTTTTCTATGTGACTTACTTCAATTCTTTCACTTTCATCATTATTATTTAGACTTGGTTCATTATCAAGGAATTCACCAAACTTAATATGAATTGACGCTTCAACTTTCATATTCTTTTATTGTATACTATAAATGCCTTACTATTTTGAGCATAACCCATAAAGATTCCATCATCCGCTTTGAAATCAAGTTTATCCAAGTTATCTTTGGTGTTAAGTATAAAAACCTTATACCCAAATACCTTGAAATATCCAATGTTTAGTACTCTTCCTTTCAAAAGCTCATAAGGAGTCTTTTTGAGAAATGGTCTAAAATAGACTCTATTTATTACATGACAAATGGTATTTACCGCTTCAGCCTAAAAATACTTAGGTAGCTCAAATTCATTTAGCATGGCTCTACTCATCTCTTGAAGTGTTCTATTCTTCCTTTCCGCAACATCATTTTGTTGAGGAGTTCTATGAGATGAAGAGTTGTGTCCATACCCTTTGGATACACAAAATTCTTGGGGTTCACCATCAAACATACCACCTCAATCACTTCTAATGTCCTTGATGGTATCTTCTTTTTGATTTTCTAATCTCCTATAAAGTTTTATAAACTCTTGGCTGCATCATTCTTTTTGGCTAAGAACATGACCCAAGTAAACCTAGAAAAATCATTTGCCACTACAAAAGTGTAATATTTTCTACCTAGACTTGCTGTACTAATATCTCCATACAAATCTATATGAAGAAATTGCAGAGGTTTGGTGGTGGACATTTCACTTTTGGGCTTGAAGCTTGTTCTAACAAGATTTGTCTTTTGACAAGTGTCACATAAGGCATCATCATCATCATCATCATCATCATCATCATCATCATCATCATCATATGGGCCCAGTATATCCCAACGGCAGCAAAAGCTATCATTAGGGAAGTGTCACATAAGGCATGATTTTCGAAATTTAACTTTGGAAGACCTTGGACCTTTTTATTATTACAAATCTCTTTGAAATTTTTGAAGCTAATATGTCCAATCCGTCTATGCCATAATTGTGTTAAATCATTTTTGGCAACTAGTCATGAATCTTTTTATGATATCAAATCATGTGTGCAAAATTTGTAAACATCATTTTTCCTTATGACCTAAAAAACAATTCAACCGTCCTTTTTGACAATGCATTCTCTTTTCGCAAATTCAACTTGAAAATTAGCATCTTATAGTTGGCTAACACTCATCAAATTATACTAAAGCCCTTTTATATATAATGCATTATCAATAGTAAAAGAAGAGTTTCAAATTTCTCCATATGCAAGGATTTTGGCTCTCTCATTTCCAAAATGCACCGTTCCACCATCTTGGAGTTTGAGCTTGGTGAACAAATTCTTGTCTCTTGTCATGTGTGTGGAATATCCACTGTCCATAAGTCATTTGGTTCCTTCTTCTTTGACTACTCTATTTATTTTGAGAGCCTACAAAACCAAAAAGTTTACATATTGGTACCTTTTGATGGTTGGGTCCTTTCGGTCAGCTTGTCGACTATTAGGCTTCAAAACATACATTTTACCAAATCTATCTCTACATGCACTTTTTATATGTCCTATCTTGTTACAATGTAAGAAAGTAGGCACATGCCTTAGTTGTGTACTTTTCTATTTGTGAGATGATGAATCATGTTGAGTTCTTCTATTATTTGACTTTTTCTTTTTGTTTACTAACTTGGGTTCAATAGTAGAGTATAAGGACTTAAATCCTAAACCGGATTTATCATTTCTTATCCCTTAGTTTCCAAGTTTATCTAAATTACTTTTACCATTAGTTAATTTTTGTAAATCTATTCTAAAATTTTTCACATTCCTTCATAATCTCCATGTTTTCTAGAGCTACGACTTTTTGCATGGTAAGTATGATATCATATTCTCGGTAAATAAAAATATTCTTATTATGCAAGCTCTTTTTTCTAATATGCATTTTCTAATAAATTTAGTTTTTCAAAGACATCTTGTAAATCCCGTATTCCATTTCAAATCCGATTTAACTTTTCAACACTTTATCCAATTATCTCCCACGCATAAGTATACCCACGTATATGTCCGTGCCCATACACATGTATATATGCGCTTATACTTACGCGTATCACCCTCGACCCACTTTTTTCCTACCCCATACCCAACTCACCTCACCCCTAGCCCCCTAATTTCTAGGCCTCCCCTACTGCCCTAATCGCAGTACCCCACCCCCTCAGCTCCCTCGGCCCTAGCACCTCAGCCCCTTTCCAAAACCCTAATTTCCTTCCCCCGCACACTAACCATGTCGTCCTAACAGTAATTTTGCACCACTCACTTTTTCGCACATCTAACCCCATAGGCACCTAGTATTGTTCGCGTTTAACACACTGCCACAAAAATCTTGCCTATCCGACCTCTGTCGTGCTCACATGCGCCACCTGAACCGCGGCCACGTGCCGCCTTTGGTCGGTGCATGTGGCTCATGCGCCAGCCCATTATCGGACTTTCGACCACCTCCTCTCCTTATTTTCCACTATGTTCTGCCTTCAAATCACCAAAAATCTCCATTTTTCAAAATTATTTTCACCTTTTTCAACGACAAAAATCCTAATTTGGATTACTCCGTTAATCGTACGATTCAATTCACAATTATCCATCAATAATTAACTCATATTCATCACCTCTGTCCAGCCCATATATTCGACCAATAACACATCAATTCCATCAAAACAAATTTCAAATAACACGTATATCGTCACACAATTTGCATGCATAAAATCTTAGAATCATGCATTACACGCATATAAATATACAACCATCATGGTCGCTGTCCTAGATAGGGGCACACACCATACTCGCAGCAAACATGGCCTCAACTACACCAAAATCATGCAATCTTTATACGTATACGCACATCCGATACATAATTACAACGAATACATACATATAATCAATAATCTATTCAATTACATTTACGAACATGTCTGGTCCGATTTGATACGAAAATAACATCAAAAGATTGGTAAATATAGTAAGGGTACTTACCTTTACTCTTGATTATACGCTATCGTACAAGAAATCAGGGTTGAACAGACAAAAATTGGCCTTCTTCTTGCTCCTACGGGTGGCGGCCGAATATAGGGTTCTATGGGAGGGGCTGTCGATTTTTTGTTTAACAAAATTGTATCTCTTCTTTTTCTCCTAGTCTACTTAGGATTTTATTTTTAGCCTTTATCTATTTTTTTTCTTTTCTTGTATGTTGATGCCGTGTGTGTAACATGTATGTATATAATATGTATATTTTGTATGTAATAAGATACCAAAATAGCGGGGCATAACAGATAACACGAAGAAGTTGAAATCAAATTGAAGAAGAAGCCAACTTGTCCTTCTGCATTGATCATGGTTCAATATATGTAGAAGATTGTTGTTAGATGAGAATCATAATCAGAACAACTACCTAACCAATAAGATTTAAAAAGTTGGCTTACCACAACAAAATCATAATCATTGGATGGATAAAAGAGTTGTGATTCTGAACCCTAGAAATCACAACTGTAGATTCTCTTTAAAATGGAAACTCAATAACACAAAGCATCAGTGATACAAGTTGATGCTGACAAGTACATAGCTTTTTATTTTAGTTTTGTTACACACTCTTAAGAACCGGAGTGTAGACTGCAAAAGTAGAAATCAACAAACACAGACCCTCATTGACGAGGGTGAGGCACTCCAGGTACATAGCATAGCAGATTGCTAATGATATTGCAGATGCACGGAGCAGCGCAATCCTCTTGAGAACAATCATCGTCAATACACATAGGCACAGAGTCATCACCTTTCAGCTTCTTAGCAGTTGATGAAAATAGGTAACTGCTGGGCGGAAATTTTTCATCTGGGCTTGTTTTGTATAAGCCTCTCTTAGCTTCCACAGTGACTTGGAAGAGAAGGAAAAAAGGGAAATTTTGTTAATTACAAGCGGAACAAGAGGACGTATTTAACACCAAAAATATAATTTGGGGGGGGGGGGGGGGGAGATTAGGCTGACCTGAGCAATGAGAAAAAGTAGTAGGATGGACTTGACAAACTTAGACATATGTACGTTCAGCGCAACCGGGATACAACGGCGTGTTGGCGGCGTTCAGCATCTCAAAAAACGGTCTCGCTTGAGAGTTCGGATCTTCCTCCACGAATACACGCGGCTGATCATCCTGATCCTGCATTTGTAAGTACTGCTCTCCCGTAAATGCGCCGGCGGCTGCGTCTTGCACCATCTGCACATATGGGTTGTGAGATCCCTCGCCTATTTCTTCGGCATCAACCTGACCGGGTCCCCCTTCGACGTGTACAGTTGCAGATGTAGATGCCCCCTCATATTCGCCGTGGCAGTACCATGTATGGTAATTGTGCACGAAACCTTGTTTCAATAAGTGAACCCTCACGTCAGCCGGATGCATATATTTACGGTTCTTGCATTTCTTACACGGACATCTAATCTGCGTTCCACTTTCATTACTCGTCGCAAAATCCATAAATTCTTCGAGACCTTCAACAAATCTAAAACTCCACTCCCCGTTGTTTACTCTCTCGTACATCCACTTTCTATCGCTCCTCCTCGGATCCATTTTCTCGCTATACCTTCAAGATAACAACAGCTATCTTTTCTCGGTGGTGGAAAACATCAAAATTCCACACAATAAGATTTCTTCCTTCTATATTTTCGTAGAAAAGTGATGATTTATGTGTTTGAAATGGGAGAAGAATGGGAGAAGAGTGGAAGAAGAAAGCTGCGTTTTATGGTTCTCAGCCTGCAATATTACTGACGCATTAGCGACGATATAGCGACGCTAAGCGACGACCAAGAAACACGAATCCCGGAAACAAAAACAAACACAAATACCGACGACTTAGCGACGACTCAGCGACGACCAAGAAACTCGAATCCCGGAAACAAACAAACACATATACCGACGACTTAACGACAACTCAGCGACGACCAAGAAACACAAATCCCGGAAACAAACAAACACAAACACCGACGACTTAGCGACGCTCAGCGACGCACGACGTATCTTCACACCATACAATGTGTTTCGTCGCTGCGGGCGTCGCTATTCGGCGGTGTCCACACAGTGCCCGACTGTTACACTTACGATGCATTTATGTCGCTATTGCGTCGCTATGTCGTCGCTGAATTCCCTATATAAACAGGATGGACTGTGACCCCCAACTACGTAGAAAACAACCTCCTTTATAATCATAAAAAAAGACCCAAATATGGTTCGTACTAAAGCGCAAACGCGACGTGGTAGTGGCCATTCAACGGCAAGACGGCCTATTCAACAACCCTCTTCTTCAGCGGTTCCTCCACCACAAGAATCACCCCCACAGGCTGAGTCCTCTGAACCCAGTCTTTTTGGGCCACGTCGGGATCGCCAAATTGGCGATGTCCATAAAGAAATACAAGAACTGTGGAAAACAGTGGATGACCTGAGGGAGCATATTATGTACCAGAATGAGCGTCTCCAATACCTGGACACAAGGCAGATGCGGATTAAATCCAAAGCTGCACAGCTGAGACGCCTCCTGAAGGCGTGCGCAGAGAGTGTTGCTACTCTCTATTCGGATGACGAACAGTGAATGGCTCCTCTCCGCTATTCATTTAGATTGTTTTTTCATTATTGTCCTAGTATATTTTGTAATTTATAATTCTATATTAATGAAGTTTTATTTTTCTAATCATCGCTTTCGTTTTCTTAATTTAAACACGCGTTTCGTTGCTACGGCGTCGCTAATGCGTCGCTATTCCGTTCAGTTCCCAACGGTTATAACGTACCGAACGAAATGTGGCTCAAAAAAATTTGAGACGACTAATTCACCGACTAAACATCAACTATATACCGACGAAAATTAATACAACGGCGAGAACCTACTAACCATATCGACGAAACTTAATACAACGACGAGAACCTATTATCTGCGAATTTATTGTTGCAGTACTGAATTCAGCGACGCTTTACCGACGAACTAGCGACGCACGACGTCTCTTCACACCATTCGACGCGTTTCGTCGCTACGGCGTCGCTAATGCGTCGCTATTCCGTTCAGTTTCCAACGGTTACAACGTACGATATTACGATATTATCTTTATCAGCTGAGCTGATATTATCAACGAATTTAGCGACGGGCTACCGACGAACTAGCGACGCACGACGTCTTCACACTATTCGATGCGTTTCGTCGCTAATGCGTCGCTAATGCGTCGCTATTCCGCAGCGTCTGTTCAGTTCCCAACGGTTAGAACGTGTTTACGTCGCTAGTTCGTCGCTAAGTGCGTCGCTAATTCGAACGAACCGTCACGCCCGTACACATTATGTCGCTAATTCGTCGCTAATTCGCACGGAGCGTCACACCCGCACATATTCTTATCTTGGTTAACGGTCGAGAAATGCGTCGCAAGTTCGTCGCTATATCGTCGCTAAATTTACCTATTTATACCTCAAACATCCGTACATATATATACACACATACAATGTTATAAAACATCAAAATATGCCGCGTCGTTTTAGAAGAACTCCAAGGCGTGGTGGAGGGGCAAACAGTGCCCCGCCACAAGGGCCTCCTCCCCAACCACCATCGATTGAGCGGGAGGGTTCCGTATCTGTGTATGGCCCACTACCGCGAGAGGATGCTCAAGAACAAATGCCGGAACAGGATATCGACTACCGTATGCTGATAGCAAACATGCAACAGCAGTCGAGGCAACTGCACAGCATGACTAGAAGGATGCGGAAGTTGAAATTCAGATATTACAAGCTGAAGCGCCTCCTCAGAGAGTTCGCAGATAATGTGGCGGCCACTCTTTCTTTCGATGACGAAGAGTGAACAGCCCCTCTGCGCCTCTCTTTTAGATTTCTTTTTTTAATTTTTCGTTTCATAATGTAAATTTTTATTATTAAATTAATAAAAATTTTTTCCAATCACCGCTTTCTTTTTCCTTAATTAATACACGTGTTTAATCCTCGACGAATCTGCGACGACACAACGACAAATCAGAATACGAACGAAAAGTAAAACAAAACATTTGCGACACGCGGGTTTCATCGACAAGAAAACCGACTCACCGACGAATTTATTTTATCTGTGTTCTGGAATTTTAGCGACAAAATAGCGACGATATAGCGACGTAACGCTACAAACTACATAGCGACTAATAAAACACACAGAATAGCGACGAACCACCGACAAAACACCGACGAACATATTAACCTGGCTACTTTTTTGTTAGCGACAATGCTTTTCATCGTATTTTCGTCGCAATTAACGACGAAAATGAGTGTATCGCAAATGCGTCGCAAAGTACCGACGCAACACCGACGAACTGTGGTTCGTCGGTGAATTTTTCGTCGGTAAATGAAATTCTTTTTGTGGTGATGCCAAGTGGTCTTTAATTAAATCATATACAAACACAAAGTTTGTTTTCTATTTTATTGCGTTGCCGTGGTTTATTCTTCATATGTATTATAATAATATTGTTTCTATTTCCAATAGAGTCTGTGAAAATTCGACAAATACTCGAATCAATCAATCAACAGAGAACAAATCAAACACAATAGAGGGAAGAAGAAACGAATCAGACTAGAAGAACTCAAACTGCTTGAGAGATTTTCTTATTTGATGCCAAGAATACAATGAAATCATAATCGCTTCTTGTCCTTCGTCTACTGACTATATGAAGAAGAAGTAGTTAAAAACATGTGAAAGGACAAGAATGTCCTCCAACCGAATCAATCTAAAATGCAACTAAAAAGGTAAAACTGTCAATTCACATGTTTAAACGGTCTGGCGCCAAACTCCTTCTTCCTCCCTTTGCAACCGCGCACTACTCCTTGCGTCTCCGTTGATTCCATCATGTGCTCCTTCTCATCTCCTCCATCTATCAAACAAACACATCCTCCAATCATCCCAATCGTTGATTGCTGCATTGATCCAAGCTCACATGTGCTGCTTAACATGGATCACGACATTCAACTGTTAACTTCAGCTTGCTGCTTCTTGCTGGCTACTGCAATTGTCTTCAACACCCTCCCGCAAGCTAGGCTTGGTGTACAAATTATGCAGCCCAAGGGTCCCTGCTAGATGATTAAATCTTCTAATGTCAAGAGCCTTGGTGAATATATCAGCTACTTGCAACTCCGTCCTAATAGGCATCAATTTCAATATCCCCTCTTGCACTTTGTCTCTAACAACATGGCAGTCAATTTCTATGTGCTTGGTATGATCATGGAAGACAGGATTCTCAGCTATGTATATGGCACTTTTGCAGTCACAAAATACCTCCACTAGAGTAAGATCCTTTACCCTGAGATCGTCCAGTAATGCCAGCAGCCATACTACATCGCAGGTCACCATTGCCATGGCCCTGTATTCAGCCTCAGCTGAAGACCTTGAAATAGTGGTATGTTTCTTAGCCTTCCAGGATACCAGTGCATCTCCAATTAATACAGCGTACCCTGTGATGGACTTCCTAGTATCACTGCACTCTCCCCAATCAGCATTAACAAAGGCCTTGAGCTTGAGAGCTCCACTCCTTGGAAACAATAATCTCTAACCAATGGACCCTTTGACATATCTTAAGACCCTATGGGCTGCTTTCAAGTGATTCTCTATGGGGCAATCCAAAACTTGACTTAATTGCTGGACAGAAAAGGATATATCTGGTCTAGTTATAGTAAGATATATGAGCTTCCCAACCAGCTTCCTATACTGGGATGCTTCTGGAATCATAGGTGAATCATCTTTAGCCAAGCTAACATGACTTTCCATGGGGATTTTAGCTGGCTTAGCATCTAAAAATCTTGTCTGCTCAAGAAGTTCTATAATGTTCTTTCTCTGATTAATGTGTATTTCCTCTTTAGCTTGAGCCACTTCAATACCCAGAAAGTATTTGAGCCTGCCCAAATATTTGATTTTAAACTCATCATGTAATAACTTCTTCACATCTGCAATGACCCCCTCATTGTCACAAGTGACAATGATATCATCAACATAAACCAATAAGCACAAAAGGGAAGGACCAACATGTTTGAGGAAGAGTGTATAGTCAGACTTGGATTGCTGGAAGCCATTGGCAAGCAGAAACTTAGTCAAGGTGGTATTCCACTCTCTACTTGCCTGTTTAAGTCCATATAAAGATTTTTGAATCTTACATACTAGACCAGGTTTGGGCAGAATGATCCCAGGAGGTGGTGTCATATAGATGTCTTCATGAAGGTCTCCATGGAGAAAAGCATTGTTAATGTCCAGCTGATGAATATGCCGATGCTGCTGGGCTGCCATTGCCAACACCACCCTGACTGTTGTCATTTTTGCTACAGGAGAAAAAGTTTCCTGATAATCAATGCCATATTGCTGGGGTATCCTTTTGCTACAAGCCTGGCCTTGTATCTCTCCACTTGTCCATCAGGCCTCAACTTGACTATGTACACCCATTTACACCCAATGGGTGTCTTTCCTTGGGGGAAAGGGCACCAACTTCCATGTCTGATTAGCATTCAAAGCATCTAGCTCACAACTCATAGCCTCCTGCCAGTCAGGAGAGCCAGCTGCTTCTGCATAAGTGTTAGGTTCTCTATGTGCAACAAGACTTAAAGCATAGGATTTATACTCTGGAGCTAAGGAATCATAAGATAGAAAATGATGCAAAGCATATGGAGAAACACAGACTTGATTACAGTAATAGTCCTGCAAGTATGCTGGTACAATCTTATTATGTTTGGGCCTACTCATATCTGGATGTTCAGATTGTACTGCATCAGCTGGTAAAGGTAACTCAATAACAAGTTCATAAGGAGGTAAATGAACAGCTGTAGGAGTATTGGAAGTTGGTGAAGGTAGGCTGGAAGATGGAGGTTGAGATTCTGAGGGAGATGAAGAGGAAGGTTCGATTGAGCTGGCAGATTCTTCAGGATGCAAAGAGTTATTGGAAGCAGAAGAGTGAGAAGGATGAGAATGTGCTGAATCACCCAGGATAGGGGTTGTCAGTATAGGAAGAGATGGAGGAGATTGGTTAACATTAGGAATGGAAGGTAAGGTTACTAATGCATCAGAAGCATAGGGAAAAACATGTTCATGAAAGACAACATCTCTGGACACATATATATCCTTAGTTGCAAGGTCTTGGAGGATATAGCCCTTAGTGGTGTATGACTGTCCCAAGAAAACACTTCTTCTGGCCCTAGGAGTAAACTTCTCCTTATGTGACTGAGTATTACTTCCAAAAGCTAGGCACCCAAAAACTTTAAGGTTATTATAGCAAGGGTCTGATTTGTAAAGAAGTTGGTATGGAGTTAGATTGTCAAGAACTTGCGTTGGGGTTATATTGACAAGATAGGCTGAGTGTTGGACACAGAACCCCCAGTGGGAAGAAGGAAGATTGGATTGGAATCTGAGGGCTCTAGCAACTGATAAGAGGTGTTGGTGTTTTCTTTCAACCAGTCAATTTTGTTGAGGTGTATTTACACAACTGGTTTGATGTATAATACCATTGGTGGAATAGAATGAATGCATGTTAAACTCTTGCCCATTGTCAGTTCTAATAACTTTGATTTTTGCATCAAACTGTATAGAGATATACTGATGAAAGCTTTGTATTATATTCCTTGCTTCTGATTTGGATTTCAACAAGTAAAGCCAACAGAATCTAGAGTAATCATCTAAAACAATAAGGAAATACTTTTGATTATACATTGTAGAGTATTTGTAAGGTCCCCATATATCCATGTGTACAAGAGAGAAGGCAGAGTAAGAAACTGAAGTAGAAATGTGAAATGGTGCCCGCTTTTGTTTTGCAAGGGGACATACTTCACAACTACAATCATCATTTGGTACTACTACTAACTGCTCAATCTTCTGAATTTTTTTCATCCTTGATGTTGACATGTGCCCCAATCTTGAATGCCAAAGTAATGATTCAGAAGACACATTGACTGCACATATAGTGGAAGCAGAGAATGAACAAGAACCTTTGATTGGAGAAGAACCTTTTAATGGAACAGAAGATTTATATGAACCTTGCAGATGGTATAGACCCTGGTTCACCTCAGCTGAACCAATCATCTGTTTGGTCTATACATCTTGTATGAAACACAGATTATGGCAAAGGAGTCATGTTTGGTGAGTTGGATGACGGATATTAAGTTGAAGGAAAAGGTAGGAACATGAAAGACATTAGTGAGCACCAAATGTGGATTCACTGTAACCACTCTAATATGAGTCACAGGTGCAAAAGTTTTATCTGGCAACTTAACACATACAGAAGTAACTGGATGAAAGGCGTCAAACAACTCAAGAAAGGAACAGACGTGATCACTAGTTCCATAATCTAAAATCCATGTATTTATGTTTTGAGCATATAGATTACCTGACACATTACCTTCCACAGTGACTTTCTGAGCTGACATTATGGCATGAGGTGTGTTACCACTCATGCTCACTTCTGGAACAGACTTGTTGCCTTTCTCTTATCTCTCCTGCAATAGACTAACAAGCTGGGCATATTGTTCCTGTGTCAGTCCTTGTGGTAATTGAGTCCTAGAATTTGAATTCTCTTGCTCATATCCTTCATAGCCTTCATAGACCTCACAGTCCACTTGACTTCCTATTTCACAAAACTGCTGCACTCCACTATTGCTGCAAGCATCTCCACTTATCATATTCACCTGCGCTCTTGTTTTATAACCAGGGGGATATCCATGTTTCTTGTAACACCTAGCTACGGTGTGTCCAGTCATATTGCAGTAAGTGCAGTATGGTACTTTGGCACCACTTGGTCAAAACCTACCACCATCTCTCCTGAATCCCCTTCCAAAAGGCTTTTGAAACCCCGTACTACCAGATGTATTGGATCTTGGCATATAAGAATTGATTCTAGAATTAGACATTACGCTCATCACAGTTGATGGATTGTTAACAAAATGTCCTGAAGTTTCAGCATAGGCAAGCTTTCTTTCAAGCTTTATAGCCATATCAAAGGCTGATTTCAACTCAGGCAGTGGAGTGGTTAGCAAGATTTGAGACTTAACTGCTTCAAACTCATTGTTAAGTCCTTTTAGAAATTTGATTACACAATCATTTTCTAAGAACTTATTGAACTGAATAGCCAAATTACAGGTACATCTTCTACGCGCACAACTAGGTACACATCTTAACAATGAAAGTTCCTCCCATATAGCCTTCAACCTAGTATAAGAGTCAGTTACAGAACTATTACCTTGCCTTATTGCGTAGAACTCCTCCTGCAAATCTGATAATCTAAATGCATCTGCACTTCCATACCTGAATTTCAGGTCACTCCATATATCTGCTGCTACGTCAATCCAAGTGACACTCTGTGCTATGCTAGCGGACAACAAATTCACTAGCCCCGATGCCACCATATTATTGGCTTTCAACCAGGCGTTATATCTCCTAGTACCTTCTACTAGTTTAGGAATGCTTCCATCCACAAAAATGACTTGGTTTTTAGCCTCTAATGCTCGTCTCGCTGCTCTGCTCCAACTGTGATAGTTGCTACCTTCAAGCAACGGCTACACCAGCACCAGTGTAGGACTGTCACTAGGATGTATATAGTACAGATCCTCCGAAGGATCATTCATTACAGGATTAGAATCAGGAAAATTTGAAGTTGAGGGAGAATGCTGATTGCTATTATTCGAAGCCATAAAAGTACCAAAGTTCATCAAGATCACTCTAATACCATGTGAAAATTCGACAAATACTCGAATCAATCAATCAAAAGAGAACAAATCAAACACAATAGAGAGAAGAAGAAATGAATCAGACTAGAAGAACTCAAACTGCTTGAGAGATTTTCTTATTCGATGCCAAGAATACAATGAAATCATAATCGCTTCTTGTCCTTCGTCTACTGACTATATGAAGAAGAAGAAGTTAAAACATGTGAAAGGACAAGAATGTCCTCCAACCGAATCAATCTAAAATACAACTAAAAGGGTAAAACTGTCAATTCATATGTGTAAACGGTCTGGCACCAAACTCCTTCTTCCGCCCTTTGCAACCGCGCACTACTCCTTGCATCTTCGTTGATTCCATCATGTGCTCCTTCTCATCTCCTCCATCTATCAAACAAACACATCCTCCAATCATCCTAATCGTTGATTGCTTCATTAATCCAACGCTCACCTGTGCTGCTTGACATGGATCACTACATTCAACTGTTAACTTCAGCTTGCTGCTTCTTGCTGGCTACTGCAATTGTCTTCAACAGAGTCAAGGACACACTTTTTTTATTTAGGAATATGATAGAATAAAGCAAAATGACTCACTAAATTCGCTGCACTTCTAATATTGTGAAGTAGCAGTTGATCGACACAGCTTGACGCATCATTATGGGTAATCGAGAAACAACCTATGTGTGTTTCTAACACATGGATATGTTTGCGCACATCTGACCCTCCATACCCCACCATAGGCGGGAGCCTGTAACGCAATGAGGTAATATTGTTGTTGTTGTATATTATAATGTTATTACCGATATGTGTTATATGGTTTATCATAATGTATTCTCCATGTATGAACAATAGTTTATTTTTTGTCTCGTGATTTATGTAGAAGTAAGCCCAGCCAAGGTGTGTCGAGCTTAGCTGAGTTATGTCGGCCCAAGTGTAGAAGTAGTTGTGCTGGAGAAGTAAGAAAAACAAATGGCTGAAGTGAAGCTATGCAGAACTAGGTGTGCGAACATGAGTATAGAAGTGGCCATACTAGGGAGGTTATAGAAGTGGCCGAAGTGAAGCTGTACTGAACTGATGAGGCATTACAGCTTTGCCAATGTGATCAAGGCAAATAAAGGAAGACCTAAGGTGAAGAAGAACACAGAACTATGAGTAGCCAAAGTGAGGAACTGCAACGAAGCTAAGCAAGAATAAAGACGTGTTGAAATGAGGTGACGAGGTGAAGGTGCAACCAGTTAGTCAACGAAGCTAAAGTTGAGTGGCAACACATAGTTATTTACATGTAAATATGGTAGCTCAGGATCCTAACTGTATATTTGTCCGAGTTGAACAAGTAACTAGTCGTAACCTTTGTAGCCGTTAGAAATCTTATCAAGTTACTGTAGGTGAACATGAACTACAGTAGAATAAAGAATAAAGCCGTTAGAGACAAGAAAAAATCTTATAAATGGAAACCACCTTGTAAATTTAAATATCACTTTAATGAATTCTAAATTTTTTGAATCTCGACAGTTCAGTGTATTTTTTATATATCATATACGCACCCAAACAACCCCGCAAAACCGAATCATGCGTTTGAAGATTCTACCGACAGAAGGACAAATGTGATTGATGATTTTCTTTTTGTTCTTTTATGGAAACGATTATTAGAGAGAATGCTTAGTTGACTATCTATTCTAATCATATATTATTTCTGCAAGTTGGAGATCACCTGGTAATTACTAAATGGTCTTGGCCATTACCACATGATGTAAACGCGGGTTTGGCAAATGGCATTTAAATGAAATTCCACCTTTTAAGATAAAAAAAATTGTTGGAAAATTGCAGAGAATATTGGCAACACAAAATTATAGAACAGCCGAGACGTGACGGATTGTCACTGTCCTTAAAGCAATTTTGCCTATACCAAAGAGCAAGGTATACTTCTAGCAAATGCTTCCCAGGATATAACGGCTTACTTCCTTTCTATTGCTCTTAGAGAGAAAGTATTGAACTTGTTTAGTAGAAGAGAATGATAGTGAAAGGTAGAAGAAGAATGCTGCAGAATTTTTTCACAAGAATTCAAGAGTTTTTCATATATATTTTGAAGATAGCAAAGCCTGCTATTTATAGGCTTTGAGACAAGTTCAAAAGACCCTTTTTCTGCAGATTTTTCCTCCATGGATCGGTTATGGACGTTCAATATGAAAGGAGATGTCATTTGGAGAAGAAGATGCATCTTTTGTGAACAGTCGGGTCACATTAGGCGCTTCATGTGACATCGAACGACACATTAGGCGCTTCATGTGACATCGAACGACACATTAGGCGCCTAATGTCACTTCGAACGACTGTACAAACTGACATTAGGCGCTTCATGTCACATTGAACACCTATACAAGGCGTTCGAAGTGTTCTGGAAGTGTTCCCGAACACTTCGAACGCCTACATTAGGCGCTTCAAGTGTCTGGAAGTTTTCCAGAACACTTCGAACGCCTACATTAGGCGCTTAAAGTGTTTGGAACGCCCCCATTTCCTTCCATTCTTCATAAAACACTCCAAACTTCATCCAATCTCCTATCCATAGGTCACATAACACTATACAAGGTTGGATCACAAGATTTAAAGTACTTTTAAGTACTTTTCCAACAATCCCCCACATGATCCAAGCTTTTATAGTTTCAAACGAACGAACATAAACCAATCTTTTCACTATCAAACGAAGATAATGACACATAACGGAGCAGTGACAAACGTCTTGAACTGGCCGGTAGTACAATTTGCAGTTATATAAACGGAAATAGGGTGACAACCGTCTTGAACCACATATTTCACTACTGTTTATATGAACACACAAATGACGTGCCATTATCTAACTTCTTACAAGTTCGCAGTGTGGTGCATTAAAGGCCCTGCACCCAATCCCAGGATTCATAAGCGCTTTTAAGAGTTTTCCAGGCTCTCATAGGAAGCGGTCCCACTTCCACACTTATATAGGTGATATTCATCAAGTGTGTACTGCAGCACACCACCATCCTTGATGGCTATGAATTATCCATTAAGAGATTTACATCTCACCCTCAAACATGCAGAGAGTACTATCCTCGAACATCAACATAGGAAGGGACATATGTGATAGTACTTAACAGAACTCTTCTATGACGTGTTTTTACCACATTGAACTCCGTTTGTAGGATCTCTACTAATAGTGAGTTGGGTTCCTGTCATAGAGAATTCACATCCAACGGAACAAGTCCCATTCCTCTCGATGTTTTAAGAACCATTTTCCGGTTCAACCCTTTAGTTAAGGGATCCGCCAGGTTTAACTCGGTTTTTATGTATTCCAAGTTAACCACCCCAGAACTAATCAAGTCACGCACAATATTGTGCCTCAAGCGGATATGCTGGCTCTTTCCATTATAAATTTTGTTCCTTGCTCGAGCAATAGCTGCCTGTGAGTCACAATGAACAAAAATAGACGGCATAGGCTTAGTCCACAAAGGAATATCAACTAGTAAATTCCTTAACCATTCTGCCTCTGAACAAGCAAGTTCTAAAGCAACAAATTCAGATTCCATTGTTGATTTAGCTTTACAAGTTTGTTTAGAGGATTTCCATGAAATGGCACCACCACCCAAAGTAAACACATACCCGCTGGTGGAGTTTATTTCATCGTTATCTGTGACCCAGTTAGCGTCACAATAACCTTCTAGAACTGCAGGACTACCGGTAAAGGCAAGTCCTAAGTCCATAGTACCCCTTAGATATATCAATAGTCGTTTCAAAGCATCCTAATGCTCTTTACTTGGACTATGAGTATATCTAGCCAAACGATTAACTGAGTATGCAATATCTGGTCTAGTACAATTCATGAGATACATGACACTACCAATGATCTTTGCATACTCGCACTGAGACACACCATCACGTTTATTCTTTTCCAATCTTATAGATGCATCATATGGGGTACTAACAGGTTTGACATCATAATGATTAAATTTTCTCAAAATCTTTTCAACATAATGAGATTGAGAAAGCATATAACCCCCACATTTTTCTATCAATCTAAGACCAAGAATTAAATCTGCTTTTCCCATGTCTTTCATCTCAAAAACAGATGATAGAAACGCTTTAGTACTATTTACAACATGAAGACTTGTACCAAAGATTAACAAATCATCAACATATAAACAAACAATAACACCATCAAGATTCTCAAATTTACTGTAAATGCATCTATCACTTTCATTTACAACATATCCATTACACAACATGGCATTATCAAATTTCTCATGCCATTGCTTAGGTGCTTGTTTTAAACCATATAACGATTTCTTCAACCTACAAACTTTATGCTCTTGTCCTTTTGCTATCATACCTTCGGGTTGTTTCATGTAAATTTCTTCTTCTAAATCTCCATTTAAAAATGCTGTTTTAACATCCATTTGATGTACAACTAACTTATAAATGGAAGCTAACGCTATTAATACTCTAATAGATGTAATCCTAGCAACAGGTGAATAGGTATCAAAGAAATCTATTCCTTCCTGTTGGGTAAACCCTTTAGCCACAAGTCTAGCCTTAAACTTATCAATTGTTCCGTCCGCCTTTAGTTTCTTTCTAAAGACCCACTTGCAACTGATAGGTTTACAACCTCTAGGCAAGTCTACGAGTTCCCAAGTATTGTTGCTAAGTATAGACTCAAGTTCACTATTGATAGCTTCTTTCCAAAACTTAGAGTCTATAGACATTACCGCTTCTTGATACGTTGTGGGGTCATTCTCTAAAATGAATGCAGTGACAAAGTCATTTCCAAAGGACTTTTCTACTCTTTTCCTCTTACTTCTTCTAGGTGAAGTATCATTACTAGACATTTTGCTAGACTCACCTTTTTCAAATTTAGGACTAACTAATGACTCTTTCTTCATAGGAAAAATATGCTCAAAAAACTCAGCATTCTTAGATTCAACGATAGAACCATTATCAACCAACATGAATCTATATGCAGCACTATTTTGAGCATATCCTATGAAAACACAATCATTAGTCTTAGGACCAATTTTACTTCTTTTGAACTCTGGTATACCAACCTTGGCTAAGCACCCCCACACTTTGAAGTAATTCAAGTTAGGTGCGTAACCTCTCCAAAGTTCATAAGGAGTTTTATTGGTCTTTTTATGTGGGATTCTATTCAAGATATGACATGCCGAAAGGATTGCCTCTCCCCACATATTGTTAGGCAAACCTGAGCTTATAAGCATGGCATTCATCATATCCTTAAGCGTTCTATTTTTCCTTTCAGCGACTCCATTAGATTGAGGAGTGTAAGGCGGTGTAAACTCATGTATAATTCCATTATCTTCACAAAATTTTTGCAAAGATAACACATTATACTCACCTCCTCTATCTGTCCTCAATCTTTTAATTTTCCTGTCTAGTTGATTTTCAACTTCATTTTTATACCTGATGAACATGCTTTCAGATTCGTCTTTATGTGCTAACAAGTAAACTCTAGTGTATCTAGAGAAGTCATCAATAAAAGTTATGTAATACTTTTTACCACCTTTACTTGTATAACCTCTAAAGTCACCAAGATCACTATGTATGAGTTCCAACTTATCTGTTGTTCTTTCAACAGATTTAAACGACTTCTTGTGATGTTTTGCTTCTACACAAAACTCACACTTTCCAAAGTCATCTTCACATACATACGAGATTAGGTTGGTGAACTTTAGTCTTTTTAATGCATCTTTATTAACATGTCCTAATCTTGCATGCCAAATATTCAAAGAGTCAACAACGTAAGCAGAACTAGATGCATTCTTATTATTCATAATACACACAGCATCTAATACAAGTAAACCCCCGGAGCAATAACCTTTCCCGACGAACTCCCCATTTCTAGAAAGTATAAGCTTATCAGACTCAAGAACAAGTTTAATGTTAGCCTTGTTCAGTAGTACTCCGGAAATCAAGTTCCTACGCATCGCAGGAACATGCAACACATTGTTCAACTCCAGTCTCTTGCCAGAAGTCAACTTGAGGAGCACCTTTCCTTTACCAAGGACCTTGATACCATGTGCATCTCCCAAGAAAACTTGCTCGCCATCATCTATTTCTTGATATTCAAAAAATAGATCCTTACTGGTAGCAATGTGCTTGGTAGCCCCAGTGTCTACCACCCATTCCGAAGCACTACCGACAAGGTTTACCTCAGATAAGACGACCGCAGCAATGACTTCGTCGGTTGTCTTTGAGAACTCTACCAGATGTGCTTGATTTCTCTGTTGGCCTTTCCGTTGGTTGCATTTAGCCGCTCTGTGTCCAAGCTTTCCGCACACCCAGCACGCTCCTTTCATCTTTTTCTGTCCTTGTCCCTGCACAAATGTCTTACCTTTACCACTGTGCTGAGTCTTTTGTTTCTTGGGTTTGTGCTCCACCACGTTCGCTTGAGAGTTCCTTTCATCTCGTCCATTGTCATCAAGCCGATTATTCTCCTCAATGCGGATGTGCTTGATGACTCCATCCAAGGTCAACTTGGCATCATCATGCTTGCCTCTCTTCTTGTATTTGCTCCAAGAAGAAGGTAGCTTTTCCAACAAGGAGGCTGCTTGAAAAGTTTCATCAACTTTGATGCCTTCTTGCTCCATGTTATCCACCAATTGTTGATATTGGTGGATTTGATCATTGATCGGTATGTGGTCCACCATTTGGAACTTCAGAAACTCGCTGACCACATATTTTCTTTTGCCAACATCTTCAGAACCATATTTGTTCTGAAGTGCTGCCCAAATATCCTTTGCTGACGCAAATTTGACATAAATGTCAAATAGAGAGTTGGAGAGAAAGTGCAGAATGTGTCCTCTACACGTAGTATTGTCAGCATCATACTTTTTGCCTTCTGTTTCATCTGTTGGCCTGTCTTTGGAAAGCACATATGAAACAGAAATCATCTCCAAGAAGAACAACACCTTTGCTGCCCAACGCTTGAAGAATTTACCATATAATGGCTCCATTTTGGACATGTCAGGAACAGGTGCTTGTCTTGTTGCCATATTCACAATAAATTGCTTTAAGATTGTTGAAAAATTGCAGAGAATATTGGCAACACAAAATTATAGAACAGCCGAGACGTGACGGATTGTCACTGTCCTTAAAGCAATTTTGCCTATACCAAAGAGCAAGGTATACTTCTAGCAAATGCTTCCCAGGATATAACGACTTACTTCCTTTCTATTGCTCTTAGAGAGAAAGTATTGAACTTGTTTAGTAGAAGAGAATGATAGTGAAAGGTAGAAGAAGAATGCTGCAGAATTTTTTCACAAGAATTCAAGAGTTTTTCATATATATTTTGAAGATAGCAAAGCCTGCTATTTATAGGCTTTGAGACAAGTTCAAAAGACCCTTTTTCTGCAGATTTTTCCTCCATGGATCGGTTATGGACGTTCAATATAAAAGGAGATGTCATTTGGAGAAGAAGATGCATCTTTTGTGAACAGTCGGGTCACATTAGGCGCTTCATGTGACATCGAACGACACATTAGGCGCTTCATGTGACATCGAACGACACATTAGGTGCCTAATGTCACTTCGAACGACTGTACAAACTGACATTAGGCGCTTCATGTCACATTGAACGCCTATACAAGGCGTTCGAAGTGTTCTGGAAGTGTTCCCGAACACTTCGAACGCCTACATTAGGCGCTTCAAGTGTCTGGATGTTTTCCAGAACACTTCGAACGCCTACATTAGGTGCTTAAAGTGTTTGGAACGCCCCCATTTCCTTCCATTCTTCATAAAACACTCCAAACTTCATCCAATCTCCTATCCATAGGTCACATAACACTATACAAGGTTGGATCACAAGATTTAAAGTACTTTTAAGTACTTTTCCAACAAAAATTACTTGGTAATTGTTGCTATTTTGAATTAATATTTAGGCTTTTTCTTTTAGTTCGAACAGGTTTGAATTAGCCGTTTAACATGATCGAATGTCTCTGTAAGTAGAGAAGATTCCATAACTCATTTTTTGTAATATGTTATAACGCATTAAATAGAAGTATGTCAATGTATATCAACAAACCTAATTAATTTATATGACATTATCTAATTAGACATATGGGACATTCAATAGGATGTAAAATCCTTAGCTGTAAGTATGAGCTGCACAGAAAATGGTTGTCGTTAGCCGGGGTTGGAGGCAGTCTGAAACTTTCAGCCGTCTTACATCCTTCACCACAAGTTAAGCTCACCATCACCAGACGAACCTATTAGTTTTCAAACAAATAAATTCTGAAGAATGTCATTATTAAAACTGGTAATGATACAATGAATATAAATATTGTCATGCCGTTGACTGCTCTAAAGAATATTATAATAATAATACTAATAATAATAATAACAACAACAACAACAATAATATAGTTAATTTTTATGTACAAAACCGGGTCTAACAATTGATTTTGAAGTAATTTAAGAAACTAAAAAAAGCCAAAAATCGAATCTAACCAAATTGGACTGTTAAAACAGTTTTATTATTTGTTTGATTTGGCTTTAGATTCTAAAATTCAAGACTGTTTTAAAACAATTTGGTTTTATATGTAAACAAAAACTGGTGGAACCAAAGTATGTTCACTGTTGAAGGAGCTTTTGGGCAGTGTGAGGAAGATCATGGACATGAGAAGCGTTGTGTTGATATGAACAATACGCAGTTAAATTGATGCAGCAGGTTGTAACCATATGGAGTTAGTATCAAGATCGAAGGTTCAGTTTGTGTGATTGAATAAAGTGGCATATGGAATGGAGGTGTGATGTTGGTTGTGTTAGCCAGCATTCGCAGGAGACAGAGGTAAAGAAGAAGTTGGAACGCGAGAATGTTTAAAAGACCTGTAAAATTACTATTTTGCCCTTTTGTTTGTTGTATGTACAGTCGGTTAAGTGAGGGTAGTTTGGTAATTTTGCATATTCCTTCTTCTTCCTGCATTGTATATAAACCAAGTTACAGTTGTAACCCGGGTAAGACGGTTACAATTTTCAGAAGCTTTCTTCTGCTTATGATTTGCTCTCATTTCCTTAGCTTCTAGTCTCTTCGTCTCTTCTCCATTTGTCCTTTCGTTTATTGAATTTTGTCATGGTATCAGAGCCTAAGAGCTTGTAATCAGTGTGTTTTTCGTTAGCAAGTACTGTGAGTAAACTTCTTTTGTATTTTATTGATTCCCTTGATTTTGATTAGAATGCCATCTCCAAGCAATAATCAGAGTACACCTACTGATAGTCAATCGCAGAATCTAGTGTTTGGATCGAGCGTGAATCAGAATCCAAATGTTGAGAATTTGATGCAAAATCCTTACTATCTACATCTTGGCAATAGTCTTACAACGGTGTTGGCTCAGCCTCCTCTTAATGCTCATAATTTCCATATGTGGAGCCGTACTTTCAGAATGGCACTGCTAGTGAAGAATAAAATAGGCTTCACAGACGGTACAATCCACAAACCTCTGGAAATTGATCCTCAATATTCTGTATGGAGACAGGTGAATTCTATGGTTCAATATTGGATAATGAATTCAGTTTCTCCTTCTATTGCACAAAGTATTATATGGTATGATAGTGCTATTGATATGTGGAATGGCTTGTTGTTAAGATATGGTAGTACATATCCTTTCAGATTGTCTGAATTGCTTGAAAACTTCTATTGTGTTAAACAAGATGTTATGACTGTGTCAAATTACTTCACTAAGATGAAGGTTGTGTGGGAAGAACTTATGGCTTTAAGGCCCGTGCCTTTCTGTAACTGTAGAGGTTGCAGGTGCAATGTAACCGCAGAGATGAGAAGGTATGTTAAGAGCGATTATGTCATCAAATTTGTAAAAGGACTTAACGATAATTTTGATCCAGTTAAGTCTCAGGTTTTTGTGATGACACCTCTACCTGATATTAACACAGCTTTTTCCATGGCTTTGAAATTTGAAAGAAAAGTGTTGTCTGATTCGTCATTGGTTTCTGTGGATGGTAATATTGTACTGATGAATGAGGTGGAGAATTCAGAAGCTATGGCTTCTAATGTATATGTGAAAAGGCAGCAGTCTGGTGGATTTAGGAGAGGAGGTGGCAAGTTTAATTCTGGTGATAATAGGAAGTTTCAATGTACCTATTGTGGTTTGGCAGGAGACACTATTGAGAGATGCTTTAAGAAGCATGGATATCCACCAGGATTTGGTAGTTCCAAGCCTAGAGTTAATATGGCTGAGGTAAACGATGTTCAGGTTGAGAAGAGTATGCGGTCACTCATGCTAACACCTCAACAAAATCATAGGTTGATGAAGCTGTTAAGCAAGCAAGATGATGAATCAGAGGGAGATGCAAAACCTGATGTTCAAAGTGTTGTCTTGTCTGCTCAGGTTGATAAGATGGCAGGTAACACTCATACTATTGCTTTAAATACATTGATTTTAGACTCTGGTGCAACTGATCACATTGCATCCCATCTATCTTCGTTTTCTTCATACAAGCCTGTTAAATGCATTACAATCAAACTCCCTACGAAGTCCACAGTATCAACAACGCACATTGGCACAGTTGCAGTTAGTCCTACTCTGATTCTTAAAGACGTTCTATATGTCCCAGCTTTTTCCTTTAATCTTTTTTCTCTCAATAAACTTACTTCTGATCCTAGTTTACTTATTCAATTCCATTGTGATAATTTTTTTAATTAGGATCAATTGTCCAAGAGGATGATTGGTTCAGCTAAGCTGTCCTGTGGTATATACTATCTTCAAGGTACTACTGTGGTGAATCCTAGTCCTGTTTGTCTTCCCACAGAGTCATTTGATTCAAGCAGCTACTTATGGCACTGCAGGCTAGGACATGCTTATGTTCCTAGAGAAAAAAGAGCTGCATAAATATGATAGTTCAATAAAAGTATTGGATTCTGTTGTTCCTTGTTTTGTTTGCCCCTTAGCTAAACTTAGGAAATTTCCCTTTCCCGTTTCTTCTTTTGTAATTGAGAATCCCTTTGACTTGATTCATGTTGATATTTGGGGACCTAATAAAAATCCCACACTGTTTGCTCAAAGATTTTTTCTTACCATCCTTGATGATTATAGTAGATATACTTGGATTTATCTGTTGAAACCCAAGTCTGAGGTCAGGCCCTTACTACAGAATTTTGCCCAACTTGTTGTCACTCAGTTTGAGAAAGCCATTAAAATTCTTAGGATAGACAATGGCCAGGAGTTTGACATGCCTGATTTTTACTTAAAGCATGGCATGATTCATCAAACAATCTATGTATACACACCACAACAGAATGGTTTAGTTGAAAGGAAACACCAACATATACTTACTGTGGCACGTTCCTTAAAGTTTCAGGCAAGCTGGCCTATGCCTCACTGGGGCTTTCCCATTACACATGCTGTTTACCTTATTAACCGAATTCCAACCCCTATATTACATCACAGAACTCCTTTTGAGATGTTGTATCAACAAAAACCTATGTATCAACAGCTCAAGGTGTTTGGTTGTTTAGCATATGCATACAACCATTCACCTAACAAGACAAAGTTCACTCCCAGGGCCATCAAGTGTGTCTTTCTAGGATTTCCATCTTCTACCAAAGGCTATTTGCTGCAAAATCTTAAAACCAAAGACATGCTCATATATAGGGATGTTCAATTTGTTGAACATCACTTTCCCTTCGTCTCCTTTAAATCTTCTCTAAGCACAAGCACAAGCTTTCCTCCGCCAAACGCTCAACCATGCTCCAACCCACCTGTCATCATTTCATCGCATTCTGAACCTACACAAAGTGTCCATGCCAACCAGATTCCTCCAATTCCCTCACTGCATCCTGGTTCATCTTCTTCTGTGCCATCCCAATCTTCTACTGATTCTACTCCTTCACTTTCAGCACAAGACTCCATGTCTGGCAGTTCCTCTCCTCTCTTTGGTATTGACATTCCTCTCTCCATCAACCCAAAAGATCAACAGTTGCTTCATGATCCTAATATTCCACATTTCTCTGCACCTGATATTCTTTCAAGACCCATCAGGCAAAGGCATCCTACAGCTTATCTCCATGACTATCATTGTAATCACCTGGCTTCCTCTGTCAGCCGCCTTCCTAAATATCCTTTGCAGAATCATTATTCCTTGCATCAATTGACACCAAGTTATAAAAAGTATGTGCTTAACACTAGTGTGCAGCAAGAACCTACATCCTATCACCAAGCAGCACAGTCAGCTCATTGGCAACAGGCTATGCATATGGAGTTGGCAGCACTAGAAGCAAATTACACTTAGTGCTTGATGTAGTTACCTAAAGGAAAGAAGTCAATTGGCTGCAAATATGTATATAAAATTAAGAGAAATGCTGATGGAAGCATTGAGAGATACAAGACAAGGCTGGTTGCAAAAGGGTATACACAGCAGGCTGGTGTTGATTATGGTGACACATTTTCTCCAGTGGCTAAGATAACCACTGTTAGACTGATATTGGCATTAACATCCATCACAAACTGGCACATTCACCAGTTTGAGTGAACAATGCCTTCTTGCATGGAGATTTACATCAAGAGATTTACATGACATTACTTGAAGGTCTACCATCTCCTACCCCTGGCACTGTCTGTAGGCTTACTAAGTCACTTTATGGTTTGAAAGAGGCCAATAGGCAATGGAATAAGAAACTCACTCAGGTTTTGACATCTAATGGGTACATTCAATCTAAAAATGATTACACCACGTTCATCAAGGAAACCACAGATGTGTTTCTGGTTCTCCTAGTGTATGTTGATGACATCCTTGTGGCTAGTGACCCTCTTCTTGCAATTCGAAATCTCAAAATCATCTTGCATCAGACCTTCAAGATTAAAGACTTAGGGCCACTCAAGTACTTTCTAGGCTTAGAAGTTGCCAGGTCTCAGGGGGATTGTACTGTGCCAGAGAAAATACACACTGGAGTTGCTTCAGGAGACTGGATCCCTGGCTTCTAAGCCTACCAAGAGTCTATGGAGCAAAATTTGAATTTGGCTCATAATGATTCAGATGTTATAGATGATATGTCAGGATACAGAAGGTTGATTGGAAAGCTATTGTATCTGACTATCACTAGACCAGATATTACCTATGCAGTACAACAGCTTAGCCAGTTTCTTGATGTTCCCACTACTATACACTTCAAGGCAGCTCAGAGAGTATTGAGATATTTGAAAGGCATGCCAGGACAGGGTTTTTTGTATCCTAGCATAGGTGATTTGAAGCTTACAAGATTTTCTGATTCAGACTGGGCAGGTTGTTTTGAAAGAGGGAGGTCTGTAACCGGTTATTGTGTATTACTTGGAAGTTCCCTGATTTCTTGGAAAGCAAAGAAGCAGACGACAGTTTCCAAGTCATCTTCAGAAGCTGAATATAGAGCTCTTGCCTCAACCACATATGAGGTGGATTCTCTATATGTTGAAAGAATTGAATGTTAAGCATAGTGAACCAGTTGATATCTTTTATGACAATAGAAGTGCCATTTATATTGTTGAAAACCCAGTGTTTCACGAGAGGACCAAACATATTGAAATTGATTGTCACATTGTAAGGGACAAATATCAAGAAGGCATTGTTAGACCTGTACCCATTAACACTCATTTGCAGCTTGATGATATCTTTACAAAAGCAGTTGATTCTCGTAGGTTGTGCATCCTGACTGAGGCTTTGGGAGTCTGTAATATATTTGCTCAGTCAGGATTGAGGGGGGGGGGTGTTGGAGGAGCTTCTAGGCAGTGTGAGGAAGATCATGGACATGAGAAGCATTGTGTTGATATGAACAATATGCAGGTAAATTGATGCAGCAGGTTGTAACCACATGGAGTTAGTATCAAGATCGAAGGTTCAGTTTTTGTGATTGAATAAAGTGGCATGTGGAATGGAGGTGTGGTGTTGGTTGTGTTAGCCAGCATTCGCAGGAGATAGAGGTGGAAGAAGAAGTTGGAACGCGGGAATGTTTAAAAGACCTGTGAAATTACTATTTTACCCTTTTGTTTGTACTATGTACAGTCGGTTAAGTGAGGGTAGTTTTGTAATTTTGCATATTCTTTCTTCTTCCTGCATTGTATATAAACCGGGTTACAGTTGTAACCCGGGTAAGACAGTTACAATTTTCAGAAGCCTTCTTCTGCTTATGATTTGCTCTCATTTCCTCAGGTTCTAGTCTTTTCATCTCTTCTCTATTCGTCCTTCCGTTTATTGAATTTTGTCATTCACTGACGGGTTAATCCACCTCAACCTGCCAACTTGGCAGAGCAGGTGTAGATTTACCTTCTAAAACCCATCAATTTGCTAATCCAAAACTAATGGGCTAACTACACCTGACCTACCAATCTCACACTCCAGGTTCAAATTTGTTTTTTGAAACCCGCCTATCGTTACATGTTTAGCAGCCCTAAACTTTGTTCTCAACTCCCAATACTAAAATAACTAAAATTCATCGAGAGAATGTTCCTTATTTATTGTATCATAACAGCACAACCAGATCCAACTCAAATTTACTAAAACTTTAATTAGGAAAAAGAAAGGGCTCGTGTGGACCATTAAACTATAATTAAATACAATAACCAAATCTTTTCACTCCTAATAATCATCGGGAGACACAGCAAGATGTTGGTGAAGATTGTAAAATTGATTGTTCTAATCAAATTTTCAAGAAGCAAAGAAGAAATTGATATGAAAGGAGATGATTTTCATAGAGAAAAAATAGAACCAAATTGGTTATTCAATAAACCGGGTTCAATTTATGTCCATGACCCGCTTTTATACATTTGAATCAGGAGAGAAATAAGACACGAGAAATGACCTTTCTACCCTTACTAACTGCCTACATATAAAAGAAAATACAAGGGTATAACTATCTTTTCACATATTTAAACTGCCTCCCACCTGCAGCTTCTTCTTCTCCGAATACTCCTTCCTTCTCTGACGTCAACTTCTGCGATATTTTTGGGATCCTTCACGTGACGACTAACAGAAGTCTAAACACGGATTGCCAGCTCATCATCTTATGATCCTGACCTTCAATCCATCATTTAATCCAACGATGACACCTCAATCAATGCTACTTCTTGTCGGATTGTGCTTTCACCCAACTTTACACTTTCAGCACCTGCTGCAACACCCCCCCAAAACCTGACTTACCAAAGACATTCTTACCCCCATAGTCGTAGTCAGGTTTCACACTGTCGTGGCATCTAATGCTTTTATAAGGACGTCAGCCAGCTGAAACTCGGACTTGATAGGCATACGATGTATCACTCCTTGCTGATATTTTTTTCGGCACAATGTGACAATTAATTTCAATTTGTTTTATTCTCTCATGAAACAGGGATTCTCCAAAATATAGATGACATTCTTATTATCACAAAACAATTCAACTGGCCTCGACTACTTTATACCCAAATCATTCAATTATTATAGAAGCATTGTACTTCACACGTTTCCATTGCCAAGTCTCTGTATTCTGCTTTAGACGAGGACTTAGACAAAGTGTGTTGTTTCTTAGCCCTCCAGAATATCAATAAATTGCCCAGGAACATGCAATACCCTGTAACAGATTTCCTTGTCTCAATACATCCTCCCCAATCAGATCAGCAAATGCTTTTAACTCCATCTTGCCATTGCAAGGATAAAAGATGCCTTAGCCTGCTGTCCCTGTTAGGTATCTCAACAATTTGCGTGCTGCCTTGAGGTGTAACTCTGTAGGCTTGTCCAAAAATTGACTTAGCTGCTGGACTGTGAATGAGATTTCTGGTCTTGTGATGGTAAGATATAACAACTTGCCTATATGCCTTCTGTACTCTGACACCTCCACTATAAGTTGTGAATCATCATGAGCTAACTTAGAATTCTGCTCCATAGGACTTTTTGCAGGTTTTGAGCCCAAGAAAGCTGTTTGTTCTATCAGTTCCAACGCATACTTCCTTTGAGAAATCATGATCCCCCTGTGACCTAGTCATCTCAATGCCAAGAAAATACTTAAGAGAGCCTAAGTCTTTAATTTTGAATGCTTGATGCAATGCCTCCTTAAGCATTGTAATTTGTAATAGTGAATTGCTAGCAACAATATATCATCTACGCAAACTAAAATGACCAAAAATGTAGTGCCTGTCCATTTGATGAACATAGTGTAATCATTTTTGGATTATGTATAACCCTGACTAGTAAGAAACTTGGTCAATTTAAGGTTCCATTCTCCACTGGCTTGTTCCAATCTATAGACGGATTTATGTAGTTTACAAACATTGTTGTTTTCAAGGGCATCAATAACCTCGGGCAAGGTCATATAGATTTCTTGGCTTATGTCACCATGTAGGAAGACATTATTCATATCCAGTTGATGTACATTCCATTGCTTCAAGGCAGATATAGCTAAAAGTAATCTGGCAGTAGTTAGCTTGGCAACAGGAGAAAAAGTGTATGTGTAATCAATACTTAGTTGTTGTATGAAGCCTTTTGCCACAAGTCCAGCCTTGTACGTTTCTATGCTTCTATCAGGTTTGTATTTCACCTTGTAAACCCATTTGCAGCCAACAGGATTCTTGCCAGCAGGAAGAGGAAATAGAGTCTAGGTATCATTGGCTTTAAGTGCAGCTAACTCCATTTACATTGCCTTCTTCCAATCAACAGATTTGGCTGCTTCTTGATAAGATGTTGGCTCCTGTGGCACACTAATATTAAGAGCATATGTTCTATATTTAGGTGTTAGTGAATCAAAAGACATGTATTCCTCAATAAGGTAAGGAGTGCAAGGTACAGAATGTGAAGGTAAGGAAGTGTCAGAAGAGAATTTAGACAGAAGACCATAATAGTAGTCCTTAAGATAGCTAACATGTTTTTTGGCTCTTATAGTCCTAGAGTTTTCATTTTGAGGCAGTGGTAAAGGTAGATGGACTTCAAGGCCAATACACGGGTGAAGATCAAGCTGAGGTGTGATAGTGTTAGGCGTATTGGAATCATCTGAAGTTGTTTCTGAAGTTTCAGGAGTCTGATGGTGGAATGGAGTCCTAAGAGATGATGAAGAGGGTATATATATGAATGGATGTTCTGCTGAAGAGTGCAAAGGATCAAAAATTTCGACAAACGACCTTGTAATGTCATGTGGCATACTTGTAGATGTGATTGGATATGGCAGATTTAAGGAGAAATCAGCAGCAAATAGAAAAGTATGTTCATGAAACTAAACAACTCTAGAGATAAAAATTGTCTTTGTAACAATATTCAATAATAGATAACCCTTAATATGATAGGGTAACCCAAGATAAACTCATGGAACAGCTCTTGGTTCAAACTTAGTCTTCTGTGGGGAAGTGTTGCTGGCAAATGCCAGGCAACCAAAGACTTTAAGACCTTGATATGAGTGTACAATCTTAAAAAAGCATTGATAGGGTGTATGTTGTTTTAGTAATGGTGTAAGTAAAATGTTGATCAAGTGTATTGCATATTGGACACAAAATCCACAATAACCAATAGGTATGTTGGCTTGGATTTTAAGGGCTCTAGCTGTACTAAGTATATGTTGATGTTTGCGTTCAACAACTCCATTTTGCTTTGGAGTGTTGACACAATTGGTTTTGGTGTATGATGCCTTTATCCATAAAGAAATGGTCCACCATAAACTCTTGACCGTTATAAGTCCTTATACACTTAATACTCTTATTAAACCGGTTGAAGACATACTGATAAAAAATTTCAATAATATGTCTGGTTTGTGACTTCTATTTGAGCAAATATATCCATGTATATCTTGTATGATCATCAACAATTGTAAGAAAGTAATGTTGGCCATACACAGTAGGGTGTTTATAAAGACCCCAAATATCAATGTGCAAAAGAGCAAAGGAAGATTTAGAAATAGATTCGGACACAGGTAAAGGTTCTCTTCATCTTGGCTAAAGGACATATGGTACATTTATATATGCTTTCATGTGCAGACACATGATTATCAACGTTCTGCACTTCTTTTATTCTAGGAATTGGGCATATGACCTAATCTATAATGCCACAACATGGAAGGATATGAAATTTGAACAGTGACTGACAAGCAGTTAGAAGAGCTGGCTGACTATTTAGGAACTTTTTTGGAGGTAGTACAAGCCTCTATCTTGTTAAGCTGAACCAATCGTCTTCAGGGATACAAGTTCCTGAATGACACAATAATTTCTCAAGAACTGTATAAGCAAGGAAGGGATAGAGAGAAGTTTGCTGAGTGAAAGAATGTTATAAGCAAAATAAGGAACATACAGCACATTGTGAATAATCAGGAAGGAGTTTATAACGATTGATTCAATGTGTGTAGCTAAGATTGACATATTATTAGGCAACTTATTGAACACATATTCAATTGGTTTGTAAGAATGGAATAAACTAAGGTTACAAGCTATATGATCAGTGGCACCTAAATCTAGAATCCATACGTTCAGATTATTAGAGTGACATTTACCTTTATCATTACCTAGGAGAGCAGACATCACTATCCTTTGAATTCCAGCAAGCTTTCAATGAGCTAAGGCAGACTGTCCTCCATCATTCACGTTCAATATCGTTATGAGCCTTTGAGTTTGCTCTGGTGTAAGCAAAGGTGCTTGGTATGTCCTGCTCCCTTGATCCATCTGCGCAGGATCACAATCTCCACCAACCACCTTAGTTAGATTCACTTGACTCTTGGACTTGAAACATGGGGGACATCAATGTTTCTTATAGCATCTCTGTTCAACATACTCAATCATTCCACAATGTGTACACAGGAGTCTCTTACAACCATCAGGAAGAATCTTCCACTCCCC
This sequence comes from Eustoma russellianum, assembly GCA_036186865.1. Taxonomy (NCBI): domain Eukaryota; kingdom Viridiplantae; phylum Streptophyta; class Magnoliopsida; order Gentianales; family Gentianaceae; genus Eustoma; species Eustoma russellianum. The sequence goes on from AP025050.1 coordinate 33,496,453, forward strand.
CTTCGATAACCATTCCTTCTACCCCTGCCAATGTATGTATTAACATTGGCAGCCAAATTCACAATGTCAAAACTCTTTGTCGCAAACGTTGGATTGTTATTGAAAGAGCCTTGAATGTTCAAACCATTCAACTTCCTCTCATATTTCAAATACATTGCAAATACAACGTCAATCTTAGGTAATGGAGTCATTACAAATACTTGTGACTTGACAGAATCAAGCTCCTCATTCAACCCCTTTAGGAACTTTACAACATATTCAGTTTTCACAAATTCATGCATATTGATTCCTACATCACACCTACAACCATGACATTTACACATTGGAATATGCCTCAATGCCATCATCTCCTCCCACAACACCTTCACTTTAGTGACATAGTAAATCTGACAGCTTAAAGGCATTTACTGTACTATATCAACATTTTAAGTCATTCCAAACCTCCAGTGCACTATCATACCGTATGACACTGTGCGCAATAGTAGGTAAAGAATCTTAATTTTATGCCCATGACCCCCTTTTATACATTTGAATCAGAAGGGAAAGAAGACACGTGAAATGATCTTTCTACCCTTACTAATTGCTTTCATATAAAAGAGAATACAAGGGTATAGTTGTCTTTTTGCATATTTAAACTTCCTCCTGCCCTGCACTTCTTCTTATCTGACCACTCCTTCCTTCTCTGACGTGCTGCTTCTGCGATATTTTCGGGATCCTTCACATGACAGCTAACAGAAGCATTGACACGGATTGCCAGCTCATCATCTCACCATCCTAACGTTCAATTCATCATTTAATCCAACGATGACTGTTCAATCAATGCTACTTTTTGCCGGATTGTGCTTTCTCCCAACTTTACACTTTCAGCACTTGCTGCAACAAAGTTGATGAAATGTGCAGCTAATTTTGGTTAGTTTGAGAAATGGGATTGAGAAATCCACATAAAATACTTGGGAAGCTTGCGATGCTAGAATGAAAGGCTCGTCATGTGACCTTATATGTGCAAAATTCACCAGTGTGAATCTTTTATGCATTCGACACATGCTTTGGAGTCTTAACAAGGCTTTTTTGGCCATCCCGAGCCATTAATATCGTTTTCTCGGAGTTAATATTTAGGCTTTTCTTTTAGTTAGTAAAGGTTTGAATTATCCGTTTAACATGATTATTGAACGTCATGATTTCATAACTCATTTTTTATCATATGTTATATCGCATTAAATTGAAGTATGTCAATGTATATTCAACACACCTAATTAATTTATATGACATTATCTAATTAGACATATGGGACATTCAATAGGATGTAAAATCCTTAACTGTAAGTATGAGCTGCACAGGAAATGGTTGTCGTTAGCCTGTGTTGGACCCAGTCTTAAACTTTCAGCCGTCTTACATCCCTCACCACAGGTTAAGCTCACCATTACTAGACGAACCTTTTAGCTTTCAAACAAAGAAAGTCTAAAGAATGTCATTATTAAAACTGGTAATGATACATTGAGTATAAATTTTGTCATGACTGTGACACAACAGAAGACTTATGTATTAGAAAACAAAAGGGAAACGTTCCTCGTTGACTGCTCCCAAGAATATAATAATAACAACAACAACAACAATATAGTTAATTTTTATGTGAGACGTTTGTAACTAGTTCCCATAGCTAAACTAAAGTTGCAAATGCTCCCTTAACTGGTTGTTTAGGCATTTTCTCCTGACACATTATATCAAATGGGAAAAAAAGCTCACAAGAATGTTTAAGTTTTTATATAATGCTTTTATTGAAAATTTTCCTCATTTATATTTTCATCTGTTTATTTCATTTATGAAAACCGAAAACCATTTGCAAGTGTGGCGGTCGACCGCCATTTTTTGTGTAGACCACCGTGATGAATTTCAGCAAATGTTGTTTGCGGTTATCTCGATCGTTGTTGCATGGGCCGCTAGATAGCGGCATAAAACATGGATTTTTATACGCCATTTTAGATCTAGATCTTCTTCTCTATCTTTCTCCATTTCTCAAACATAATTTTTTCTCTTTTCTTTCTTCTCTTTTTCATTTTAGTAGATTAGAGAGGAGATGTAGATGTTCTTCATCTCCTTCACTGTTGAAGGAAGCCTTCATCAGCATACCAATGCAGTAGGCAGAGGTGAAGGTAGCAGTAAACAAACACAATCTGCAGAAATTAGCTCAGAATGAATCTTGTACGTGTGATTGATGTTATGATCAAAGGCTGGGATTGATTATTAACGAGGATCGAAGGCTGGATCAAGGATGCATGAGATGCTGCATCAGCAAAGTACTAGAGAAGAAAGTTGAAGAAGAAGGAATGCGCGGGAGGTTTAAAACATGAGTAAAATAAAATTCTAGCCCTTGTGGTGTGACTTGTATCGTTTTGATAGTAAGGGTAGTCTTGTAATTTTGAGCATGTAATTCAATTGGAGCATTTTGTATAAACCAGATTGCAACTGCACCCGAGAATGATAGTTAATTTTGAGCAAGAAATTCTCTCTATTATGTTATTCATTCTCCTCGTTTTCACCTTCGTTCAACTTCTCTTTCTTTCCTCATTTGATTGCTTGTTTCAATTTGTCATGGTATTAGAGTAGATTGGTGATTGTGATTAACATGTTGGTGAGAGTATAGTAATTGAATTTTTTTTAATCCAGTTGATTTTGAATTTTGTTTGTAATGGCTTAATCAAGTAGTAATCGGAGTGCACCAGTGGATAGTTACTCGCAGAATGTGATGTTCGGAACAAGAGGAAGTCAGAATCAACTTCTTAAGAATCCATTGCAGAATCCTTACTATTTGCATTCTGGTGATAGTCTTGCAACTGTATTGGCCCAACCTTCATTGAATGCTCATAATTTTCACACCTGGAGCCGTACTTTCAGGATGACGTTGCTGGTGAAGAACAAAATAGGCTTTATTGATGGGACAATCCCAAAGCCACTAGAGATTGATCCTCAGTATCCTATCTGAAGACAAGTTAATTCTATGGTACAATCTTGGATAATAAATTCTGTTTCCCAATCTATTGCGCAAAGTACTATGTGGTATGATGGTGCTGTTGATATATGGAGTAATTTAACTCTGAGATATGGTAGTACAGATCCTTTAGACTCTCTGAACTATTAGAGAATTTTTATTGCATTAAGCAAGATATCTTGTCTGTGACTGATTACCTTACCAGGATAGAGGTTGTTTGGGAAGAGCTCATGGCTTTAAGACCTATACCTGCCTGTAACTGTAGGGGTTGTAGATGTAATGTGGCTGCAGAGATGAAGAAGTTTGTTGAGAATGACTGTGTTATCAAGTTTATTAAAGGCCTTAATGACAATTTTGATCCAGTTAAATCCCAAGTGTTTGCAATGACACCTTTAATTGATATTAACACTATTTTTTCTATGGCTTTGAAGTTTGATAGAAAAGTTATGTCTAATGCTTGTGTGAATCTTTTTGATGGTAATACTGCTTTGCTAAGTGATGTGGAAAAATAAGAAGGCCTGGTTGCTAGTACATATGTAAAAAGGCAACAGACTGGTGGGTACAAGAGAGGCAGTGGTAGGTTCTCTCCTAGAGATAATAGATGCTTTCAAGCACGCATTGTGGTATATTGGGGCATACAATTGAGAGATGTTATAAGAAACATGGATATCCCCATGGCTTTGCTGGTTTCAAGCCTAGAGTTAATATGACAGAAGCAGTTGATATAGAACCTGAGGTTGCTCAAGCTGAGAAGAGTGTTCAGTCCATGGTGCTGACTCCTCAACAGAATCAGAAAATGTTGAATTGACTGAACAAGCATGAGGATAGTTCAGAAGGGAGGTGCAGGGTCTGTTGTCATGTCCGCTCAGGCTGTTAAGATGGCAGGTAACACTCCTACTAATACTTTAAACACATGGATTTTGGATTCTGGTGCAACTGATCACATTGTGTCTCATTTGTCCTTGTTTTCCTCTTACAAACCTGTTAGCCACATTTCTATCACGCTACCTACCAAAATGACAGTGGCAGCAACACATATTGGCACAATTGTTGTTAATTCCTCTTTATTTCTCAAAGATGTTTTGTATATTCCAGTTTTTGCTTTCAATCTTTTATCCCTTAGTAAGCTTAATTTTGATCCTAGCTTACTTATTCAGTTCCATTGTGATACTTGCTTGATTCAAGATCAATTGTCCAAGAGGATGATTGGTTCAGCTAAGATGTCCCATGGCTTATACTATCTAAAAGGCACTATTGTTTTGAATCCCTTGCCAGTTTGTGTTGCTGCAAAGGCTTCTGACACAGCCAGTATGCTATGGCATTGCAGGTTGGGGCATGCCTCAGCACCAAAAATAAAAGACATACAGAACTATGATGCTTCAGTGTAACACAAGAACTTGCTACCCCTTGTTCTATTTGTCCCCTAGCTAAAGTTAGAAAGCTTCCCTTTCCAGTTTCAATTTCAATGTCTAAAAATATTTTGATCTTGTACATGTTGATATTTGGGGGCCAAATAGGCACCCCAAATTGTATGCCCAAAGATTCTTCCTTACTATTGTGGATGATTGCAGTAGATATACTTGGGTCTACTTGTTGAAATGAAAATCTTAAGTCAAACCTTTATTACAAAATTTTTGTCAGCATGTTGCCACTCAATTTGATAAAACCATTAAAGTCCTAAGAATAGATAATAGCCAGGAATTTAATATGCCTGAATTTTATTTGAAGCATGGCATGATACATCATACTAGCTGTGTACATACACCCAAACAAAATGGTTTGGTGGAAATAAAGCATCAACATATACTTACAGTTGTACGGTCCTTGAAATTTCAGGCACATCTGCCTGTGTCTTACTCGGGCTTTAACATTTTACATGCTGTATACCTCATTAATCTCATACCAACTCCTGTTCTCCATCATAAAACACCTTTTGAGCTTATGTATCAAACCAAACCTATCTATCAGCACTTTACGATGTTTGGCTGTCTAGCACATGCTTACAATCAGTTGCCACACAAACAAAAATTTACTCCCACGACCATCAAATATCTGTTCCTAGGCATTCCTTCTGCTACAAAAGGCTATGTCTTGCAGAACCTTGAAATCAAAGGTATTTTTATATCCAGAGATGTTCAATTTGATGAACACCATTTTCCCTTTGCTTCAATTTCAAACCCCACACCCACTCAGTCACTTTCTCAGACAGACTTGAACTCACCTACCTTCCAGTCTGATTCTCCATCTTTTCTACATCTTGTACTAACCAGTCATTCTCCTACATATTCTTCACACAGTCCTTTTACGTCCGTTTCTCCTCTTCAGTCATCACCTTCCACATTACCACCATCTCCTGCCAACACAACCACATCAGCTCCTCCTGGCTTTACCTTAGACATCCCTCTTATTATTAACCCAGAGGATCAACAACTTGTTTCAGATCCTAATATTCCTCGTATCTCAGAACATGTATCCTCAACTAGGACAATCAGGCAAAGACAGCCACTTGCCTATCTTCATGATTATCACTGCAATCAGCTTACCTCATCTACTTCTTTAATTGCTTACTCCTAAATATCCTCTTGAGTCTCACTATTCATTGCATCAGTTGACACCCAATTGCAAAAATTATGTGCTTAACATTACTTTGCAGCAAGAACCTACATCTTATCACCAGGCAGCACAGTCAGTTCATTGGCAGAAAGCCATGCGAGATGAGCTAGCAGCCTTAGAAGCTAATAATACTTGGAGCTTGGTCTAGTTACCTATAGGTAAGAAACCCATTGGTTGCAAATAGGTATATAAGATCAAGAGGAAGGCTGATGGGAGCACTGAACGTTATAAGGCTAGGTTGGTTGCTAAAGGATACACTAAGCACGCTGGTGTTGGTTATGGTGATACATTCTCTCCTGTAGCTAAGATGACCGCTGTCAGGATCCTACTTGCATTGGCCTCTCTCAAAAATTGCATGTCCACTAATTTGATGTTAACAATGCTTTTCTCCATGGAGATTTATATCAAGAAATCTATATGACCCTGTCTGAGGGAGTGCCTTCTCCTGCTCCTGCTACAGTCTGTAAGCTCACCAAGTCATTGTATGGTTTAAAGTAAGCCAGCAGGTAATGGAATGAGAAGCTTACCCAATTCCTGTTGTCCACTGGCTATAGGTAGTCTAAGCATGATTATACTATGTTCATCAAAGAAACTTCAAGCACCTTCCTTGTTCTCCTGGTCTATGTAGATGATATACTTGTGGCTAGTGACTCTCTCTCTGAAATTCAAGGTCTGAAGGATAAATTCCATCAGGTATTTAAGATAAAAGACCTAGGGCCTCTCAAATACTTTCTAGGCTTAGAAGTGGCCAGGTCTCAGGGGGATTGTATTGTGTCAAAGAAAGTACACCTTGGAGTTACTGTAAGAAACTGGAATCCTGGCTTCTAAGCCTGCCAGGAGTCCCATGGAGCAGAACTTATAATTGGCACACAAGGATTCAGAGCCGATAGAGGACGTATCTGGTTACAGAAGGATGATTGGGAAGTTATTGTAGCTAACTATCACCATACTTGATATCATATATGCAGTACAACAGCTCAGTCAGTTTCTTGATATTCCTACTATTTTAAACCTCAAGGCAGCACAGAGAGTGTTAAGATACCTGAAAGGTACACCAGGGCAAGGCTTTTCTACCCCAATGCAGGTGACTTAAGGCTCACAGGTTTTTCAGACTCACACTGAGGAGGGTGTTCAGAGAGCATAAGGTAAGTGACAGGATATTGCGTGATGCCTGAAAATTCATTGATATCTTGGAAGCCTAAGAAGTAGACTATAGTCTCTAAATCTTCATCAGAGGCTGAATATAGAGCTCTTGCCTCAACAGCTTGTGAGGTGCAATGGATATGCTAAAGGATTTAAAGGTTGAGCATGGTGAGCAGTTGATCTATTCTGTGATAATAGGGGTGCCATTTACATTGTGGGGAATCCAGTGTTGCATGAGAGAAATAAACATATAGATTAGATAAATACCAGGAAGGCATTATCAAGTCTATGCCCATTAGTACTCAGCTGCAGCTTGCTGATATCTTTACAAGGGTAGTGGATTCGCAAAGACTAAGCATCCTGACTGAGACTTTGGGGGTTTATAATCTGTTTGCTTAGTCAGGATTAAGCGGGAGGGGGGGGGGGGGAGGGGGTTGAAAGAAGCCTTAATCAGCATATCAATGCAGTAGGCAGAGGTGAAGGTAGCAGCAAGAAAACACAATCCGCAAAGAGTAGCTCAGGATGAATCTTGTACGTGTGATTGATGTTATGATCAAAGGCTGGAATTGATTATTAACGAGGTTCGATGGCTGGATCAAAGATGCAGGAGATGCTGCATTAGTGAAGTAGCATGTAAGGAGGTTGAAGGAGAAGGAACACGTGGGAGGTTTAAAACATGAGTGAAATGACATTTTAGCCCTTGTGGTGTAACTTGTATCACTTTTATAGTAAGGGTAATCTTGTAAGTTTGAGCCTGTAATTCAGTTGGAGCATTTGGTATAAACCGGGTTGCAACTGCACCCGAGAATGGCAATTAATTTTGAGCAAGAAATTCTCTCTATTAAGTTGTTCATTCTCCTCGTTTCCACCTTAGTTCAACTTCTCTTGCTTTCCTCTTTTTATTGCTTGTTTCATTTTTGCCATCAACCTTCATTTTCTGCCATTGCAACTATCTTTGAAGACTTAAAAAGCTTGGATTTGGAATCTACCTTCATTTTCATCATGGAAGCTTTCTTCTTCATGCGTAAGTTTCTTCTCTCTTGTTTTACTTTGATAACAGTAGCTTAAGCTTTTTTCTTATCTTGTTGAATTTTTGGGCTTGAATAAAAGGATGTCTGGTGTTAATATTGTTTTGAGTAGTATTTGATGAAGTATTTGAATAATCTATTTGTTACAGATATTTATGATGATACATTGCTAGGTTTAAGAAATCTTGGCTTAGTTTTTCACAATCTATTGTATGATTGATCAGATTAAAAGTTCTTTTGTACTTGGTTGTACTATGCAAATAGGTTGAGTGTTATATTTTGATTTAAGTTAGATTCTAACTTTAGATCTTTAGATTAACTATCTAATAAGGTTAATGTTGAGTATTTCAAGAACCAATGAGTTGTTAGTTTAATAATCATAAGTGTGTAGTTGTTTAATCTAAGTCAATGAGGCTAAAACAAGTTTTTTTTAACTATTTACATTAGGAAAATCAAGTGTGAGAAGTCTCACTTATTTACCTCATATATGAATTCAATTTCTATTCTAACTGATTTCTAGACCGATGAATTTGATAAAGAGCCAAGAACGGATACTAGATGAGGATATCTCTTTAACTGACATGTGTTAGTTACTTTATTTTAATTAATTCTTAATTAGATGATAAACAATTTTCTCAACTATTGATTAGCGTAATTTAACTTGGTTAGTCTATAACAAAAAGAATCATCGTTCTTTGTGCAATCGACTAAGACTTGCTTTGACTACTTCAGTAAGGAGAAATTTTTGCACATGTGATGCTTTATACCGTAGGAAATGTTATTGACAAGCTTAGAAATTTTGTTTGTTAATGTTTGACATAATAATCAAAATTTATATAGGATTTATTAACCAGTTTATAAATATTTTCCAGTTTATAAATATTTTTTTTCTATTGTATCTTAGTTGTTTTCATATTGTTTTAGATTAGTATTCGTAATTTTATTTTCAAGCATACTTTCTGTAAATAAAATAGTTAGAATGTGTTAAAATATCAGGAGACATACAGGGTGAAATTCATCCCACAATATTCAACCTGTCTTAGACAAAACCTGGTCAAATGAAAGCAAGTCATTTTTTTTTAAGATTACTATACATTACTGAATAGAGCATGTGGGTCGGCATGTAGACCTACAAGTAAGACTATTGTATGGGTCGAATCCCCTTAATACCTTAATTTCTTATTTTAACCAAAAAAAATCAAGTCAATTTCACGCAACATAAATATGTGATTCCAAATGCAACGCTTAGGTTCCCGATCAATCAGGTTGATCAACTGAAGAAAATTTTTAAACGAGTTTCATAAACTACCCATCTCAAAGAAACTTACAGACGATATAACAGAATGTGAAGAAGTTGAAATACATTGAATAAGAAGTAAACTTGCCCTTTTTTAAATGATCATGCCTCAATATATATAAGATTGTTGTTAGATGAGAATCCTAGACAAAACAACTACCTAACCAATAAAATTTACAAAGTTGGCATACAACACCAAAATCACAAACATCATAGGTTGATGATGGAGTTGTGATTCTCAACCGTAGATTCTCTTTTCTCCCCTTCAAGTTAATGCAAGAGCATCAACAATGCCCAACTTAGAAATATTAGAATAGAATGAGTTCGTCCCTAAGGGTTGGTGAGAACATTAGCCAGTTGATCATAGAAAACGACCTTGCATGGCGCAATAAATCCAGTTTCATACTGATGCCAAACAAAGTGACAGTCGATTTCAATACACGTGGTGCGTCCAAAAAAAGCTGGATTTGTAGTAACGTGGAGAGCTGCTTGATTATCGCAAAATAATTTAATGTGTTTAGGCGATCGAACACAAAAATCCTCAAGTAGACATAAGAGCCAAATTATCTCAGTAGACATGTGAGCCATACCGCGATAACCAGCCTAAGCAGGTGAACGAGAGGCGACACTTTGTTTCTTTGAGTGCCACACAATAGGTGATGAACCAAGAAAAATAAAAAAAATGGTAGACCGACGAGTTAGGGGCAGTCAGCCCAGCCCACATCATAATAAGCTTGTAAAAGGAAATAGTTTTGTTTAGGAAAGAGAAGCCCTTGCCCATGCGCATTCTTAAGATAATGTAACAAATGCATCACAACATGCATATGGCATTTTCGTGGTTCATGCATGAAATGACTAAGTAAATGGACCACAGATGAAATATCCAGAGGAGTGATGGTCAAATAAAGGAGGCAACCAACAAACCGTCTGTATAGAGCTGGATCATTAAGTAACGGGTCGTCATTAGAAAAACGTATCTTGGGTCCATAGGTGTCGTCATAAGTTTGCAACAAAGAAAGCCACTCTCAGGAAGTATATCAAATGTATAGTTACATTGATTAATAACAATACCCTTAGGGGATCACGCCACCGCAGTGTCCACAAAGTATTTAAGCTTCCCAAGGCCCTTGATCTTAAATTTAGCATTCAGACAGTTTTTAAAATACGAGATATGATCTAGATCATTTCAAGGTATAATAACATCGTCAACATAGCTGAGCACAACAACAAGGATTTGCCGCAATGGAAGTAAAAAGGAAAGGATCAGCATGAGACAGTGTATAGAAAATAGAGATGAGGACATTAGTGAAATTTTGATACCAGTTACGTGAAGCTTGTTGTAAACTATAAAGATATTTTTTGTAATTTGCATATACCTTGCTCCCCCTGTCATCCAAAACCCTGAGAAAGTATTTGACACATCCGATGAGGTAACGGCCAATGGAAAACCATATTTGCAGGAGATAATTTGTGATAAGAAAAGAAATGAGATAAAGGATATACCGTTGTGTGAGCTGCATGAGAAAGAGAGTGCAAGGACGATGGCCTAATAGATGGTGGTAGCTCACTCTAATAATGTGTCAAATGATTGGGAAGATAGTGATGGCAATGTCAAACATTGTTGGTAACCGTGAGCTCAATGAATGCTTTGATAGGCTGTGGTAGCTCAGAAACCGACACAATCTCTGAGGTCGACACAATCACATCATTAAAGAATTATATTATCCGAATGATTTTCATGCACAAACTTAGAATGCAATCCAACACTTGATGCAAGAAAGAACTCATGCTCCTCAAAATGTGCATATCAGGAAACGTAAAATTTATGCATCTTAATGTTAGGTCCCTTAGAACACACTAGAAGAGGGAGAGGGGGGGGGGGGGTTGAATAGTGTGTTCACCAAGTATTGATATTTTAAGGTTATTTTTCGTTTTGAAGTGCAACCAATACTTGGGTGTGTTCTTTAGAAAGAATAAAGACTTGAAGGAAAATAAAGAACACAAGTATGTATAGAGGTTCAAGTCAAATGACTCTACTCCTCTACCTTCTTGATGTTTCACAAGAAGGATTTTGAAATGGGGATTGTTATTTCTTTTTGGGAAAACAACAATCAAAAACGAAATCCAGAAAATACAAAAACTAGGCACCTTGCCTAGACCACAACCAAGAATTCTAACCCTTTGAAGTTTAGCCTCCAAAGATCTTCTTTGCCCTCAAAGAAATCTTGTAGGGAGAATAGTGCACCACACACTATCAACTAACCCTTCAAAGTCTAGAAATCTAAAACAAGAAGCACCCTTGCTCCTTCACCAACAATCTACCCAATCTCTCACAATATGGTCTCACCAAGAAGAAGACTCTTCTTCTTCTTACAATAATCACTCTCAACAATAAAGTAAAAATATACAAAGATTACAAGTATTTTGAGAGCTTGAGCTTGAGAGAATTTGAGAGCTTGCAAAGTAGAAAGTTGGAGAAGGCAATGGAGGAAACCCTTGTTTTATCAACTTCAAAGTTTCTTCCCGTTTGAAACCCTTTGCACTGACATTAATGGGTTTTGGCATCATGTGTTGGTGAGTCCTCATCATTAGAGATCTCCCTTTGGCATGTAGCAACATTCTTGGAGAGATTTCAAAATGAATGCCAAAGAAAGGAAACCTGAAACCTTCAGCAGAGAGGAGCCTGTGAAAAAGACACTAAAAGGGGAGGGTACAAAGAGTCAACTGATGTTAAAAAATGAAGTTTAAGACCTTTGTAACATTGGTCACATGAAGCGCCTAATGTGCTAAAAGCACAGGCGTTCGAAGTGACATTGAGCGCTTGATGTGAAAATGAACAGTCGTTCGAAGTAACATCAAGCGCCTAATGTGAGCTTCTTAAGTTGTTCGAAGTTACATGAAGCGCTTAATGTGGCTCTTCATGCTTGTTCGAACTAACTCTGACTTTTTCTCAGAGAAAGTACTTAGGAGTACGTGCTCAACCAGGGGAAAAGTAATTTTGGCTTGGTGGACTGCATAAAGCGCCTAAAGAGGCGTTCAAAGTGTTCGCACTTTTCAACAGGCCACATGAAGCGCCTAATCCGGCGTTCAAAGTGTCCTGATTTTCAAACACTCACATGAAGCGCCTAATCTAGGCGTTCGAAGTGTTCGCAGATCCAGACACTTCACATAAAGCGCCTAATCTAGGCGTTCGAAGTGTACTGGACTCCACCAAGAGACATTAAGCGCCTAATGTAGGCGTTCGAAGTATACTGACTTCAAACAACATACATGAATCGCCTAATCCCTTGTTCAAAGTGCCAAAATGTGCAAATCATCAAAACTTAACATATTCTAACATTCTCCCTCTTTTCGATGATTTCACAACATGCATAGCTTATCAAAGCTCCCCCTTAACATATGCTCCCCCTCACTAGGTGCAACGAAAAATATAACTTGAACAAAACAAGATGATGAGACAATTTAGTGAACATCAACCGTAAAAAACAAGTTATAAAATTTCATTAAACACTAGCATGAAATTTTTAATACCAACAGCAAAAACTAAGAAAATTTACATAGCACCACCACTTGGTGGTGTAAAGCCACTAAAGCCAAAACCTACACAAGCGGCAAAATCAGTGAATCCACCTATGGATCCTCCAACATCTCCCGAGCCACCAGCATCACCACCACCGCCAGCACTGCCACTTCCACCAGCACCACCACCAGCACCACCACTTTCTCCTCCTAAATCATCAAAATTAGGAGGAAGAGCCTATGGACAGACTTGCATGAATGCATTGCGAAATGCGGTCATGCGAGCTTCATTCTGTACATGCCGAGCTTCATGCTCAGCATCACGAAGATGCAGCTGTTGAACAGTCTGTTCAAGCACAGCAATGCGTGATAGTAATTCAGGAGAATTACTACCACCAGCAGCATCTTGAGGTCCCTCCGCGACCTCGTCATCATCAAGAATCGTGGTGGCCTTGCGTTTTTGCGAGTCAATGGCCTGGGCGATATTGTAGTGATCATAGACGTCAGATTTGGCAACTGGGGTCAAATCATCATCAGAAATATCAACACCTTTTGATTTTAACAATATTGTGACAATATTGGCAAAAGGTAAAGCTTTCGACCCTTTTCGGAGAGCTGCAAACATGACTTCTATGAAAATCCAGGCGAGATTCAGCTGGGTCAGATGTTTGAGACGGTAAGATACATAGAAATCCATGTTACTAGGATTTCTAGTAGCCTTACCATTGATGCAGTAGGTGACCACCGCTAGCAAGATGTGATCCACCAATGGCATGTTCTGAGTCTTTTTGGAGGGGAAATAGCCCAAATTGAATTTAACGTCCTGCTCATGGACGCCGTATTTGACACTCCAGTCAAACACAGAGAAATCAGTCAATCCCTCGTTTCGGATTCTCAGGACTTCACAAATTTCAGGAATAGTGAAGCTGAGAGGAGTACCATCAATAACAGTGTTGAGGGAAAAAGGTTGAGACTCAGATTGTGGAGTGACCCACAAATTTGAATAGAATAGCCGGGTGTGCTCGCAGGAGTATTTTTGCATATCAGGCCTGGACCAAAGAGATGTCCAGCCCTGATGTTCCAACAGAGGAACAACTTCAAAAGCAGTGCTCGTCTCAGGAAGATTGCTGAGATTGAGCAGTTTCAGAGGGATAATAAGACGATTTGATGCTACCCATTCTCGAAATAGCATGCCGAAGTAGTAGGAGACATGAGCACCTTTGTCAATGGTGCGTGGAGGCTTCTTGATGTCGGGCTCAAATTTCTTCAACCAAGGAAAGTTGTCCTTGGTGAGCCCTTCACGAATGGTTGTGATTTCAGGAGACTCAACAATTCCTTGTCCAGCCGTTTGTTTTCGCTTTTGAGTGCGTGGACGTTTGGAAGGACCAGCGGAAGCCATTGGATGAGAGGTTGGGAGAAAAAGAGAAAGGTCTTGAGAGGAGAAAGAGGAAGTGAAGATGTGATGAGCAATGAAGAAAAAGATTTGGTTTTTAAAAGGGTGAAGAAAGGAAGATGAAGAGTTGATAGAGTAATGGTGGATTGATGGGAGTGGAGGAGTGGGAGAGAAGTTTGAGAAAGAAGATGAAAGAGTATAGTGAATGAGGAAGAGGAGAGGACAGACGTGGGGAAGTGGGGAAGAGAAAGAGGCGGCAGAGAATTGATGGTCCTTGAATGGCGCGAAAACTGAAGAGGCGGCCGAAAAGACAGTGTAGAAATAGAGTTGAAGCGCCTAATGTGACTTCGAACGACTTCACAAAAGAGGATGAAGCGCTTAAAGTCACATTGAACGGTTGTGGAGATGCAGATTGAGCGCTTAATGTCACTTTGAACGAGTGAACAACCTTAGATAAAGCGCTTAATCCTACATCGAACGCCTTTGTAAAGGGACATAAAGCGCCTGATGTCACTTCGAACGAGTGACATCCTTAACATCAGGCGCTTGATGTGACATCGAACGCCTGAAGCAAGTGTGATGAAGCGCTTTATGTGCACTGACTTGAAAATTTTTGAAATTTTCGAGCTCAAAACTCAAGATGGTTTTATCAACCCATGTTGAGCAACCCCAACCTACTTCTTATGGATACAAAGACATCACTAGGTAAGGGTTTCGTGAAAATGTCTGCTAATTGGTCTCGTGTAGGAACGAATTCCACACTTACCAAGTTCTTTTGTACACAATCACGGATAGAATGATACCTCACTTCAATGTGCTTAGTCCGACTATGTTGGACGGGATTTTGTGCAATATTAATGGCGGACGTGTTATCACACAAAATTGGCACCTTGGAGAAGTGAATGTTATAATCATTTAACGTGTTTGTCATCCATAATAATTGTGCACAACATGAGGCGGCCGACACATATTCGGATTCCGCCATAGAAAGAGACACACTGTTTTGTTTCTTGGAGAACCAAGAAACGAGACAATCTCCGAGGAACTGACAAGTTCTGGAGGTGCTCTTCCTATCAACTAGACTCCCCGCATAATCGGAGTCACAATAACCTCTTAAATCAAAACATGCATTCTTAGGATAAAATAAACCAAATTTCAAAGTACTTCTAAGGTATCTAAGGATGCGTTTTACCGCAATAAAATGCATCTCCCTAGGATCACTTTGAAATCTCGCACATAAACATACTGCATGTAAAATATCGGGTCTACTAGCCGTTAAATAAAGTAGACTACCTATAATGCCACGATACAAAGTTACCTCGACATGCTTTCCCTTTTCATCCTTGTCAAGCTTTGCACTTGTGCTCATAGGAGTGTTCACCTCTCTTCCTTCACCAAAATTGTACTTTTTGAGCAAATCTCTTGTGTATTTGGTTTGGGAAATGTACACGCCATCTTCGGTTTGCTTGATTTGCAATCCAAGGAAATAATTTAGTTCGTCCATCATGCTCATCTCGAACTCACCTTGCATAAGACTAGCAAATTACTCACAAAGACAATTGTTAGTAGCACCAAAAATAATATCATCAACATATACTTGAACAATTAAATGATTTCTACCTTGTTCTTTTATGAACAAAGTAGTGTCAACTTTACCTCTTGAAAAACCATTATTAAGAAGAAAAGTACTTAACCTCTCGTACCAAGCTCTTGGAGCTTGTTTGAGGCCGTAAAGAGCCTTTTTAAGTTTGAAGACATGATGTGGTGAATCATGACATTCAAACCCGGGAGGTTGTGCAACATACACTTCCTCTTGAATAACACCATTCAAGAAGGCGGATTTAACATCCATTTGGTAAATTTAAAATCCCTATAACAAGCATATGCCAACAACATCCTAATAGCTTCAAGCCGTGCTACGGGTGCAAATGTCTCATCAAAATCAATACCTTCTTCTTGACGGTATCCTTGAGCAACTAACCTAGCCTTGTATCTAGTGACATTACCTTGATCATCCATCTTGTTACGAAAAACCCATTTCGTACCAATAATAGGATGATCGTGTGGTTTGGGAACTAACTCCCAAACATCACTTCTTTCAAATTGGTTTAACTCTTCTTGCATAGCCAAGATCCAATTTTCATCAAGAAGTGCATCTTTAATATTTTAGGCTCTATAAGAGAGACAAATGCATTCTCTCTATATTGCCTTCGTGTGGTGATACCTCTATTTAAATCACCTATGACTAACTCTTGAGGGTGAGAACTTTTGTGTTTAAATGATCTAGGAAGATTGGAGACATCACCTCCAACTTCCTCTTGATCATGTTCCGGAAGAGATGAACCTTCATCATCAACATGAACCTCATGTTCCGGAGAGTGTGATGCATTCTCTACATTTTATGTATCAACATGAGTATGAGAAATAATTTTATTTGACTCACTAAGTTCATTCACACGAGGTGGGGGGAGTACCTTCAATAGGTTCAACTCTCAAATCAATGAAGATGTTTCCGTTTGGAGGATCATCAACGATCTCTCGTTGAGGAACGACCATAGGAACATCCTCAAGAATTTCTTCTTGAGGAGTCACATCTTCATCCTCTTCACAATCCTCATTAAGTTTAGGTTCGTCACTAAGTGACTCATTAAACTTAACATGGATTGATTCTTCCACCTTTTGACTCCTTTTGTTGAAAACACGAAATGCTTTACTATTTGAGGCATAACCTAAAAAGATACCTTCATCCGCTTTGAGGTCAAGTTTGTCCAAAGTATCTTTGGTATTAAGTATAAAACACTTGCAACCAAAGACTTTGAAATACCCAATGTTGGGAACTTTTCCATTCCAAAGCTCATAGGGTGTCACATTTAGGTATGGTCTCAAATAGACACGATTGATAACATGGCAAGCGGCATTTACCGCTTCGGCCCAAAAATACTTAGGCAAACCGAACTCATTCAACATTGCTCTACACATTTCTTGTAGAGTTCTATTCTTTCGTTCGGCCACACCATTTTGTTGAGGAGTTCTAGGTGCCGAAAGGTCATGAGAGTATCCTTTGGATACACAAAACCTTTCGAAATCACCATCGAACTCACCACCACGATCACTACGGATGGTTTTAATGGTGTCACCCACATGATTTTCCAATCGTTTACTTACACTTATAAACTCACTACATGCATCACTTTTCTTAGCTAGAAACATCACCCACGTATGATGAGTGTAGTCATTTACTACCACGAAGGTATAATGTTTACCACCCAAGCTTTTTGTTCCAACATCCCCATACAAGTCCATATGAAGCAATTGTAGGGGCTTGGAGGTGGAAATATTTGTCTTGGGTTTGAAGCTTGTTTTTACAAGCTTCGCCTTTTGACAAGTGTCACATAAGTCATGGTTTTCGAAACTCATTTTTGGAAGGCTTCGGACTTTATCATTTTCGCAAATAAATTTAAATGTTTTGAAACATACATGTCCGAGACGTCTATGCCATAGTTGCGTCAGATCATTCTTAGCAACTAGACAAGATACATTTTGAGAAACCAAATCATTGATGCTAAGTTTGTAAATATTTTTGAAACGCAAAGCCTCAAATAAGATCTTTTCTTCCTTTTTCACAACACACTTTGTTTTCAAAAACGTTACCTCATAGTTAGCATCACAAAGTTGACTGACACTTATCAAGTTAAACTTAAGACCTACAACATATAAGGCATCACTAAGAGAGAAGGAATCGTTGCCCACAATACCATGTCCTTTTATTTGGCCTTTGCTACCGCCAAAGTGGACAACTCCTCCGTCTTGCATAGTGAGTCTATGGAAGAGACGTTTGTCTCCCGTCATATGGTTGGAACACCCACTGTCCACGACCCATTTGACCTTCTTGTCTTCGCTTTCTCCATTGAGTGCTAGGGCCTACAAAAGAACCATATGAAAGTGGTACCCTTTTTGTTTTGGGTCCTTGAAGGTTAGTTACCTTCACTTCGCCTTTCGGCACCCACACAAGACTCTTATTACTTTTAACTCTACACACTCTCTCTACATGACCCTTTTTATTACAATAATAACATGTAGGAATGTGTTTGTGTGTATAAGAATGTTGATCGTGTTTAGCTCTACACACTCTTTCAGCATGACCCTTTTTATTACAATAAAAACGTGTCGGTATATGTTTGTGTGAATAAGAGTGTTTATCGTTTTTAGCTCTGCACATTCTTTCTACATGACCCTTTTTATTGCAAAGAAAATATGTAGGAATGTGTTTGTGTGGATAATGATGATTATCATGCTTGTGTGTTGACTCGTTCCGTGATTCCCGTTTAGGGACAACTTTCTTTGGCATCAAAGAAGGATTATTTTTCACGGACTCAACACAAGACTTAGGCACCTTGGTTTGCTTTGCCTTGCTTTTAGGCATGTGCCTTTGCTTCTTCAAGGGAGCTTGAGACTCCTTGAAGTGTGATGCTTGTTCATTTGTTTTTCACTTTTTAGATGCATACAAAACACTAGATTTAACCTTAGGTTTCATACTAAGTGAGGATGCATCTTTGACTACCTTAGTTTTATTTGCACTTTTCTTTTGAGAATTCTTATTCTCAACTGTTTTATGAGAGATGCTTGATTTTATCAAATCATGCTTCTCCTCTAGTGCAATCATATGCATAGTTAACAAAATATCATACTCAAGTTGTAATGCAATATGATTTTCTATCGTGTCATTATATTCGTATATACATGCTTTAAATTCCTTTTTGACACGAGTATATTTTAGTTCTAAGAAGTCAATTTCCTGCACTAAGTCATCTCTTTCATCTATTAATCTATAATGTGAGGATGTAGTGCATACCTCCATGTCGTCTTTGATGGCCATAAGAGAATAAAACTCCTTGTTGAGATCATCGTCACTAATCTCCGTGAGAGTTAGATTCTCATGGTCATCGTTATCGCTTTCGGATCCAGACACTAAGCATTCCCAATGAGCTATTTCTTCTTGTAGAGCCTTCTTCTTTTGGTAGAAGGCATTCTTGTCTTTTGGGAAGCTCACATGGTCAAACGTGGGTACTTTGACCTGTACACTTGAGATAGAAGGGAGTAGTGACTCTTGTCTTCTTCTTCTAGAAGCATCACTACTTGGAGAACTTGCATCAACAAAACTGAAGGGATCCATACTATGAAGATCAAATCTTGTATTTGGACTCAAATAAGCAAGATGTGGCTCTGATACCAATTGTTAGGTCCCTTAGAACACACTAGAAGGGGGGGGGGGTTGAATAGTGTGTTCACCAAGTATTGATACTTTAAGGTTATTTTTCGTTTTGAAGTGCAACCAATACTTGGGTGTGTTCTTTAGAAAGAATAAAGACTTGAAGGAAAATAAAGAACACAAGTATGTATAGAGGTTCAAGTCAAATGACTCTACTCCTCTACCTTCTTGATGTTTCACAAGAAGGATTTTGAAATAGGGATTGTTATTTCTTTTGGGGGAAACAACAGTCAAAAACGAAATCCAGAAAATACAAAAACTAGGCACCTTGCCTAGACCACAACCAAGAATTCTAACCCTTTGAAGTTTAGCCTCCAAAGATCTTCTTTGCCCTCAAAGAAATCTTGTAGGGAGAATAGTGCACCACACACTATCAACTAACCCTTCAAAGTCTAGAAATCTCAAACAAGAAGCACCCTTGCTCCTTGACCAACAATCTACCTAATCTCTCACAATATGGTCTCACCAAGAAGAAGACTCTTCTTCTTCTTACAATAATCACTCTCAACAATAAAGTAAAAATATACAAAGATTACAAGTATTTTGAGAGCTTGAGCTTGAGAGAATTTGAGAGCTTGCAAAGTAGAAAGTTGGAGAAGGCAATGGAGGAAACCCTTGTTTTATCAACTTCAAAGTTTCTTCCCGTTTGAAACCCTTTGCACTGACATTAATGGGTTTTGGCATCATGTGTTGGTGAGTCCTCATCATTGGAGATCTCCCTTTGGCATGTAGCAACATTCTTGGAGAGATTTCAAAATGAATGCCAAGAAAGGAAACCTGAAACCTTCAGCAGAGAGGAGCCTGTGAAAAAGACACTAAAAGGGGAGGGTACAAAGAGTCAACTGATGTTAAAAAATGAAGTTTAAGACCTTTGTAACATTGGTCACATGAAGCGCCTAATGTGCTAAAAGCACAGGCGTTCGAAGTGACATTGAGCGCTTGATGTGAAAATGAACAGTCGTTCGAAGTAACATCAAGCGCCTAATGTGAGCTTCTTAAGTTGTTCGAAGTTACATGAAGCGCTTAATGTGGCTCTTCATGATTGTTCGAACTAACTCTGACTTTTTCTCAGAGAATGTACTTAGGAGTACGTGCTCAACCAGGGGAAAAGTACTTTAGGCTTGGTGGACTGCATAAAGCGCCTAAAGAGGCGTTCAAAGTGTTCGCACTTTTCAACAGGCCACATGAAGCGCCTAATCCGGCGTTCAAAGTGTCTTGATTTTCAAACACTCACATGAAGCGCCTAATCTAGGCGTTCGAAGTGTTCGCAGATCCAGACACTTCACATAAAGCGCCTAATCTAGGCGTTCGAAGTGTACTGGACTCCACCAAGAGACATGAAGCGCCTAATGTAGGCGTTCGAAGTAAACTGACTTCAAACAACATACATGAAGCGCCTAATCCCTTGTTCAAAGTGCCAAAATGTGCAAATCATCAAAACTTAACATATTCTAACACTTAAATCATAAATTTTTTACCCTTTGGTTCCATTAAAATATCCAATAAAGACACTTGGTGCTGATCGTTCTGTGAACTCCTTTGGTCCATGATGCACATACCCATGACATAAGTAACCAAAAGCCCTCAAATGTTCATATTGAGGCCATTGTCCCCTTAATAACTCGTAAGATATTTTATTATCCAAGACAGATAATGTCATACGATTAATCAAATAAGTTGTAGTCAAAATACATCCACCCCAAAATTTTATGAAAAAGATGTGCTTGAAACTATAGTGCCCGTGAAACTTCCAATGTGTGACTACTTCCTTTCTACTACACCATTTTGTTGAGGTTTGAAGGTGAATAAGGTTTGTGTCTCAATCCCACGTGTCAAATAATAATCAAGAATCGCATGACTCGTAAATTCCAATCCATTATCAGTTCAAACTCTTTTCACGTATGTTTGAAACTGAGTGTTAAACCACTTAAAGAAATACAACAGATATTGGTATGTGTCAGATTTTAA
Organism: Eustoma russellianum; assembly: GCA_036186865.1. Lineage (NCBI taxonomy): Eukaryota > Viridiplantae > Streptophyta > Magnoliopsida > Gentianales > Gentianaceae > Eustoma > Eustoma russellianum. Next base: position 33,517,669 of record AP025050.1, read on the forward strand.
CCTCATTAAATATACCCAAGTTGCAAGATTATAATCATCCATAACATTTAAAAAATACTATGGCTAGTGATACTAGATGCTTCGTAAGGCCTCCAAATATCAGCATATATAAGTCAAACGTACGGAGCAACTTACTATTGCTAACTGGAAAGGATAAACGCATTTGTCATGCTCGAGATATCTGAAAATGTAAACGAATGATCAAATTATTTCAGCTTTGGAATTGGTAAATGCCCCAACCAACAAGGCCATTTGCCAGCATCCTTATTTGTAGTGGAAGCCAATAAATGGCCTAGCGACGGTTCCAAATGATAGAGACCATCTCATATCTTATCCACTCCAATCAACTTCCTCGAAATAAGTCCTTTGTCATGCAAATATTTTATCCAAAATTAGCGTATAATTTAAGTTCCTCGTTAATTTGTGAACAGATAACAAATTAAAACAGAAACCCACAGCTCCGAATAAGACTAGATTTGAGTTTAAAATTAACTGTGCGAATCGCATTGACTGGCATGTGCGCACCATTTGGTATTTGGATAGTTCTTTTAATCGGTTTGCTTGCTATAACGGATGGCGTGTCCTTCGTGATATCATCACTAGCACTACTATCAATGATCTATGTTTGTACATGCATTGGCATATTAGACATACCAGTGACTTGACCAACCGTGTTGTCTGTGGTGGCAAGGTTAGCAGCTGGTCAGACACAACTATCCACTTTTTCCTCTCGCACATGTCCAATAAGTTGGAGTTGTTTTTATGTTTGTGAGAGCCCCACAATACAAGAACCCAAAGTAAATGACTCATCAACATGAGCAGCTGTCGGGTCCTGCCACTCAGTTTGTACAGCAAGTCCCCTCCACATGGAAGTTGCGCCTGGGTCTGCACGGTTAGAGGACCAATTTGGTCTGAACCTCCATTGTCCTCAATCAGACGGATAGCCGACAAATTTAAAATAATTATCACAAATATGGCCTTGCTTCCCACAGTGTGTGCATCGTGGCCTCACCTCTTTGCTGTCTGATGGCATAGCGACCTTGGCCGCTCCCTCAGCTTGTGCCAGCACCTCCTGAGTGAGTGCTTGCTGCTTCTCTTTCGGCTCGACTAAGGCATATGCTTTGCTCACACTGGGTAGTGGTTTAATGCTAAGGATTTGAGAACATACATACGACAATTTTCATTAAAGCCCATTATAAAAACAAAGAATTTCTCTTTCTCCTGCATTTTTTGAAGGACTTTGCCAATCCACAAATGCAACCACCACAAGAACATGTAGAGATAATGTCATATGAATGTAACCCTGCCCAAACATTAATTTTCAGGCCGCCAAAGTAAACCGAGAGGGCAGTTTTTTTTTGCCAAATAGAAGCTAATGACCGTTTCAACTCGTAATGACGGGCATCGATGCCTTGCATGAAACGTTCTCCAAGCCAATCTGTATTTCACGTGCGGCAACGGCTTGCGCAGCGGCCCCTTGTAATTCCTTGGTCAAGGCATTGCTCAATCAAGCCAACACTATTACATTGCATTGTTGCCAAGAGGAAGCACTCCATTGCATTCAACATCCGTTGCAGAATTGAACCATCAAGAAAGTCTGCCTTATTTCTTAGAGCGTGGGCATTCATGAGGGTTTTCCTCCATACAAAGTAATTTTTGCCATTCTAGCTAAATGGCTATGTACTGAATATTATGCAAGGTGATCAGTGGAGTGAAGAAATCATGGAGATTTGGGGTCCGTTGATGCAACGAAAACATTAGAGGAGATTGTTGCCATTTCGGAAATTATTCACGTTGAGATTATGTACGGTGATTTACATAGGAGTTTCTTCTTCTGTTTTGAGATTTTGAGGGCTATCGGTAAGGTGCCGTGATGAAGAGACGGCTGGGAGTATTTTGTGTTTGCGTGGATCGTTTCTTCTCCTATTATGTTGAGGAAGTTGGTGCAGCAACACAGCAGCTTGAGGTGAATGGGGCAACAAGAACAAAAAGCGTTATTCAACTCAAGAAGGATCAAGAAGAAGTTAATTCACCAAAGCAAACGTGTGAATGAAGATTGCAGTAGTGGGAGCTGCAGATTGTAAGGTCTAGCGCGTGGATCAAACTGGAAATTGAAGAAGAAGTTCAGCAAAGGTAGGAGGAAGAAGATAATGCACGGGAAAGGTTTAAAAGGAGCGAAAAAAAAGAATATCTCTGGTGGCTATAAACAGTTAGTTGAGTAAGTAGGGGGAAAATTGTAATTGTGCAGTCTGAAACAGAGTTTCAGCTACTGCAACTCCCTATATGTACTGTACTTCGGTTAACTGCAAATGTAATACAAATTTGACGGTTTCATTCTTGCTGTATAGCTTCTGGTGCAATTCTCTCTACTCGTATCTCATATTATGAGTCATTTCCATTCATTACTTGGTTGTTTGGTGTTGATTGATGAACTTTGACATGGTATCAGAGAGATCAGGTTCCTTTGAATCTTTTGTGATTTCAGTCGACTGATTTGTTTGTCTTTGAGTTTTGGTTTTTGTTTTGTTGTTGTTATTTTGTTCGGTTGAATATAGTGGAATTGAATAGTGTTGTTATTGGATTGATTGAGATACGATGAATTCGAATTCGAATGCTTCTTTGTCAAGAGGTAATCAATTACATGGTGTGGATAATCCTCAGCAAAATACTTATTACTTGCATCCTAATGATAGTCCTGTGATTGTTTTAGCGCAACCAGCACTTACTCCTCATAACTATCATACATGGAGTCGTACATTCGAAATGGCTTTAGTTGTTAAGAACAAAGTTGGATTCACAGATGGTACAATAATAAAGACAACACCAACAGACCCTGAGTTTCCCCTCTGGAGGCAAGTTAACACAACGGTGCAATCCTGGATTATGAATTCTGTATCACATTTGATTGCACATAGTATCATGTGGTTTGATAGTGCATTTGAAGCATGGATATGGAAGCACTGATCCGTTTAGACTGTCAGATTTGTTGGAGTTATTTTATGGAATTAAGCAAGAAGCTCCTAGTGTCAACGAGTACTTTACAAAACTGAAGGTTGTTTGGGAAGAATTAATGTCTGTGAGGCCCATACCTACGAGTGTGTGTAGAGGTTGCAGATGTGATGTGACAGGGAAGATGAAGCAATTTGTTGAGAGTGATTATGTTATCAAGTTTGTAAAAGGTCTTAATGAGAACTTTGATCAAGTTAAGTCTCAGGTGTTTGTTATGACACCGTTGCCAGACATAAACACTACATTCTCTATGGCGTTGAAGTATGAGAGAAAAGTGATGTCTGATGTAGGAGCAGCGATGTTTGAAAATAACCCCACTGCCTTGATGACTGAGGAACAGGTTGGTGAGGTGTTTGCTGCAAACACTTATTCAGGAAGGCAACAATCTGGAGATTATAAAAGAGGCAATGATAGGTTCTACGCCGATGAATAAAAACGTTTTCAATGCACACACTGTGGAATGATAGGGCATACTGGTGAAAGATGCTATAGGAAATATGGTTTTTCACCGGGATTCAAGCCTAAGAATCAAGCCAACATGGCTGAGTATGCACACATGGAGTAGTAGGTCTCTCCAACTGATTAATCTGTGAAGGCTCTTCAGTCATTAATGTTGACACTATAGCAAAACCAGAAGCTTATGTCTTGGCTGAATAAACTGGATGATAGCCAAGAAGAAGACATGGTCCCTGTTAGCCATAACACTGTCCTGTCTGCCAAATTTGAGAAAGTAGCAGGTAATTCTGTAACTACTTCTTTAAGTACATGAATTTTAGATTCAGGAGCTACTAACCATATTGCCTATAACCTATCATTGTTTTCTTCCTCTGAGCCTTTCAATCACATTTGCATAAAGCTTCCAAATAACATGTTTGTACATGCTACACACAAAGGTACAATATTCATTAATGAACTCCTTACATTGAGTGATGTGTTGTACGCACCATCTTTTTCTTTCAATCTGCTTTCAATGAGCAAATTGGCTTCTAATCCCAGACTGATTATTCAAATTAATGGACCTTCTTGTTGTATTCAAGATCAATTGTCCAAGAGGATGATTGGTTCAGCTAGACTTTTCCATGGTCTGTACTACCTATGTGGTGATGCTTTGATGCCATAGACTGCTGCTTGTATTTCAATACATGACTCACCCTCTCTGATATGGCATTATAGACTTGGGCATGCTTCTCATTCCAGAATAAAAGACATTCAGAAACAAGATTCATCAATTCTAGGAGATCCTCTCAGCACCCCTTGTACTGTTTGTCCTTTAGCTAGACTTCATAAACTTCCATTTCCAACCTCTACTTCTATCTCTTTGAAACCTTTTGATTTGATTCATATAGATGTTTGGGGGCCTAATAGGCACCTTAACTTGTATGCTCAAAGATATTTCTTGACCATAGCAGATGATTGTACAAGGTATACTTGGGTGTATCTGATGAAATCTAAGGAAGAGACAAAGCACATCTTACAGTCTTTCTACCTATATGTTCATACTCAGTTTGAGAGACATGTAAAAGTGGTAAGGTCAGACAATTCCAAAGAATTTAAAATGAATGAATTCTACATATTACATGGCATAATACATCAAACAAGCTGTGTCTACACCCCACAGCAGAATGGTCTAGTAGAGAGGAAACACCAACATATCCTGGTTGTAGCCAGGTTCCTGCAATTTCAAGCCAATCTTTCTATGTCTATCTGGGGCTTTTCTGTACTCTATGCCACCCACTTGATCAACATCCTTCCAACACCAGTACTTCTGCATAAATCTCCATTTCAAATCTTATATGATAAGCCTCCTCAATATCACACTTTAAAGGTTTTTGGATGTCAAGCTTATGCCCATAACACTGATCCTCATAAACACAAATTTTCTCATAGACCCATATCTTGCCTGTATCTGGGTGATGCACAACACACTAAAGGGTATATTCTACAAAACCTAACCACAAAGGCCATATTTGTTTCAAGAAACGTCCAATTCCATGAACTATCATTCCCACATGTGACCCCTATTACCAACAAGACCGAGCCTCCTTCTATACCTTCTTAATCCACCATCACTCAAATTTTTCTTTCACCTGACAATTTAAATTCATCACCAATGTCAACAACAACTCTTCCACCTAATTTTCACCAGATGATGATCCTCCCTCAGAGTCACTGAATCTTCCTATATCACCAATACAGCCAACTCCACCTTCTGTACCATCTCCTTCATCTGTATCTTCATCTCCTTCAACACCCAGATCATTGACCCCTGAAACTACTTCAAAGCTGCCAACTCTTATTCCTGACATACCCTTGACATTCCCTGCACTCAATCCAACCTTAACTAGAAACAGAAAGGAACCTGCTTATTTGAATGACTATCATTGTAACCAGGTCTATACTGATTTTTCTTCTCTTTTGAATCATGACATTGCCTATCCCATTGAACATTACTATTCCATGGATCATTTAGCTTCTGAATGTAAAAATTATGCGCTTAACATTAGCTTACAGCAAGAGTCTACCACATATCAACAGGCAGCCAAGTCAGTGCAATGACACCAAGCCATGTCTCAGGAGCTAGCAGCACTAGAGGCCAATGACACCTAGACATTAGTACCTTTACCATCAGGAAAGAAACCTATTGGATGTAAATAGGTGTACAAAATAAAAAAGAAGGCAGATGGAAGTATAGAGAGATACAAAGCCCGGCTAGTTATAAAAGGATACACTCAGGTGCCTGGGATAGACTATGAGGACACTTTCTCTCCTGTAGTTAAAATGACTATTGTTAGACTAGTCATGGCTTTGGCTTCACTGCAGAACTGACGTTTATATCAGCTAGATGTCAACACTGTTTTTCTTCATGGGGATCTACACCAAGACATCTATATGACACTTCTTGATGGAGTCACATCTTCTGCTCCTAACACAGTTTGCAAGCTAAATAAATCCCTTTATTGTCTTAAACAGACCAGTAGGCAATGGAATGCCATGCTCACTGCCTTTCTCATCTCAGCTGGTTTCACCTAATCCAAACATGATTACACCATGTTCATAAAGAGGGCTCCTGAATACTTTCTTGTGCTCCTAGTATATGTGGATGATATTGTTCTTGCTAGTGATTCTCTCATGGCTATACAGACACTTAAAGACATTCTTCATAACACTTTTCAGATTAAGGACTTTGGTACTTTGAGATACTTTCTTGGCTTAGAGATTGCCAGGTGGGCTTGATGTTATGCCAAAGGAAGTATAAACTTGAATTATTAGAGGAAACTGGATACCTGGTGTCTAAGCCTGTCAAAACTCCCATGGAACAGAACCTTAAGCTTGCACACAATGACTCAAATTTGATTACAGATTTAACTGCCCGTAGAAGACTCATTCGGAGGCTGTTATATCTAACTATTACAAGGCCTGATATCACGTATATAGTGCAGCAACTCTCTCAGTTATTGGACAAACCAACGGAGCTACATTTAGCAACTACACACAGACTCTTAAGATATCTAAAGAGCAGTCCAGGTAGAGGCCTTCTATATCCCAGTACTAGAAGTTTAAGGTTGAAAGCATTCTCAGATGCTGATTGGGAAGGATGTACAGAAAGTAGAAGGTCAATAACAGGACATTGTGTTTTCTTTGGAGGAGATATGGTGTCCAGGAAAGCTAAGAAACAGACAACTATTTCCAAATCATCTTCAGACACAGAGTATAGAGCTATTGCCTCAACAACATGTGAGGTTCAATGGATTCTCTATTTGCTAAGAGATTTGGGAGTATCACATAGGGAGCCAGTTGAGATCTTTTGTGACAATAGAAGTGCAATCTATATAGTTATAAATCCTGTGTTTCATGAGAGAACAAAACATATTGAAATAAATTGCCACATTGTGAGAGATAATTATCAGGAAGGTGTCAGTATACCAATGCCTATAAGAACAGAATTGCAGTTGGCAGATTTGCTGACAAAAGCGCTAGATTTGAAGAGATTAAGCAATCTGACTGATTCTTTGGGGATGTGCAACATCTACTATGAGTCATTATTGAGGGGGGGTGTTGATGAAGTTGGTGCAGCAACACAGCAGCTTGAGGTGGATGGGGCAGCCAGAACAAAAAGCGTTATTCAACTGAAGAAGGATCAAGAAGAAGTTAATTCACCAAAGCAAACGTGTGAATGAAGATTGGAGTAGTGGGAGTTGCAGATTGTAAGGTCTAGCGCGTGGATCAAACTGGAAATTGAAGAAGAAGTTCAGCAGAGGAAGGAGGAAGAAGATGACGCACGGGAAAGGTTTAAAAGGAGTGAAAAGACAAGAATGTCCTTGGTGGTTATAAACAGTTAGTTGAGTAAATAGGGGCAGAATTGTAATTGTGCAGTCTGAAACAGAGTTTCAGCTACTGCAACTCCCTATATGTACTGTACTTCGGTTAACTGCAAATGTAATACGAATTTGACGGTTTCATTCTTGCTGTATAGCTTCTGGTGCAATTCTCTCTACTCGTATCTCATATTATGAGTCATTTCAATTCATTACTTGGTTGTTTGGTGTATTGATTGATCAACTTTGACATATTATACCACGAAGAAGTTGAAATGAAATTGAAGAGGAAGTCAACTTACCCTTTTGCATTGATCATGGCTCAATATATGTAGAAGATTGTTAGATCAGAATCCCAATCAAAAAAACTATTTAACCAACAAGTTATACGAAGTTGGCATACAAGAACAAAGTCACAACCATCATACAATCATTTGGTTTGAATTGAACGATGTTGGAATTGATGAAGGAGTTGTGATTATCAACCGTAGATTCTCTTTATAATGGAAAATCAATGACACAAAGCATCAGTGATACAAGTTGATGCTGACAAGTACATAGCTTTTTATTTTACTTTTGGTACACTCTTAAGAACCGGAGTTTAGACTGCAAAAGTAGAAATCAACAAACACAGACCCTCATCAATAAGGGTTAGGCACTCCACGTACATAGCATAGCCCAGTGCTAATGATATCGCAGATGCAGGGAGAAAGGCAATCACGTTGAGAACAATCATCGCCAATACATATCGGTACAGAGTCATCACCTTTCAGCTTCTTTGCAGTTGATGAAAAAGAGTAACTGCTGTGTTGAAATTTTTCATCTCGGGTTGTTTTGTATAAGCCTCTTTTAGCTTCCACGGTGACTGGACAGAGAAAAAAGAAAAAGGGAAACTTTGTTAATTACAAGGTGGGAAAAAGAGCACGTATTTAACACCAAAAATATTATGGGTTGGCGGGGGGGGGGGGGGGGGCGAGGGGGCCTTACCTGAAGCAATGAATAAGAGTAGGAGGATGCGCATGACAAACTTAGACATATGTATGTTCATTTGTTCCCAAAGAAGTCTCAAGTACTGTAATCTGAGGTACAACAGAGTGCTGGAAGGCAGTGCCAATATATAGATGAACTTGATTGCTAATCCCAAATCGATCGCATTGACAATAATGAAATCATGAATAAATAGGCCGGCAACATGGATACTGATTCAGGTCAGCTGGCTACAACTACTACCCAAATGCCAAGTGGTCCTGAATTAAATCATATACAAACACAAAGTTCGCTTTTTTTTGTTTTTTTTTTTTTGCTTTGCGGTAGTTTATTCTTCATGTGTATTATAATGTTATCACCTATATGTATTATAGGGTTTATTATATTGTATTCTCCATGTACGAACAATAGTTTACTTTTCGTCTCATGGTTTATTTAGAAATAAGCACATCCAAAGTGTGACGAGCTCATTCGAGGTGTGCCTGCCAGAGTATAGAAGTGGTTGTGCTGAAGAAATAACAAAGAAAAGTGGCTGAAGTGAAGCTGTGCTGAAATAGGTGAGCCGACCTGAGTATAGAAGTGGCCATTTTGGGGAGGTTAGACAAGTGGATGAAGTGAAGCTTTGCTGAACTGATGAGGCATTACTACTATCCGATGTGATCAAGGGAAAGAAAGGAAGACATGAAGTGAAGAAGAGCACAGAACTATGAGTAGCTCAAGTGAAGAACTGCAATGAAGCTAAACAAAAATAAAGGCGTGATGAACCAAATTGACGAGGTGAAAGTACAGCCAGTTAGGCAATGAAGCTAAAGCTGAGTTGCAACACTTTTATATGTAAATATAGTAGCTCAGGATCCTAACTGTATATTTGTCTGAGCTGAGCATGTACTAGTCGTTACCTTTTTAGCCGTTAGAAATCGCATCAAGTTACTGTAGATGAACAGAAACTACTATAGAATAGAGAATAAAGTCGTTAGAGGCAATAGAAATTCTTATAAAATAAGAACAACCTTGTAAATTTAAATAACTCAAATGAATTCTAAAATTTTTCAATGTCGACAGTTTACTGTATTTTTATGTATCATATACGCAGTGGCAACACATCGGAAGAGCAGTGGAAAAAAATGAAAAAATTCATCCGAGAAGATCATGAATCGTAATTGGATAGGGAGGAATCATTGATTGGATGATTAGTAAATGGAGACTGAAGGATGGATCAAGGGAGACGTGTGGAAGGAGAGTGTGAAAGAAGAGATGCCAGAGGACATCAAATAACAGGAAGTGCATGAACGAGTTGAGGAAAAAGAAGAGGAATATGCTTGAGGGAGAGTTTAAACAGTGTGAAATTACCATTTTACCCTTGGCAGTTAAAATAGATGTATTAGGTAATTAATGATATTCTTGTCTTTTTGTATGGTTTATCTTCTTCCCTCCTACTCGATGGTAGAAAATATCAAGCCCAGGACCGTACCAAGCGGTTACAATAACAGAACGAAAGATATTTTTGTTCTCTTTTGCTCCCATCGTCGAATTCTTCGTTTCATGAACAATTAAGCATCTTAGCTCTTGATTTCTTTAGTTTTTGAGTTCCATTAGTAGTTTCTTGACATGGTATCAGAGCCAGAGAGGTGTCTGATGAGTTCTCTGGTTTGATTCGCTTCATCTTTGTTTTTCTTGTTTAGAAACGTCATAATTCTTTTGTTGTACCGTTGTATTGTGTATAATCCCTGGCTATTGTGATTTTGTAATGGTGTATCATGGAAATGCTAGTTCTGGATCCGAAGAAAACCAAAATCAAGAAGATGGCAGTCCTGTACATAATGTGGTATTTGATAAAAGAGGAAGTCAGACTCAAACATGTCGAGAATCCTCTACAAAACCTGTTCTATTTGCATCCTAATGACAGTGTTATAACCGTGTTTTGAAAAAAAAAGATATATAATAAAAAGATAAAATTCTATCCTAATCTATAGTCAAACCCCTCCCTAAAATTCCTCTCCTATTAACTCATATTTATCCCCTAAAATCTCTCCCTCTCCTTATCACTTTACTCTAACCCTAATCTCTCCTCTCTCTTTCTCTCTCAAACGGCTGCCTCTCTTCTTCTCCTCTTTCTCTCATCAAGATTTCGGCCATAGCAAGGAAAAGAATGACCTTTGATCCAAGGTTCAAGAAGAGGGATTCATAACGCCAACAAGATCACACTCTTCCACATCAATCACTTCTCGCTAGGATCGAGGTAGGTGCATATTCATTATTTCCTCAAAACGGTATGAAGGCTTGCATAGGCAAAAGGGTATTTTTATGTGATGTGGTTGTCGTTAGTTCTTGATTTTATTTGGATCATGTGCAACGTGTGTATTTTCCGTTATATGTTTCTTGATTCAACGTGATCTCGTTGTTATATGGTTCGTTGTTACTTGGGGTTGTGAGGTTTTGATGCAAGTACGGATATGTGGGATGGGGGAAAGGTTGTTTGGGATTGGATGGAGGGATTGCAGAAATTTCAGAATGGGAGTTCTGAAATTCGGGGACATCGATCGATCGACGTCCAGAGGGTGAGAGATCGATGTGCCTCAGATGGACATCGATCGATCGACGTCCAGAGGCTGAGGGTTCGACGTGTCTCAGAACCACGTCGATCGATCGACGTCAGAGGATGACGTCCCACTGTTTTCTTCCCCTTTCCCTTGCATCCATGGCACGTGTATTGCATGAGGTACCCATTGTCTGAGGGTGTGCGTGTTCGGAGGATACGTAGTGCCTATAGGGCGTGGGGGCCGTGATGATACACAGCGTCGGTCGGGCGTGGGTGTCATGTGATACGCAGCGTCTATAGGGCGTGGGTGTCGTACGGATACGCAGCGTCTATAGGGCGTGGGTGTCATGAGATACGCAGCGTCTATAGGGCGTGGGTGCCGTACGATACATAGCGTCTATAGGGCGTGGGTGTCCAGAACGGCAAGTGGTGGCTAGAGACCATGACGCTGGAACTAGGTCCCGGGAGCATGCATTGCATATAGGCCTAGGAGCATATTGCCTGACATGTTTCTAGTTGCGTGTGACACGTTATGTGAGCATGCATCACGTACTTGCGCATGCATCTTGTGTGGATTGTTTATTTCCGTATAAGCCATGTCATGTAGTTTATGTTGAGTACGTGGAGTGTCTTACCTTCCGGTTGTATGCTATCTGTTCTATGTGGTTACGTGGAGATATCGTTTTGGGTATGTAAGTTGTGTATTGTTTTGAGAGGCACCTACTGGGTGATTACCATCACTCACACCTACTATTCCATATGTAGCCGAGACGGAGTATGATTACATCTACGTTGAGGATGAGTCCGATACCGTGGAGTGGGCCGAGTGACTCGTAGATACGGCTGTGGCAAGGATGGAGACAAGCTTTTTGTGATGCTTTGGGGGTGACACAGACATTTTAATATTCAGTATTACTTTTGAAAACAATTTCATGCTTTTAATTTTAGACATTTGACCTTGACTTGTAAGGTCTGGTCAGCCTAGAATTACTGTCGTTACTTCCTTAAAGTTCATTAATTTCAACTTAGTGTTGTAACTTATCGTTTCCGCAGAAAGAAAAGGAAAACTTTTCTATGTCAGCACTGACGTGTAGCAGATTGATGTGACGCCTTGTATTCTCCTGAGTGAGATACGGCGGGTGCACCGTTACCGAGGATGGAGCTCGGGAGCGGGGCGCTACAGGTGGTATCAGAGCCCAGGCTTCAGATACGCCTCGGGAACGTAATAGATTAGTTAATTACCTTAAGATAGGTGACGGTCCGTTTTCAAATGATTTTTTTCAAACTTGAATAAAATGAAGTAGACATAAGCTATGATTGGGGTTTTGGTTGGTGAGTGCCGTTAGTATGTAGACAGGATAGGTTATCTTTTCCTTTGGCCTCCATTCCTGTATCGCTTTTACAATACTCTTAAGCCAATTTTGTCTAACGTGTTTTAAATTGTCCACAGACAATGCCTCCGCGACGTGAGCCATCAGGAAATAGTGGAAATGACGGAGACGAACGTCAGGGGCAAGGGGCGATGCCCCAAAACCTCGCGGATACACTGGCCAATCTGACGGCCTTAATAGCCCATCAGCAAACACAGATGGCCCAGCAATATACCCAGATGGCAGAGCAACAGGCACAGATTGCCCAAATACTTCAGCACACTCAGCAGCAACAGCAACAACATCCGCCACCGCCACCGCCCGCACCACAGCAAGGTCTGAGGTTCTATTACAGGGAGATGCAGAACTCCTGAATACCGATGTTCCGGGGTACCACTCGGCCTGAGGAAGCCGAGATTTGGCTCAAAAACATAACTGAACAGATAAGACTGATACAAGTACCCGTGAATCTGAAAGTAGAGGTGACTACCCCGTTCTTGGAAGGGGAAGCTGAGAGGTGGTGGAACGGAGTGAAACGCAAATTGACTCCACCAGTGACTTGGGAGCAATTTGTTGAGGAGTATAAGAAGCACTATGTTCCGAGTAGTGCTATTCAGAGAAGGATGGCGGAGTTCCAGCTGTTGACCCAAGGGTCCATGACGGTGGATCAATACTCCGAGAAATTTCATGAACTGGGCCAGTATATGTCGTGTATCATGGACAACGAAGAGGCCAAAATGCTGAAGTTCCACACAGGTTTGAGCTTTCGCATTCAACAGGCGATTGTTTGCGCAGAGACTACAACATTTGAGGGATTGCTGGAGGTATGTCGACGTGTAGAGAGGAATTTGGAAAGGGCAGCTGCACTAGAGAGACTGAAGAGGCCCCGTGAGGAGCTGCAGACAGGCAGATCAGGGAAATGGCTGAAAGTACCTCGGCGCCCACAGTCCGGGCAACCATTTCGACCAGAACGACAGCAGAGGACAGCGATTCAGACCCCGATGATTGAGGGTCCGGCACCGACTGATGCACAACCAGTAAGGGCTGCGGCACCTATCCCACGGTGCACGTTGTGTGGACGTTTTCATCCGGGACCATGTCGGAAGGATTAGAGAGTGTGCTATAACTGCGGGAAGCCAGGACACATCGCTAAGGAATGCCCAGCACCGGCTCAGGTGAACCCACAGACACAAGCTCAACAGGGGGGACGAGGCCGGACCAATGCCTGGGTACACGCGATGACGGATGCCGAAGTCGAGGAGTCGGGCGACGTGGTGACGGGTACATTTATTTAAGTACTTAAATTTGAAGTTGGATTAAATTCTAGTTGCTATTGATGCATGTTGTGTGCTAAACCTCGAATATGGTAGGTGTAATTTTAATTAACAAAGTGCCAGCAAATGTTCTATTCGATAGTGGAGCAAGTCACTCGTTTATGGCAAAGAGATTTGCCAAGAATCTGGACATTCTTCCCGAATGGATTGAGACTCCATACCGTATACAAGCCGCGGGCGGCCAAGTACTCGTGTCTCAGCACCGTTACAAGGAATGTGGATTGGAGATTAACGGTCTGCAGTTCTCTGCGACCTTGATACCGATTCAAATGTACGATTTCGACGTTATTTTAGGCATGGACTTCTTAGCAAGGTATCATGCAAACATTGATTGCCGGCAACTCCAAGTTAGCATGAAGACACCAGAATTGGGGGAAACTATTTTTCAAGGGAATCCTAAATTAAAGAAGGTGCCCCAGAAGCTTTATTTGACTGCGGCTCAGGCATTTCGAGCACTAAGGAAAGGCAGAGAAGGATTCCTGGTTTACTCAATGGGTGCTGAACAAGAGGTTCCGCAGATCGACCAAATCCCCGTGGTAAAGGAATTTACAGATGTCTTTCCCGAGGAGTTACCAGGACTGCCACCAGAAAGAGAGGTAGAGTTCGAGATCAATCTCATACCCGGTGCAGAACCCATATCCAGGGCACCCTATCGCATGGCTCCAGCAGAACTCAAGGAGTTGAAGGAGCAATTACAAGAATTGCTGGATCGTAAGTTTATTCGACCCAGTGTATCACCCTGGGGTGCTCCAGTCCTGTTCGTGAAGAAGAAGGATGGGAGCATGAGACTATGTATAGACTACCGGGAACTCAACAAGATCACTATCAAGAACAAGTATCCGTTACCTAGAATTGAGGATCTATTTGATCAGCTACGGGGGGCTAGAGTATTCTCCAAAATCGATTTGCGATCCGGTTATCACCAGTTGAGGATCAAATCAGGAGATACGGCCAAGACCGCCTTCAGAACACGTTACGGTCACTATGAATTCCTGGTTATGCCTTTTGGATTAACCAACGCCCCAGCTGCCTTTATGGATCTAATGAACACAGTATTTCGGAAACAACTGGACAAGTTCGTAGTTGTGTTCATTGATGATATCCTGATATACTCCCCTGACGAGGATACTCATGCGGAGCATTTGAGGGAGGTTCTAGAGACCCTTCGGAGAAGCAAATTGTACGCCAAGTTCAGCAAGTGTGAGTTTTGGTTGAAAAGCGTAGCCTTCTTGGGTCATGTGGTCTCTGAAGAGGGAATTTCAGTGGACCCAAAGAAAGTGGAGGCGATCACCGAATGGCCTAGGCCTACTAATGTGACAGAGGTAAGGAGTTTTCTCGGTCTGGCTGGATACTATAGGAAGTTTGTCGAGAGCTTCTCATCGATTGCAGTGCCTCTAAGCCGGTTGACGCAGAAGAAGTCGAAATTTGAATGGACCACCGAATGCGAGCAGAGTTTCGCTGAACTAAAAAGGAGACTGACCACAGCCCCTATTCTTGCTCAGCCCTCCGCTTCAGAAGGGTTTGTCATTTACAGTGACGCTTCTAAGAACGGGCTAGGTAATTGTGTATGATTTCAACTGATTTTGTATACAATTAAAGTTGTGGTCTAATTTTTATATTTCAGGATGTGTGTTGATGCAAAACGACAAGGTCATTGCGTATGCGTCACGACAGCTAAAACCCTATGAGCATAACTATCCGACTCATGATCTGGAACTAGCCGCGGTGGTGTTCGCGCTGAAAATCTGGCGCCACTATCTATATGGAGTGAAGTGCGAGGTGTTCACTGATCATAAGAGTCTTAAGTATTTGTTTACGCAAAAGGAGCTGAACATGCGCCAAAGGAGATGGTTAGAGTTGCTGAAAGATTATGATTTAACCATCAGCTATCATCCAGGGAAGGCCAATCGAGTAGCTGATGCCTTAAGTAGGAAATCAAGCCATGCACGGCAGGCTACTCTAGAAAAGGAAATGGCAGAATTTGATTTGGACCTTGTAGATTCTACCGCAGATATTCTGGCCACGCTAATTATCACCCCTACCTTGGTAGACCAGATTAAGGAAGCACAGAAGAATGATGCAACAATTAGAGAGACGCGAGAAAGAATGTTAACCAGCCAAGTGGACGGATTTCAGGTTCATGATGACGGCAGTATATGGTACCAAGGAAGATTGTGCGTACCTGATATTGAGTACCTTAGGAAGGAGTTGTTGAAGGAGACACATAATTCGAGACTGTCTATTCACCCTGGTGCTACGAAGATGTACAATGATCTGAAGAGACACTATTGGTGGAGTGGCATGAAGAGGCACATTGCTGAGTTTGTGGAAAGGTGCCTTGTTTGCCAGCAAGTTAAGGCGGAACACCAAAGACCGGGTGGATTGATGCGACCTCTAGAGATACCTGAATGGAAGTGGGAGCATGTAACAATGGACTTCGTGGTGGGACTCCCGAAGACAAGAAATGGAAATGACGTGATATGGGTAATCGTGGATCGACTGACTAAGTCCGCTCACTTCTTGCCTATTCCCACCGGACTTACTATGGAAAGGCTGGTAACTATGTACATTGATAACATTGTTTGCCTTCATGGAGTGCCAGTTAGCATAGTATCGGATCGTGACTCGAAGTTTACATCTCAGTTCTGGGCAGCGTGCCAGAAGAAGATGGGGACTGAGTTGCGACTGAGTACTGCTTTTCACCCTCAGACCGATGGTCAATCTGAAAGGACCATTCAGACCCTGGAAGATATGTTGAGGGCATGCGCATTGGATTTTAAAGGAAATTGGGACAGCATGCTCAAATTGATAGAGTTCTCCTACAACAACAGCCATCACAGTGCCATAGGTATGGCACCATTTGAGGCCTTATATGGACGGAAGTGTAGGTCACCTGTGCATTGGGACGAAGTTGGTGAACGTAGGTTGACGGCTCCAGAAATAATTGAGCAAACTAAGGAAAAGGTGAAACTGATTCGTGAACGTCTTAAGACAGCTCAAGATAGAAGCAAAAGTTGGGCCGACACGAGGAGACGACCTTTGAAATTCGAGGAGGGAGAAAAGGTCTATCTTAAAGTGTCACCCATGAAGGGTGTGACACGGTTTGGAGTTAAAGAGAAGTTGAAGCCGCGTTATATTGGACCATATGAAATACTCGAAAGAGTTGGAGATTTGGCTTACAAATTGGCACTACCTCCGACGTTGGCTCAAGTGCACGACGTGTTCCACGTCTCGCAGTTAAGGAAGTATGTTGCTGACCCTAGCCATGTGTTGGATGCACAACCTCTTAAGATCAGACCCGATGCTTCCTATGAAGAAGTACCAATCAGAATTCTTGACCGGAAGGATCAAGAGCTGAGGAGGAGGATTATTCCTTACGTAAAGGTTCAATGGAGCAACCACCGAGAGAATGAGGCCACGTGGGAGCTAGAAGAGCAAATGCGCGACCGCTATCCCCACCTATTTGAGTAAGGTACGGCAAGTTTCGGGGACGAAACTTTTTGTAAGGGGGGTAGGATGTTATAACCGTGTTTTGAAAAAAAAAAAGATATATAATAAAAAGATAAAATTCTATCCTAATCTATAGTCAAACCCCTCCCTAAAATTCCTCTCCTATTAACTCATATTTATCCCCTAAAATCTCTCCCTCTCCTTATCACTTTACTCTAACCCTAATCTCTCCTCTCTCTTTCTCTCTCAAACGGCTGCCTCTCTTCTTCTCCTCTTTCTCTCATCAAGATTTCAGCCATAGCAAGGAAAAGAATGACCTTTGATCCAAGGTTCAAGAAGAGGGATTCATAACGCCAACAAGATCACACTCTTCCACATCAATCACTTCTCGCTAGGATCGAGGTAGGTGCATATTCATTATTTTCTCAAAACGGTATGAAGGCTTGCATAGGCAAAAGGGTATTTTTATGTGATGTGGTTGTCGTTAGTTCTTGATTTTATTTGGATCATGTGCAACGTGTGTATTTTCTGTTATATGTTTCTTGATTCAACGTGATCTCGTTGTTATATGGTTCGTTGTTACTTGGGGTTGTGAGGTTTTGATGCAAGTACGGATATGTGGGATGGGGGAAAGGTTGTTTGGGATTGGATGGAGGGATTGCAGAAATTTCAGAATGGGAGTTCTGAAATTCGGGGACATCGATCGATCGACGTCCAGAGGGTGAGAGATCGATGTGCCTCAGATGGACATCGATCGATCGACGTCCAGAGGCTGAGGGTTCGACGTGTCTCAGAACCACGTCGATCGATCGACGTCAGAGGATGACGTCCCACTGTTTTCTTCCCCTTTCCCTTGCATCCATGGCACGTGTATTGCATGAGGTACCCATTGTCTGAGGGTGTGCGTGTTCGGAGGATACGTAGTGCCTATAGGGCGTGGGGGCCGTGATGATACACAGCGTCGGTCGGGCGTGGGTGTCATGTGATACGCAGCGTCTATAGGGCGTGGGTGTCGTACGGATACGCAGCGTCTATAGGGCGTGGGTGTCATGAGATACGCAGCGTCTATAGGGCGTGGGTGCCGTACGATACATAGCGTCTATAGGGCGTGGGTGTCCAGAACGGCAAGTGGTGGCTAGAGACCATGACGCTGGAACTAGGTCCCGGGAGCATGCATTGCATATAGGCCTAGGAGCATATTGCCTGACATGTTTCTAGTTGCGTGTGACACGTTATGTGAGCATGCATCACGTACTTGCGCATGCATCTTGTGTGGATTGTTTATTTCCGTATAAGCCATGTCATGTAGTTTATGTTGAGTACGTGGAGTGTCTTACCTTCCGGTTGTATGCTATCTGTTCTATGTGGTTACGTGGAGATATCGTTTTGGGTATGTAAGTTGTGTATTGTTTTGAGAGGCACCTACTGGGTGATTACCATCACTCACACCTACTATTCCATATGTAGCCGAGACGGAGTATGATTACATCTACGTTGAGGATGAGTCCGATACCGTGGAGTGGGCCGAGTGACTCGTAGATACGGCTGCGGCAAGGATGGAGACAAGCTTTTTGTGATGCTTTGGGGGTGACACAGACATTTTAATATTCAGTATTACTTTTGAAAACAATTTCATGCTTTTAATTTTAGACATTTGACCTTGACTTGTAAGGTCTGGTCAGCCTAGAATTACTGTCGTTACTTCCTTAAAGTTCATTAATTTCAACTTAGTGTTGTAACTTATCGTTTCCGCAGAAAGAAAAGGAAAACTTTTCTATGTCAGCACTGACGTGTAGCAGATTGATGTGACGCCTTGTATTCTCCTGAGTGAGATACGGCGGGTGCACCGTTACCGAGGATGGAGCTCGGGAGCGGGGCGCTACAGACAGTCCAGCAATTGTTTTGGCTCAGCCACCCTTTAATGCGCATAATTACCATACGTGGAGCTGTACATTTGAAATGGCATTGGTTGTAAAGAATAAGATAGGCTTCCTTGATGGAAGTATATTGAAGCCTGGAGTTAATGATCCTCAATTCACTGTTTGGAGGCAGGTAAATACTATAGTTCAATCATGGATCAGGAATTCTGTTTGTCAGTCTATTTCTTAAAGTATTATGTGATTTTGATAGTGCTTTTGATATGTGGAATGGTTTGAAGCTGAGATATGGTAGCACCGATCCTTTTAGATTGTCAGACCTACTTGAAAACTTTTATTCCATTAAACAATATGAAGGCAGTGTAAATGAGTTTTTTACTGGACTGAAAGTGGTGTGGGAGGAATTGGTGGCAGTGAGGCCAGTACCTAATTATGTATGTGGAGGATTAGATGTGAGTTGGCTGGGAAGATGCAGAATTTCGTAGAGAGTGATTATGTGATCAAATCCATCAAAGAATTGAATGATAGCTTTGATCCTCTCAAGTTATAAGTGTTTGTGATGTCTCCTTTACCTGATATCAATACTACTTTTTCGATGGATTTGAAATATGAAAGAAAAATGATGGCTGATAGAGGATTGAATGTAGTAGAGAATGGGAGTGCTGCACTGATGGCAGATTGCCAAACTTCTGAGTGTATGGTGGATAATACATACACCAATAGACAGTCATATGGAGGATATAGGAAGAGTAATGCAAGAGGACAGATGGATGGTGCTAAACGTTTCCAGTGTACTCACTGTGGAATGTCAGGGCACACGGTTGATAGGTGCTATAAACTACATGGCTATCCTCCTGGGTTTAAGCAAATTAGTCATGTTCATATGACAGAGGCAGTGGAGTTGCAGTCTGAAAAAATCTCAGATGAATCGGTTGAACAAAGGTTTGCAATCCTTGGTTTTGACTCCCCAATAGAACCAAAGGCTATTGAGCTGGCTCAGCAGAGAAGATGAAAGCCATGAGTCCCAACCAGACAATTCTTCTCAAAATGTTGTTTTGTCAGCCAAGGTTGATAAAATGTCAGGTAAATTTGCAAATAATAGTTTAAATACATGGATTCTTGATTCAGGAGCTACTGATTATATTGTGTCACATCTGTCCTTATTCATGTCTTATAAGCATATTGATCATATTACTATAAAACTGTCCAATGACATATCTGTGCTAGCCACAAATCTTGGATTAGTGAAGATAATCCCTTGTTAACCATAAACAATGCCTTATATGTTCCCTCTTTCAGATATAATTTACTATCTCTAAGTAAACTCCTTGCTAATCCCACATTGAACATTCGGTTTCGTGGTTCTCTTTCTTTGATTTAGGATCAATTATCCAAGAGGATGATTGGTTTAGCTAGCCTTTCGAGGAGCCTTTACTATTTGCAAGGTGATACCCCTCCTACTTAGCCTACTGTTTGTTTAAATTCTTCAGTATCTCTACATCCCTCATTGTTATGGTATTACAGGCTGTGGCATGCCTCAGTTCGCAGAGTTTAAAAAGTATAAAACCTTGATTCATCTGTATAGGGGGCTCTTCATGTGCCATGTTCAATATGCCCACTGGCTAGGCTTAATAGACTTCTCTTTCCCTCATCCTCTTCTATCACAAAATTTCCTTTTGATCTTATACATGTAGACATATGGGGACCAAACAGACATCTCACAATGTATGCTCAGAGATATTTCCTCACTATTGTTGATGATTGTAGTAGATATACATGGGTGCATTTGATGAAATCCAAAAGTGAAGAGAGAAAGATTCTGCAAAAGTTTTGGCAGTTTGTACATACTCAATTTGAGAAACGTATTAAAATTCATAGAACAGACAATGGCCAAGAATTTGCCATGTCTGGTTATTATTCCCAACATGGCATTGTGCATCAAACTAGTTACGTATATATACCCCAGCAGAATGGTCGTGTAGAGAGAAAACATCAACACGTTCTTGTAGTGGCCATATCAATACTTTTTCAGGCCCATTTGTCACTATCCTACTGGGGTATTTCTGCTTCACATGCAGTTTATCTAATAAATTTGATTCCCACTCCTATTCTTAAACAGAAAACACCATATGAGATCCTTTTCAAAGATAAACACCAGCATCTCAAAGTTTTTGGATTCCTAGCTTATGCCGATAACAAGGAAACTGCCAAGCATAAGTTCTCTCCTAAGGGCATTCCATGTGTGTTCTTGGGCATCTCTTTTACCTCAAAGGGCTATGTGATTCAGACCATAAAACATAAACAGATCACAGTCTCAAAAGATGTACAATTTTTTGAGCCACAATTTCCTTATGATATATCCAATTCACAACCTTATTCTATGTCACATAATGCTGATCACACAGCCCCATTGACACCTTCAACTTGTCTTGATAATTCTAACTACCCCAGTCATTGGTCACGACCTGCCTCACCAACAAATACCTTACACCATTCTTCTTCTTCTTCACCTGCAGTACATGAACCACCTGCACTACATGAACCATCTCTTATTTCCAGTACTTCATCTTTATCATAGACAACCCCTCACCATGCACCAACTCTTCACACCATTGACATCCCCTTAACTATTGATACTGCAGATAATGCATTGCTCCATACTCTCCCAAGTGCACATGATCATTCTTCTGCACCTGAAACTCATCCTTCTCTGATGCATACTAAACCATATAGACAAATTAATCCACCTCAATATCTTAAGGATTACTACTATAACCAATCCATATATGAGCCTCTCACACATTGTTCTATTCTGAACCATATTCAGACTTATCACACATATGATCACTTAGCTCCTTAATACAAGAACTATGTACTTGATGTTAGCTATAGCAAGAGCTTACTTCTAATCGCCAAGCTGTCAGATCAACAGACTGGAAGCATGCAATGGATATGGAATTGGCAGCCTTGGATGCCAACCATACTTGGGACATTGTACCTTTGCCTCCAGATAAGAAACTCATAGGCTATAAATGGGTTTACAAGATTAAACGAAAACTAGATGGGAGCATTGAGCGTCACAAAGGTAGATTAGTTGCCAAGGGTTATACCCAACAAGCAGGTATAGACTATGGAGATACCTTTTCTCCAGTAGCCTAAATGACCATAGTAAGGGTACTACTAGCTCTGGCTTCCTTTAGGGTTGGCATTTGCATCAACTTGATCTAAATAATGCCTTCTTGCATAGGGATCTAAATGAAGATATCTACATGTCCTTACCAGATGGAGTGATTACTTCTGTTCCTAATGTTGTGTGTAAGTTGAACAAATCTCTATATGTCCTTAAGCAAGCAAGTATGCAATGAAACGAAAAACTTACCGAGTTCTTGATCTTCAAGGGTTATCATCAATCTAGGCATGACTGCACCTTATTTACTAAGTCTTATCAAGGTTCCTTTCTGGCATTACTGGTTTATGTAAATGATACAGTATTGGCCAACAATTCCCTGTTTCTTATTAGTGAACTCAAGGACAGCCTTCATCTGGCTTTTAAAATCAAAGATTTAGGGACCCTCATATATTTCCTTCTCTTTGAAGTGGCCAGGTCTCAGGAGCGGCTGTTCATATGCTAAAGGAAGTACACGCTTGGACTTTTGGAAGAAACTGATTACCTGGCCTCTAAGCCTGCCAAAAGTACTATGGAGCAAAACATCATACTAGCTCATAATGATTCCAAGCTGATTGAGGATGTATCTGCATACAGAAGGCTGATAGGCAAGTTGCTGTACCTTACCATAACTAGACCAAGCATCACCTACACAATCCAACAACTGAGCCAATTCTTGGACACTCCTACAAAATCTCATATGAATGCCGCAAAAAGATTGCTAAAGTATCTCAAAGGATGTCTAGGACAAGTGTTGTTATTTCCTAGCAAAATGGCAATTCAGCTGAAGGCTTTTTAAGATTCAGATTGGGGAGGCTGCATGGAAAGTAGAAGGTCTATAACTGGATACTGTATGATGTTAGGTGATGCACGTGTCTCTTGGAAAGCAAAGAAACATACCACAATATCCAAGTCATCCTCAGAAGTAGAATATAGAGCTCTTGTCTCAGCCACCTGTGATGTACAATGGATTCTCCATGTGCTTAAGGATCTTCAGGTGGAATTTAATGAACCAGTTGAGTTGTTCTGTGACAACAAGAGTGCCATATATATTGTAGAAAATCTGGTATTCCGTTAAAGGAGTAAACACATTGAAATTTACTGCCAAATAGTAAAAGACAAGTTTCAGCAAGGAATAATAAGACCAATGCCCATTAGAACCTATTTGCAATTGGCTGACATATTTATCAAGGCTCTAGATTCTAGAAGACTAACAATCCTGTCTGATGCATTAGGGATGTGCAACATATAAAGTCAGTCAGGATTGAGGGGGGGTTTTGAAGATTGCAGTGGCAACACGTCGGAAGTTTAGTGGAAATCAAATGACAAAATTCATCCGAGAAGATCATGAATCATAATTGGATTGGGAGGAATCATTGATTGAATGATTAGTAAATGGAGACTGAAGGATGGATCAAGGGAGACACGTGGAAGGAGAGTGTGAAAGAAGAGGTGCAGGAGGACATCAAATAACAAGAAGTGCAGGAACGAGTTGAGGAAGAAGAGGAGGAATATGCTGGCGTAGAGTTTAAATAGTATGAAATTACCATTTTATCCTTGGCAGTTAAAATAGATGTATCAAGAAATTAAGAGTATTCTTGTCTTTTGGTATGTTTTATCTTCTTTCCTCCTACTCGATTGTGTAAAATGTCAAGCCCAGGATGGTACCAAGCGGTTACAATAACAGAACCAAAGATATTTTTGTTCTCTTATGCTCCCATCGTTGAATTCATAAACATCTTAGCTCTTGATTTCATTTTGTGTTCAATTAGTAGTTTCTTGACAAAACCTGCAAAATCGATTCATGCGTTTGCACATTCTACCAACACAAGGACAAATGTGATTGATCATTTTTTTATGTTCTTTTATGGAAAGATTCTTAGAAAGAATATTTTGGCTTTTTTTAGTCAGAAAAGGTTTGAATTAATCGTTTAACATGATCGAATGTCTCTATGAGCAGAGAATATTTCATAACTCGTTCTTCGTCATATGTTATAACGCATTAAATAGAAGTATGTCAATGTATATTCAACACAAGTAAAGGGCGTTCCCAATGAATTAGGCTTCTTCGTTTTGGCAGAGTCTGAGGAAGGATAGGATCGCTTCGCGATCTGTTGTATGTAGTCTTACCCTACACTTTGTGCAAGAGGCTGTTTCCGCGGCTCGAATCCGTGACCTCAAGGCCACAAAATAGCAACCTTATCAATTGTTTCAAAGCTCACCCTCGTATATTCAACACAACTAATTAATTTATATGACATTATCTAATTAGCTATATGGGACGCTCAATATCCTTAACTGTCGTTAGTCTGGGTTGGACCCAGTCGGAACTTTCAGCCGTCTTACATCCTTCACCGCAGGTTTAGCTCACCATTACCAGACGAACCTATTAGTTTGCAAACAAAGAAATACTAAAGAATGTCATTGTCAAAACTGGTAATGATAAAATGAATATAAATTTGGTCATGACAGTGACTACAAAAGAAGAATTATGTATTAACAAGAGGAAAACATTCCTCGTTTACTGCTCCAAATATAATAATAATGACAATAATAATAATAATAATAATAATAATAACAACAGCATAGTTAATTGTTATGTGAGACATTTATAACTAGTTCCATAGGTAAACAAAAGTTGCAAATGCCTCCTTTAACTGCTTGTTTAGGCATTCTCCTAACACATTTTATCAAATGGGGAAAAACACAAAATATTTAGTTTTTATATAATGTTTTAATTGTATTTTTTCCTTATTTAAATTTTCTTCTGTATTTCATCTCACAGTTGAGTACTTTCATATCTACATTAAGTTATGTACGCTCTCTTTTCTTTTAGGCGGAAAAAACCTAGAATTTTGAAAAACGAAAAGTTCGTACAACAATAAAAACACCAAGTATACTACAACAAGAATATGCTTTCATATGACATAACTGTATCAAATACTAATCAAGCAACATAAATATAAATCATATCATCATCTTTAAAGATCATGAACATTACTAATATTCATGAACGCCAGAACAAAATGATAATATAGGTCAACATTAAATACAATCATCGTAACTTTACTAGCTAAAATTAATAAAATCAATGGAAATATGATGAAGTGCTCATATAAAGTCAATTTCGTGGTTGACGGTGAATTCCTTCTGCGTCAACTCAAACACCATATTTTGAACACCTATAATAGGAATATCATTTAAAAGGTATTTCCGGTGCACTAGACTCCCGTGTTTGTACAGGGTTCAGGAAGAGATCGAATTTTTTGTTGATCAGATGTACGCAGCCTTATCTTTCACTTTTTTGTGCAAGAGACTGTTTCCGTGCTACATGTTGAAGATGTTGAGCCAATATGATATAAACGAATGGTGCGGGGCTGCAGCAGCTTAGCACAGCTGGTGGCAGCCGGAGTCAGGTGAAGGTGAGTGGAAACTAGGCCTGAGCAGCTGAATTGAGCTAAGGGATATAATCTAGTGTGACCAATACATGTTGTGGATGAGCTGTATGGATTCAAATGAAGCTAAACTGAAGTTGACACGTCAGATCAAACGAATGGAATGAGCTAGAAGGCAGCTGCGTTAACTTGGCACCAGAAGGCATTGTTTAAACGTGCCAAGCGGTTTTCTAATTCAAGTAGAAGGTAGTATATATACTTAGTATTGATGTATATCCCATAGTGCGTGAAAATAGTTTTTTCTTCCTTTAGTTTCTTGCACATCTTCTTCAACCTCTGTTGCGCGCCATTTTTCTTATTCAAAATTATGTTTCCAAGATTGTTAATTCAGCTTACTATATCATATGATTTGATGATTGAATTGTGCTTGTTAGTTGTTTTTGACATGGTATCAGAGCTCTGGCGATTCATCATCGATTCTCTAATTGAATTATGTCGCCTGTTTTCCTTCTAGTTTGTGAATCAATTGCCTATCTATGATCGCATTGTTTGATCATAGCTAATTCAACTGGTATTGCTTCTAGTTCTCGTAATAATCATGCTCCTAGTGATAATCTTGCAAGTAATCATTATTACTTGCATCCAAATGACAGTCCAGCAATTGTGCTGGTACAACCAGCACTTAATTTGCACAATTTTCACTCATGGAGTCGAAATTTTCAAATGGTGCTTCTTGTGAAGAATAAAACTTATTTTATTGATGGATCTGTGCCCCCTGCTGATAATGATCCTCAGCTTCAAGCTTGGAGGCAGGTATACACAATGATTGAATAATGGATTATGAACTGTGTTTCACCTGCAATTGCTCAAAGTATAACGTGTTATGACAATGCTTTAGATGTGTGGAATGAGTTAACTATGAGATATGGCTGTGTTGATCCATTCAGATTGTCTTATTTCTATGGATTTAAGCATAAAAACTTATCTGTTAATGACTCTTTCACAAAACTGAAGGTCTTATGGGAGGATTTAATGCCATTAAGACCTATACCTAGATGTATTTGTTTGAGGTGTGCATCCGATATCAGTAGGAAGGTTACTGGATTTGTTGATAATGATTATGTTATCAAATTCGTTAAAGGCCTACATTGGGAGTTTGATCTTGCTAGGTCTCAAGTTTTTGTTATGACCTCATGCCTAACATTAAGACAAATTTTGCAATGGCTTTAAAGTTTGAAAGGAAGGTCATGGAAAACGCTATGTCTTCTGGTTTCAGTAATGCTCCTACAGCCTTGATGCCTAGTTGTGATGAACATGAAAGTATGGTGGCAAGTACTCATACAAATAGAAGTTATGGACCTATATACAGAAGAGGTAACGGAAGGTGCTATCAGGATGGAGGCAAGCGTCTAAAATGTAATCACAATGAAATGATAGGCCACGCAGCAGATAAATATTATAGAAGACATTGTTTTCCCCCTCGGTTTAATTTCAAGAATCAAGTGAATGCAGTTGAAACTTTAGAAGGACAATCTGAGCATAACTACAGTGAGCAAGGATTTCAGGCTTCTTCTTCACAATCTCCCCCCATTCATCAAACACCTTTTCTTATACCTGATCAATACAGTAAACTATTGAAATTGTTGAATTCTGATGATGTTGTTCCAGGCTTGGTTTGTGATAAGGTTTCTCAAGGTGCTGTGATGACTACCAAGGTTGATGTGCCATCAGGTAAGTGTCTTGATCATGTTAATAATGTATGGACCCTGGATTCAAGTGCTACTGATCATGTTGCCTGCTCCTTAACTCTATTTCATTCTTACATTCCCATTACTCACATCACAATCATGCTTTCAAATAAATTCTCAATTGATGCTACTCATAAAGGAGTTGTAAGGATAAACAATGGACTTGTTTTAGAGAATGTGTTATATGTGCCTTCTTTTTCATTTAATCTTGTCTCTCTTAGCAGACTTACTGATTCACCTCACTTACTTTTTTCATTCCATGATTCCTGTCGCTTCATTCAGGATCAGTTGTCCAGGAGGATGATTGGTTTAGCTAGGAAGTGACAAGGTCTATACTACCTTTGTGATACCAGCCCACCTTCGAAGCCAGCAGCTTCAACTTCTCCTGTTTTCACTTCTACCAGTTTTGAATCACTCTCATACCTATGGCATGCTAGACTTGGACATGCATCCTCAGCCAGAATTTAAGAAATAAATAAGCTAGATCAAGTTGTTCCTTCTAGCAAACTAGAAAATGATTGTACTGTATGTCCATTAGCTAAATTGAAAAGGACCTCGTTCCCAGTGTCTACTTCTATTCCGAAACATGATTTTGACATTATACATGTTGATATCTGGGGTCTTTATAAACATCCCACAATTTACAATAAAAAATATTTCCTGACAATAGCAGATGATTGATCAAGATATACATGGCTGTATTTGCTCAAAGCTAAATCTCAGACAAGACAAATTATGCAAAGTTTCTTTCATTATGTTGTTACCATAGGTAAGTAAGTTTAAATACCTAGGATCATTTGTGCAGCAGAATGGCGACATAGATAATGATGTAGTACATCGAGTTCAAGCAGGCTGGTGTAGATGGAAGGCGGCCTCAGGGGTGCTGTGTGACAAAAATTTCCCAACTAAATTAAAGGGAAAATTTTATATGGTGGAAGTGCGACCAGCAATGCTATATGGGACAGACTGCTGGGCCATCAAGAGGTCACAATTACAGAAGATGGAAGTGGCAGAGATGAAGATGTTAGGATGGATGTGTGGGCATACAAGGCTAGACCGGATCAGAAACGAGGTGTTTCGAGAAAGGTTAGGCGTAACTAGTATAGCAGATAAGATAAGGGAGGGCAGAATGAGATGGTTTGGGCATGTCAAGCAGAGACAGACAACGACGTCGATCAGAACAATTGAAAGCCTTATTGTAGAGGGGAACAGGAGTAAAGGCAGACCCAAACTAACTTGGGATGAGCAGATAAGACACGACCTACTAGATTTGCACCTCTCTGAGGACATGGTCCAGGATAGGAGTTCATGGAGACATAAGATTAAGGTTAACGAGGTATAAGTAATATATAGGGATACTTTAGAGTATATTTAGGGACATAGATTGGCATAGACACTATCTACGCTTTAGGTTGACTTTCCACTTACTTGCTTACGTTATACCGTTGTTTTACATTACATGTTTATATGCACGTGATCTGTATTTTAATATCGAAAGTCATTTCTTTGTATTTCTTGAATTTCCTCACTAGCACACTAGCACGACATATCTCTATTATCATGTCATTTATGCAAGTACATATAGAGTCGGAGGTCTCACTGGAAGCAGACTCTCTATCTCTTGGGATAGAGGTATTGTCTGCCTACCACTTACCCTCCCCAGACTCTAACGATAGCTTTTGTTGTCGTTGGGATATACTGGGTCCAGATGATGATGATGATGATGATGATGATCAAGATTGTAAGAAGTGATAATGGGCTTGAATTTAAAATTCTAGAGTTTTATATGCTTCATGGTGTTATTTGTGTTTATACTCCTCAACAAAATAGGGTAGTGAAAAGAAGGCACCAACATCTTCTTACTGTGGTAAGGCTCTTAGATTTCATGCTTCTCTCCCTTATTACTTACTAGGGTTTACGTCTTCAGCATGAAGCTTACCTTATTAATTTGATTCCATCACCTGTCCTTCAACGCAAGGCTCCCTATACTGTTCTGCACAAAGTCCAGCCTATATATAGCCACCTCAGCGTGTTTGTTTGCCTGGCGTTTTGTGATACTGCTCCAACTAAAGCTAAGTTTGATGCTAGGTCTACACCTTGTGTTTTCTTAGGTAAACCTATGAATACAAAAGGTTACGTTCTCCAACGCCTGGATACTCAAGCAGTCATAGTATCTAGGGATGTGCTCTTTCATGAACAATCTTTTTCTTTTTCTTATGCTACTCCTTCGCCAGCCACTTCTCAACCTGTAGCCCCCAGGCATCACAGATAATACACCATCTATTTCCTCTGAGAAGAACCTTTAGCTTCATGCCTTACACATTTTTCCTGTTACTCCTGAACCCATGAATGCTGATACAACTGAATCATCATCTCCTACTGATTCTCCTTCTTCTCTTGACGAATTTATATCTTCTTCTCCTACTCAGATTCCTATTACTCTAATGCATGTTCAGCTACCTTCTCTGGATCCTTCTGCCACTGCACCTTCTATACATGTTCCTCATCTAAGAATTCCAAGGTCCAGAGTTGCACCTTCTTATCTAAATGACTATCATTGCAATCTTATTCACAGAGCTGTTCTCTCTCAAATGTATTCTTCTCTCTGTGTACCATATCCTATTCAATCTTATCTCTCCAAAAATCATTTAGCACCTCATTACAGGTCTTATATTCCTAACATGAGCATTGAGCAAGAGCCTAGTACATATCAACAGGATGCATCATCAGCAGCCTGGCACTAGGCTATGCAAGTAGAATTGGCTACTTTGGAAGCTACTCATACATGGTAGCCTATTGGATGTAAATGGGTATATAAAATAAAAAGAAAGTCTGATAGCCCAGTTGAAAGGTATAAGGCTAGGTTAGTTGCAAAGAGATATACCCAACAACCTGGAATAGACTATTTTTCTCCTGTGGCTAAGATGACTTTTGTTATTTTTCTTCTTTCTTTGGCTTCTCTTAATAACTGGCACATTCATCAATTAGATGAAAATAATGCTTTTTTGCATGGTGATCTTTACCAGGAGATATGTATGGAATTACCTCAAGGAGTACAGTCTCCTTTTCCCAAAGCAGTTTATAAGCTACAGAAGTCACTTTATGGACTTAAGCAAGCTAGTAGACAATGAAATAAAAAACTTACAAATTGCCTCTTGTCTTAGGGCTTTCATCAATCTGAACATAATTACAATTTGTTTACTAGACTGATATCAGAAAGTTTTCTTGCTGTGCTAGTGTATGTTGATGATATCATAGTAGTAAGTGACTCACTTCTCTTGATTCAAAAGCTTAAGGATCATCTTCATTCTACTTTTAAGATCAAAGACTTGGGAGAGCTAAGATATTTCTTGGTACTTGAGGTTGCAAGGTCTAAAAAGGGAATTAGTATATGTCAAAGGAAATATACATTGGAACTGCTTGAAGTATCAGGTAACTTGGCTACCAAACCTGCATTGATGCCCAAGGAACAAAATTTAAAGTTGGAGCATAATGACTCAGATTTGATTACAGCTGTGTCAGGATATAGAAGGTTGATTGGAAAGCTGCTGTGTCTTACAATCTCTAGGGATAATATAGCATATAGTGTTCAACAATTAAGTCGATTTTTAGACACCCCAACAGAGCTCCACATGAAGGCAGCTCAGAGATTGTTGAGGTACTTGAAGCGAACTCCTGGTCAAGGACTGTCATTTCCTAGTACAGGTTCTAATGTGCTTAAGGCTTATGCAGACTCTAATTAGGGGCTGTACAGAAATAAGGTGATCAGTTACTAGATATTGTGCATTCCTTGGTAATGCTTTAGTTTTCTGGAAAGACAAGAAAGAAACTACAGTTTTAAGATCTTCCTTAGAAGCAGAGTACAGATCATTAGCCACAGCAACGTGTGAGGTTCAGTGGTTGCTTTATTTGCTAAAGGACCTGGGAGTGAATCATTATCATCTTATTGAGTTATTTTGTGGTAACAAGAGTGCCATGTATATAGTGAAAAATCCAGTTTTTCAAAAGATAACTAAGAACATAGAAGTGAACTATCATGTAGTTAGAGACAAGTATCAGGAAGACATAATCAAACCAATGCCTGTACAGACTGAATATCAGATTGCAGATTTGTTCACCAAGATATTGGGATCACAGAGGTTCCAATTCTTGACTTTGGCATTAGGAATATGTAATATATATAAGAAGTCAGAATTCAGGGGAGGTGTTGAAGATGTTGAGCCAATATCACATAAAAGAAAGGTGCAGGACTGCAGCAGCTTAGCACAGCTGGTGGTAGCCGGAGTCAGGTAAAGCTTAGTGGAACCTAGGCCTGAGCAGCTAAATTGAGCTAAGGGACATAATCTAGTGTGATCAATACATGCCGTGGATGAGCTGCATGGAATAAAATGGAGCTAAAATGAAGTTGACACGTCGGATCAAACGAATGAAATGAGCTAGAAGGCAGCTGCATCAACTTAGCACCAGAAGTCATTATTTATACGTGCCAAGCGGTTTTCTAATTCAAGTAGAAGATAATATGTATACTTAGTATTGATGTATAGTCGATAGTGCATGAAAACAATTTCTTCTTCCTTTAGTTTTCTGCACATCTTCTTCAACCTCTGTTGCGCGCCAATTTTTCTTATTCAAATCCATTTCCAGGATTGTTAATTCATCTTACTATATCATATGATTTGATAATTAAATTGTGTTTGTGAGTTTTTTGACACTACAAACCCGTGACCTCAAGGTCACAAAGCAGCAACCTTACCGATTGCTCCAAGGCCCGTCCTCATCAGGAATATCATTTCCATTTGGTAAATACAAGCCAACATCAGCAATAGTCTCCATCTTATTCGGAGATCTTGCACTTATAATGATCATAACTCATGCAAATTATTTTCCGTAGGATTTTCCACATAAAATACTTGGGAAGCTTGCGATACTAGAATAAAAGGCTCGATTGATGAGGATCAAGGGTCCGATGAGGATCAAGGGTCCCATCAAGAGGTCAAGGGCCCTATGGCAAGAAAGAGGGCAAGAGAACTTTGTCATCAAGTTGCCACCTTCTTATACAAGCATGTTCAAGATGAACCTAAGATTCCTTGGGTTCATTTCATTGAACCTTCACCTTGAGCGTGTATAAGCATGCATGTCTACGTTCTTTGTTTTTGAATTTTTGTCTTGTTTCTTGTGACCTTTGTTTTATGGTTTGCTTTGTAGGTAAATTAGGTAGATGGAAGATCCAAATAAAATGGAGGCCCAAAAAGGAGGTTGTAGTCGTGTGTTGCAACATGGGAGACAAAAGGAATGTTGTCTTGAAGAGAATGTTTGTCTCCACAAAGACAAATTTAAATGTGTCTAAGATAGAATCTCTTCATCAAATTGAAATCAAAATCATCTCTAATTATCTACAAGGGGGCGACCATTCTTGAAGTAAAAGGATGATGATCAAATTGAATGTAAATTCAAAGCCAAACTTGAATTTATATTCAAACTTGATTTGAATTCAAGTTTCAACCAAATTGAGGCTTAAAATTCAAGATGAATTCAGCCAAAATAGGCAGCCATCCACACGCCATTTTGAAGAGAAAGAAGGAGATAGATCATAATTCAAATTGAATCCAAGTTTGAATTCAAACTTCAACCATCATTTAAATTCAATCCCAGCCATCCTATCATCATCAAATCAGGTTTTCTACACCTCATTTACTCAAGGAACTCATCTGGAAGAATGTGGGAAGGATAAACCAACAACCAATTCAAAGTACACTCAAGTTCAAACCCAACTTGAATTCAAACTTCACCCAACTTTTGAATTCAAGTTCAAGCACATCCTACTCATCAAATCAGCTTCTCCAAGACACCATTTGGTCCTCATACACCGCTGAACATAGAGGAGATGACATCTTACAAGCATTTCAAATTATAGCTAGAATTTGTTTTAGTTTGAAATCAAACAAATTTTCAATTTTTGAACAATTATTAGCTAGCTTATTTGAATTAGTTTCTAGTCATTTTATAGGCTGATAGGACGTTTATTTTAGCCTATAAATAGGCCCTTGGCCGATTGGAAAAAGACAACTTTGATGAATAACAATTCTTGATATTTCCTTCACTTTGTGTGATATTTTGTTTTCTTGGTTTTGCATTAAAAACCTAAGTTAAGATCCTTCAAAGTTGAGCATTTTGAAGGCGTTGCCATTGCTAAAAGGTGCCGTCCAGGAGGGCCATATTGGTTTGCCTGATCAATGACCATCTTGAAGTGTTGGTCTTGCTTGTTTGATCCACACGTTTTTATCACTAAGGAAGTAAGGGGAAGTCTTCTTCCTTGTGCCTAACCCTTTGTGTAGGACGTTTGGAAGGTGGAATTATTGGAGCCTACGTCTTGCACGCATCAAATTAGTATCAGAGCCAGGTTACTCTATTCCACCATCTATCATTTCCTTTTTGTTTGAGTCTAGTCTTTTCATCCTTCTTCTACCCCTCACTCTACACGCCATTTGTCTTGCATTTCATACAAAAAAAAAAGAAAACTTCCACTTTATTTGGGTCATTTGCATTTTGTTGAATCTTGTTCTTCATCATTCTAGCATCATTTCTTTTATATCCAACTTGTGCATCAAACATCTGAAATTATATCATTCAAACTTGAACAATTAGGGTTTGAGCATTTAGAGTACATTCAGCCTTCTTTTTACTACAACCATCAGCCTATAAAGCTACCTCGGTTTCAAATCATCTTGTTGCTACCAAAGCTTTTAGTTGGTGATGATTGTATGCATCTTGTGATTCACATTGTGATTGATTTCATGCGTACGTGTGCTTGTCTTCATAACCCATTTTCAACATCAAACACACCCTAAAACCACCCAATATCCCACGGCCTAACAAGCACCCACCCCAACCCAACCCTAAACCTCACCAACCTGATTCCAAACTACCTTATTTACACCCTTAACAACAAGCCCCAACCCAATTTTACCAAACGAAATCAGCATCCAAAGTTCCCAATTTATTCAAACAAACCCTAACCCTAGAATTTGAATTTTGGTTCAATTCTGTCCTACCCTTAGCTATTATCCAAATTGACCACACAAATCAACAATTACCAACCCAAATAATCCATTTACCTCGCCCATTCAGTTCCCAAAATCCCAATCCGCAAATTCCCAAAACGTTCAAAAAAATCCTAAATCAAAAACCCTAACCCTAACCCAATTCGGCCTACCCCAATTTCCCTCACTTTCCAAGGTTATTTTGTTGCAAGTCAAAGTTGCAAATTGCATTTTAAAGACATTGCACTATTCTTTCCAAAAACGAAAGTGCTAAGTGCAAACGCGTGAAATTTCAATTTTGCCCTTAGTAAAAAAAAGAATCTGAACCTTGCTCAATTAAAACAGCAAGGACGAAAAAGAAAAACAAAAGAACAAGATAAAAGAAAAAGGGCAAAACGTTTGTGCATTACGTGGAAAATATTTGGTACGATTTGAAAACCTTGGATACCGTATTTCGATCCTTGCTACATACAACCGTCCTCCCACATCATATTCTCCTTATCCTACTCTTCTTGAACCAATCACACACTTGGTTGCTCGATTGTTGCATGACTTGAACCATTTTGTGGATAGTAAGTGCATAGAATCCAAATTAATTAAAGATTGCCCAAGGCAACCCTTAGTTCATCTTTGGTTCAGCCTTATACATCAATTTTGGTTGCTTATTTTCTTTGAATCTTAGTAGAAAGTTCAAGTTTGTTTCCATTTCTCTTGATCCTACTTTGATACTAATTGCTGCAACTTGAAAGCACAAAGGGAGAAACAAGTGGAGCTCGTTGTGAATTGGAGAAGCATTGGCAAAACACTTTCTTATTGATCACTTTGAACCTTCTTAACTTCAGGTTATCCAAGAAGCAAAGTGGTAAGAGAGTGGAAAGAAGAAAAATTAGCTTTTGCAGCTTTTAATTTTTTTGCCTGCGATGACATAGATTGATGGATGTCTATGATTTCGATCGATTTATGTCCCCAAATTTGATCGATCGATGTCCCCAACTTCGATTGGTCGATGTTTGTTTTACATCAGTCCCTGAAATAGCTACATAGATCGGTCTACGTATGCTGAATTTTCCCTTTTTGGCAATTCTGACCCTCTAACCATTATTTATCATCCCTAATCTTGTTCTAATTGATTCAAATGAGTCAGTAGAGAGGGATTTGGTAAAAATATCCTCTAGTTGGTCATTGGTAGCAAACAATTCAACGCATACTAATCCTTTTTGAATGCAATCCTTTATACAGTGATGCCTCACTTCAATATTTTTGGTCCTACTATGGTGAACTGGGTTTTATGCTATACTTATGGCTGATGTGTTGTCACATAAGATTGGAACTTTATTAAACTTAACATTGTAATCATTTAAGGTGTTGATCATCCAAAGTAGTTATGCACAACACAAAGCGGCCGATACATATTTGGATTCTGCTGTTGAAAGTGACACACTATTTTGTTTCTTGGAGAACCAAGAAAGTAAGCAATCTCCAAGGAATTGGCATGTTCCGGATGTGCTTTTTCTATATTTCTGGCATAGTCGGAGTCATTATACCCTGTTAAGGCAAAACAACCATTATTGAGATAATACAACCCAAAGTTCAAAGTTCCTTTCAAATATCTAAAAATACATTTAATGGCAACTAGATGCGATTCCTTAGGCATACTTTGACATCTAGCACATAAGCACACAACATGCAAAATATCCAGTCTACTAGCGGTCAAATAAAGTAAACTACCAATCATACCCCTATATTTGGATACCTCAACCGGCTTTCCTTTTTCATCTTTGTCAAGCTTTGTACTAGTGCTCATTGGTATGCTCACATTTCTTCCATCCTCATACTTGTATTTCTTGACTAGATCCTTTGTGTACTTTGTTTGAGATATATATACTCCATCTTGAGTTTGCTGTTAAGTCCGTAACACACTCTAGAGAGGGGGTGAATAGAGTGTTGGACAATTTTGTGGAATTTTCTTGTTTGCCTCAACTCAAATGGAATTCAAAATCAAAGCAAGAATGGGAGATGAGAAAGAATGAATGTGTACACCGGATATAGAGTGGTTCAAATCGTAAATGATTTTACTCCACTACCACTTTGTTGCCAAAGTGGATTTTCAACAACTACTCTTCTTATTAAAACTAATAATAACAACCATAGCAAAACTCACACTAACACCTCAGTGTAAGCAACCACAACAGCAACTTCTTGCACGTAATACACTTGTGTAACTACAACAACTACAGTTCTAGCAAGAACAAATTCTTGCTACCTCACAACTTCAACAAAGTTCTCTCAAGAACTTTTTCACTGTGGGTTGTAGGAAGTAGTAAGGTTCACACTTTCTCATTCGTCTAAACACAAGCAAGAGATCAAATATATGGTTCTTCTTGTGTCAGACTCTCTATCTCTCAATATACAACAATGAAGAACAAAGAAAGGCTTAACAGGCTTTAAGCACTTTTACAAATATAAGAGAAGTGAATGATGAAGCTTGATGATGGTGAAAGTGTGAATTTGCCTCATCCAAGCTTCTTCTATTTGTAGAAGTTGTTCACCAAGTTTTTGAAGCCTCTACCATGTCTTCAACTACATCAAATATCAAGATAATGTCCAAATAATCTTTAGCCACCCTATGGAGTGATTTGACCCTCAATAGCCAACCTAGGATTGCTTAGCCATGGATGCAATAGTCAAGGAAACATGCATTATGATGTAGTAAAGTCTACAAGAAAATTGAGTAAGATTGGATAGAGAAAACACCATGAATCTCCCTTGGATTTTGTTCCAATGTTCATAAAATTTTAAATTCTGGCGGACATACATTGGTACCCTTTGATGGTTGGGTCCTTTACGGTTGGCTTGTCGACCATTAGGCTTCCAGACATACATACTACCAGGTCTAGCATTACATGCACTCTTCACATGTCCTACTTTGTTACAATGAAAACAAGTGGGTATATGCCTTGGTTTGTAAGATAATGAGTTATGTTTTGTTTCTCTCTTATTTGCCTTTTTCTTTAATAGCTTAGGCTTAATGGAAGAATGTGATGGATTAAATCCTAGACTGGATTTATCATTTCCAACTCTTTGATTTCCAAGTAATTTGTTTAGATTATGTTTACCATCGGTTAGTTTTTGCAAGTCTAATCTTAGTCTCTCACATTCTTTCCTAATTTCCACATTTTCAAGAGCTACGGTTTTATGCATGATGAGTATGATGTCATGACCTTGAAACATCAAAATGTTCTTATCATGCAAGCTCTTATTTTCTAAAATGCACTTCTTGAACTCTTTCTTCAAATGCTTATACTTTAAATTCAGTTTTTCAAAATCATCTTGCAAATCCACTATTTCATCTTGTAAAGTAGAAGGATTAGAATTTACCTCAAGGTCATCTTCAATTGCCATACACAAATATGTTGAGCTTTTGGATTTTCAACTATTGCAACAAGTCCAACATCTTGATCTTCACTTTCTTCTCCTTCCGATTCAGAAAGGACATCATCCCACGTGGTTACCTCCGTATTAAGAGCTTTCTTCTTTTGAGGAAAGACCTTCTTTTCTTGTTTATGTGGCTTCTTGATGTGGCAATCGGAAATGAAGTGACCAGGTCAACCACATCTATCACAATTTTCACCTGATTTGTTTTCCTTGTGTGGTCTCTTGAAAAACTTTCTTACTTGAGCCTTATTTCTTGTTGCCTTTCTTCTAAAATTTCTTACTAGATGAGCAACTTCCTCATCGATTCATCAGACTCTACCACCAATCCTTTATGTGATGTTTGTGTAGGCTTGATAGGGTTCGTTCTATTTTGTTCATCAATAAGGATTTCATGAGTAAGAAGATTACCGGATAGCTCATCAAGGGTAAGAGTCTTGAGGTTCTTTGATTCGGTGATGGCGGTGACTTTAGGTGTCCATTCTCTTGGCAAAAAGTTGAGGAGTTTTGAGACAAGGTCTTCATTTGAGATTTTCTTGTCCACCATAGAAAGTTGATTCACTATCCGAGTGAATCGATCGATTGTCT
This sequence comes from Eustoma russellianum, assembly GCA_036186865.1. NCBI lineage: Eukaryota > Viridiplantae > Streptophyta > Magnoliopsida > Gentianales > Gentianaceae > Eustoma > Eustoma russellianum. Next base: position 33,555,920 of record AP025050.1, read on the forward strand.
CCTAAATCTTTTCACCACTCTTCATCGCAAACATTTCATATTCCTTCATGAACATTAGTCTTTTTTGCCATTCTTACTTGCTCAGTCCCTTCGTGTATCATTTCCAGCCTTTTCCATGCTTCATGGGATGTATCAAGACCCTGAAGTTTTATAAGTTCAGTGGTGGTAAGAGCACTTGAAAGAATATCAAATGCTTTGCCATTGATAGCAAAGTTTATCTTCTATTCGACGGTGTAGTCGTCCTCATCTTTGAACATTGATTCTCCTTTTGAATTGGTAATCATAGGAACTTCAATTTCTTTGACAACGGCTCTCCATATATCAAATCCACAGCCTTTCAAATGGTTGATCATTAGAAATTTCCACAAAGAATAATTTTGGGCATCAAGCATAGGTACTTAGTGCTTGATCTTTAGAATAGTGCAGTAGGCTTAGAAGTTGAGTTGTAGGATGAAGAGGTTGTCATTGCCATGATTTTTAACCTTGCTACTTGCAAAAATTGGCCAAGAAATCAAGGTTAGGCTCTGATACCAATTGTTAGGTCCGTAACACACTCTAGAGGGGGGTGAATATATTGTTGGGCAATTTTGCATAATTTTCTTGTTTGGCTCAACTCAAATGCAATTCAAAATCAAAGAAAGAATGGGAGATAAGAAACAATGAATGTGTACACTGGATATAAAGTGGTTCGAATCGTAAATGATTCTACTCCACTACCACTTTGTTGCCAAAGTGGATTTTCAACAACTACTCTTCTCATTAAAACTAATAAGAACAACCACAGAAAAACTTACACTAACACCTTAGTGTAAGCAATCACAACATCAACTTCTTGCACAAAATACACTTGTGCAACGACAACAACTACAGCTCTAGCAAGAACAACTTTTTGCTGCCTCACAACTTCAACAAAGTTCTCTCAAGAACTTTCTCACAGTGGGTTGAAGGAAGTAGTAAGGTTCACACTTTCTCACTAGTCTAAACACAAGCAAGAGATCAAATATTTATGGTTCCTCTTGTGTTAGAGTCTCTATATCTCAATATACAACAATGAAGAACAAAGAAAGGCTTAACAAGCTTTAAACACTTTTACAAATATGAGAGAAAAGAATGATGAAGCTTGATGATGGTGAAAGTGTGTGTTTGCCTTATCCAAGCTTCTTCTATTTATAGAACTATTTATAGAAGATGTTCACCATGTTTTTGAAGCCTCCACTATGTCTTCAACTACATCAAATGTCAATATAATGTCCAAATAGTCTTTAGCCATCCTATGGAGTGATTTGATCCTCAATAGCCAACCTAGGATTGCTTAGACATGGATACAATAGTCAAGGAAGCAAGTATTATGATGTAGTAAAGTCTACAAAAAATTTGAGCAAGATTGGATAGAGAAACACCATGAATCTCCCTTGGATTTTGTTCCAACATTCATAAAAGTTTAAATTCTAGGGGACATCGATCAATCGAAGTGCCTGGGGTGGGAGATCGATGTCCTCCAGAAAATTTGCAGTTTTGAAACTGCTTGACATTGATCGATCTAAGTCTGCCCCGGAGAGCCTGATATCACTTCGATCGATCGATGTCCCCTGGAATGAAAGATCGATGTTGGATAGAAAGTTTTCTACCTGACATCGATCGATCGAAGTCTCTCTGGGAAGAGACTGAACTGACATCGATCGATCGATGTCCCCAGGTTGAGAGATCGATGTTGGACATAAACTTTTATGCCTGACATTAATCGATCGAAGTCTCTCTTTGGAGAGACTAAAGTGACATCGATCGATCCATGTCCTCAGTCTGAGAGATCGATGTTGGACAGTAAGCTCCAATCTCAACCATTTTTGACATAGTGTATTTTTCTCATTTTTCATCAAGTCTCAAGTGTCAATTTAACTCATTAAAACATCTTTACATCATCAAGACAATTTATATCTTAAAATTTGCTTGATTTGAAGACCAAGGAAGTAATTGAGTTCTCCCATCATGCTCATCTCAAATTCTCCTTCCATCAATTTTGCAAAATGCCACAAAGAGAATCATTAGTAGCACCAAATATAATATCATCCAAATAAATTTGAACAAGCAATTGATGGTTTCCTTGTTCTTTAATAAAAAGATAAGTGTCGACTTTTCCTCTTGAAAACTCATTTTCAAGTAGGAAGTTACTTAATCTTTCATACCATGCCCTAGGAGCTTGTTTGAGCCATAAAGGGTCTTTTAGAGTTTAAATACATGATTTGCATAATCGTGATTTTCAAAACCCGGTGGTTAAGCTACATACACCTCTTCTTGAATTATTCCATTCAAGGATGCGGATTTCACATCAATTTGATATAGTTTAAAATCCTTATAGCATGAATATGCTAGTAGCATCCTAATAGCTTCTAACCTAGCTACGGGGGCAAAAGTTTCATCATAGTCTATGCCTTCTTCTTGTCTATATCCTTGAGCTACTAACCTAGCTTTGTTTCTAGTGATGTTTCTTTTATCATCCATTTTGTTTCTAAATACCCATTTAGTGCCAATTATGGGGTAATCACTAGGTTTAGCCACTAATTCCCAAACATCACTTCTTTCAAATTGATTTAGCTCTTCTTGTATGGCTAATACCCAATCTTCATCATTTATTGTCTCTTTTATATTTTTAGGCTTAACTTGTGAAATGAAGACATTTTCATTAAATTTTCTTCTTGTAATTATGCCTTGACTTGTTTCACCTAGTATTAGTTCTTTTGGATGATCTTTCTTTTACTTAAATGAATCCGGAAAATTTTAAGTGTCTCCTCCTACTTCTTCATCTTCAGTTTTAGTTGAAGTGGATCAATCGTAAGGTCAATGACAATATTCCCTTTTGGATTCTCAAATTTTTCTATGTGGCTTACTTAAATTATTTCCTCATCATCATCATCATTTATGCATAGTTCATCTTCAAGGAGTTCACTAAACATGACATGAATTGACTCTTCAATTTTCATACTTCTTTTGTTATATACTCTAAATGCCTTGATATTTTGAGCATATCTCATAAAGATTCCTTCATCCGCTTTGAAATCGAGTTTATCCAAGTTATCTTTGGTGTTTAGTATAAAACACTTATAACCAAATACCTTGAAATAACCAATATTTGGTACTCTTCCTTTCCAAAGCTCATATGGAGTCTTCTTAAGAGATGGTCTCAAGTAAACTCTATTAACTACATGACAAGCGGTGTTTACCGATTCGACCCAAAAATACTTGGATAGCTAAAATTCATTTAGCATGGCTCTAGTCATTTCTTAAAGTGTTCTATTTTTCCTTTCTGCAACACCATTTTGTTGAGGAGTTCTTTGAGCCGAGAAATTGTGTCCATACCCTTTGGATACATAAAATTCGTGAAACTCACATCAAACTCACCACCTCTATCGCTTCTAATTTTCTTAATTGTGTCTTCTTTTTGATTTTCTAATCTCCTACAAAGTTTTATAAACTCTTGGCATGCATCATTCTTTTTGGCTAAAAACATTACCCAAGTGTACCTAGAGAAGCCGTCTACCACCACAAAGGTGTAATGTTTCCCACCTAGACTTGCCGTATCAATATCCCCATACAAATCCATATGAAGCAATTGTAGGGGTTTGGTGGTGCAGATTTCACTTTTGGGCTTGAATCTTGTTTTAACAAGCTTTGCCTTTTGACAAGTGTCACATAAGCAATGGTTTTCGAAATTCAATTTTGGAAGACCTTGGATCTTTTCTTTTATGCAAATATCTTTGAAAATTTTGAACTAATATGGCCAAGTTGTCTATGCCATAGTTGAGTCAAATCATTTTTGGCAACTAGGCAAGAAACATTTTGTGATATCAAATCATGTGTGCTAAATTTATAAACATCATTTTTCCTTATAGTTTCAAAAACAATCTTATCATTCTTTTTCACTATGCATTTTCTTTTCAAAAATTCAACTTGAAAATTAACATCACATAGTTGGCTAACACTTATCAAATTATACTTAAGCCCTTCTACATATAGTACATTATTAATAGTTAAAAAAAGGTAACTAATTTCTCCATGTCCAAGGACTTCGGCTCTCCCATTGCCAAAATGCACCATTCCACCATCTTGGAGCTTGAGCTTGGTGAACAAAGTTTTGTCTCCGGTCATGTGTGTTGAACATCCGCTCTCTATGAGCCATTTGGTTCCTTCTTCTTTGGCTACTCCATTTATCTTGACATCCTACATAACCAAGAGATTTATGCATTGGTACCCTTTGATGGTTGGGTCCTTTAGGGCTAGTTTGTCGACCCTTAGGCTTCCAAACATACATACTTCCAAATCTAGCTCTACATGCACTCTTCACATGTCCTACCTTGTTACAATGAAAACAAGTGGGTACGTGCCTTGGTTTATATGATGATGAGTCACGTTGTGTTTTTCTCTTGTTTTCCTTTTTCTTTGATGATTTAGGCTTAATGGAAGAATGTGATGAATTAAATCCAAAACCGGATTTATCATTTCCGATTCCTTGGTTTCCAAGTAATTTGTCTAGATAATTTTTACCATTTGTTAGTCTTGTAAGTCTAACCTTAGTTTCTCACATTCTTTCCTAATTTCCACATTTTCAAGAGCTAAGGTTTTATGCATGGTGAGTATAATGTAATGATCTTGAAACATCAAAATATTCTTATCATTCGAGCTCTTGTTTTCTAATATGCATTTTTTAAATTCTTTATTCAAATGCTTATATATTAAATTCAGTTTTTCAAATTTATCTTGCAAATCAGCTATTTCATCTTGCAAATTAGAAGAGTTAGAGTTTACCTCAAGGTCATTCTTGATTGCCATGAGACAAGTATGTTGTGCTTTAGAATTTTCAACTATTGCAACAAGTCCAACATTATTGTCTCTCCATTCTTCTCCTTCCGATTCGGAGAGGAGATCATCTCACATGGTTACCTCCGCATTAAGGGCTTTTTCTTTTGAGGAAACACCTTCTTTTCTATTTTTTGCAGCTCTTTGACATGGCAATCGGAAATAAAATGAGCCGGTCGACCAAACCTATAGAAATTTTTACTTGCTTCTTTTTCCATGGGTGGTCTCTTGAAGAATTTTCTTGCTTGAGCCTTATTGTTGCCATTCTTCTAAACTTTCTTACTAGAAGAGCAACTTCCTCATCTGATTCATCAGACTCTACCACTAATCCTTTGTGTGATGTTTGTGTGGGCTTGATAGGGTTCATCCTATTTTGTTCATCAATAAGAATTTCATGAGTAAGAAGATTATCGGATAGCTCATCAAGTGTAAGTGTCTTGTGATTCTTTGATTTGGTGATGGCGGTCACTTTAGGTGTGCATTCTCTTGGCAAAGAGTTGAGGAGTTTTGAGATAAGGTCTTCATTTGAGATTTTCTTATCCACCTGCAAAGTTTATTCATTATTCGAGTGAACCGGTTGATTGTCTCCTCAATCTTTTCACCGCTCTTCATACATAACATTTCATACTCCTTCATGAGCATAAGTCTTTTGGCCATTCTTACTTGCTCAGTCCCTTCATGTATCATTTCCAGCTTTTTCCATGCTTCATTGGCCGTTTCAAGACCTTGAAGTCTTATGAGCTCGGTGGTGATAAGAGCACTAGAGAGAATATCGAATGCTTTGCCATTGATGGCGAAGTTTATCTTCTCTTCGTCGGTGTAATCATCATGATCTTTAAACATTGATTATCCTTTTGAGTGGGTAATCATAGGAACTTCGATTCCTTTGGCAACTGCTCTCCATATATCAAATCCACAGTCTTTCAAAGGATTGACCATTCGAAATTTCCATAAAGAGTAGTTTTGGGCATCAAACGTAGGTGCTTTAGTGTTTGGTCCTAAGAATAGTGCAGTTGTCTTAGAAGTTGAAGGTAGGATGAAGAGGTTGTCATTGCCATGATCTTTAACCTTGCTACTTGCAAATATAGGCCAAGAAATCAAGGTTAGGCTCTGATACCAATGTTAGGTCCATAACACACTCTAGAGGGGGGTGAATAGAGTGTTTGGCAATTCTGCAGAATTGTCTTGTTTGGCTCAACTCAAATGGAATTCAAAATCAAAGCAAGAATAGGAGATGCGAAACAATGAATGAGTACACCAGATATAGAGTGGTTCGAATCATAAATGATTCTACCCACTACCACTTTGTTGCCAAATTGGATTTTCAACAACTACTCTTCTTATTAAAGCTAATAAGAACAACCACAGCAACACTTACACTAACACCTTAGTGTAAGCAATCACAACATCAACTTCTTGCACAAAATACACTTATGCAACTACAACTCTAAGCAAGAACAATTTCTTTCTTCTTCACAACTTCAACAAAGTTCTCTTCAAGAACTTTCTCACAGTGGGATGAGGGAAATAGTAGGGTTCACACTTTCTCACTAGTCTAAACACAAGCAAGAGATCAAATATTTATGGTTCCTTTTGTGTTAGACTCTCTATCTCTCAATATACAACAATGAAGAACAAAGAAAGACTTAACAAGTTTTAAGCACTTTTACAAATATGAGAGAAATATACAAGAATGAATAATAAAGCTTCGTGATGGTGAAAGTGTTTATTTACCTCATCCAAGCTTCTTCTGTTTATAGAAGATGTTCACCACGTTTTGGATGCTTCCACCATGTCTTCAACTACATCAAATATCAAGATAATGTCCAAATAGTCTTTAGCCACCCTATGGAGTGGTTTGATCCTTAATAGCCAACCTAGAATAGCTTAGACAAGAATATAATAGTCAAGAAAGCATGTATTATGATTTAGTAAAGTCTACAAGAAATTTGAGCAAGATTGGATATAGAAAACACATGAATCTCCGTTGGATTTCGTTTTAACGTTCATAAAAATTTGAATTCCGGGGGACATTGATCGATCGAAGTGTCTGGCTGAGAGATCGACGTCCTCAAGAAACTTTGCAGTTTTGAACTTGACATCGATTGATCGAAGTCTCCTGTGGAGAGACTGATGTTACATCGATCGATCGATGTCCCTTGGACTGAGAGATCAATGTTGGACAGAAACTTTTCTGCCTAACATCGATCAATCGAAGTCTCTCTTGGGAGAGACTGAAGTGACATCAATTGATCCATGTCCTCAGGTTGAGAGATTGATGTTGGACATAAACTTTTCTACCTGACATCAATCGATTGAAGTCTACCTTTGGAGAGACTGAAGCGACATCGATCGATCAATGTCCTCAGTCTGAGAGATCAAGTTGGACAGTAAGTTACAATCTCAACCATTTTTGACATAGTGTATTTTTCTCATTTTGCATCAAATCTCAAGTGTAAATTTAACTTATTTAAAGCATCTTTACATCATCAAAACATTTTATATCTTAACAGTTTCTCCTTATATAAGAGTTTGTTTTGCCTACTAAGGGATTTATTCTTTTTCTACAGTATTTTCTGTTCATTTATAGTAATTACTAATGGCTATAAGGTAACGTCTAGTTACCTGGTCTACTCAGCCATATGTACAAAAAAGTCCTAAGTTACAATATTTACAAGACTAACTATGACAACTTGACCTTAGCGTTGCTGCTTCACTTGTGCTTCACCTCGTCACATCGGATCAGCACATCTTTACTCTAGTTGTGCTTTGCTGCTCTTCACTTTAGCTTTTTTGCCTTCTTCAGTTCAGTACAGCTGCACTTTGTCCATTCATACTTAGCTCAGCAACTCTTATATTCAGTTCAGCTCGCCTGACTTTGGCCACGTCTTATTTCCCAGCAGGCCATTACATTGTTTAGGTCAACACATCCCGGCTGAGCTCGGCACACCTAAGTTGGGCTTGCTTCTACACTCTCCCTCAAGCTTAGTTGTATATATTCATACAATCAAGATTGGATATTAAGTGCTAGAACACATTTGTTGAAACAGGCTTCGTGAGAATGTGTGCAATCTGATCTTTGGTGGAGATGTGCATTAGGCCGACTTCATTTTCTTCTATCTTTTCGCGGATAAAGTGCCTGTCTATTTCTACGTGCTTTGACTTGTCATGTTAAACTTGATTGTCGGACATACTTATTGCAGAGACATTGTCTCAAAAGACTCAGCTGGACGTAGCCTGCCATTGTATCTTCGATTGATTCAGCTCGGCCACTTTGTCTGTTTAGTAATTCGATCAGAGTACCAATCTGATCCTTTATGAGGACCTCAGCTTCAGCAATCTAAGTTGAGCCAAGGTGTGTTGTGGTTTGCCGAGCTGCACCAAGCTGTGCTGCACCTCCAATCTGGTGTGCAAAAAGGGAAGGATCCAAAATAGAATTAAATGAGGTCTGCAGGGGTATTTCTAGAATTCAATGGTGGGTTTCCTACTCATACAATCTTTGCTTGCATCTTTCAACGGTCGCCAACTGTGTGCCTTTTCTTTTTACAGCATTTGCACACTTTACTTACAGCAGAAGTAAAGTGTCATTTACACTTCATTTCCACCCTCCTTCAATAGTTTGACAACCATTTTACTTTATGGTAAAAATAGAATCACATTGAAAAAGGTCACATCATCTTTGTTACTGCATATTAAGATGATACAACCAAAGAAGCAAGGACAAGCTCTTCTTACATAAGAAAAAGGAAGGATCCAAAATAGAAACTTCAACAGTCATGATAAATCAAATGATTATGACAAGTCCAAAGGTCGTTATACTTCGAAAAGCAGTGTGAAGTGCTAGAATTATGGTAAGAATGACCATTTTAAAAAGAATTTCAGGTCTCTGAAGCAAGATAAAGATCAAGGTCAAAAATAGGTGTGAGATAACAACACAGCTGTAATAGTGTCAAGTAGTAACGGTGAGACAACATCTTTTTATCACCAAAATAAATGTTTTTATGTCTCAAACGTAGAGCTTGAATGGATCGTGGGTATAAGTGCTTCGTATCTGTAGCATCCCGCCCGAGACTATGATCTTAGAACGTTACACCCGCTGTACTCTACTAAGAGAAGTACATAAGTCAAAATGCATAACTTAAAGTTCACAGAATGCATAACTTTAGTACCATCCAAATTATAAACTATCAATGTCCCAAAAGTCCATAATATATATCCATCAAAATGAAATATCGAATTGAGATGTCTAGATGTCTACGTATCAATCAATGACAGTTTAACTCTGGGTCATTCTCTAAATATCCTACGGCTCCGTCCCTGTTATCTGCAATATATTTAGAGAAAGGATTGAGCGATAATATAAATTGTCCAGCAAGTAAACCCTTTAGATCCCCCATGAGATCAAACATGTAGAGACAGAGTGCAGAAATAATTCACAACATAAGAGCATACATATCCGTCTCCAACTTTACAATTAGAAATATTTAACATATTCTCATAATAATTCCAAATACAAATAAAGGCACAATACACAATCCAATCCTTGTCCATACTACCTTACAATGATAATCCACGTCCATGTAATTTCCATGATAATCCATGTCCTTATATTTCTATGATAATCCATATCCATGATAATGCAATAATGATGTAAAGTTATAAAAATTCCATACATGTTCATATCTATATCTGGTCAGAGACCAGTCCATATCAATATTTGTTTAGAGACTAATCCATATCCATATCCCATCCGTGGTGGTTTGTGATTTCGCAAACACTGCAAGATGCAACCTTTTCTGTTAAAAACCCATGAACTTCCATAAAATAATATGCATAATGATTCATGTCCATGCAATTACATACGCATTAATCTATTCCATATCCATGTTACAATATACCATAAGATAAATTCCTTACTCACATATAATTTCATTTGATCAAGTGGATACATATGTATACTTCATTCCATACTAGATGTACACATATGTAATATTATTGCATAGTATATCCATTCGGATATATATGTATTCCAAACCCATACTTGTTTATATGTGTATATATATTTATCCATATCATTCGGTCATATATTTTGTTTTTGATGAAGGACGGGCGGTACCGTCCGGTTGTTTTATTGATATAAATATGCCCTCACTTGTGGTGGAGGAATACCGTGGTTACAAAAATTGCCTTATCTACAGTGGGAGACTCTCCAAAACCAAATAAAATAGCATAGCAATGATATACAGGAAGCACATAACACTAGCTAATAACAATGTCAAATTTGAAATTCTAAATATATTACATAATAGCCTAATGTAAGTTTGAGCCGTGGCATGCATACACTGGCAGTCGTGGTCTTCTCTCCACAAACTGTGCCACCAGAAATATGTATCATGACAAAGTGATATGGCTGCGCCCCGGCCGAAGAATTTCGATGTCAGTTGTTGCTCCAGATTGTGCCGTGTAAGACGCCAAAATAGATTGGTAAATATAAAAGAAACCAAGTATTGTGGATAACGAATAAGGTAAAGTCGAAACTTGTATTCAATAAGAACACAGGCAACTGAAAGTAATCGAAGTCTAGTTCGTTGGTGCAGCAATCATTGAATAAATGGAAAGGTTGCAGCAGGCGATGCTTATATTCCTCAGCAATATCACAGAAAAGAAATGTGTGATCCACATAGTAAGTACATGTGATTGAAATAGTGAAAAGGTAAATAAATGCGAGAAGAACATACCAATGTAGCCTATGCCAATATTTGACATAGGCAACTTCTTCAATATCACGCCATCCTATGGGGAGACATCAAAATCGCAGGTTGGGTACAGTAGTATCCAAAGCTATTACGCCACGAACTTCACATGGCAAGGACGCTAAATTTGTAAAAATAACGAGCCCTTCCGCACGCAATCCATGTCGCGATAGAGCATGTGCTACCATGTTCGCCTCTCGTGGACAATAAGTTAGGGTTGAAGCATTTAACTGTAGAAACTGTACTGTACGCTGCAAGTTAGTAGCATAGTCTCCCGTAAAGGTTGTGCTGAGCTGGTGTTGGCAAGCTGAGCAGAGTTGGAGGACAGTTGAGCTGTTTCTGGTGGTGCCCTAGCTGGGACTGGGCCAATGTGTTGCTGGGCCAAGCTGGGCTGCTTTAGTCAAGATGAGCTGGATCCAGGTCTGGATGGTGTTTTTTGCGGGAGGGATGGGAGCAAGTGTTATGAGTTGTGGATGAGCTTGCGTGGTAGTGACCGAGCTGAACTGATTTGTGTGCAGCTCGTCCTCAGCGGGGTTTGTAGTGTTTTAGGCACAGCTTATTTATGGGAGTTTGCGTTGTGGGCGAGCTGCGTGCAGTCTCTGCAGAACATCTTCATTCTATACAATAGTGGTGCCATTTGAGAGCACCAGCTCCACCGAGGTCAGCAATTCTTTGCTAAGGTCAATTTCAACTAGGGAATGAGCGTAGTTCCAAGTGCTTCTGTTGGTAGTCAGCTGGTTGACATACAGTGGTGTGCTGAGCAACGAACAAATGCATGAAAGTATCTGATCTACTAGACTTACGGGAAGGTTAGGAAATTTCATCCAAACTAGGACCTGCGCCATTTCCATAGCTCCAAATGCAAAGAATCTGGGCATTTTCTTGACGACGAGGGACCTGTCATATACAAAATATGGGCCAGCGCAGAGCACCTCTTCCATCTCTTTGGCACATTCGAACTTGAAGATTATCCACCCTGACGCATAAAATTCCTTTTTCTGTTTGACCTTCCATGGTTTGGAAAGGTTGTGCACAGCTTGCCTTCCTGGAAATCTACCGACCAAACAGCCAACAAGGCAACGACCTACTTCCTCATCATTTTGGAGCTCGTCTATGTTGATGTGCACCTTTCTCGGGGTACACACTTCTACCTTTTTGAGCCTGAGTCCATGCTCAGATCGTCTATTGGTCACAAAGTGGGTGTTCCAAGCTCTGTCTGGCGTTTGCTGTGTGCTGAGTTAGACTGTTGTCTAGCTTGGGTTTTGAGCGAGAGGTGGTTTGAATTTTTGGGGAATAGTTTGCAGCAGGGGGCTTACTAGCAATGATAGTGACAGGTGTCAATTTTGGTGGATCAGAGAGATAGTGGAGAAGTCACGTGATGAGAGCAGGTTTGATGTTGACCTTCTTTTGTTGTCACATCAGGCAGGGTATTGCCCGCTGGGCAATTTTTTTGTTGGGTTTCTCTTTCTTCAACCTGTTCTTTTAGGTTGTTCAAGATCAAAGGTTGAGCTACGACCGCTTCCAGCTCATTCAATGCAACAATTACTGCCTTGATATGTACAGATTTTGAATTTTCACCTGCAGTGGCTTTGATATCTTTTTTAACCTTTGTGGCTGAGCCTTCATCCTCAAAATTGTCATAAAACTAGAAGGAGTCATTATCTTTAGTGCTTGAGTTCTTGTAGAACCCTATGTCGTTGACATTTCTGGTTCCAAGAGGGCTTTGACAATGTCCTTATCTAGCTGCTGCTTCTTGAGCAAAGCAGCTTTGTCGTTTCCTGTAGGCAGAACTTAGTGACATGCAGCTCATACTGGAGCTCGATGCTGAATTTGCATATATTTTTTTCAGCAAGCTTCAGCTTGAGTACAGATTTTGCTGCTTTAGTTTTGGTCATGTTTGGATAGTTTAAGGAAAGAGCAAACTAAGGGGGAGAGGTGAAGAGGAGATGTTAAGAACATAGAAGAGTATGGTGATAGACAAGGCTTGCCGGAATAGAGTGGTTCTTTCCTTGGGAGGAGACAGAGAGATTCTCTCTCTATACGCCATTTACTACCGAAAAGTCCTTCCCCCAGCATATTGATTCTTTGACATACTATTTAGAGTATTTTTGGTTGTTATTAGTTGTAAAAGTTTTAAAAGAAGAAGGTTTCTATTGGTTCTAAGTAGGATGTCTTTTCATAAATTTTATAAGCCTTTTAGCCAATATCATTAAATCTTCACTAACTGATTCTAATTTACTATCATCATTGGGCTTCATTAAAGTTTGAAATGTATTTATTTTATTTAAAAGATAAAGATTCACTTATGAGTTTTTCTATTTTAATGTGTGAAAGTACTTTGCCTTCTGCAATTGCAGTACCCTTCGGATCTCATTCCGCTGGCAGGCTATGGAGCATCTTTTGTACTTTCTCATGATTTGAAAATTTTAAATGAGTCACTAATTAGATGAGCTTCTGATATTATGAACTATAAGTTGATCGACATAACTTGACGCAATTTTTATTATGCGTCATTGGAAAACAACTTCTGTGTGCTCCAAACACATGGTATAGTTGTGTACATTCGATCTCTCATACCCCATCATGGATGGGAGCTTCTAAGACAATAAATTAATGTTATTATTGTATTTTCAACCATACTTTTTTTAAAATAAAATGACTAGAACGTGGTAAATATCAGGTGACATGAGGGTGAAATTCATCCCACAACATTCAACCTGTCATAGACAAAACCTGGTCTAATAAAAACAGTCAATTTAAGGCAACATAAATATGTGATTCCAAATACAACCCTTAGGTTCCTGTTTGAGTCTGGTCGATCAACTGATGATAATTCTAAAACAAGTTTCATAAACTACCCACCACAAGAAGAAACTTAGAGACGATATAACATAATGGAAACTCAATGACACGAAGCATCAGTGATACAAGTTGATGCTGACACGTATATAGCTTTTTATTTTAGTTTGGATACACACTCTTAAGAACCATAGTGTAGATTGCAAAAGTAGAAATCAACAAACACCAACAATCATCAACGATTTCCAGGTACATAGCATAGCCCAGTGCTATTCATAGCATAGCCAGGTATAATTTATATCGCAGATGCACGGAGAACGGCAAGGATTTTGATAACAATCCTCCAAAGTACATGTAGGCAGAGAGTCATCACCTTTCAGCTTCTTAGCAGTTGATGAAAAAAGGTAACTGCTAGGTGGAAATTCTTCATCTCGGCTTGTTTTGTATAAGCCTCTCCTAGCTTCGACGGTGACTGGACCGAGAAAAGAAAAAGGAAATTTTGTTAATTACAAAGGGGGAAAAGAGTACGTATTTAACACCAACATATTATGGGTTTTTTTAGGGGGGGGGGGGGGGAGGGGGTATTACCTGAGACAATGCATAAGAATAGGACGATGCACATGACAAACTTTGTTACAGGGAGTGATGATTTGCAGGATCAAGGAGATGACACAATCCAAATGAAGGTGGAACCAATGCAGTCTTCTTCGTTGGATCAGATTAGCAAACGAAGGTCAAGATGATCATTTGATTAGTTGGCGGTTGGAGGATTCTGTTGCAGTATGTGTCATGTGGGTGCTGGAGGTGATGTGCACAGCAGGTTACAATTCCAGGAGGTGACTGAGGGAAGGAGAAGGAGAAGGAAGTTGGCGGTAGATACTTTTAAATAAGTGAAATGACCGTTTTACACTTTGTGTAATATTCATTAGATAAGAATAAGAAGGGATAGTATAGTCATTTCATATGCTTTTCTTCTTCGTTCCAACTGTATAAACTAGCTCATTTGAGCATACGGTTATTCATTCGAAATCGCAAGAATTCTCTCAAGATATTGTCTCTCCAGTTCTCTGTTTTGCTTCGATTGAATCTTTGTGTGTATCCGCTTTGATCATTGTGATCAATTTGACATGGTATCAGAGCTTTTGTGTTGATCATCGTGTGATTCTTTGCTTCCGTATTCTGGTACACTTCTTTGATTGTAGAGTGTGCGTGATTTGTATCTTTGTTGGTGTTTTTGAATTATTTGATCAAGAAATTTTGATATTGATCTCTCATAGTTATGGCTTCTACTTCGAGTAATCAAAGAGCTAGTACTTCGCATACTAGTGAGAATCCTGCTAGTAATCCATTTTACCTACATCCGAACGATAGTCCAGCAATCATACTTACACAACCTCCATTAAATCCTCACAATTATCATTCGTGGAGTAGAACATTTCAAATGGTGTTGATCATGAAAAATAAGATCGGTTTTGTTGAAGGATCCATACAACAACCAATGGCGAATGATCCGCAGTATCAGGCGTGGAGACAGGTGAATTCAATGGTTCATTCTTGGATTATGAATATTTTAATGCCTTCTATTGCGCAAAGTGTTACGTGGTATGATAGTGCATTTGAAGTTTGTAATGATTTGAAGAGAAGGTATGGTAGTGGAGATGCTTTTAGACTTTCGGATCTTCATGAAAATTTTTATGGAATTAGACAAGAAAGTGATTCTGTAAATGACCATTTTTCTAAAGAAAGTGTGATGGGAAGAGTGCTAGAAGTTAGAGAGCAGTAATGTCTGCTCTCTCTGGTAAGGATGAAGGTAAATGTCATTCTAATAATTTGAATATATGGATACTAGATTCAGGTTCCACTGATCATATAGTTTGTAATCCTAATTTGTTTCATTCTTATAAGCCTATTCAGCATGTTTCCACCAAGTTACCAAACAATCTGTCAACCTTAGCCACAATTATTGGATCAGTCACTTTGAATCCATTTTTGACTATTCATGATGTTTTATATGTGCCCTCCTTTGCCTACAATCTTTTTTCTGTCAGTAAGTTAGCATCTGTTCCTTCTTTGCTCATTAAATTCTTTGGAAATTTGTGTGTCATTCAGGATTCTGTGCCCCTGAAGACGATTGGTTCAGCTAGACAGCTCAATGGCTTGTACTATATGCATGGAGCTTCTAAACAAGCAGCAATGTCCTCTACTTGTTTGTCTATTGTTTCTCATTCTTTTTTGTTGTGGCATTACAGATTAGGCCACGCTTCATTACCTAGAATAAAAGAAGTACAAAAACTTGATAAGTCTGTACGTGTTCAGAATGATGTATCAGAATGTACTGTGTGTCCTTTAGCCAAAATGAAACGAAGTCCTTTTCCTGTTTCTAAGTCTTTTTCCAAGTCTTCTTTTGATCTTTTGCATGTTGATCTCTAGGGTCCTCATAAATATGCAACTTTTATGGTCAACGCTAATTTTGAATCATTGTTGATGACTACACTAGATAACTTGGGTGTATTTGCTCAAACAGAAATCAGAAACCAGAATTGCTATTCAATGCTTCTGTCAATATGTACAAAATCGGTTTGATAAAACCATAAAGTGAATCAGAAGTGATAATGGTCAGGAGTTTAAGATGGACCATTTCTTAATGTCTAAGGGCATCATACAGCAGACCACTTGCGTCAACACTCCCCAGCAGAATGGGGTGGTTGAACGCAAACACCAACATATTCTTAATACAGCTAGAGCCCTTAGATTTCAGTCACATATTCCTATATGCTGTTGGGGCTTTTGTATTCAATATGCGGTATACATCATTAATAATCTGCCTACACCCTTGTTGCAGCAATGTACATCTTATGAATATTTGTTTAACTCAATGCCTCTATACAGTAATCTCAAAGTCTTTGGATATATGGCATATGCTAGCAATACATCTTCACAGAAAACCAAATTTGAACCCAGAGCCATTCCATGTGTTTATCTTGGAATACCTTATCATACAAAGGGGTACTTGCTTTTGAATCTCAACATAAAGCAAGTGTTTGTGTCCAGAGATATTCACTTTCATTAAAACAACTTTCATTTTGCACCTGCTTCACAAATGCCTGATCCACCAAGTTTTGATCCAGATAATACCCGTTCAGTTGATATACTTTTCCATTTGAACACAATATCAGACAGCACACCTCATACATTAGATCATTCCAATGACACTGCCACAGATTATTCTTCTCCTATCAGCTTCATTCCTCCAGAGTTTTCTGAAAGTTTTCATACCCCCACAGATCACTCCAAAGACACTGATGTGTTCAACAATACTAATTCCACCGTCTCTCCTCCTCATAATGTTCAGCCAGGTACTGGGATAGAAATCTGTTTACCTTTGTCTCAGCCTAATCCTAGTCATCAACGTGATTTCAATGATCATCATAGACCAGCCAGAGCTAAACATCCTCCAAGCTATCTATATGATTACTACTGTGGACTTTTATCTTCTTCTGTTGATACTACCAACTCACTTCAGCAGAGGCATACAATTCCTTACCCTATTGAAGATTACATTACTTTTCATTCATTGACACCTAAACTTAGATCCTATGCTCTTAATATTAGTTTGCTACAGGAGTTTGCATCATATCAAGAAGCAGCCAGATCTGCTCACTGGCTGAAGGCAATGGAGTTAGAGTTGGCTGCCCTTGAAGTCAACAGTACTTGGTCCTTAGTATCTTTTCCTTCTGGTAAGAAACCCATTAGATGTAGGTGAGTTTATAAGATCAAATATCAGCCTGATGGGAGTGTGGAGAGATATAAGGCTAGGCTTGTGACAAAGGAATAAACACAGCAGTTAGGAGTTGATTACACAAACACTTTTTCCCCAGTTGCCAAATTAACTACTGCTAGGCTAATTCTGGCAGTTTCAGCACAAAAACATTGGTATGTGCATCAATTGGATGTAAACAACGCGTTTTTACACGGTGACTTGAGCCAAGAAATTTACATGACATTACCAGAGGGAGTCACTGCATCTAGAAGTGATGTTGTATGCAAGCATCATAAGTCACTTTATAGACTGAAACAAGCAAGCAGAGAATGGAATTTGTAGCTCACCAAGTTTCTCATTGGACAAGGATACACACAGTCAAAAAATGACTACACCATGTTTATAAAACAAACGGATAGTTGTTTTTTTAGTCCTTTTGGTCTATGTGGTTGATATAATTGTTGCTGGTAATTCAATGTCACAAATTACTGCTCTCAAGGATTCTTTACATCATGCTTTCAAAATCAAAGGCCTAGGTCCTTTGAAATATTTTCTTGGCATAGAGGTGGCTCGGTCCCACGGGGGATTTTGATATCGCAGAGAAAATATGCCTTAGAATTTGTTGAACAGTCAGGCTTTCTAGGGGCAAAACCTGCAGACAGTCCAATGGGACAGAACCTAAAGTTGGCCCATGGCGATTCAGAATTCATAGAAGAAGTGTTCAGGTATAGGAGGCTTGTAGGGAAGTTGATATACCTCACTATAACTAGCTAGATATTTCATTTCCAGTGCTACAATTGAGTCAATTTCTTGATGTTCCCACACAGTTACATCTTAAAGCTACACACAGATTGGTGAGATACTTGAAAGGGACAGCAAGCCAAGGCTTGTTTTATCCCAGCTGTGGTGAATTGGTATTAAGAGGATTTGTTGATTCAGACTGGGCATGATGCGTTGAAAGAAGAAAGTCTGTCACATGTTACTGTGTTTTCCTTGGTGATTCACTAGTTTCCTGGAAGGCAAAAAAGAAAGGTACTGTGTCTAAATCTTCACCTGAAGTAAAGTATAGGGCTTTGGCAATGGCAACGTGTGAGGTACAATGGTTGGTGTATTTGTTATAGGATCAGGGTGTCAAACAGCTTAAGCCAGCCAAATTGTTTTATGATAATAAAAGTGCTTTATATATCGTGGAGAATCCGGTGTTTCATGAGAGAACCAAATACATTAAGATTGATTGTCACATTATGAGAGAGAAGTATCAGCAAGGGGTTATTCATCTTATGACAGTCAAGTCAGAATTTCAATTAGCAGGTGTTTTCACTAAGGCTTTAGATTCAGTAACACTATAAAACCTGACCACTACTATGGGTGTTTGTAATGTATTCAGCAAGTGAGGTTTGAGGGGAGTGTTACAGGGAGTGATGATCTGTAGGATCAAGGAGATGACACAATCCGAATGAAGGTGGCACCAATGCAGTCTTATTCGTTGGACCAGATTAGCAAAGGAGGGTCAAGATGATCATTTGATTAGTTGGCGGCTGGAGGATTCTGTTGCAGTATGTGTCCCGTGGGTGCTGGAGGTGATGTGCGCAGCAGGTTGCAATTCCAGGAGGTGACTGAAGGAAGGAGAAGGAGAAGGAGAAGGAGAAGGAAGTTGGCGGTAGATATTTTTAAATAAGTGAAATGACCGTTTTACCCTTTGTGTAATATTCATTAGACAAGAATAAGAAGGGATAGTATAGTCATTTCATATGCTTTTCTTCTTCGTTCCAACTGTATAAACTAGCTGATTTGAGCAGATGGTCATTCATTCAAAATCGCAAGAATTCTCTCAAGATATTGTCTCTCCAGTTCTCTATTTTGCCTCGATTGAATCTTTATGTGTATCCGCTTTGATCATTGTGATCAATTTGACAAACTAGGACATATGCATGTTCATTTGTTCCCGAAGAAGTATCAAGTACTGTAATTTGAGGTACAACAGAGTGCTGGAGGCACCACAAAAAAAATTTTGATTTGCGACGAAAAAGTCACCGACGAAACAAGGAGTGTCGGTGTTTCGTCGGTAATTTGCGACGAAATTGCGATAAACGCAATTTCGTCGTTAATTGCGACGAAACTACGATGAAACGCATTGTCGCTAACAAAAAAGTAGTCAGGTTAATCCTTTCGTTACAATTTCGTCGGTGTTTTGTCGGTGGTTCGTCGCTACTCTGTGTGTTTTGTTCGTCGCTATTTAGTTTGTAGAGTTTCGTCGCTATGCCGTCGCTAATGTGTCACTAAAAGTCCAGAACACGGATAAACAAGGAAATAAATTCGTCGGTTAGTAGGTTCTCGGCGTTTTGTATCGTCGGTTTTTTGTCAATGAAACCCGCGTGTCGCAAATGTTTTGTTTTACTTTTCGTTCGTATTCCGATTCGTCGCTGTGTCGTCGTAGATTCGTCGAGGATTAAACACGTGTATGAATTCAGAAAAAAGAAAGCGGTGATTGGGAAAAAATGTTATTCATTTAGTAATAAATATTTACATTATGAAGACGAAAAATTAAAAAAAGAAATCTAAAAGAGAGGCGGAGAGGGGCCGTTCACTCTTCGTCATCGGAAGAAAGAGTGGCCGCCACATTCTCTGCTGAACTCTTTGAGGAGGCGCTTCAGCTTGTAATATTTGAATTTC
Source organism: Eustoma russellianum (assembly GCA_036186865.1). Classification (NCBI taxonomy): domain Eukaryota; kingdom Viridiplantae; phylum Streptophyta; class Magnoliopsida; order Gentianales; family Gentianaceae; genus Eustoma; species Eustoma russellianum. Next base: position 33,575,756 of record AP025050.1, read on the forward strand.
AACTTGCGCAGCCTTCTGTTCATGCTGTGCAGTTGCCTCGACTGCTGCTGCATGTTTGCTATAAGCATACGGTAGTCGATATCCGATTCCGGCATTTGTTCTTGAGGATCCTCTGGCGGCATTGGGCCATGCAGAGATATTGAACCCTCCCGCTCAACCGATGGTTGTGGTTGAGGAGGAGGCCGTTGTGGAGGTGCACTGTTTGCCCCTCCACGCCTTAGGGTTCTTATATAACGACGCGGCATACTTTGAAGTTTTATAACTTTGTATGTGTGTAATGTAAGGATGTTACTTTGAAGTTTTATAACTTTGTATGTGTGTAATGTAAGGATGTGGGGTTATAAATAGGTAAATTTAGCGACGACATAGCGACGAACATGCGACGAATTTTTCGACCGTTAATCAAGATGGGAATATGTGCGGGTGTGACGCTTTGTTCGCATTAGCGATGAATTAGCGACGACTTAGCGACGTAATGTGTGCGGCGTGACGGTTCGTCTGAATTAGCGACGCATTAGCGACGACTTAGCGACGTAAACTCATCGTACGTTGTAACCATAGGGAACTGTGCGGACACTGCGGAATAGCTACGCCTTAGCGACGAAAAGCGTCGAATGGTGTGAAGAGACGTCGTGCGTCGGTAGTTCGTCGGTAAAGCGTCGCTAATTTCAACCTGTGATAATAAATTCGCGCTTAATAGGTTCTTGTCGTTGTATTAAGTTTCGTCGGTATGGTTAGTAGGTTCTCGTCGTTGTATTAAGTTTTCGTCGTTGTATTAAGTTTCGTCGGTATGGTTAGTAGGTTCTCGTCGTTGTATTAAGTTTCGTCGGTATATAGTTGCTGTTTAGTCGGTGAATTAGTCGTCTCAAATTTTTCTGAACCACATTTCGTTTGTATTTTAGCGTCGTCAAGATTCGTAAGAGATTAAACACGTGTTTAAATTAAGAAAACGAAAGCGATGATTAGAAAGAAAAAATTCATTAATCTAGAATTATAAATTAAAAAATATATAAGGACAATAACGAAAAAACAATCTAAATAAATAGCGGAGAGGAGCCATTCACTGTTCGTCATCCTAAACTCGTTGAATGTGCCTTTTAAATTTTTCACCCTTGCAGATCTGATGGCTAGTGAGGGTTTACCGACTCGATCCACCTACCCACCATCTACACATGCCATCTCAGGAGAGCTTAATATGTTCCTTTCTCAGCATGAGCAGCTTGGGTCGGTTTCGACCGCAGCTCTTGCTGCGGACGCAGACCTTTTAGGGTCTGCCGAGAGGTCCGCACCCCCCGATCTACGCCGCCACCCACACCCACCAGTTCAGCACCTCATCCGGCGTCTGATGCGGCATCGGACGAGGGTGTCATACCAGGGCGTCGTTCCCTCCCTTTGTCACATGATACACATACGTAAGTAATGATTTATTTTTTTTAACACGTTTTCAAATACATTTCACGCGTTATTTTTTCCTAACAACTTCACCTCTTTCAGGTTTGCACCAGACTCGGGCCAGATTTCCGGTTGCATCACTCGGTCCTTCCACCTGAGGCAGGACCCAGCTGGATATGCCTGGTCCCGTGTCACCCCGCAGACACGTAGGTTCTACTGGGATGAGTTTCAGGCATTCAAATTTGATGAATTTCACTTTTTGATACGTAATCGATCATTACTTTTCTAACCACGTTTTTACTTTTCCTCCGTATAATAATTGCAGAAGGCGTACAGCTGGACAGCTGACATCGCCCACGACGTGGAGCAGGCCTAGCGGCAGAGGGCCGCCAAACGCTACAGGGACTTCGTCAACTCGCACAAGACCAAGTGGGAGCGTGACTCCACTTCTGCCAGGCCTGCCTACGTATCCGAGGCCACCTGGGCGGGGTGGATAGAAGGGTGGACGGACCCTGCTACCCAAGCCCGCAGCGCCCAAAACGCGGCGAACCGGCGCAGCGGCAATGTACAGGGCCCAGCACCTGCCACACACTCAGGTGGTTCGGTTTCCCATGCCACCATGATGCGTTCTATGGTAAGTATTTTAATATTGGATTATTTAGATTCATTGATTTCATTGGATTATTTAGATTCATTGACTTAAGTGGATTATTTACATTCATTGACTTAAGTGGATTATTTATATTCATTGATTTCTTATGTTGCGCTGTTGTTTTTTTGGTATTCGTATATGGTTAATTTAAGTAGTATATGTGTTCATTTGCCTTTTTCTTTTTATTTTTGCTTTGACTTGGGAGAGGCCTTTAAGGCCGGGATACCTCCAATAAACGAATAGGTCATGCCGAAATTTTTAAAATTCTGGATTTCACTAACATATTTTATTTCATTCTTTCAGCACGAGGAGACGGGGGAGTGGCCAGCCTCCTACGATCTCTTCTACAAGACGCATCGGAAGAAAGCCTCCGACGGGACGGAGGACTGGATCACGGCGAAGGTCCGCGACATCAGTGTAAGTAGACTACGATATCATTTGTTTTTTCCTTAGTTTGTTTTATTTCTAAACCCTAAACCCTAACAATTCTTATTCTCATTTCAGGACGAGTACAACAGATTACTCGCACATAGGGGAGAAGAGGCTGACAAGAATCGCGCTTATTGGGATGCGGTTCGGACCGTCGGCCCTCAGAATAAGAAGAAGAGGTAGGTGTACGGGGTTGGATCAGCAGCGCCGCGATTCTTTCCCGAAGTTCTGCATCCAGGTGCTTCCTCTGAGGCCAGCACCTCCGCGTCTTCTGCGGCCCCAGAGGATATTTCGCGCCTGGAATCAGAGCATGCGGCGCTGCAGCATGAGGTGGAGACTATCAGGGCGCAGCATGAGGAGAGTGTACAGGCACTGCGGTCGCAGTTGACTCAGACCCAGCAGGAGCTGCAGCAGTCGCTTCAGCAGGCGCTTCAGCAGGCGGTTGAGCATGCGCAGCAGCAGACGATGCAGGTGCAGCAGGCGACGAACCAGCAAATCTCGCAGCTATCGCATCTCATCATCTCTATCATTTCCAGCTCCTTGCAGCCTCAGCCTCCCCCTCCTGATGGTCACTCTTCTCCGCATGATCCCCCTCCATCTTCCTCTGCATAGTATTTCATTTTTTGATTTTTCGTACAGTCTATTTCATTTATTGTATTGACATATTCTTTGTATTTTTATATTTTATATGACATTTATATGGATTCTATTTCGTTTGTGTTGTTTAATTATACGAACTTCAATACGCAAGTACTGTATTTCTGTATACTATTCGTAAAAATGATTTAATATACAAAATAAAATATATTATAAAAATTAAATAATAATAAAAACTATTTAATTAATAATATATTGTATTATTAATAAATTAAAAATATTTAATATTTAATATTAAATTAATATTTATTATTAAATTAAAAAATAGCGACAAACCTGCGACGAAACCGAAATGTCGCAGACCGGAAATAAAAAAATCAAAAATTTAAAAATAGCGACGAAAAAGATATACCGACGAAAATCTGCGACGAAATAAAATGTTGCAGAACAGAAATAAAAAAAAATAAAAAATTATAAAATAGCGACGATAAAAGATATACCGACGAAACTCTGCGACGAAATAAAATGTCGCAGAACGGAAATAACAAAATAAAAAATTATAAAATAGCGACAAAAAAAAATACACCGACGAAAAAACGACGGCAATAACAGGTCGCAGACCTGACAGATTTTCGCCGCAATTGTGCGACGAAACACCGACGAGATTTTTTCCGTCCCAATATAGCGACGCTTCACCGACGAAATTCACTTTGTGACAAGCCGTATTACGACCTACTGTTTTCGTCACTATTTCGTCGCTATATGGCTGTAGCGACGAAATGGCGACGATTTTTGTCTGTCGCTATATGCCTTTTTTTTTGTGGTGAGGGCAGTGCCAATATATAAATGAAATTGATTGCTAAATCCCAAACGGATCGCATTGACAATAACGAAATCATGAATAAATAGGCCAGTAACATCGATACTGATTTAGGCCAACTGGGTACAACTACTACCCTAATACCAAGTGGTCATGAATTAAATCATATATAAACACAAAGTTTGTTTTTTATATTTTTTTGCTTTGGGGTTGTTTATTCTTTATGTGTATTTTAATATTATTACCTACATGTATTATAGGGTTTATTCTACTGTATTCTCCATGTATGAACAATAGTTTATTTTTCGTCTCGTGATTCATATAGAAAAAAGCACATCCAAGTTACGTCGAGCTCAGTCGAGGTGTGCCGACTTGAGTATAGAAGTGGTCACGCTGGAGAAGTAAGAAAGACAAGTGGTTGAGTTGAAGCTATGATGAACTAGGTGTGTTGACCTGAGTATAGAAGTGGCCGTGGTGGAGAGGTTAGACAAGTGACCAAAGTGAAGCTCTCCTGAACCGATGAGGCATTACTGCTGTCCAGGACATCAGGGTAAAGAAAGGAAGAACTGAGGTGAAGAAGAGCACTGAACTATGAGTAGTCGAAGTGAACTGCAACGAAGCTAAGCAAGAATAAAGGCGTGCTGAACTGAGATGACGAAGTGAAGGCACAACCACTTAGGCAGCGAAGCTGAAACTGGACTGCAACACTTAGTCTTTTTACATGCAAATATGGTAGTTCAATATTATAACTGTATATTTGTCTGAATTGAGGTGTAGCCTTTAGAAATCACATCAAGTTATTGTAGATGAACAAAAACTGCGGTAAAATAAAAAATAAAACCGTTAAAGACAATAGAAACCCCTAGAAAAGAAGAACCCTGTTGTAAATTTAAATTTAACTTAAATGAATTTTAAATTGTTTCATCTCAGTGTATTGTTTATGTATCATATACGCACCCAAACAAACCTGCAAAACCGAATCATGCGTTTGCAGATTCTACCAACACAAGGACAAATGTGATTGATGATTTTTTTTTTTGTTCTTTTATGGACACGATTATTAGAAAGAACTCTTAGTTGAATATCCATTCTAATCATATATTATTTCTGCAAGTTGATGATCACCTCGTAATTGTTGTTATTTTATTGGCCTGCAAATATCTATTAGTGTGCTCAATATTAATTCAATTCCCACTGCCCAAGGTTTAACAAACGAAACATCGTTCTAACCCATGCATTTAGAACACTTTGTGCAGATATTTATATACGTTGATGTATAAAGATACGTTAGATACATTATCACGCACACGTTAGAAAACAAATTGGAGTTGTTTCACTCTGAAATGCGTGGTCCTATTGAGGTGGAATCTCTAGAGAAACAAATATTCTGTTGTTTTTATTGATGATTATTCTAGAAAAACATAGATATACTTGATAAGAAATAAAAGTCAAGTATTCAATGTTTTCAAAAGTTGCATGCAATAGTGGAAATAGAGACTGGAGAAAAGCTGAAACGCCTTCATAGTGACAATAGGGAAAAGTACATATCAATATAATTTGAAAAGTATGGCATAAGAAATGAGAAGACATTTCCTGGTACTCCACAACATAATGAATTTGAAGAATGGATTAATACAATCATTGTAGAAAAAGTAAGTTATTTTGGGGGGAGGTTGTCAATACAGGTGTCTACTTGATCAACCGATCACCTTTGCTTCTACTAAACTTTGATGTTCCAGAAGCAGTATGGAGCGGAAGAGAAGTTACATTCACCTAAAAGTATTTGGATAAAAAGGCTGCATGCATGATCAAAGAGAACAGAGGTTAAAGTTGGATGACAAAACTATTCCTTGTATATTTGTGGGATACAAAAATGAGGAGTATGACTTTAGATAATGGGGTCCAGAAAACAAAAAAGTTATCAAAATAGAGATGTCATGTTCCAAGAACATGAAATATATAACTATGCTGGAAAGAAGTCCACTAAAGAAAATGTTACAAAGGTAACACTTATTCCTTCACTGAACAATGACACAAATTAAGGATATATAGAAGAAACTCAAGAAGGAGATGATGCTATTGGTGTTGAGAAACTATGCTTCTCTTGAATTACAAGAATGTGGATCCTTAACTGAGAAGATATGTCAGAGAACTTGGACTTTTTACCAGGTATCTTGGTCTTCTCTTGGACTTTTTACCAGGTATCTTGGTCTTAATACATTGTAATAACATATGATGGATAAAAAGAGAAATTTCAAGAAATACAATCTCACAGAGATAAAGATTTTTGTACAAAAGCCATGCAAGAAAAGATAGATTCATTCAAAAAGAATCTTACCTATGATTATAGTTCAACTTCCAAAAAGAAAGAAAACTCTAAAAATAAATAGGTGTTCAAGTTAAAGAAAGACGGCGATAAGCTGCTAAAGTACAAAGCTCGATTGGTAGTGAAAGGTTCTTGTCAAAACAAAGGTATACACTTTGATAAAATCTTCTCACCAGTTGTTAAAATGAGTTCTATTCGACTTGCACTTGGTATGGCAACTAGCTTGAATTTAGAGTTAGAATAACCAGTTGTAAAAACAGCTTTCTTGCATAGAAATATGGATGATGAAATCAATATGAAACAACCATAAAAGGCTTCACAGCCAAAGACAGAGAATACATAGTCTGCAAGATGTGAAAGAGTTTGCAAGGATTGAAGCAAACACCGCGACAATGGTACAAGAAGTTTGGCTCATTCTTGCTGAGTCAGAAACTCATGAGAGTAGTTGTTGATCCTTGAGTATACATTCAAATATAGCGTGATGGTAACTTTATTATTCTTCTCTTGTATGTTGATGATATGCTTATCGTCGGGATAGATAGCAACATGATCCAAATCTTAAAAAAAGAAACTGTTAGAAACAGTCAACATGAAAGATTTGGGTGTTGCAAAACATATCTTGGGAGTAGATATCATTCGAGATCGAGCAATGGGAAAGCTTTGGCTATCACATGAGGGTTATATTAAACGAGTGCTTCAATGGTGTAATATAGACAAAGCTAAGCTAGTTACAACTCCACTTACTGATCAGTTCAAGCCAAGAAAGAGAGAGTGCCCTTCAACGGATGAGGAAGAAGAAGAAATATCATAATTCCATATTCTTCTACAGTAGGAAGCTTGATGTATGCTATGGTCTCCTCAAGGCCAGACATTGCTCATGTGGTAGGAGCAGGTAGCAGGTTTCTATCAAATCTCGGAACAACGTATTAGGAAGCAGTGAAATGGATCTTACGATAGAGGAACTTCAAAATTATGCTTAACTTTTGGAGGTTCTAGATCAACTTTTGATGGATATATGGATTCAGATATAGCTGGAGGTCTAGATGGTAGAAAATCTACTTTTTGTTATCTGTTTATATTTGTAGAGGGAGCTATATCTTGGCAGTCGAAACTTCAAAAGTGTGTACCATTATCGACTACCAAAGAAAAGTATATTGCTCATGCTTCTAGTTTTAAGAAATCCTGACCTTGGAAGGTTCGTTGGTAGTGTGGTGGTGCACTATACTCCCTACAAGAATTCTTTGAGGGCAAGGACGTTCTTTGGAGACTAGACTTCAAGGGGTTTGCTTTCTTGGTTGTGGTATAGGTGAGTTGCCTAGTTTTCATTGTATTGGATTTGTTTTTGATTGTTGTTTCCCTCAAAAGAAATAACAATCCCCCCATTCAAAATCCTTCTTGTGAAAAATCAAGAAGGTAGAGAAGTAGAGCCATTTTGACTTGAACCTCTATACATATTCTGTTTTTTATTCTTCCGCAAGTCTTATTATTTTCAAGGACATATCCAAGTATTGGTTTGCACTCAAAAACGGAAAACATCCAAGAAAATATCCATACTTGGTGAACACACTATTCAACCCCTCTTCTAGTGTGTTCTAAGGGACCTAACAATTGGTATCAGAGCCTAATCTTGAGTATTTGAGTTTGAAAAGCAAGATTTGATCTTTAAGTATAGATCCCTTAAGTTTTCAAGATGCTAGTTCCCTTAGTATTGATGCTTCTAGGCGTAGAAGGCAAGAATCACTACTCCCTTCTATCTCTAGTGTCCATGTCAAGGTTCCTATGTTTGATCTTCTCAACTACCTACTATGGAAATCAAACATGGAGACATATCTACGTTCTTGTGGGTACCGTATATGGAGAGAGGTATCAAAAGGTTCCACCATTCCTTTTGATGTTGATGATCCTACTCTGGAGGAAGGTTACAGTTTGCAATAAATAGCAAGGCTCTTACTATTTTGAATAGCTCTCTATCACCAAATGAGAGAGTTCAAATCCAAGGAGTCCAATCCGCCCATGAAGCTTGGACTAAGTTAGAGATGATCCATGAAGGAACATCTCAAATGAGAAACGCTAAGAAGAGACAACTCATCAATCAATTCTACAATTTCAATGTCCCCAAAGGTGAGAAGATTGAAGAGTCTATCCAAAGATTCACCAAGCTTGTCAACCTACTCACGGCGGTTGGCAAAAAGATTAAACAAGAGGATCTCAACCATTGCTTGCTAAATAGTCTAGGAAGAGAATGGAACGCAAAGGTCATGGCCATTGAAGAGTCGAAGGATCTCGAAACAATTACTTTGGATGAGCTTTACGGTAATCTTATCACTTATGAGATTCACCTTGAAGCTCAAGAGAAAAATGATCCTATAAAAAGTTCATCAAAGGCTCTCGCATGCGAATCCAAAGAGTCAGATGATGAAGTCAGACTTCTTGTCCGAAGATTTAGACGATTCGCAAGGAAGAATGAAGATGAAGCTGAAAGGTTCATCAAGGAAAAGTTCTCCAAAGACAAGGTGAAGGACCAAGACAACAAATGCTATAAATGTGGGAAGTTTGATCACTTCATGAAAGATTGTCGGGTGAAGAAGCCGTAACTCAAAGATAAGAAAGCCACCTACCAACAGAAGAAGGCTTTACAAGCGGAGATAGCCCATTGGGAGAGCATTCTTTCCGGATTCGAGAGTGACAATGGCGACAATGATGACCTAGCTCCCACGGGGATCATCAATGATGATCTTGACAAGGAATTCTATGCTCTAATGGCCATTGACGGCGACATGGAGGTATGCAATATTTCATCTCATTATAGATTGATAGATGAAAGAGATAATTTAGTACAAGGAAATGATATTTTGGATATGAAGTATAAACGTGTCAAAAAGGATTTTAGAGCATGCTTAAATGAATACAATGACATGTTAGAAAATCATATTGCATTACAACTTAAGCATGACATTTTATTGATAATGCATGTGATTGCACTAGAAGAGAAGCATGATTTGATGAAATCATGCGCTCAAAACCTTGGCAAAAAGAAAATTGGTCCAAGGTAGGTGCTACAAAGGTAGACATAGACAAAGATGCATCTAGGTTAAGCATGAAAGCTAAAATCAATCCTAGTGTCATGTATGCACCTAAGAAGGAAAAATCTAAGGAACAAGCATTAGTTGTCAAGGAGTCTAAGACCTCCTTGAAAAAGCAAAAGCACAAGCCTAAGGGAAAGGAAAACACAACAAAGTTGTCAAAACCTTTGGTTGAAACCGTGAAACAAAAATATTCCTTGATTCCAAGGAAGGTTGTTCCTAAACGGGAATCATGGAAGCATGATAGACATCAACACTCACATAAACACATTCCTACATGTTTTTTTGCAATGAAAAGGGTCATGTAGAAAGGGTGTGTATAGCTAAAAATAATAAAAATCTTATGTGGGTGCCAAAAGGCGAAGTGAAGGTAACTAACCTTCAAGGAGCCAAAATAAAAAGGATACCAATATCATATGGTTCATTTGCAGGCCCTAGCACTAAATGGAGAAAGTGACGACAAGAAGGTCAAATGGGTCGTGGACAGTGGGTGTTCCAACCATATGACGGGAGACAAAAGTCTCTTCCAAAGACTCACTATGCAAGATGCAGGAGTTGTCCACTTTGGAGATAGCAAAGGCCAAATCAAAGGACACGGTATTGTCGGTAACAATTTCTTCTCTCTTAGTGATGTCTTATATGTTGTAGGACTAAATTTAATTTGATAAGTGTCAGTCAACTATGTGATGCAAATTATGGAGTTATGTTTTTGAAAACAAAGTGTGTTGTGAAAAAGGATAATACTATCTTATTTGAGGCTTTGAGATTCAAAAACAATTACAAACTTAGCATCAACGATTTAGTTTCATAAAATGTATCTTGTCTAGTTGCTAAAAATGATTTGACGCAACTATGGCATAGACGTCTCGGACACGTATGTTTCAACACATTCAAATTTATTTGCGAAAACAAGAAGGTCCGAGGCCTTCCAAAAATGAGTTTCGAAAACCATGACTTGTGTGACACTTGTCAAAAGTCAAAGCTTGTGAAAACAAGCTTTAAACCAAAAACAAACATATCCACCTCCAAACCCCTACAATTACTACATATGGATTTGTATGGGGACGTTGGAACAAAAAGTTTAGGTGGTAAACATTATACCTTCGTTGTAGTAGATGATTATACTCATTATACATGGGTGTTTTTTCTTGATAAGAAAAATGATGCATGTAGTGAGTTTATGAATTTGAGTAGACGATTGGAAAATCACATGGGTGACACCATTAAAACCATCTGAAGCGATCATGGTAGTGAGTTTTATGGTGAGTTTGAAAGATTTTGTGAATCCAAAGGATACTCACATGACCTTTTGGCACCTAGAACTCCACAACAAAATGGTGTAGCCGAACGAAAGAATAGAACTCTACAAGAAATGTGTAGAGCAATGTTAAATGAGTTTGGTTTGCCTAAGTATTTTTGGGCCGAAGCGGTAAATGCCGCTTGCCATGTGATTAATCGTGTATATTTGAGACCATACCTAAATGTGACACCTTATGAGCTTTGGAATGGTAAAGTTCCCAATATTGGGTATTTCAAAATGTTTGGTGGTAAGTGTTTCATACTTAACACCAAGGACATTTTGGACAAACTTGACCTCAAAGCAGATGAAGGTATCTTCTTAGGTTATGCCTCAAATAGTAAAGCATTTCGTGTATTCAACAAAAGGAGTCAAAAGGTGGAATAATCAATCCATGTTAGGTTTAACGAGTCACTTAATGACGAGCCTAAACTTAATAAGGATTGTGAAGAAAATGAAGATGTTGCTCCTCAAGAAGAAATTCTTGAAGACATTCTAATGATTTCTCATCAAAAAGAAATTGTTGACAAGTCTCCAAATGGAAAAATCTTCATTGATTTGAGAGTAGAACCTATGGAAGGTACTCTTCCACCTAGTGTGCATGAAGTTAGTGAGTAAAATAGAAATAATTCTCATACTAATCTTGTTGATATACAAAATGTTGCAAATGCATCTCATATTCCGAAAAATAAAAATCATCTAAATGATGATGATATGGTATTTCCAAAAAGTGATCATGAGAAAGTTGGAGGAGATGTCTCCAACCTTCCTAGATCATTCAAGCATAAAACTTCTCACCTACACGAGTTGGTCATAGGGGATTTCAATAGGGGTATCACTACACGATGAAAATATAGAAAGAACGTATTCGTTTCTCTCACAGAGCCTAAAAATGTTAAAGATACACTTCTTGATGAAAATTGGATCTTGGCTATGCAAGAAGAATTAAACCAATTTGAAAGAAGTGATGTTTGAGAGTTGGTTCCCAAACCACTTGATCATCCCATTATTGGAACTAAATTGGTATTTCGTAACAAGATGGATGATCAAGGAAATGTCACTAGAAGCAAAGCTAGATTAGTTGCTCAAGGATACCGTCAAGCAGAAGGTATTGAATTTATGAGACATTTGCACCCGTAGCAACACTTGAAGCCATTAGAATGTTATTGACATATGCTTTCTATAGAGATTTTAAACTTTACCAAATGGATGTTAAATACGCCTTCTTGAATTGTGTTATTCAAGAAGAAGTGTATGTTGCACCACCTCCCGGGTTTGAATGTCATGATTCACCACATCATGTCTTCAAACTTAAAAAGGCTCTTTACGGCCTTAAACAAGCTCCAAGAGCTTGGTACAAGAGGTTAAGTACTTTTCTTCTTAATAATGGATTCTTAAGGGGTAAAGTTGACACTACTTTGTTTATCAAAGAACAAGGTAGAAATCAATTAATTGTACAAGTATATGTTGATGATATTATTTTTGGTGCTACTAACAATTGTCTTTGTGAGCAATTTGCTAGCTTAATGCAAGGTGAATTCGAGATGAGCATGATGGGAGAGCTAAATTACTTTCTTGGACTACAAATCAAGTAAACTGAAGAAGGGTGTATATCTCTCAAACTAAATACACAAAAGACTTACTCAAAAAGTACAACTTTGGTGAAGAAAAAGAAGTAAACACCCCAATGAGCACAGGTGCCAAGCTTGACAAGGATGAGAAAGGAAAGTATATCGAGGTAACCTTGTATCGTGGCATTATAGTTAGTCTACTTTATTTGACTGCGAGTAGACCCGATATTTTACATGCAGTGTGTTTATGTGCTAGATTTCAAAGTGATCCTAGGGAAATGCATCTAATTGCGGTAAAACGTATTCTTAGATACCTTAGATGTACTTAGAAATTTGGGCTATTTTATCCTAAAAATGCATCTTTTGATTTAAGGGGATATTATGACTCCGATTATACGGGGAGTCTTGTTGATAGAAAGAGCACTTCCGGGACTTGTCAATTTCTCGGTGATTGTCTTATTTCTTGGTTCTCTAAGAAACAAAACAGTGTTTCTCTTTCTACGGCGGAATCCGAATATGTGTCGGCCGCCTCTTGTTGTGCATAATTGTTATGGATGACAAACACTTTAAATGATTATAACATTCACTTCTCTAAAGTACCTATTTTGTGTGATAACATGTCTGCTATCAACATTGCACAAAATCCCATCCAACACAGTCGGAATAATCACACTGAAGTGAGATATCATTTCATCTGTGATTGTGTACAAAAGAACTTGGTTAGTGTGGAATTTGTTCCAACACGTGACCAATTAGCAGACATATTCACAAAACCCTTGCCTAGTGATGTCTTTGCATCTATAAGAAGCAGGTTGGGGTTGCTTAACATGGGTTGATAATAACCCATTTTAAGTTTGAGCAAGAAAATTTTCAAATTTTCAAGGCCAGTATACATAAGGCGCTTCATCACGATTAGTTTAGGCATTCAATGTCATATCAAGCGCCTCATTCTAAGGATGCACTCGTTCGAAGTGACATGAAGCACTCTTTGTCTCTCATTACATGTGTTCTAAGTGGCATTAAGCGCGTCATTTAAAATGGTTCACTCGTTCAAAGTGACATTAAGTGCGTAATCCACTCATCCACAACCGTTTCAAGTAACTTCAGGTGCTTCATCCAAGTTTATGAAGCCGTTCGAAGTTACATTAGACGCCTAAACCTAGTAATTCACTGTCAGACCAAGTGTCTCTTCAACTTTTCGAGCCAATCAAAAGACATCAATTCCTGCCACCATTTCTCTCTCTTCCCTACGCCATCACTCCCACGTTTCCCCACTTCTCTCCCATTTCCCAAACGTTTCCCCTTCTTCCTCCTCCACTTCATCTTCTTCTCCCAACTCTTCACCTTCCACACAACTCACCGTTACTCCCACTCTCCCATTTTCTTTTTTTCTCAACCACTCTGTCTCCTCCTCTTCCCTTCCTTTTCTTTAAATTTTATCCTTCTCTTCCACTCTTCTCATAAAACTTCTAACACCCTCCTCACTCCTACTCTCAAAACTTCAATCCTCTACTCCAAGATGGCTTCAGCAGGTCCTTCAAGACGCATTCAAAGGGGCCACAAACATAAGCAAACTGCTGGCATTATGGAACTCCAAGAAATCACAGTGAAGGGCTCTCCAAGGATAACTTTCCTTGGATAAAGAAATTTGACTCCGATATCAAAGATCCACCTCCGAATGTAGACAAAGGTCTCCATCTATCACTCCGTTCTCACATGCTCTATGAAGAATGGAGGAGTAACAACAAACATGTTGTACCTCTCAAACTGATCCGCCTCAGTGATTTCACTGAGGCTCACAATGCCAATCAAATCATCACCCTGCTAGATCATCAAGGCTGAACCTCTCCTCGGTCCAGACGTGATATGCAAAAATTCTCCAGAGACTACACTCGGTTGTTCTATGCCAACATATGGATTACTCGACAATCTAAGTTCCAACAATTCTCTCTGCACACAAAGTTGTTGGCACACCCATCCATTTCTCCATTCAAGAAATTTGTGATGCTTTGGGCGTCAGAAATGAAGGTCTCAACGATTTCTCCGTATTTGACTGAAGCAGCAAATATGGAGTCCGTGAGCAGGATGTAAAATTTAATCTAGGATACTTTCCCACAAAGAAGACTCAGAACATGCCTCTGCTGAAACGAATTTCGCTGGCTGTGTCACATACTATGTCAACGGTAAGGCAACTCGAAATCCAAGCAATATGGATTTCTACGTTACTTATCATTTCTTGCATGAGACATAGTTAAATTTTGGTTGGATCTTAGTGGAAGTTATGATGGTTGCACTCCGGAAGGGCTCAAATGCTCTTTCCTTTGCCAATATCGTTACCATCCTGATGAAATCCAAATGTATTGAGATACCTGATGGAGAACTTACAACCGTGGCAAAGACGGACTACTACGACAATTTCAACATTGCCCAAGCCATTGACTCAAAACGAAGGAAGGCCACTAACATTCCAGATATCGCAGATGAGGTCAACGAAGGACCTCATGATGGAAAAGGAGGATCCACAGATCCTGCGCTGCTTTCAACAATTCAGCAAATGCAGCAAACTATTCAACGGTTGGAGCTTCGTGATGCAGAGCATGAAGCTCGGTATGTCCAAAACGAATATTGTATTCTTGCTATCAAGAATGCCCTCTTGCACATGAATCCGTGGGTGCAACTTCTCTCGGATTTTGATGATTCAGGGGAAGAAAGTGCTGCAGGCGGTGCTGGCGGCAGTGGTGGTGGTGGCGGAGATGGTGCTGGAGGTGTTGGTAGTTCTGGTGGAGGTGCTGAAGGGTCAATGAACGGATTTGTTGATTTTGCAACTGGTGGCGGAGTTTCTGGATTTGGAGGACTTACACCTCCGAATGGAGGTGTTAGTGGTGCTTAATTTGTTTAGGTTTTTGTCCTGTTGAAAATTGTTTCTTTCTTTCTTGTTTTATGAGATGAATAAATTCTTCTTTACTTGGAAGTAAAATGGACTCTTTTTAGTTTTGAACTTGATGATGGTTTGTGGTTAAACATTGTTTACATCATTTTATTTGATTCATCAAGTTAAAATTAAGAAATGCTTGCGCATGAAGTTAGGGGGGCATAGGTTCAGGGGGAGCTATGCACGTTCTGAAATCATCAAAAAGAGGGAGAATGTTAGAATATGTTAAGTTTTAATCATTTGCACAATTGACACTTCGACACCTACATAAGGCGCCTAATGTGAAGTGTCTGAAAGTCAGTACACTTCGAACTTCTACATAAGGCGCTTCATGTGAAGTGGTTGAAATCCGGTACACTTTGAACGCCTACATTAGGCGCTTCATGTGAAGTGTTTGGATTCCAGTACACTTCGAACGCCTACATTAGGCGCTTCATGTATTGATGTGTAAAACAGTACACTTTGAACAATTAAACAAGGCGCTTCATGTGTCTTCCCATGTCAAATGTACTCCCCCCCCCCCCAAAATGGGCACGAAGATCAAGTTGCTTTTTGATAAAAGTCAGAACTACTTCGAACGGGCATGAATGCTGAGATTAAGCGCTTCATGTAACATCGAACGCCTGTTCAAAACCACATTAACTCTCCATGTCACATTCAACGCCTACTCATTAACCAGTTAAGGCGCTTCATGTGACCAACGTCACAAATGTCTTATGCTTTGCTTTCTAATGCTTACTTGTACCCTCTCTTTTAGTGCAATTTCCACAGGTTCTCTCTCGTTCTTGAAGGAGTTATCTTTCCTCTTTGAGCTTTCAATAAGAGGCTTCGTCAAGAAGCTCGTATCAATCCAAGAGAAGATCTTCAAAGATGAGGACATGTCATGACAAGAAGACAAAACCCATTATTGGCCCCTGCAAGGTTCCAAACGGTTGGAAATTTGAAGTTGGATAAAAACAAGGGTTTCATCTTCATTCATCTTCAACTTTCTATCTTCAAGCTCTCAAGTTTTCTCTCAAAGTTCAAGCTCTCAAAATAGTTGTAAACATTGTATATTTTACTTTATTGTTGAGGGTTGTGTTTATAAAGAAGAAGAAGAGTCTTTTTCTTGGTGAGTAAAGATTGTGAGAGACTGAGTAGATTGTTGGTCAAGAAGGTAGAGTGCTTCTTGTTTTAAGAAATCCAGACCTTGGAGGGTTAGTTGATAGTGTGGTGGTGCACTATACTCCCTACAATAATTCTTTGAGGGCAAAGTTCTTTGGAGGCTACACTTCAAGGGGTTGGCTTTCTTGGTTGTAGTCTAGGCGAGTTGCCTAGTTTTCATTGTATTGGATTTGTTTTTGATTGTTGTTTCCACCAAAAGAAATAACAATTCCCCCATTCAAAATCCTTCTTGTGAAAAATCAAGAAGGTAGAGGAGTATAATCATTTTGACTTGAACATCTATACATATTGTGTTCTTTATTCTTCTGGAAGTTTTATTCTTTCCAAGAACACATCCAAGTATTGGTTTGCACTCAAAAACGAAAATCATCCAAGAAAATATCAATACTTGGTGAACACACTATTCAACCCTCCATCTAATATGTTCTAAGAGACCTATTATTTTACCCCCCATTTGGGGTCCAAAAAAAAAGATCTAAAAATTTGTTGCATAGTAAACTCTAGAGTAGGAGTTGAGGTTTCTCCAAGCCACTTGATATGATCGAATTTCAATATGTCTCTCTTTGTCTCCTTGGCGTCGGCCGAAATATATTCGGTAATTTGTAATGTAACAGAAGACATGTTTGGGATCATTTTCGTGCATTGGACCTTAAGACAAACATGACATTTTTCACAATTATGAGAATCTCCAGAGCAGAATCGGACAACTGAGCAACTTTGATAGTTTCACCAAACTACAATTGTCCAAATCAATTGATTCGCATTGAAAATGAAATCTACATATTTAACTAACTTTTTGCAAAATTGGGCAGAATTCAGAAGTTGTTTGTTTTGTGCACCGTGAGGGCAAAGTTGTGTCAAGAAAACAGAATAGAAATCCAGAAAAATTGTGACTATATCCAGTCCCAAGACACCTCCATGATATTTCATTATCATAATTGTCATAAAATTATAATCTTATGCAAGTGGATTTAAGGTTAGAAACCAACTACCAGTTTTTATAATTTCAGCACCACAGCAATACGACACCTCTACTAAAATGTATTGATCACACATTGATCACACTTTGTAGATATGGATGAATAGAATGAGGTGTAGAATACGCCTTTAGAGAATGATAATCAATAGCAGTCATGAATGTTCAAGTGATCCAAAATTTGAAGGCTAAAATTCTTCCTCCATGTAAGCGTTTGGGTGCCCCTAGGGCTGATGTGAGTTGTCTTATTGGCTTCTCGTGATAAAGCCTTGATAACTTGTCTTAGACTTGATTGGTTGAATGTGTCACATCGTGCTTAGTTGTAAAAAGAATTGGTCCACCACAACATATGCTTCCACACGTTTTTGAACCTCAAAAGGATAATAATCTGATTTTTGTTTTACCTTTGGAAGAGATAATAACTTGGTCTTTGTCTCCAACAACCTTTAAGTTGATAAAGTCTTTCCTTTTGTCTCATTCTGGTCGATTTTTACGTCCCATTTGGGGTCAAAAAGAAAAGATCTAAAAATTTGTTGCATAGTAAACTCCAAAGTAAGAGTTGAGGTTTCTCCAAGCCACTTGTATGATCGAATTTCAATATGTCTCTCTCTTCGTCTCCTTGGCGTTTGCCGATTAAAGTAAAAACTTCACAAATATATTCGGTAATTGTAATGTACCAGAAGACCGAATATAATAACAATAAGATGTCAAGACTACGCCTTCATATGTGAAACAACTTCTTGTTAGCATCACCTTAGACTTGGTGTGAATCTTGTTTTAAGGGAAAAAAATAAATATCTATAGGCGTGCCATGTGTGGGTGTGTAACACCTTTAATATCTTCCATCAATATAAGAATAAACATATAGTATAACAACTTATGTCACGTAATAAGTAAATTCTAGCGTGATATAATATATGGTTGACGAATATAGAAATCTATAAGGCCACATAATAATAGAAAGTGTAACCCTGCATAAAATATCCCAATGTGATGGTATGCTTAACATATCTAAATATGCATTTCGCTGTATTAAAATAAACACTTTATGATTACTTCGAAATCGTACACAAATGCATACACTGAACATTAGATTAGGGTACACAAATGCATACACTGAACATTAGATTAGGTCTGGAGACAGTAAGATATAACAATAAACCAAACATAGATCTATGAAGAGTATGGTCAAAGGGTTTTCTTCATCAATTTATATCTTTTTCTAGCTTAATAGACACGCATAGGGGCTGTGCCAGGTTGTAAATTCTCGAATCCAAACTCATTAATGAGATCGTGAACATACCTAATCTGACTTACATGAATTCTTTAGAACTTTATTTGATTTTATGTAGAAAATAATCCAATTCATTTACCATTGATATTTTAAGTTCTCCATGTAAAACTCAAATCCTTTATAAAAAATGGTTATCAACTGTACCACGTTTGAAGCCATTTTCTAAACCCAAAAAAAAAAAATAACCCTATCCTATCAACCTCTAGAAGCTTGTTTCAAACCACATAATGCTTTCTTAAGTTTATATACATAATCAGCTCGTTTAACATCTTCAAATCCAGGGTGCTGTTTAACGTACACTTCTTGACACTTTTCGCATCAATTTGATACAATTTAAAAATCATTCAAACACCTGATAACAAGTAGCAAACAAATTGCTTCTAAACGTACCACATGTGAAATGTTTCATCGTGATCAATGTCTTCTTCTTTATTATATTCTTTTTTAAATTAGTCTTGCTTTATTTCTAACCACTTTACCATTTTCATTCTTTTTTCTCTAAAAGCTCATTTTATGCCTATTATTTTTAGGTTTTGACGCTAAATTGCATGCATCATTTCGTTTCAAAATGCTAAACTCTGCTAAAATCAGCTCATAAACTAAAATGAAGTGATGATCAACAGAAAACATGAATCAAAGCTAACAAAATTTAGAAGAATTTGTGAAAAATGTAAATTGGCGCCAATGATGCGCTTTCATACAAAACACGAAACGGTTTGAAGATATTTTGTATCTTCTTCTACACTCTTCTTATTTATAACTATTCTAAGTATTTATACTAGCTATAGAACCAACTAAAATGTAATTAGCACGTGTAGATTAAGTTTTGATCCGCTGTGGCACGCACGCACCAATATTCAGTTCTGCTGCCAGCGTGCCAGACGTGTCTGCTGAGCCAACTGCGCTTTATCCCATGCCAACCGTGCTAAGGATGTCAAGTATCAACCCAAGCGTGTCAAGTACCATACCAAGCGTACCAGCCATGCCAACCTTCCAAGCCAACGAACCAACCTCTGCAATAAACCTCCTAATCTGATCTAATCATCTTCTCTTCTGTCTTATCAACTCAACATCTTCAACACCCTACTCAATTCTGACTTCTTATAGATATTACATACTCCCAGAGCTAAAGTCAAGAATTGCAACCTCCTTGAGCTCAATGCCTTTGTAAACAAGTCTGCCACCTGAAAGTCTGTCTTAATAGGCATTGGTTTGATTACACCCTACAGAAAATTGTCTCTGACAACATGATAATTCACTTCTATATGTTTTTTCCTTTCATGAAATACATGATTTTCGACTATATAGATTGCACATTTGCTGTCGCAAAACAACTCCACTGGTTGATCCTGATTTACCTCCAAAATCCTTCATAAGATAAAGCAACCACTGTATCTCACATGTAGCTGCAGCAAGTGACCTATACTCAGCTTCTGAAGATGATCTTGACACAGTAGTCTGCTTTTTAGCCTTTCAGGATACTAAAGCATCACCAAAGACCATATAATAACCTGTGATGGACCTCCTGGTTTCTGAGCAACCACTCAAGTCAGAATCAGCATAGGCCTTAAGTATTTTTGACCCTGTACTGGGGAACAACAAGCATTGTCCAGGACTTCCTTTTAGATACCTCAACAACATGTTTATTGCTTTCATATACAACTCTGTAGGGGTGTCCAAACACTGGCTCGATTTTTGACACTGTAGGATATGTCAGGTCTAGTAATAGTGAGGTATAATAGTTTGCCAATGAGTCTTCTGTATGTTGATACATCAGGAAACAAAGGTGAGTCATTATGCTCAAGCTTCAGATTTTGTTCCATAGGTGTTACTGTAGGTTTTGCACCCACGGTTTTACACCCAACTATTACAGTTGACCCTGTACTGGGGAACAACAAGCCTTGTCCAGGACTTCCTTTTAGATACCTCAACAGCCTGTTTATAGGTTTCATATGCAACTGTGTAGGGGTGTCCAAAAACTGGCTCAACTGTTGAACACTATAGGATATGTCAGGTCTAGTAATAGTGAGGTATAACAGTTTACCAATGAGCCTTCTGTAAGTTGATACATCAGGAAACAAAGGTCAGTCATTATGCTCAAGCTTCAGATTTTGTTCCATAGGTGTCACTGCAGGTTTTGCACCCAAGAACCATGTCTCTTCAAAAAAATCCATTGTATATTTTCTTTGACATATCATAATCCCCCCTGAGACCTTGCCACCTCAAGACCTAAGAAATATCTTAAGGTGCCTAAATCTTTAATCGGAAATGTAGAATGGAGATGATCCTTGAGACTCTGCATCAAAATCAAGGAATCACTGGCCACTATTATATCATCAACATAAACAAGCAGCAGTATAAAAGAACCTGAGGATTTCTTTGTGAACATAGTAAATCATTCTTGGACTGTTGAAAACCCTGAGACAACAAGCAAAGAGTGAGCTTTTCATTCCATTGTCTACTGGCCTGTTTAAGTCCATACAATGACTTCTGAAGTTTACAAGCAGCATTAGACATAGGAGATTCAACCCCTTGTTGTAAAGCCATATAAATCTCCTGGTACAAGTTACCATGAAGACAAGCATTATTGATATCCAGTTGATGCACATAGCAGTTATTCACAGTTGCCAAGGCAAGAAGAAGACTTATAGAGTATAGCCTTTGGCCACAAGCCTTGCCTTGTACCTTTCCACAAAGCCATCAACCTTTCTCTTTATTTTATACACCCACTTACATCCAATACGCTGTTTTCCAGGTGGCAAGGGAATAATAATCCAAGTATTATTAGCCTGCAAAGCTGCTAGTTCAACTTGCATGGCTTCCTGCCAAGGCACTGATGCAGCTGCCTGTTGATAAGTCACAGGTTCTTGTTCAAGGCTAGTATTAAGAGTATATGAGTGATATTCAGGAGACAAACCTTCAAGAGAATGATACAGTTGTATGGGACATGGTGTGCAGGATGAGACAAGTGACTGACAAGAAGAATGAGGTGAAGAAGAAAGCCCACAGTAGTAGTCCTGCAAATTAGAAGGGCCCTGTCTGTGTCTAGCAGGTCTGTGGTCAAACGCTTCATGTGAAATCACCTCAGCAGGCAGTCTAGGTGGAAAATACACTTTCAATTGTGTAACTGGTATTTCACAAGCTGCAAGAGAATCATCACTACAAGACACAGAAGTTGGTGAAATTGAAGGTGACTCAGAATTTTGTGACTGTGAAGCATCTGAAGTGTGAGGAATAATGTGCAAAGGGTTCAGCTGAGGAGGAGTTTGAGCATATGATGAAGGATTATCTACTAACCCCTGAGTAACTGGCACTGAGGTTGCTGGTAGTGGTGTGGCATCAGAAAAGGGAAAAGACTCTTCATGAAATAAAACATCCCTGGAGACAAACAAAGACTTATCAGCAATGCTCTGAAGAATATACCCCTTTACATTCATGGGTATCCCAAGTAACACACACGGTATAGACCTAGGTGTTGAGGAATATGTTTGGATAATTTTCAAAGTCATGATTTTAAGTGGTGAATACTTAACAATGTCACACATGGTGTTATATGTGTTTAAAAGTTAAAAAAGTTGAAAAAATTGACATCGATCTCTCATGTTGTTGCACATCGATCGATCTATGTACATGGATCTCTCACATCGATCGATCTATGTAAGGCAGAAAAGTTCAAGACCTTTCTGTGAGACATCGATCTCTAAACCTGAGACACATCGATCGATCGATGTACATCGAACCCTCACTTTGATCAATCGATGTAGGTCAGAGGCAAACTCTAAAACTTTCTATGAGACATCGATCTCTGAAGCTGAGGACTTCGATCGATCGATGTCTAGGGTTTTTAGAAATAATTTTCTAAAATGTGTTGAAATGGTTGTTTTCATTTGTATATGAATTATACATGTTCATTATGCTATTATTACATGTTTTTCGTGATTATTATTGTCTTGTGACTAACGTGTCTTGGAAGTTTCTACAACTTACCAAAAAGGGCAAAATTGGTATTTTGAGTTTTGTAGGAACA
Organism: Eustoma russellianum; assembly: GCA_036186865.1. Taxonomy (NCBI): domain Eukaryota; kingdom Viridiplantae; phylum Streptophyta; class Magnoliopsida; order Gentianales; family Gentianaceae; genus Eustoma; species Eustoma russellianum. The sequence continues at coordinate 33,598,316 of AP025050.1, forward strand.
TGATATGGTGGAAGTATTTCAAGAGCATATTCTTCTACTATTTATCATGACAAAGGTGATATCATGAGTATTTATGACCATACGGGTCATTTCTGGAGTTTTCTCACACCAGGGGTATTTTTGTCATTTCACCCCCAAGGGTATTTTTAGTATTTTCACTCAAGGAATCTCTTGAGCACATTATTATCTTCATTCTGGAGCTGTGTTATTATTATTTTGAAGATAATATGGTGATCTTATATCTTTTTTCTCTCAACCAATGATATTATTGACTATAGCTGGATATGTGACGATTTGAGATGTCACATTCTATTTTTTCTTGAAGACTCTCTTATATATGTTATAAGAGAACATTTATCATCATTATTCAGAGATATTAAAGGTGTCAAAGTTGGAGGTGATACATTATTCATTTTATGAGTTGGAGACAAGTGGACCAACCAAAAAGGAGCTAGTTGGCAAAATTGCCAACTTGGAAATTTCAAAGATTAAACCAACGGCTATATGGTGTTCTTGGGTGTTTTTCAGCAGATTTTTTAAGTCAAATGAAGACTTCACATGTTCTATTATCGTGCTTGAAGTTGGGGATAATTTGGTGGTATTATCCATTTTTATTTTATTAAGGAAAATTCAAAATATATTTTTGAAAATATTTAGTAGCCAACGGCTACTACTCCACTTTGAAGCTGAATTTTTGATTTGAAAAAGTAAAAGATCGCATGCCTATTATCTTGCCAAAAAGTTTAGAAGATGATGGAGTTGTTATGGTGCTATTATCTTCACATTTTCAAGATAATTCCAAGTCATCTTTGTCCTGAAAATTTTGGCCAACATGGAGTGCCAAGGTGGACCAATCATTGTGTTTTATTTTGCCAAGTGTACAAAGCCAATCAATGATGAGAAGACATTTGGAATTGATGATGAAGATGGTAACACATGTGCATTCTTATCTTCAAGGCTCAAATAACATTATAAATAGAGGCAATGGTGAAGAAGATGAAACACATTTGAAGCTCACAAGTATTTGTTGAATTGTCTAGCTTTCATCTTCATCTTCTTGTTGTTGTTTTATTCATTGTAGCAAAGGTGTTCTTGTTGTATTGTGGTGAGCTACAAGCCTCTTGAGCTTCATTTGTAAGATTGATTAGCCATCTTTATAAGGCTACATCAATAGGTGTTAGAGGAGTTGCAACTAAGTGTTGCTTAGAAGGTGATTATCCAAGTCTTGAGTAGGGTTGGTGTATAACCCAAGGATCAAGTTTAGCTCTTGTTGTAAGGTGTTCATTTCATAGTGAAATCCAAGGAAAGGTGTTCCTTGGGACTGGAGTAGGTCACATTGACCGAACCAGGATAAATCCTCGGTGTTCTTCTCTTGTTTCTTTATTTCTGTTTTCTGCCCGTTTTTTGACTGCAGTTTTTACTCAACTTCACACAATTTGAAAAAATAGCTAAACATATTCAAAATTCGTGATTTTTAGTGGAGTTATACTTCAGACTGTTAGCTTTCATTTTCAATAAGAATCACTTGATTTGAGCAAGGGAAATTTAGTCTTTCAGTCTTTGCAAGATAACTGCTCCAATCTGGCTGCAATCTGACCAGTTTTGAGAAAACTTAAATTATGTATTTTTCAAGAATTGTTTAAGGTAAGGTCCTTTTGGAAACTTTATCTACACATCCTAAGGAGTGTTTTGATATAAAGATAAACCTTTTTGGTTGCGTATTCAAAGAGAAACACGTTTTGCAAAATCAGCAACATTCTGCCCAATTCTGTCCAAATTGACCATCTGAATCTTTTTATTTGTTTCAAGGGTCAAACGATCTTATTTATATCTGATTTTTGGAGAGAGTCTTTTTAACTCATTGAAGTTCAATTCTGGAAAGTTTCATAATTTTTGGAGTTGTGTACAATTATTTGTGAATTTTTCAAAAATAGGTTCTGAATCTGAGGTGGTCTCAGATTCTGTTTTCAAAGGGGATTTTAACAAAGGGTTGTAGTGTAATTTCCGCTAACCACTATTCATCCCCCCCTCTAGTGGTGTTTATTGTAGGTGCACGGTCCAATATTTGGTATCAGAGCCAGACCAACACCACTCAAAAGAAGCAAGATTCAACACCGTACGAACAACACAAGGCCAAGAAACAACGATTCATTATATACTGCTTGTCTCAAATCCAAGGTACATACTATGGCTATTGTTTCTCACAAAGGTGAGATGGAAGGTATGTCTACACAACGCCCTCCTCTTTTTGATGGCAATAATTTTGTTCATTGGAAACTAAGAATGAGGCTATTCTTAATGGCTATAGACATCGATTTATGGTCTATAGTTGAAGATGGGCCGTACATTTCAATGAAAGTTATACAAGTTAGTGGAGTAACTCAAGAGGTTGAAAAATATAAAAGTGAATGGTCATCGGATGATAAAAAGAAAATGGCCATGAATGCTAAAGCTATGCAATTACTTTTAAATGGACTTACAACTTCTGAAGCAGGATATGTGTCAAATTGCACAAGCGCACACGACATGTGGAAATCACTTGTATTAAAGCACGAAGGTACTAGTGGTGTTAAAAAGTCAAAAATAAACATGCTTATGACTGAATTAGAGACTTTCAAAATGTTGCCAAACGAATCCATAACATCTATGGATTTGAGGATTACTAATATTTTCAATGCCATTGAAGCTTTAGGGAAGTCATTTTCGAACAGTGAAAAGTTTCAAAAGGTGCTACGAAGCCTCCCTGCTGAATGGGATCCAAAGGTGACTGCAATCAAGGAGACAAAGTCAATCACTAAAATGGATGAATTGATCGGGTCTCTTAAAGTCTATGAGGTAAAACTGAACCAACAAAAGTCTAAATCGTCTGAGTCATCCGGTAAGTCAATAGCTTTCAAAACACCCGAAACACATGCTAGTAACGATGATAGTAATAGTGATACTGAATTAGACGATGACTTGATATTGATAGCTAGAAAACTTAGAAAGTTTTTCAAACGTCCAAATAGGAATAGACAACGTAATTCTTCTTCTTCTTCTTCTCAACCTAGGAAGAATAATACAAACAAATGGTATAATAAAGAATTAAAGTGTTATGAATGCGGTCAAAAAGGACATATTTCATACGACTGTCCCACGAAGAAAAATAACAATAACAACAACAATAATAAACAAGCCAAGGACAATGAGGCTCAAACGACAAAGACAAAGGAGTCTAAGGCAAGGAAAAGGAAACGAGCAATGAAGGTGAGCACATGGAGTGACTCATCCGACTCAGAATCTGAAACTGAGGAAGCTCAAGTCTGCTTCGTATCCAACGAGGTATGTTCTTCTTCTGATAGTGACTCTGATAGTGACATGACATTTGATGAAATGTATGAAGAATTCCTAAGAATGCATGCTCACTGTAAGAGGCTCTCTAAAGAAAAGAAGAAACTAGTTGAAGAAAATGACAAGTTGAAGACGTCCAACTTGGAATTTTCCGATCAACTAGAATCTCTTAAACAAGAGTCTCCTAATACTCTTGATTCTTTAGAGAATAAAATTGAATCATATAGGAAAGATGAACAAAAGTTGCAAATGGAAAATAAAATGTTAAAATCCAAGTTAGAAAGTTGTGAAAATGAAATAGTGCAACTTAAGTCTTCTAAATTTACCTTAGAAAAAATGATAGAACAATTTAAATATGGTGAAAATATGTTAGATACACTTATATCATCACAAAAGTATGGAAATGATAAAACTGGATTGGGATATAAAGAAGAAGATGACAAATTTGTATCATCAACTACGAAACAACCTTATAAAGTTATAAAAACAACCTTGCCTGCTAAATCTTCTTCTACTCCTTCTTCTTATTCAAAAATAAAGATGCAGCATGCATCCATAAAAACACACATGCATAACTATACATCTAGGCCAAACTTTGCATCTAGACAACCTAAAAATTATGCCTATATGTATACAAATGCAACGAGACATAATAAAATGCATACAACTTATTATGAACCTAAGTATAGGCAACACTCTTATAAGTCTTATAGAAATGCCTACAAACATACTTATATAGCGCCATATAAGAAACAAATTCACATGCCTTATACACATCATAAATCTCGGCCATTCTATAATGATTATCAACCATGGTACAACATGTATAACAATGAATCTTCACTTATGTGGAATAATCATGCATATGCTAATTCTTCTTATTTTCCAAATTATAACAATGCTAAAAATATGCCTAAAAGGTATATTCAAGTTTGGATACCTAAGGGATATCTAAACAAGAATAGTGCCCATAACATTCAAGGACCCAAATAAAGGGTACCTAAAACTTTGTCTCCATTGTAGGAAAAACGCAAGGAATGCAATAAGGAGGCAAAGTCAAAGAATCTGAAAACCAAATGGTTTTTAGATAGTGGATGTTCGAGGCATATGACGGGGAACCCCAAACTATTCACGCAACTTGAACCTATTGATGGTGGAAAGGTGACATTCGGTGACAACAACAAAGGACAAGTTGTTGGAAAAGGAACAATTGGGGACCCTAACACATTTCAAATACGAAATGTATTGTTAGTAAGCAATCTATCTTATAATTTACTTAGTATTTCTCAACTTATAGATTGTGGTTATAATGTCTCCTTTCTTCCCAATTCTTGTGATATAATAAATGAAAAAGGAGAAACGGTTTTAAAAGGAAATAGAGATGGAAATATCTATACCCTCACCTTAGATAACATGTTAGATGCTAAGGTTAAGTGTCTAATATCACATGACTTAGATGTAAACTTATGGCATAGAAGATTAGGCCATATAGGAATTTCAACTATTAAGAAATTGTCTAAGAAGAATTAAATTAGAGGAATGCCTAAGTTAGACTTAGATAATTTTCAAATGTGTGAAACATGTATTAAGGGAAAACACATTAAAGAAACCTTAAAACCGAAACATGAAGTGAGTACTAGTCATGTACTAGAATTGCTTCACTTAGACTTATTTGGTCCAAGTAGGACAAGAAGTCTAGGTGGACACTACTATGTGTCTGTCATAGTAGATGATTACTCACGCTACACATAGACATTGCTCTTAACACACAAAGACGATGCTCCATTAACAATCGAAACCCTTATCAAGCAACTTGAAAACATTTACGAAGAAAATGTCAAAAGAATTAGGAGTGATAGAGGTGGAGAATTTAAAAATAAAGACGTAATCAAATTTTGTGAACTACATGGAATAAAACATGAATTCTCACCACCTAGAACACCACAACTCAATGGAGTTGTTGAACATAAAAATAGAACGATTCAAGAAGTTGCTAGGACAATGCTGTGTGAAAATAAATTACCTAAATATTTATGGGCTGAAGCTGTTAGTTGTGCATGCTATATTATAAATAGGCTCACTATTAGAAAGAAATTAAATAAAACACCTTATGAATTGCTAAACAATAGACAACCTAAGATAGATTATCTTAAAGTATTTGGATGTAAATGTTTTGTGTTGAACACCAAGGATAATCTAGATAAATTTGAACAAAAGTCTATTGAATGCATATTTGTTGGGTATTCAACTAACTCAAGAGCATATATGTGTTATAATCCTGCATCTAGAAAAATAATTGAATCCATACATGTGAAATTCAATGAAAATGCATGCTTTGAAGTTAGTGATAAACATCAACATAAACAAGAAACAAATGTTGAAAATATGTTTGATGATGATGTATTACTTGAGCCTGTACTTGATCATCTATAACCAACTCCCCCTGAACAAGACATGCATGAACCCTTAGATGATATAAATGAAGAAACTTTGCAATTGGAAGATACAACTAATGATCCAATTACATATGATAACGTTCATACTAATGAAACATTTGAACAAGATGAGGGTGAACCTAGTCAATCTAGGAATTGGTGGCACCATAGAGAATTAATTATTGGGGATCCAAGTGTTGGGGTTAGAACACGTAGAAATATAAGTCAACTTGAAGGACATAGCTTAATCTCACAATTAGAACCTAAGAACGTAAAGGAAGCCTTAGGTGATATATCTTGGATAGATGCTATGCATGCGGAATTAAATCAATTCACAAGGAACAATGTGTGGGACTTAGTACCTAAACCCGAAAACAAGTCAATAATAGGAACGAAATGGGTGTTTAGGAATAAGATGGACGAACAAGGAAACATTACAAGAAATAAGGCTAGACTAGTCACACAAGGTTATAATCAACAAGAAGGTATAGATTATGAAGAAACCTTTGCACCCGTTGCACGAATAGAAGCAATTAGATTGTTACTTGCAATTGCAAGTCTAAGCAATATTAAGCTCTTCCAAATGGATGTCAAGAGTGCATTCTTGAATGGATACATCCAAGAAGAGGTGTTTGTCAAACAACCCCCTGGATTCGAAGATCCAAAGAATCCTAACCATGTTTACAAGCTTAAGAAAGCTTTATATGGTTTAAAACAAGCTCCAAGAGCTTGGTATGATAGATTTGCAAACTTTCTTATTGCAAAAAATTATCAAAGGGGGACCATCGTCAACACATTATTCCTAAGAAGAAAAAGTAATGATTTGTTAATAGTTCAAATATACGTAGATGATATAATCTTTGGTTCAACCAACCCTACTTTAGTAAAAGACTTCGAAGAATGTATGAAGTCAGAATTTGAAATGTCAATGGTAGGAGAGTTGAATTATTTCTTAGGACTTCAAATCAAACAAACTCCTCAAGGAATTCACATTAGCCAACTTAAGTATGTCAATGATATGATTAAGAAGTTTGGCTTTGAAGAGTTGAAACCTACAACTACCCCCATGAGTGTTAGTACCAAACTTGATAAGGATGAAAATGGGAAACCTTTTGATAACACTCTCTATAGGTCTATGATTGGATCACTATTATACTTAACTGCATCAAGACCTGATATTATGTTTAGTGTGTGTATTTGTGCTAGGTTTCAATCTTGTCCTAAGGTATCACATTACAATGTAGTGAAAAAGATCTTTAGATATCTTAAGCATACACCTCACTTAGGACTGTGGTATGATAGAAACGCTAAGTTGGAATTACATGCATATAGTGATGCGGATTATGGTGGTTGCAAATTAGATAGAAAATCCACTAGCGGTACTTGTCAATTCATAGGAACCAACTTGATCTCTTGGTTTTCTAAAAAGCAAGCTAGTGTAGCTCTTTCTACCACTGAAGCCGAGTATATTGCTTTGAGTTTATGTACTACCCAAATACTTTGACTTAAACAGCAACTTAGTGATTTTGGCATTAAAATGAAAAGATTCCAATTTTCTGCGATAGCACAAGTGCAATCAATCTTTCCCGGAATCCGGTGCTGCATTCTAAGGCCAAACACATTAAAGTGCGATACCACTTTCTTCGCGATCATGTTCAAAATGAGGATA
>AP025050.1:33605759-33656988 GCA_036186865.1 Eustoma russellianum
AGGATATAGTGATAAACCATATAAGAACTGATCACCAAATCGCTGACATCTTCACCAAACCCCTTAATCAAGCCACTTTTGAAAACTTACGAGCCAAATTAGGTATGATGACTTATGATACCATTGCATAGTTCTATCTTTTGCATGATTTGCAAAATAAAGGGGGAGATAGAATAAGAACATGATTTTAGTTGGTAAGTCATGGATTTTAGTTGGTAAGTCATTTAGTTGGTAAGTCATGGATTTTAGTTGGTAAGTCATGATGATTCATATGCTAAGTTTTAATTGGTATAAATTTTGGAGCATAGGTTAAGGGGGAGAGTATGAGTTGAGGGGGAGCAACATACTATTTAGAAGTTGACAACATTTGGTAAAATTTTTGGTTATAAGTTGTGACATTAAAATCATGTTAGGTTATTTTGAAAATCCTCCAAAACGGGGAGAATGTTGAGAAATATGTTTGGATAATTTTCAAAGTCATGATTTTAAGTGGTGAATACTTAACAATGTCACATATGGTGTTATATGTGTTTAAAAGTTGAAAAAGTTGACATCAATCTCTCAGGTTGTTGCACATCGATCGATCTATGTACATGGATCTCTCACATCGATCGATCTATATAAGGCAGAAAAGTTTAAGACCTTTCTGTGAGACATCGATCTCTAAACCTGAGACACATCAATCGATCGATGTACATCAAACCCTCACTTCGATCGATCGATGTAGGTCAGAGGCAAACTCTGAAACTTTCTGTGAGACATCGATCTCTGAAGCTGAGGACTTCGATCGATCGATGTCTAGGGTTTTTAGAAATAATTTTCTAAAATGTGTTGAAATGGTTATTTTCATTTGTATATGAATTATACATGTTCATTATGCTATTATTACATGTTTTTGGTGATTATTATTGTCTTGTGACTAACGTGCCTTGGAAGTTTCTACAACTTACAAAAAAGGGCAAAATTGGTATTTTGAGTTCTGTAGGAACATGATATGGTGGAAATATTTCAAGAGCATATTCTTCTACTATTTATCATGACAAAGGTGGTATCATGAGTATTTATGACCATCCGGGTCATTTCTGGAGTTTTCTCACGCCAGGAGTATTTTGGTCATTTCACCCCCAAGGGTATTTTTGGTATTTTCACTCAAGGAATCTCTTGAGCATATTATTATCTTCATTCTGGAGCTGTGTTATTATTATTTTGAAGATAATATGGTGATCTAATATCTTTTTCTCTCAACTAATGATATTATTGACTATAGCTGGATATGTGACGATTTGAGATGTCACATTCTATTTTTTCTTCAAGACTCTCTTATATATGTTATAAGAGAACATTTATCATCATTATTCAGAGATATTAAAGGTGTCAAAGTTGGAGGTGATACATTATTCATTTTATGAGTTGGAGACAAGTGGACCAACCAAAAAGGAGCCAGTTGGCAAAATTGCCAACTTGGAAATTTCAAAGATTAAACCAACGGCTATATGGTGTTCTTGGGTGTTTTCAGCAGATTTTTTAAGTCAAATGAAGACTTCACATGTCCTATTATGGTGCTTGAAGTTGGAGATAATTTGGTGGTATTATCCTTTCTTATTTTATTAAGGAAAATTCAAAATATATTTTTGAAAATATTTAGTAGCCAACGGCTACTACTCCACTTTGAAGCTGAATTTTTGATTTGAAAAAGTAAAAGCTCACATGCCTATTATCTTGCCAAAAAGTTGAGAAGATGATGGAGTTGTTATGGTGCTATTATCTTCACATTATCAAGATAATTCCAAGTCATCTTTGACCTGAAAATTTCGGCCAACATGGAGTGCCAAGGTGGACCAATCATTGTGTTTTATTTTGCCAAGTGTACAAAGCCAACAAATGATGAGAAGGCATTTGGAATTGATGATGAAGATGGTGACACATGTGCATTCTTATCTTCAAGGCTCAAATAACACTATAAATAGAGGCAATGGTGAAGAAGATGAAACACACTTGAAGCTCACAAGCATCTGTTGAATTGTCTAGCTTTCATCTTCATCTTCTTGTTGTTGTTGTTTTATTCATTGTAGCAAAGGTGTTCTTGTTGTATTGTGGTGAGCTACAAGCCTCTTGAGCTTCATTTGTAAGATTGATTAGCCATCTTTATAAGGCTACATCAATAGGTGTTAGAGGAGTTGCAACTAAGTGTTGCTTAGAAGGTGATTATCCAAGTCTTGAGTAGGGTTGGTGTATAACCCAAGGATCAAGCTTGGCTCTTGTTGTAAGGTGTTCATTTCATAGTGAAATCCAAGGAAAGGTGTTCCTTGGGACTGGAGTAGGTCACATTGACCGAACCAGGATAAATCCTCGGTGTTCTTCTCTTGTTTCTTTATTTCTGTTTTCTACCTGTTTTTGACTGCAGGTTTCACCCAACTTCACACAATTTGATAAAATAGCTAAACATTTTCAAAATTCGTGAGTTTTGGTGGAGTTATACTTCAGACTGTTAGCTTTCATTTACAACAAGAATCACTTGATTTGAGCAAGGGAAAGTTAGTCTTTTAGTCTTTGCAAGATAACTGCTCCAATCTGGCTGTAATCTGACCAGTTTTGAGAAAACTTAAATTCTGTATTTTTCAAGAATTTTTTAAGGTCAGGGCCTTTTGGAAACTTCATTTACACATCCTAAGGAGTGTTTTGATATAAAAATCAACCTTTTTGGTTGAGTATTCAAAGAGAAACACGTTTTGCAAAATCAGCAACATTCTGTCCAATTCTGTCCAGATTGACCATCTGAATCGTTTTATTTGTTTGAAGGGCCAAACGATCTTATGTTTATCTGATTTTTGGACAGAGTCTTGCTAACTCATTGAAGTTCAATTCTGGAAAGTTTCATAATTTTTGGATTTGTGTACAATTATTTGTGAATTTTTTAAAAACAGGTTCTGAATCTGAGGTGGTCTCAGATTCTGTTTTCAAAAGGGATTTTAACAAAGGGTTGTAGTATAATTTCCGCTAACCACTATTCACCCCCCCTCTAGTGGTGTTTATTGTAGGTGGCACGGTCCAACTAGCTTCAAACTTAGGCTTCTATGGACTGTTATCACAAGCAAAAGCTAAACACCCAAAACCTTCAAATGACTATATGTAGGCTGCATATGATTAAGTATCTCACCTTAGATATCTATACCCTCACCTTAGATAACATGTTTGATAACGGTTTTAAAAGGAAATAGAGATGGAAATATCTATACCCTCACCTTAGATAACATGTTTGATGCTAAGGTTAAGTGTCTAATATCACATGACTTAGATGTAAACTTATGGCATAGAAGATTAGGCCATATAGGAATTTCAACTATTAAGAAATTGTCTAAGAAGAATTAAATTAGAGGAATGCCTAAGTTAGACTTAGATAATTTTCAAATGTGTGAAACATGTATTAAGGGAAAACACATTAAAGAAACCTTAAAACCGAAACATGAAGTGAGTACTAGTCATGTACTAGAATTGCTTCACTTAGACTTATTTGGTCCAAGTAGGACAAGAAGTCTAGGTGGACACTACTATGTGTCTGTCATAGTTGATGATTACTCACGCTACACATAGACATTGCTCTTAACACACAAAGACGATGCTCCATTAACAATCGAAACCCTTATCAAGCAACTTGAAAACATTTACGAAGAAAATGTCAAAAGAATTAGGAGTGATAGAGGTGGAGAATTTAAAAATAAAGACGTAATCAAATTTTGTGAACTACATGGAATAAAACATGAATTCTCACCACCTAGAACACCACAACTCAATGGAGTTGTTGAACATAAAAATAGAACGATTCAAAAAGTTGCTAGGACAATGCTGTGTGAAAATAAATTACCTAAATATTTATGGGCTGAAGCTGTTAGTTGTGCATGCTATATTATAAATAGGCTCACTATTAGAAAGAAATTAAATAAAACACCTTATGAATTGCTAAACAATAGACAACCTAAGATAGATTATCTTAAAGTATTTGGATGTAAATGTTTTGTGTTGAACACCAAGGATAATCTAGATAAATTTGAACAAAAGTCTATTGAATGCATATTTGTTGGGTATTCAACTAACTCAAGAGCATATATGTGTTATAATCCTGCATCTAGAAAAATAATTGAATCCATACATGTGAAATTCAATGAAAATGCATGCTTTGAAGTTAGTGATAAACATCAACATAAACAAGAAACAAATGTTGAAAATATGTTTGATGATGATGTATTACTTGAGCCTGTACTTGATCATCTAGAACCAACTCCCCCTGAACAAGACATGCATGAACCCTTAGATGATATAAATAAAGAAACTTTGCAATTGGAAGATACAACTAATGATCCAATTACATATGATAACGTTCATACTAATGAAACATTTGAACAAGATGAGGGTGAACCTAGTCAATCTAGGAATTGGTGGCACAATAGAGAATTAATCATTGGGGATCCAAGTGTTGGGGTTAGAACACGTAGAAATATAAGTCAACTTGAAGGACATAGCTTAATCTCACAATTAGAACCTAAGAACGTAAAGGAAGCCTTAGGTGATATATCTTGGATAGATGCTATGCATGCGGAATTAAATCAATTCACAAGGAACAATGTGTGGGACTTAGTACCTAAACCCGAAAACAAGTCAATAATAGGAACGAAATGGGTGTTTAGGAATAAGATGGACGAACAAGGAAACATTACAAGAAATAAGGCTAGACTAGTCACACAAGGTTATAATCAACAAGAATGTATAGATTATGAAGAAACCTTTGCACCCGTTGCACGACTAGAAGCAATTAGATTGTTACTTGCAATTGCAAGTCTAAGCAATATTAAGCTCTTCCAAATGGATGTCAAGAGTGCATTCTTGAATGGATACATCCAAGAAGAGGTGTTTGTCAAACAACCCCCTGGATTCGAAGATCCAAAGAATCCTAACCATGTTTACAAGCTTAAGAAAGCTTTATATGGTTTAAAACAAGCTCCAAGAGCTTGGTATGATAGATTTGCAAACTTTCTTATTGCAAAAAATTATCAAAGGGGGACCATCGACAACACATTATTCCTAAGAAGAAAAAGTAATGATTTGTTAATAGTTCAAATATACGTAGATGATATAATCTTTGGTTCAACCAACCCTACTTTAGTAAAAGAGTTCGAAGAATGTATGAAGTCAGAATTTGAAATGTCAATGGTAGGAGAGTTGAATTATTTCTTAGGACTTCAAATCAAACAAACTCCTCAAGGAATTCACATTAGCCAACTTAAGTATGTAAATGATATGATTAAGAAGTTTGGCTTTGAAGAGTTGAAACCTACAACTACCCCCATGAGTGTTAGTACCAAACTTGATAAGGATGAAAATGGGAAACCTTTTGATGACACTCTCTATAGGTCTATGATTGGATCACTATTATACTTAACTGCATCAAGACCTGATATTATGTTTAGTGTGTGTATGTGTGCTAGGTTTCAATATTGTCCTAAGGTATCACATTACAATGTAGTGAAAAAAATCTTTAGATATCTTAAGCATACACCTCACTTAGGACTGTGGTATGATAGAAACGCTAAGTTGGAATTACATGCATATAGTGATGCGGATTATGGTGGTTGCAAATTAGATAGAAAATCCACTAGCGGTACTTGTCAATTCATAGGAACCAACTTGATCTCTTGGTTTTCTAAAAAGCAAGCTAGTGTAGCTCTTTCTACCACTGAAGCCGAGTATATTGCTTTGAGTTTATGTACTACCCAAATACTTTGACTTAAAAAGCAACTTAGTGATTTTGGCATTAAAATGAAAAGATTCCTATTTTCTGCGATAGCACAAGTGCAATCAATCTTTCCCGGAATCCGGTGCTTCATTCTAAGGCCAAACACATTAAGGTGCGATACCACTTTCTTCGCGATCATGTTCAAAATGAGGATATAGTGATAAACCATATAAGAACTGATCACCAAATCGCTGACATCTTCACCAAACCCCTTAATCAAGCCACTTTTGAAAACTTACGAGCCAAATTAGGTATGATGACTTATGATACCATTGCATAGTTCTATCTTTTGCATGATTTGCAAAATAAAGGGGGAGATAGAATAAGAACATGATTTTAGTTGGTAAGTCATGGATTTTAGTTGGTAAGTCATTTAGTTGGTAAGTCATGGATTTTAGTTGGTAAGTCATGATGATTCATATGCTAAGTTTTAATTGGTATAAATTTTGGAGCATAGGTTAAGGGGGAGAGTATGAGTTGAGGGGGAGCAACATACTATTTAAAAGTTGACAACATTTGGTAAAATTTTTGGTTATAAGTTGTGACATTAAAATCATGTTAGGTTATTTTGAAAATCCTCCAAAACGGGGAGAATGTTGAGAAATATGTTTGGATAATTTTCAAAGTCATGATTTTAAGTGGTGAATACTTAACAATGTCACATATGGTGTTATATGTGTTTAAAAGTTGAAAAAGTTGACATCAATCTCTCAGGTTGTTGCACATCGATCGATCTATGTACATGGATCTCTCACATCGATCGATATATGTAAGGTAGAAAAGTTTAAGACCTTTCTGTGAGACATCGATCTCTAAACCTGAGACACATCAATCGATCGATGTACATCAAACCCTCACTTCGATCGATCGATGTAGGTCAGAGGCAAACTCTGAAACTTTCTGTGAGACATCGATCTCTGAAGCTGAGGACTTCGATCGATCGATGTCTAGGGTTTTTAGAAATAATTTTCTAAAATGTGTTGAAATGGTTATTTTCATTTGTATATGAATTATACATGTTCATTATGCTATTATTACATGTTTTTGGTGATTATTATTGTCTTGTGACTAACGTGCCTTGGAAGTTTCTACAACTTATAAAAAAGGGCAAAATTGGTATTTTGAGTTCTGTAGGAACATGATATGGTGGAAATATTTCAAGAGCATATTCTTCTACTATTTATCATGACAAAGGTGGTATCATGAGTATTTATGACCATCCGGGTCATTTCTGGAGTTTTCTCACGCCAGGGGTATTTTGGTCATTTCAACCCCAAGGGTATTTTTGGTATTTTCACTCAAGGAATCTCTTGAGCATATTATTATCTTCATTCTGGAGCTGTGTTATTATTATTTTGAAGATAATATGGTGATCTAATATCTTTTTCTCTCAACCAATGATATTATTGACTATAGCTGGATATGTGACGATTTGAGATGTCACATTCTATTTTTTCTTCAAGACTCTCTTATATATGTTATAAGAGAACATTTATCATCATTATTCAGAGATATTAAAGGTGTCAAATTTGGAGGTGATACATTATTCATTTTATGAGTTGGAGACAAGTGGACCAACCAAAAAGGAGCCAGTTGGCAAAATTGCCAACTTGGAAATTTCAAAGATTAAACCAACGGCTATATGGTGTTCTTGGGTGTTTTCAGCAGATTTTTAAGTCAAATGAAGACTTCACATGTCCTATTATGGTGCTTGAAGTTGGAGATAATTTGGTGGTATTATCCTTTCTTATTTTATTAAGGAAAATTCAAAATATATTTTTGAAAATATTTAGTAGCCAACGGCTACTACTCCACTTTGAAGCTGAATTTTTGATTTGAAAAAGTAAAAGCTCACATGCCTATTATCTTGCCAAAAAGTTGAGAAGATGATGGAGTTGTTATGGTGCTATTATCTTCACATTATCAAGATAATTCCAAGTCATCTTTGACCTGAAAATTTCGGCCAACATGGAGTGCTAAGGTGGACCAATCATTGTGTTTTATTTTGCCAAGTGTACAAAGCCAACCAATGATGAGAAGACATTTGGAATTGATGATGAAGATGGTGACACATGTGCATTCTTATCTTCAAGGCTCAAATAACACTATAAATAGAGGCAATGGTGAAGAAGATGAAACACACTTGAAGCTCACAAGCATTTGTTGAATTGTCTAGCTTTCATCTTCATCTTCTTGTTGTTGTTGTTTTATTCATTGTAGCAAAGGTGTTCTTGTTGTATTGTGGTGAGCTACAAGCCTCTTGAGCTTCATTTGTAAGATTGATTAGCCATCTTTATAAGGCTACGTCAATAGGTGTTAGAGGAGTTGCAACTAAGTGTTGCTTAGAAGGTGATTATCCAAGTCTTGAGTAGGGTTGGTGTATAACCCAAGGATCAAGCTTGGCTCTTGTTGTAAGGTGTTCATTTCATAGTGAAATCCAAGGAAAGGTGTTCCTTGGGACTGGAGTAGGTCACATTGACCGAACCAGGATAAATCATCGGTGTTCTTCTCTTGTTTCTTTATTTCTCTTTTCTACCTGTTTTTTACTGCATGTTTCACCCAACTTCACACAATTTGATAAAATAGCTAAACATTTTCAAAATTCGTGAGTTTTGGTGGAGTTATACTTCAGACTGTTAGCTTTCATTTACAACAAGAATCACTTGATTTGAGCAAGGGAAAGTTAGTCTTTTAGTCTTTGCAAGATAACTGCTCCAATCTGGCTGTAATCTGACCAGTTTTGAGAAAACTTAAATTCTGTATTTTTCAAGAATTTTTTAAGGTCAGGGCCTTTTGGAAACTTCATCTACACATCCTAAGGAGTGTTTTGGTATAAAGATCAACATTTTTGGTTGAGTATTCAAAGAGAAACACGTTTTGCAAAATCAGCAACATTCTGTCCAATTCTGTCCAGATTGACCATCTGAATCGTTTTATTTGTTTGAAGGGTCAAACGATCTTATGTTTATCTGATTTTTGGGCAGAGTCTTGCTAACTCATTGAAGTTCAATTCTGGAAAGTCTCATAATTTTTGGAGTTGTGTACAATTATTTGTGAATTTTTTAAAAACAGGTTCTGAATCTGAGGTGGTCTCAGATTCTGTTTTCAAAGGGGATTTTAACAAAGGGTTGTAGTATAATTTCCTCTAACCACTATTCACCCCCCTCTAGTGGTGTTTATTGTAGGTGGCACGGTCCAACACTAGCTTCAAACTTAGGCTTCTATGGACTGTTATCACAAGCAAAAACTAAACACCCAAAACCTTCAAATGACTATATGTAGGCTGCATATGATTAAGTATCTCATATAAAGTCCTATGCTGGAGAATAGGTGATGATATAAGATTTATCAAGTATGTGGCATGCTGGAGACAAAAACCCCAATATGTTATAGGCAAGGAAGCATGAAACCTGAAAGCTCTAGCCACAACAAAAAGATGTTGACGCTTCCTTTCTACTATCTCATTCTGTTGAGGAGTGTAATTACAAGTGGTTTGATGAACAACCCCATGTTTCATGTAAAAATTAGACATCATAAACTCAAGCCCATTATCACTTCTAATCACTTTGATATGGGCAATAAACTGAGTAGAGACATAATGAAAAAAACTTTGCAAAATTGTTCTAACTTCAGACTTTGCTTTCAGTAGGTATATCCAAGTATATCTGGAACAATCATCCACAATGGTCAGAAAGTATTTTTGATTATACATGGTGGGATGTCTATAAGGACCCCATATATCTACATGAATGATATCAAAAGGAAGCTTAGAGATAGTAACAGATGCAGGAAAAGGAGTTCTCTTCAATTATGCCAATGGGCAAACTATACATTTATTTTCTAAACTGAAAGAAGGAACATCTGTATACAACTTGTGTATTTTTTGAATTCTAGCAGATGAAGCATGTCCAAGCCTAGCATGCCAGAGATAAGAATTTGAGTCCAAGCTGGTTGAGGAAAGAACAGAAGGCAACAGAGGAAATTTTGAAGCTTCAGTTTGAACAGACAAACTGGAGTCATGCAGGTAGTAAAGCCCATGGCACTTTTTAGCTGAACCAATCATCCTCCTGGACAACTGATCCTGAATAAAGCAACAAGAGTCATGAAATGAAACAAGCAGATGGGAGGAATCAGTGAGCTAACTGAGTGAGACAAGATTGAAATAAAACGAAGGTACATTGAAAACATCCTTCAGAACAAGACCGCTATTCAGTCTGATTATACCTCTGTGAGTTGCATCCACTGTAATATTATTTGGAAGCTTAATAGCAACGTGATCAATAGAATAATAGGAATGGAACAAAGACAGAGAAGAAGAGATATGGTCAGTAGCACCTGAATCCAAAATCCATACGCAATCAATACTCTCAGAATATCTACCTTTAGGCTTGTCAACCTGTGCAGTCATCACAACACCATGGAGTTCATTATTCATTGTTGTTCCTGCAACATTGTTATGAGTATCCAGCAATTTAAAACTTTGTTAAACTGTTTAGGTGTAAGACCAAAGGTTTGCTGCGGTAATAAACCAGCAGAATTCACAGACGTCTGATCATCATTTCCAAGTCAAGCCTTCTCCTCTACTACTTCAAATACATTCACTTGGTTTCTAAATTTAAATCCAAGTGGAAAAACGTGCTTCGTGTAACATCTATTACTGGTATGCCCAATTATACCACAATGAGTACACTGTAGCCTCTTGCTACCCTCCGGATTAAACCTTCCATTTCCCCTTCTATGCACTTGTCCCTGCCTTTTACTATTAAAAGCATTAGCCATAAAGTTTTTCTGTTCATCGTTATTAATCATCAAAGCCATAGGAGCATTGGAAAACCGGAAAACCCAATGGATGTATTATTGTTAACTAGCTTCCTCTCAAATTTCAAGGCCATTGCAAAGACAGTTTTGATATTTGGCATTGGCGTCATTACAAACACCTGCGATCTTACAGGATCGAATTTTTTATTAAGACCTTTCACAATCTTTATGACATAATCATTCTCAATAAACTCATTCACTTCTCTAGTAATATCTCAAGTGCATCTGAGACAATCACATTTTAGAATAGATCTTAGTGCTGTCAGTTCTTCCCATAGAATTTTCAGTTTTGTAAAGCAATGATTGACACTAAGAGTCTCTTGCTTCACACCATAAAAGTCAGAAAGCAAGTCATACAATCTAAACAGATTACCGCTACCATACCTCATGGTTAAATCATTCCAGACATCTAACGCATTATTATATCAAAAAATGCTTTATGCAATCGAAGGAGAAACGCAATTCATGATCCATGACTGAATCATGGTGTTTACCTGCCTCCAAGCTTGAAATTGAGGATCATTATGTGCTGGTTTTGGCATAGAACCATCTATAAATCATGTCTTATTTTTCACCAACAACGCCATTTGGAAAGTCCTGCTCCATAAATGGAAGTTATGCAGATTGAGTGGCGGCTGAACAAGCACGATCACAGGACTATCATTTGGATGAAAGTAATATAGATTGTTTGATTGATTTTCATTGCTCATATGATTATTACGATAACTGGAAGAAGCAGCGCTTGCATTAGCCATGATCAAATCGAAATTGTAAGCTGGTCCACTTGGAATAAATTCTGCAGAGAAGACCTCAAGCTAGAGTGGACAGAGAATCAAAGGTAGATAACTTGAGCTCTGATACCATGTTAAAATCAACTCATAAACTAAAATGAAGTGATGATCAACAGAAAACACGAATCAAAGCTAACCAAATTTGGAAGAATTTGTGAAAAATGTAAATTGGCGCCAATGATGCGATTTCATACAAAATAGGAAACGGTTTGAAGATATTTTGTATCTTCTTTTACACTTTTCTTATTTACAACTATTCTAAGTATTTATACAAGATATAGAACCAACTAGAATGTAATTAGTACGTGTAGATTAAGTTTTGATCCGCTGTGGCAAGCACGCACCAATCTTCAGTTCTACTGCCAGGGTGCCAAGAACAAACAGCGTGCCAAATGCGCCTGCTGAGCCAACTACGCTTTATCCCGTGCCAACCGTGCCAAGGATGTCAAGTATCAACCCAAGCATGCCAAGTACCATACCAAGTGTACCAGGAGTGCCAACCTTCCAAGCCAACGAACAACCTCTGGAATAAACCTCCTAATCTGATCTAATGCATCTTCTCTTCTGTCTTATCAACTCAACATCTTCAACAAACTCATCATGCATAAGATCAATCCAGAATGTTTCTTGTAAAGCTCCATGCATATTCGTAGGTTCTACTTTTGAGATTAACGCGTGGCATTCATTATACTTGTTATGATTTATTTTTCTACGTGAATTTATGTCACCAACAATTGTTGAGAAAAGGGAGTTTGAGTGATTTCCAAATGCATGATTTAAATAACGTGTTACAAATAAATGCATGACATATTCTGTGAAATGACATGTTGTTGCATAAAACTTGCCTTATATAGTTCATATATAATGTTGTCGTACTAACGAGCCATGAAGCTTTAAAGCTTACATCAAATGGCAAACATTTGTTGTGCTTGAACTATTTTCAGGTGCTACCATTAATGAACTAAACTAGTTCATTAAGTGAAGTACTTAGTTAATTGAACTAAGTAGTTCAATAAAGGAAGCAACATTTGGATAAGGCACAAAAGCAACAAGGTGAAGAAAGGAAAGTCTTCCACTCTCCTCCCCACACTTATGGCACGCCATTTATGCATATATATATATATATATATATATATATATTCATATATTTTGAAAAAGGCACATACACACATATTCTAAAGTACTACCGACACGTTATATATTTTACGTACGTACGTTAACGTCACACCACTATACTTAACTCATATTTATGAGTATATTCAGGTCTTATATCATATGATATAAGTCATGGTGATGAGAAATTAAATACGACACGTTAAAAGGTTCTAAACCAAAAATTGTCTTATCGAGCGAATACCGAAATTTTGCCAACGTGTCACGTACTTGCCATAAATAGATGGCCAGCCCCTACAACTCAAAAATCTTTATAATTTTCGTGGGTATGATGATAATTCCAGCCATAAAATCATTCCATGTTGGCACACACAAATCGCCCCACATTAAGGCCAAATTGTGGAGATTCCAATTTCAATTTTGTCACATGTAAATGGCGCCACTTTAAGACCAGCCAAGTGCTGAATATTAAAGTTTATATTATATATATTATGTGTAACATAATATATATATAACATGTGCAAAAAGTTGGAATTTAATTAGAAAAAAATCAGGTAATCGATAAACATCGAAAATTATGTTTTCTACGTACATAACACATGGGACGTTTTTGGCACATCATACGAAATGTATCTAGACACTTTTTACATATGTCATACATCTTAAAGTGTTCTAGAAAACTAAATTAAGGGCTGATTGGAATATGCCATGTGTGTATTATTAAATGTGCACTATTTTACAAAGTTTGCAAAAATAAAATTCAGCACATGCATACATATCATACACGCCTATTCCAGATGAAATGGAGCATATGTGGAGCCTTGTTGGCATATTGATTGGTCAAGAATCAATCATACAATATTGGTGACTTAAAGAAAGAAGCTACAAAAGGTAATGTTTCAAATTTTGTCACAATTGTGACACATGCTGAAAATTCAGCATGTGCACTAATGTGGTGGCCGAAATTTCTTCCATTATGAGCTATATTTTATGTCTTGAAACATGTGATTAATTGGAAGACAATTTGGAAGTAATTTGAATAAGTTATGGAATTAAAATTGTGATATATTTGAATATCACACATGCTGAAAATTTCAGCATGTGTAGTAATGTATCTTGGCCGAAATATTGGCCTTGTTGGTGTCTAATTTCTATTCCATAAAAGAAGAGAATATTGCATACTAAATGGTGATTGAATTTACTGGATTAAATCAATGCAAAATAGGCAATAATTTGAATAAAAGATGAATGTTACACATGCTGAAATTTCAGCATGTGCATGATCATAATGGGCGACTTTTTCATGCCATTTTTGGAGAACAATTTTCTTGCTTAATTTATGTGATGATCTTGGAAGTTATGGTAATTATTCTATGTTGATTTTGGCACATGTTTTTAGTGGAATTCTCAGATTTTCCTAGTCATCAAGTGGTGAAAACATTCAACCACTCAATGAGTGCCAAGTAAGCAAGAGTTAAATGATCATCAAATGAGGAGGTGCCAAGTAAGCAAGATCATATCACAATGATGCCACATATTCTCCCAAGGACTTAGAAGATAATTTTCAAGAGGGGAAGACACCAAAGGGGGCGGCCAAGACTTGTTAAAAAGAAGGAAGAAGAGAAAAACAAGAACAAGAACAAGAGTTGCAAATTCAAAGATCAAAACGTGTTCTAGCCTTCTCTTCTACACTCTCTTTCTTTCTTCTTCCTAAAAGCCTATTGTACTTACATTCACATACTTGAATAGGCTTCTCTTAGACCACCACATATTCTTTATCTTTGTAAAAGATTGATCAAGGTGTGATCAATCTTCAATCTTGCAAGGTGGTGGTGTTCGTGACAATTGTATTCATCATACAAGGTTTGTAAAGGGTTGGAGTTGGTGTGTAACTCTATCAACCCTGTGGTAAGGTGTTTCTGTATTGTGTGATTAGTGTAAACCGAGGAAGGTGTTCCTCGAAGACTGGAGTAGGTTGTTGATAACCGAACCAGTATAAAATTCTTGGTGTCATTTACTTTTAGCACTGTTTACTGTTTTTAATCACGTTCGTAAAAATAGTAAACCAATTTCAAAAATCACAAAATTTTCAGGAAATATAGCCACACGTTTTAAGGTTATTTTGGCGCAAGTTTCAACCCTTTTGGACAAGTATAAGTCATTCAAACATCCAAAGTTCTGAGACTAGTGCAGTCTGATTTTCAGGCTTGCAAAGGTTGAGACTTTGATCGTATTTGACTACTTTCCCAAAAGAATTTTTCAAAACTATTTCAACACATTTAAATATAACATATAAGGGGTTAGTGGTTAAAATTTCAGAGCTTTTGGAGTTACGTACAAATAGGAATTAATTTTTCAAATCAGTCTACCGTTTGTGGTAGATTCGCGCAATCTGACCACCAACGATTTTTGAAGGGGTTAGAGGTTGTATTTAAATCTGAAATTTTTAGGAGACACTCAAAACATCTGAGGCTAAGTTCTCTCAAAATTTCAGAATTTTTGAAGACCTACAACATAGCTTTAAAAACGTTTTAAAACTGGTCCTGAAAACAGAAACTGTTTTCAAAAGTTGGGTTTTGGGTTCAAACTAATTTTAAAAACCACATTTTCCGCACCCACTATTCAACCCCCCCTTCTAGTGGTGCCTTGCAGATCCTACAACAATGAGTTCTTAAAAGAAGGAAAAAGGAAGTTAGAGAGAGAAACTCTCTGCCTTTTCTCTAGAAGGAACTCTTTCTTCTTGGCATCCCAATCCCAACCATTCAATCCGGTAACTTCTACTATACTATTTTTTGAGTCTATACGGGTTACACTATGCCCAAAACAATGGCAGCCAAGACTGCGTTAAAGTTGAAATACGTTTCAAGGAAGAACAACACAACAGAATCTAGCTCCATCATGAGCTATATGTCAAAAAGAAGGGCTGGCAAAAACAGCAAAATCCATCCACTGAGGTGCCAAGCTCTGACGATGGAGAATCATTCCCCCTCTACGACAGCTCCGATTATGAAGGTTTCACCTCAAAGCCTAAGAGTGGGTGCGAGCTATAGCTGATGATGTCTCTCCTTCATCAGTTTTGGTTGAAGATGATGCAGGGACTTCAAGTTTGAACCCCAAGGAAGATGATACTAGGAACAGGAAATTCCGTTTGAGAATTACCCAACAAGTAAAAGCGAGGATGATGTAACAGCAGCGGTTTATCAATCAAACAACATCTCTCTTCACGTGACTCCTACAACCGCTCCCTGCCCACACACCAACCCGCAACTACCACCTAGTCCTGCATCTACCAACCTGTCAGCTCATGTGGCCCCTTCAGCTACAAGAGTTGACATTTTCCGAACTCAAATAACCCTACCCTCCCTCAATAGCCCACCCACAAACCACCTCAACTAACTTAGACAGCACCTCAGCCAACAACAGACAGAGTTTGGAACTCACTTTTTGGAAACAACAAAAAGCCTGAGCATGGCCTCAGGCTTAAAAAATAAAAGTGTGCACACCAGGAAACTGCACATTAACATTGATGAGTTGCACAGCGATGAAGAGGTAGATCGATGTCTTGTAGGCTGCTTTGTCGGACGAATCTTGGTCGATGAACAGTGCAAAATCTCTCCAAATAATAGAAGGCAAAGCACAAAGTGGAGTTCCATGCATTTGAATGGATTATTTTTAAATTCGAGTCAGCTAAGGAAATAAGGGAGGTCCTCTGTGCAAGGTCATACTTTGTGTATGGAAGGTCTCTTGTCCTCAAAAAAAAATACCCAGATTCTCCACATTTGGGGCAACTGAAATGACAAAAGCCCCAGTTTGGTTGAAATTTCCCAACCTACTAGTCACGCTCTGGATGGACCAGGTCCTCTCTGGTATTTGTTTCCAGCTCGGCACACTGCTGTATGCATACCAACTCAATACAAGAAGGAGCACTTGGAACTTTGCTCGCATGCTAGTTGAAGTAGATCTTAGCAAGGAGATGTTGAGCTCAGTGGAGTTGGTGCTCTCGAATGGCACCACAATTGTTGAAAACGTAGAGTATGAAAGGCTACCGATGTTCTGTAGAGACTGCATACTACTCGGCTACAGCGCAGCCTCCCATAAAAAGGCTACCCAACAAACTTCTGCGAATCCAACCTCTGCGACCTCTATACAATCCAGGTCAACTCGGCTAAGGTATAGCAAGGACCATTTCTGGGTGTATAGACAACGGAAGGCACCTCAGCCAAGCCTGGGTCAGCTCGGCCAATTTAGATCCGACTGCACAGACGAATGTTTACCTAGAGCACCATGTTGAAAAAATTAACTCCCTGTTCCAGGATGGCTTCACAGAGGTAATCTCCAAATCGAAGGCCCAGGCCTTAAGGAAAAACCATAAAGCTCCTCATGGTAAAGCCAAGGTTAGAATGAACGTCTGACCTCCATGATTATTAGTTTTTAGAACATTAGGGGATGTAACAAGCTCCTAAAGCACAATGGAGTCTATAATATTGTTAAAAACACAGTATAGATGTCCTCAAATTATTAGAAATGAATTTAAACACCAAAATGTATCTATTCTTGTGTCAAAAGTTTGCAGCTTGGGAGTTTGTAAATAATTTTGACTCCCTGAAGGCAAGCGAATTTTGTTAGGATGGAATCCGTCCTCCGTTGATGTCCATGTCAGCTCAGCAGACCCCCAGGCCATACACTGTACAATTATATATAAGGTGTCCGACTTGAGCTTGTCAGCAACTCTCGTATATGGATTCAACAAGATTGTAGACAGACGTCCGTTATGGAGCTTCCTTTTCAATCAGAGCCAAGTGCTGAATAACTCTTGGATAGTCCTGGACGATTTCAACTGCATCCTTGGCGAAGAAGAGAGAATAGGAGGCAGGTCATCTACTAATTTACGGATTATAGGACAGCTCAGCTGCTGTGTAGCGCCCTGCTCCCGAGCCCTAATATCGAGAACAGTGCACCCGCCGTATCTCACTAAGGAGAATACAAAGCGTCGAATCAATCTCTTACTTGTCAAAATGACATAGAAATTTTTCTCGCGGAAACGTAAATCATATCTAATAATCGTCATTACATTAATGACTAAAAATTCTGATAATAACAGTAATTAGGAAGTCTGTGAAAATCCCCAAAAGATAACTACGAAAAATCAGCTGCAGAGTTCCTCTCGTATCCTAGCTGCAGCTATCAACCAGCCCACTCAGCTATGTCTGTCCCGTCCTCAACAAAGATGTGCTCGTAGTCCTCATCCGGATCACCTGGGAAGTAGGGGTGAGTGACAGAAATCACCCAGTAGATGCCCGCCTCAAACAAATACAAAACGTACATACCGAAATGATATAGCCACATAGCGCATAAACATGATATAACATATAGCACATACATATAAAATAACATGCATAAGATAAAGTAAATGCAGCAAGTAAAGCACTCCATGTAAAATGCGCAAGTACGTGATGCATGCTCAATCAACGTGTCACACGCAACAAAGTCATGTCACACAGAATGCCGATATCTATACCGTGCAATGCATGAACCCGGGTCCTACTGAGTGGCTGCAGGTCGTACACCCCACAGTCACCATACTGAGTGTGCGTGGCTGCGCCACTGCACACCATCCTGAGTTTCGTGGCCCCGCCACCGTACACCATCCTGAGCGCCCGTGACCCGTACGTCACGACCCGCCATCATGCAATGCACGTGCCATGAATGCAAAAACACAATCGCCTGAGGCCCCTGGCCCATCCTCACCATCCTCCGGCACTCAATATTTGGTTTTATAAATTTTACGAATATTGGAAAGTTGTTCTTTATCACCACCCTTATTTTTCCTTAGCTTGTATTAATTTATTAGAATTTTCTACTAATTTACCCTATGTTTCCATTACTTACTTCTATTTATTATTATTAATTTTTTAATTACTTAAATTTACCAAACTTCAAAAATTAAGTGAAGATAATTTAATTTTAACCTTTTATATTTTCTGGAATCTATTTGAATTTTATTGGTATTTAATTATATTCTCCTAGTCTGATCCGCCAGACCCGATACATTTTTTTTTGAGAGGTTAATGGGCCGCCTTCGGTCCGACCCGCTGGCCAGTCGACCCGGTCCGTTGGCCGGCCTATTCTCCGTCTTAATTTAATTATTTATTTATTTGTTTAATGGTTGTTCCACCAGTGGCAACCCGCGCTGTGATTCGTTTTTCGTTTCCAACCCCCATTTTCTCCTATTTCCAGTCTATAGGAACCTATTCTAAGGCCAAAACACAACTTTTTAAAGGCTCCTAATCTAAAAGTTCCTTTTTTTCCCCATTTTTTAAGGATATTTTGTTTTCGATTCAATCATACCACCAATTTCACACACATACACGCACATAGCAGCCATAGACAATATATCTCATGCTTTCCAACATATACAAAATTTACAACTAAACAAATAAAAACAACGAAACAAAATTCACAACTTAAACAAATAAAACAACGAAACACAATAGTATACCATCAAAGCATGCATGAATCATACCCGTTTGAGGGGGAAGAGGCACCTACCCTTTTTGACGAATTAACTTCCTACGCGGAATCTTTTCTTTCCAACCCGCTGACATCTATGCTTGGTGTTGGCAAGTGTGCAAGTGTGACGCATTTATGGCACGAGCATTGCATTTGGCCTATGAGCCGTGTGGCCTGACGAGGCGTGTGATGGGTGTTGGTAATAATGGTTACCTTCATTCGATAGGACCCGGGGCATGCATAGCATAACATGGAAAAGAATGAGCATAACGTGTGATATTAAATGACTGTGTGTGACACGAAGATAGAAGTGCATGCATCATGAACTTGAGCATTGCATTTATTATTGTTGTGATTATTTGTCTTGTTATTAAGTTGTTTCAGCGTTATGTTTTGGGATACGGATCGGGTCAGGTATGTGTTATTTTCTTATTTATGCTTTAGTTGCTTTATTGTTTATCTGTTTATGCTTTATTGCCTTATTTATCTGCTCCATGCTCTACGTGCTTTATGTGTTACCCGACTCAGTATGTGACAGTCCCTTTTTGGGAGAGACGAGTAACCTACGAGTGACTCCCATCACTCACCCCCCACCACCCCTCCGCAGGTGAGCAGGACTACGAGTATATATGATCATCGAGGGTAGGACAGATTACGCGAGCTGAGACGAGTGAGCTGGACTCGAGAAGGGATCTTGTTGACTGGAAGCTTGTTTCTTGTGATAGTCAGATAGACCTCCACCTAAGTTTATTATCTGATTTTAGTATTTCATATTTGACTTAGCGGGTCTCGTCAACCCATGTACTCGATTTTATTTTGATGGATTTAATTTAATCAAGATGTTTATTTCTTTAATTATCGTTTCCGCAAAAAAAATTTCTACGTCAGTTCTGACGTGCAAAGAAGTTTGAACGATGCTTTGTAGTCCTCTTAGTAGGCTACGGCAGGTGCACTGTTCCCGATGCTAGGGCTCGGGAGCAGGGCGCTATAAAATAAACATCTTTATTAAATGAAATCCATCGAAGGTAAAACAAGTATCAAAGCTGTCGATGCTCGCTACGTCAAACACAAAATACTGAAATAGTCCGAACACATGTAAAGAATCTAAGCGAAAGGAGTCATCTATCTATCCCACTGGAAGCACCCGATCACACGATCCTGGCTCACTCTCCCCAGCTCGCATGATCAGCCCCGTCCTCTATAAAGAGATACTCATAGTCCTGCTCACCTGTGGAGGGGTGGTGGGGGGTGAGTGATGGGAGTCACTCGTAGGTTACCCGTCTCTCCCGAAAAGGGACTGTCACATACTGAGTCGGGTAACACATAAAGCACATAAAACATGGTGCAGGTAAATAACGCAATAGAACATAAACAGATAAATAATAAAGCAATTAAAGCATAAATAAAGAAATAGCACATACCCGACCCGATCCGTATCCCAAAACGTATCACTGAAACCACTTAATAACAATGACAAATCATCACAACAATAATAAATGCAATGCGCAAATTCATGATGCATGCACTTCTATCTCCGTGTGGGTTGGAAAGAAAAGATTCCGCGTAGGAAGTTAATTCGTCAAAAAGGGTAGTTGCCTCTTCCCCCTCAAACGGGTATGATTCATGCATGCTTTGATGGTATACTATTGTGTTTCGTTGTTTTATTTGTTTAAGTTGTGAATTTTGTTTCGTTGTTTTTATTTGTTTAGTTGTAAATTTTGTATATGTTGGAAAGCATGAGATATATTGTCTATGGCTGCTATGTGCGTGTATGTGTGTGAAATTGGTGGTATGATTGAATTGAAAACAAAATATCCTTAAAAAATGGGGGAAAAAAGGAACTTTTAGATTAGGAGCATTTAAAAAGTTGTGTTTTGGCCTTAGAATAGGTTCCTATAGACTGGAAATAGGAGAAAATGGGGGTTGGAAACGAAAAACGAATCACAGCGCGGGTTGCCACTGGTAGAACAACCATTAAACAAATAAATAAATAATTAAATTAAGACGGAGAATAGGCCAGCCAACAGACCGGGTCGACTGGCCAGCGGGTCGGACCGAAGGCGGCCCATTAACCTCTCAAAAAAAAATGTATCGGGTCTGGCGGATCAGACCAGGAGAATATAATTAAATACCAATAAAATTCAAATAGATTCCAGAAAATATAAAAGGTTAAAATTAAATTATCTTCACTCAATTTTTGAAGTTTGGTAAATTTAATTAATTAAAAAATTAATAATAATAAATAGAAGTAAGTAATGGAAACATAGGGTAAATTAGTAGAAAATTCTAGTAAATTAATACAAGCTAAGGAAAAATAAGGGTGGTGATAAAGAACAACTTTCCAATATTCGTAAAATTTATGAAACCAAATATTGAGTGCCGGAGGATGGTGAGGATGGGCCAGGGGCCTCAGGCGATTGTGTTTTTGCATTCATGGCACGTGCATTGCATTATGGCGGGTCGTGACGTACGGGTCACGGGGGCTCAGGATGGTGTACGGTGGCGGGGCCACGACACTCAGGATGGTGTGCAGTGGCGCGGCCACGCACACTCAGTATGGTGACTGTGGGGTGTACGACCTGCAGCCACTCAGTAGGACCCGGGTTCATACATTGCACGGTATAGATATCGGCATTCTGTGTGACATGACTTTGTTGCGTGTGACACGTTGATTGAGCATGCATCACGTACTTGCGCATTTTACATGGAGTGCTTTACTTGCTGCATTTACTTTATCTTATGCATGTTATTTTATATGTATGTGCTATATGTTATATCATGTTTATGCGCTATGTGGCTATATCATTTCGGTATGTACGTTTTGTATTTGTTTGAGGCGGGCATCTACTGGGTGATTTCTGTCACTCACCCCTACTTCCCAGGTGAGCCGGATGAGGACTACGAGCACATCTTTGTTGAGGACGGGACAGACATAGCTGAGTGGGCTGGTTGATAGCTGCAGCTAGGATACGAGAGGAACTCTGCAGCTGATTTTTCGTAGTTATCTTTTGGGATTTTCATAGACTTCCTAATTACTGTTATTATCAGAATTTTTAGTCATTAATGTAATGACGATTATTAGAGTTAATTTAAGTTATGATTTACGTTTCCGCGAGAAAAATTTCTACGTCATTTTGACAAGTAAGAGATTGATTCGACGCTTTGTATTCTCCTTAGTGAGATACGGCGGGTGCACTGTTCTTGATATTAGGGCTCGGGAGCAGGGCGCTACAGGTGGTATCAGAGCCGAGGCTTCAGATCCGCCTCGGAAACGCAGGATTAATTAGATCACTTAGGCATAAGTTACGATCTTTTGTAAAAAAGACGATTTTACCCCTAATAAACAAAGTAGACTTAAGAGATGATTTTAGACTTAGGCTATGATCGGGTTATGGGAGGT
The DNA here is from genome assembly GCA_036186865.1 of Eustoma russellianum. Taxonomy (NCBI): domain Eukaryota; kingdom Viridiplantae; phylum Streptophyta; class Magnoliopsida; order Gentianales; family Gentianaceae; genus Eustoma; species Eustoma russellianum. Next base: position 33,628,180 of record AP025050.1, read on the forward strand.
GTGTACCGATGGTGAGCTTTCCTTGTCTAACTATCGATTTATCGGCGTTCAACCTTTCAACTTATTATTGACTAGTCTGATTTCTTCTCATGAACTTGGATAACAGGAAATGCCTCTACGACGTGAGCCAGCTGGGAACGGTGATGAGAACCACCAGAATCAGGGGATCATCCCCAAGCACTTGAAGATGCCATAGTCACCATGATTAACACCTTAGCACAGTAGCACCAGCTGCTGAACTAGCATGCACCGCCTCCACCACCATCGCACTCGAACCTGAGATTCTTCAACAAGGAGATGCTGAGGAGTGATGGCGCAACACAACTGACACCGTCGATCACTTGGATCTGATTTCAAAATAAGTTTAAGAAGTACTACGTGTTCGACAGTGCGATCTTTCAGATCATGGTTATAGATCCACAGCGAAAGTATAGATTTAGGCTATGATATTAGGAATTAAGTTACGATTTTGCCCCTAAGTCACATCTTAGACATAAGTACTGATTTTTAGTCGTAAGTAATGATTATGTATTAAGCATGTTATTCTAAATAAGACATGGCCTTAAGAGGTTAAGTGATGACATTGCCCGTAAGTTACAATCTTAGACTTAAGGGATGACGATACGAAATATCGGCTATAGAAATTATACGGTGATCTGAACATCAGGTGATGATTTGAAGAAAAAAAAGCACTGATCTTAGTCATAAGCTGTGATTATATTCTAAGTATTGCACTTAGCAATAAGTAATGATTTTATATGTAAGGAATGATGATACCAAGTATTACATCTAGAATTAAGGGAAGACATTAGACCTAAGTGATGATCGGATAAAGGATACGTCCACCTATGCCTAGGGTGCCCCATATGATTTTGAGTAATTGCCTTACCTAAGTGCTGATTATAATCATTTGTATAATCCCATAGATCCGACCCCTGCAAACCAGGTACCATTATGATAAATGAAGCAAGCTTACGCCTCTACCTCAACGATAGTGTCAGAACATGACTAGGTCTAAGTTAGGATCGTAGTTCTTAAGAGATGATCTGTAGTGAAACGAATTACTAAGAAAAGGATTATTAGCATTATGATCAGTAGAGTTTAGCAAAGAATACTTTACAAATGGGTTTACAGTTATAATTAAGATGTTGAATTTTGGATTATCGATAGGCAGAAGATATTAGTCTTATTAAGGATATTGATTAACAGAAATAAGCGAGTTTTACAAAAAAACAGTGGAATGACAAATTATTACAAATTTGGGTTAAGTGTTGATTCCTCAGAACACATAAGTACTGATGTATCGAGTAGGCTTGAATTGAAATAGAGTAAGCATGAACAAGTAGAGGTGCTTTTTAGGTAAGATCTAACTAAATTAGAATTAACGATTGAAATAACCAAGTGAAGAAGTGCAGTGGATTAGTGTGACGCGCAGAAGCACGGTGAACTAGAACACCCTAAGTCGATCAATATTTAGTGTGTCATGCTAGGATTGGATAACTTATGTTAAAGATTTATAAGAAATGGTACATATGTGGATTTTTTTCATTTGACATTAAGGGATGACTCAGAGAAATTGTACGAAGTATTGAACTATTATTTTTCAATTAGTTGAACGTTATCTTATAAGCACGTAAGCCAAGATATATCCTATATTTCGAAGGTATTCAAAGATTTTTTTTGCTATTAAATATTTTAACTAGTTTCGTTTTTTTCATATATAGTCTATTAACTTAAAAAGTCTATACTCCTTTCTGAATTCGTATAGACACCTAATGGAATTTCGACTACCCCTGACAAAACTGATACATTTCAAAATATTGATGTTTTCGAACTACGATATATTTACATATCTCTTATATTTCTCAAAAATTTTGTTTAGCTATATTTATTTTTGCTCAAATAATTTTATTTGTCGACTACCAACTTTGCAAATATTTTATCTATTAAAAGTTTTTGAAGTTATATATTCGCTTGTGATGAACTTATTTTGTGAAGCAGAAATAGTTTCAAAATATATATACTTCTTTTTGAAAAAGAGAGGTATCTTATACGAATTGTCTTATGAAACTTTATATTTACTGACTTTTTTTATATGTTGTATTTTGCGAAACAAAACATAGCTCTCAAACTATATACTTCGTTGGAAAGAAAAAGACTTCGTGTTGAAACCGTTTGCAAAAAGAAATTTTACGACTAAGTCTCAATTGTTTTGAAGTTGTTTTAACCGCAATACTCTTGTGAAAAAGTTATATAATTGTTTTATATATGGTCATTTGAGACACCACGTTGCGAAAACAAATATATGACACTTTGGGTTCAATGTAAAAAAAAAATTAGAAGGCATATTATTTTAAACAGTTAAAGCTATACTTCAAATTATAGTTACATGAGTTACGTTCTCTAAACTAAAGGAAAATATGTTCATGGACATACTTCGTATACTAGGACGTTGACGATATCTCCAAAAAAAAAGTAAGAGCATGATTATAGAGCTAGTTCGTAGGTATAAGAATTGATTTTGATGACTTAGTCATGTGCAGAGGAAGTGTAATGATTAACGCATTGGAGTACTTGATGGATATTTAGCTTGGTTATGTATCTAAGAGATGGATCATATATGACGAATTTAAGAATTTGGAATTGTATATTACAATTATATAAGTTGAATGATACACGTTAAGTGGTATGCGTGTAATTGAAGGCCTAACAACCTAAAAGCGAGGTTGATATGATGATGATCGTGACATATCCTAGGTGAATGGAATGAGTAGAACTACACTAAGTTATTGATTACATAATATGCAAGTTTCGAGGACGAAACTTTTTTTAAGGGGGGAGGAGTGTTACGTCCGTCAATTTTAGGGAAAAAAAGGATAATATACAACTAACAAATTATTATCCTAATTGAAATTGGAAGATAAGTGCTTGATTAGATATGGTTTAAAAATCTTAAACCTACACCAACTAAGATATTACTAAAAATATATATCTACTAGGAATATTCCTAAACTTAAACACTACCCATGATTATCTATATATACAACACTAAGTGCAAACCCTAAACCATCCTAGCAACCTTCCTGCCGTTCCACACATCAGCAGAAAAAAAGAAAAACAAACAAACAAACTTCCACACCATACATTCAAGGAAAAGAAAAAGCCAAACAGCCTTATCATTGAAGAATTCGGCCAGGCTGTGAAAAAAAAAATAATAAATCAAAGCAGCTCTTTTTTTTGTCATTGCCCACCGCCAGCATGAACAACAAATATGATTATTTGGTTGTGTAATCATTCGGCCAAGAAGCGGACCAAACAGAAGAAAAGAATTTATCCGATTCAACCCAACCATATATTCAATCGTACGGTATAGCATAACAATCTATGTAAGTAATCTCTCTATACTTGCTATGTTTTATGAAAATTCTATACATTTATGTTTGTAATAATTGGATCATGCATGAGTATTCTTGAATGCATAGTTATATAAATTCTTTGTTTGTAAATATAGGATTTAGGTAACTTTTGGTTAAATTGGCCAATTGAAAATATAGAGATATCAAACATATGGAATTCGGCCAAAGAAAATTGTTATGGGTATTTGATTAATTTATAAATAGTATATGTCTTAAGATGTAGGAATACAAAATCGCAGCGGTGCATAATTATTTATTTACATCGATTTGAGTATGACTTTGAAAAGAAAAACAAATGGCGAAATATTTTTCAAACCATCAGAGACGGCAGGGTATATATGTAAAGGTAATGATTAAAGTATTAATTTTACATTATACTATATAAAGTATGTGATATATATATATATATATATATATATATGAATAAATATATGCAATCTGATGGAGTGTAGGAAACGTTGTGGAATTACAAATGTGTAATATGTATGAATAATGTTATATAGACTTTAACTGACTGAGTGCTGATGCATTTAAGTATTTTTCTTCAATATTATATATATATATATATGTGTGTGTGTGTGTGTAGTTGATAAAGTAATATTGAGTTTTGTTAAATTAAAGTTTGCACTGGCCGAGGAGTCCAAAAAAGGAAAAAAAGGGAAATTTGATTTTAAAACTATATTTTATGAATATATATATATGTGTGTGCGTATATATATATATATATATATATATATATATATATATATATATATATATATATATATATCTATGTGCATAATTTGCTTGAAATATAATATAAAGTATATACGTGCTGGTATGACAAATAGGAGAAAAAAAACAATAGAAAGCTATGAAATAATTATTTTAAGTAAGTCAAATTAACCTTTGTTATTAGATATTGATTTTTATACTACAATTGCTTAGATTCGTGCCTTTAGGAAGGAAGGAAAGATTTGCCAACACCAAGCATAGATGTCAGCGGGTTGGAAAGAAAAGATTCCGCGTAGGAAGTTAATTCGTCAAAAAGGGTAGGTGCCTCTTCCCCCTCAAACGGGTATGATTCATGCATGTTTTGATGGTATACTATTGTGTTTCGTTGTTTTATTTGTTTAAGTTGTGAATTTTGTTTCGTTGTTTTTATTTGTTTAGTTGTAAATTTTGTATATGTTGGAAAGCATGAGATATATTGTCTATGGCTGCTATGTGCGTGTATGTGTGTGAAATTGGTGGTATGATTGAATCGAAAACAAAATATCCTTAAAAAAATGGGGAAAAAAAAGGAACTTTTAGATTAGGAGCCTTTAAAAAGTTGTGTTTTGGCCTTAGAATAGGTTCCTATAGACTGGAAATAGGAGAAAATGGGGGTTGGAAACGAAAAACGAATCACAGCGCGGGTTGCCACTGGTGGAACAACCATTAAACAAATAAATAAATAATTATGCACCGCTGCGATTTTGTATTCCTACATCTTAAGACATATACTATTTATAAATTAATCAAATACCCATAACAATTTTCTTTGGCCGAATTCCATATGTTTGATATCTCTATATTTTCAATTGGCCAATTTAACCAAAAGTTACCTAAATCCTATATTTACAAACAAAGAATTTATATAACTATGCATTCAAGAATACTCATGCATGATCCAATTATTACAAACATAAATGTATAGAATTTTCATAAAACATAGCAAGTATAGAGAGATTACTTACATAGATTGTTATGCTATACCGTACGATTGAATATATGGTTGGGTTGAATCGAATAAATTCTTTTCTTCTGTTTGGTCCGCTTCTTGGCCGAATGATTACACAACCAAATAATCATATTTGTTGTTGATGCTGGCGGTGGGCAATGACAAAAAAAAGAGCTGCTTTGATTTATTATTTTTTTTTCCACAGCCTGGCCGAATTCTTCAATGATAAGGCTGCTTGGCTTTTTCTTTTCCTTGAATGTATGGTGTGGAAGTTTGTTTGTTTGTTTTTCTTTTTTTCTGCTGATGTGTGGAACGGCAGGAAGGTTGCTAGGATGGTTTAGGGTTTGCACTTAATGTTGTATATATAGATAATCATGGGTAGTGTTTAAGTTTAGGAATATTCCTAGTAGATATATATTTTTAGTAATATCTTAGTTGGTGTAGGTTTAAGATTTTTAAACCATATCTAATCAAGCACTTATCTTCCAATTTCAATTAGGATAATAATTTGTTAGTTGTATATTATCCTTTTTTTTCCCTAAAATTGACGGACGTAACATGCTGCCTCACGAGTGGACTAATGGAGATCACCTCTTCAGGCTGCTTCCATACTTGGGATAATGGCTCTGTAAAATCTAGGCTAGACAATGTCATGGCTAATGCTGCCTTTCTGGAGACGTTTCCCACGGTAAACGTACACTTCTTTCCTGCATGTTGACAATTGGGTGATATTGTTGTTCTATTTTCAAGCATAGTTTTCTTTAATATAGAATGAGTAGAACGTGTTAACTATCATGTGACATGAGGGTGAAATTCATCCCACATTATTCAACCTGTCATAGACAAAACCTGGTCTAATAAAACAAGTCATTTTCACGCAACATAAATATGTGATTCTAAATACAACCCTGAGGTTCCTGTTGATCAGTCTGGTCGATCAACTGACGATAATTCTAAAACAAGTTTCATAAACTACCCACCACAAGAAGAAGCTTAGAGACGATATAACATAATGGAAACTCAATGACACGAAGCATCAGTGATACAAGTTGATGCTGACAAGTATATGGCTTTTTATTTTAGTTTTGATACACACTCTTAAGAACCGGAGTGTAGATTGCAAAAGTAGAAATCAACAAACACCAACAATCATCAACGACTTCCAGGTACATAGCATAGCCCAGTGCTATTTATAGCATAGCCCAGTGCTATTTATATCGCAGATGCACGGAGCACGGCAAGGATTTTGATAACAATCATCCTCAATACATGTAGGTACAGAGTCATCACCTTTCAGCTTCTTAGCAGTTGATGAAAAAAGGTAACTGCTGGGTGGAAATTCTTCATCTCGGCTTGTTTTGTATAAGCCTCTCCTAGCTTCCACGGTTACTGGACCGAGAAAAAAGAAAAAATGAAATTTTTATTAATTACAAGAGGGGAAAAGAGTACGTATTTAACACCAACATATTATGGGTTCTTCTTTTTTTGGGGCGGGAGGGGGGGGGGGGGTTGGGGGGTGTTACCTGAGACAATGCATAAGAATAGGAGGATGCACATGACAAACTTAGACATTTGTTCCCGAAGAAGTATCAAGTACTGTAATTTGAGGTACAACAGAGTGCTGGAGGGCAGTGCCAGTATATAGATGAAATTGATTGCTAAATCCCAAATAGGTCGCATTGACAATAACGAAATCGTGAATGAATAGGCCAGCAACATCGATACTGATTCAGGCCAACTGGGTACAACTACTACCATTAACCAAGTGGTCATGAATTAAATCATATATAAACACAAAGTTTGTTTTTTTATATTTTTTTGCTTTGGGGTGGTTTATTCTTTATGTGTACTTTAATGTTATTACCTACATGTATTATAGGGTTTATTCTACTGTATTCTCCATGTATGAATAATAGTTTTTTTTCCGTCTTGTGATTTATATAGAAATAAGCACAATAAAGTGTGTCGAGCTCAGTCGAGGTGTGCCGACCTGAGTACAGAAGTTGTCGTGCTGGAGAAGTAAGAAAGGCAAGTTGTTGAATTGAAGCTATGATGAACTAGGTGTGCCAACCTGAGTATAGAAGTGGCCGTGGCGGAGAAGTTAGACAAGTGACCAAAGTGAAGCTGTCTTGAACTGATGAGGCATTACTGCTGCGCCGAGGAGATCAGGGTAAAGAAAGGAAGAACTAAGGTGAAGAAGAGCACAAAACTATGAGTAGTCGAAGTGAAGAACTGCAACGAAGCTAAGCAACATTAAGGGCATGCTGAAGTGAGGTGATGAAGTGAAGTCACAACCAGTTAGGCAGCGAAACTGAAGCTGAGCTGCAACACTTAGTCTTTTTACATGCAAATATGGTAGTTCAAGATCCTAACTGTATATTTGTCTGAATTGAGCTGTAGCCTTTAGAAATCACATCAAGTTACTGTAGATGAAAAGGAAATACGGTAAAATAAAAAATAAAACTGTTAAAGGTAATAAAAACTCTTAAAAAAGAACAACCATGTTGTAAATTTAACTTTAACTTAAATAAATTTTAAATTCTTTCATCTCATAGTATTGTCTAAGTTATTTTGGGGGGAGGTTGTCAATAATGGTGTCTACTTGATCAACCGATCACCTTTTCTTCTACTAAACTTTGATGTTCCAGAAGCAGTATGGAGCAGAAGAGAAGTAAGTTTACACTCACCTAAAAGTATTTGGATAAAAAGGCTTCATATATGTTCAAAGAGAACAGAGGTCAAAGTTGGATGATAAAACTATTCCATGTATCTTTGTGGGATACGAAAATGAGGAGTATGGCTTTAGACAATGGGATCCAGAAAAGAAAAAAGTTGTCAAAAATAGAGATGTCATGTTCCAAGAACATGAAATATATAACTATGCAGGAAATAAGTCTACTAAAGAAAATGTTACAAAGTAACACTTATTCCTTCACTGAACAATGACACAAATGAAGGATATATAGAAGAAACTCAAGCAGGTGATGATACTATTGGTGTTGAGCAAGGGGAGCAAACCTGTGCTTCTCTTGAATTACAAGAATGTGGATCCTTAACTGAGAAGATATGTCAGAGAACATGGACTTTTTAACAGGTATCATAGTCTTAATACATTCTAATAACAGATGACGGAGAAAAAGAGAATTTTCAAGAAATACAATCTCACAGAGATAAAGATATTTGTACAAAAGCCATGCATGAAGAGACAGATTCATTCAAAAAGAATCTTACTTATGATGATAGTTGAACTTTCAAAGGGAAAGAAAGCTCTAAAAATAAATGGGTGTTCAAGTTAAACAAAGACGGCGATAAGTTGCTAAAGTACAAAGCTCGATTGGTAGTGAAAGGTTTTTGTCAAAAGAAAGGTATGCACTTTGATAAAATCTTCTCACCAATTGTTAAAATGAGTTCTATTTGACTTGTACTTGGTATGACAGATAGCTTGAATTTGGAGTTAGAATAACCAGATGTAAAAACAGCTTTCTTGCATAGAGATATGGATGAGGAAATTGATATGAAACAACCATAAGGCTTCACAGTCAAAGGCAGAGAATACATAGTCTGCAAGATGAAAAAGAGTTTTTACGGATTGAAGCGAGCACCGCGACAATGGTACAAGAAGTTTGGCTCATTCTTGCTGAGTCAGAAATTCATGTCAACAGTTGTTGATCCTTGTGTATACATTCAAATATAGCATGATGGTAACTTTTTTATTCTTCTCTTATATGTTGTTGATATGCTTATTGTCAAGATAGATAGCAACGTGGTTCAAATGGTAAAAAAAGAAACTATTAGAAACATTCAACATGAAAGATTTGGGTGTTGCAAAACATATCTTGGGAGTAGATATCATTCGAGATCGAGCAATGGGAAAGCTTTGGTTATCACATGAGAGTTACATTAAACGAGTGCTTCAATGGTTCAATATAGAAAAAGCTAAGCTAGTTACAACTCCACTTGCTGATCAGTTCAAGCCAAGAAAGAGAGAGTACCCTTCAACGGATGAGGAAGAAGAAGAAATATCATCAATTCAATATTCTTCTACAGTAGGAAGCTTAATTTATGCTATGGTCTGCTCAAGGACAGACATTGCTCGTGTGGTAGGAGCAGGTAGCAGGTTTCTATCAAATCTCAGAACGACGTATTGGGAAGAAGTGAAATGGATCTTACGAAAGAGGAACTACAAAATTATGCTTAACTGTTGTAGGTTCCAGATCAACTCTTGATGGATATATGGATTCAGATATGGTTGGAGATCTAGATGGTAGAAAATCTACTTTTAGTTATTTGTTTATGTTTGTAGAGGGAGCTATATCTTGGCAGTCGAAACTTCAAAAGTGTGTGTCATTATCGACTACCAAAGAAAAGTATATTGCAGCTACAAAAGCTAGCAAGGAGATGTTTTGCATAAAACGATTTTTACAAGAGTTGAGGTTCAAACAACCGAAATATATAGTATACTGTGATATTAAAATTCATATTGACTTGAACAAAAATACGATATATCATGCGAAATTAAACATATCGATATTCGATACCATTGGATTGGGGATGCTACCGAGGAGGAAAAATTCCAAATCAAGAAGATCCGCATAGATAATAACCCTAGTGATGTAATGACAAAGTCATTACAAAGGACAAGTTTAATTGGTGCATCAAGCAAACTGGGATGGACTCTCAGGGAGCATCGGAGTTTGGCCCTAGTCTGGAAGGGAGATTTGAGGGGTTTAGATAGTGGAGTTGGTAGTTGTATCCTTCTTTGTTGAAATTTTGGAAAGCCAATGGCACACTTTTGACAAAGTTTGAAGCAACCATATAAACAGTAAAGGGTGTATGTTTTTATTCACTTCTCTTGCCTATAAATTGGCAAGTATTCTGCAGAGGAAGACACCAACACTAAAGCAAGAAGCAATTCAAGAGCTTCTTAAAAGAGAAGTGAGTGAAAGAAAATCAAAAGAGGAAAAAAGAGTTATGAGATTATACCTATCTAGTATAAGAAAATATTGAGTGTTACGATTCTCTTGTATGACTGAAGTTTAAGTCTAAAGTCGAGTTATCTCTTGTATTTCCATTATTGCGGATACTGAAAGTTGTTCTTACTGCTTGTGTTTCCCTCCACATAGAGAGGGTTTCTACGTAACTCTCGGTATCCCTATTTTATCTGGCATTTACAGTGAATTGTGATAAATATACCGTGTACGTAATTTCTATCTAAGGAAGTCAGATTTTAAGAGGGACCGCGTGTGATCCCTCCAGCTAAACCTGCTGGTATTTTACATAGAATGGTAATACTTTTTAGGAGGCTATTATGATCTTTTTTGGGTATTAACGAATTGTTTCACTTCACTTTTACTGCTATTTGTCTCACTGTAATACTCGACGATCATAGTGAGTAGTAAATTAGTATACACGGTTTTATTCCGCTTAGAACTGGAACGTTATTCCTAACAAATAATTTAGGAATCTCATGTTTGGGATCATTTTCGTGCATTGGATCTTAAGACAAACTTGACATTTTTCACAATTATGAGAATCTTCAGAGCAGAATCGGACAACTGAGCAACTTTGATAGTTTCACCAAACTACAATTGTCCAAATCAATTGATTCGCATTGAAAATGAAACCAAGTATACAAAAGACTTGCTCAAAAAGAACAACTTTGGTGAAGGTAGAAATGTGAACACTCCTATGAGCACAAGTTTGAAACTTGACAAGGATGAAAAAGGAAAGCAAATTGAGGTAACCTTGTATCATGTCATAATTGGTAGTCTACTTTATTTGACAGCTAGTAGACCTGACATTTTGCATGCCGTATGTTTATGTGCTAGATTTCAAAGTGATCCTAGAGAAATGCATCTCATTGCGGTAAAACGTATATTTCGTTACCTTAGAGGAACTTTGAGGTTTGATTTATTTTATCCTAAGAATACATGTTTTGATCTTAGAGGTTATAGTGACTCCGACTATGCCGGAAGTCTTGTTGATAGAAAGAGCACATCCGAAACTTGTCAATTTCTTGAAGATTGTATTGTATCTTGGTTTTCCAAGAAACAATATAGTGTTGCTCTTTCTACGGCGGAATCCGATATGTTTCGGCCGCCTTATGTTGCGCACAATTGTTATGGATGTCACACACATTAAATGATTATAATGTTCATTTTTCCAAGATACCTATCTTGTGTGACAATACTTCGGCTATTAATATTGCACAAAAACCTATTCATCATAGTCGAACTAAACATATCGAAGTGAGACATCACTTCATTAGGGATTGTGTGCAGAAAAGGTTGGTTTGTGTTGAATTTGTCTCTACTAGTAACCAACTAGTGGATATATTCACAAAACCACTGCCTTGTGAAGTATTTGAGTCTATTAGAAGTCGATTGGGATTACTTAACATTGATCAATGTCAAATGGTATGAAAATATAAATGCTCTCTTGATTTCAAGCACTTTATATTATTTTGAAATCGCATTCATAGTCAAATTAAGCAATTCAACGAGTTCAATGACAATGCAAAGTTGAAACTTTTAAATGTTGTCAACTTAAAGCACTTCAAATGATTACTTCTATCACTCAATAGCATCAGACACTTGAAAGGCTAAAACTTTCTACAGTTAAAACTGTGATGCATTTCAAATTAAAAATGAGGGGTTACGTAAGTTTGATGTATTTGGTTGGAATAAAAAAACCTATGGCTTGACAGGGGAAGAAATTCAAACAGAATTAGGCTTCTCTCCTTCTAAGAAACTCCAACAAATGCCTTTAGTCAACAGGGTGTTGCTAAGGATTGTTATAGCAAAGCAACTAGAGATCCAGACAATCTGAATTTATGTGTTATTTTTTTGTATCTTGACTAGCATGTAGTTAACTTTTAGATGAATCTTTCTAGTTGTAGTCCCTACCTATTTAACCAAAAGAACAGAAGCCATACTTGTTTTGCAAATTGTATTCATATATTGATTTTGCACTGTGGCATTGGGCTTAGTTCTATTCCATGCTAATCTTGTGCAGCTGTAGAACCTTAATGATGCACGTCTTAAATATTTGAGATTCAAACTACTCCATGCTCAAGTTGTTACAGCATTTGAGAATGAATATATGATTGTTCAGTTCTCTTGGCCTTGATTCTCCTCCCTTGGTTTATATTTTTTTGATGATTTAGGGGGAGAAATGTGTTATTGTGCTGTGTGTGGTGTTGTGTTGTGAGAGGTGTTGCAGGTGGATGTTGATGTTTTTGTGATAATGGTGATGTCCTCTGTTGTTGCAGGTGGATGTTGATGTTTTTGTGATAATGGTGATGTCCTCTGTTTTCCTCCTAGGTTATTATGCTCTGTTTTGTCAAGACTGGTATTGAAATACTTAATGGTAGTTGTTTCACTAAATCACTTGCTATGCTATGTCTTTAATTAACATATGCAATGAAGTGTTTTATATGATATTTTTCCTCAGCATAAATCATTTTTGATGTTATGAAATAAAGTTATTCTCTGAGGAGTGCATATAGTAAGGGGGAGCATAAGATGCATCTAGTGAGGGGGAGCTTATTGTGAAATCATCAAAAAGAGGGAGATTGTTAATGCAAGAATTGGTTTTGATGATTTGCACACAAGACGAGAGAAGGTTCAAAAACAAGTGTGTTTGAAATATCTTTAAATAATAGAAAAAATGTCTTCTGAGAAATCAAACGCTCTATGGAGCGCTACTTCTGAGGACAGAAAGTTTCAAACTGAGCCTAATAGCGCTCTAACATGTTAGAGAAATAAAACTAACTTGTTTAAGGAGCTTGAGAAATCAAACGCTCTATGAAGCGCTACTTCTGAGGACAGAAAGTTTCAAACTGAGCCTAATAGCGCTCTAACAGATCATAGAAATAAAACTAACTTGTTTATAGAGTTTCAAACGCTTTATCGAGCGCTTCAGCTTTAAATTATGATATTAAGCCTTCAGGACAGAAAGTTTCAAACTAGGCAAATAGCGCTCTATCAGGAAAGACAAATGAGGTTATCAAAGTTTCGAACGCTCTATTGAGCGCTACATTCACGAAGTTGGATGCGCGAAGAACTGAAGTAACTTTCTCTCTCTCCTGTACTTTATGTTTGACAAAAAGCACTTTTTGTATTCCCTATGCTATCATGACTTTTGTGGCTACTTTTTGAATTACAAATCCTTGGTTGGTGAGAATATCTTACTATTTTAAGCTTTATGCACAAGACTTCCTCAAGAAGTTTTGACTTCTTCCAAGAAGCAATTTTCAAAAGTGATGAGGTGTCAACATACCATTGGATGTCTTCTCCCAATCTTCTCTCTCTCTCCCCTTCTCCTCCAACGGTTAGAAGCTCTTCCTTTAAGGCTTTGAAGACTCCATTTTTGAAGATTAACTTTCTACCTCAAGCTCTCAAGTCTTCATTTGTATTTTGCTCTCAAAATTATTGTAAAATTACTTTATTGTTGAGAGTGTGTGATTGTAAAGGAGAAGAGGTCTTCTTCTATGTGAGGATTGTGAGGAGCAAGATCTAGATTGTTGGTCAAGAAGCAAGGGAGCTTCTTGTTGGGCGAAACTCAAGCTTCCAAGAGCTAGTTGATGGTGTTGGAGCAACATCATTCTCCATAGAAGATTTCTTTGGTGAAGAGAAGATCTTAAGGAGGCTAGGCTTCAAGGAGGTTGAGTGTTCATTGTTGAAACTCAAGCTTCCAAGAGCTAGTTGATGGTGTAAGAGTTACATCATACTCCATAGAAGGATTCTTTGGTGCAAAGAAGATCTTAAGGAGGCTAGGCTTCAAAGAGGTTGGGTTTTCATTGTTCTTGAGCTAGGTTTGTTAAACCTAGTTTGTTCTTGTATTTTCTTTGATTGTTGTTTCCCCCCAAAAGAGAAATAACAATCCCCTTGTTCAAAATCCTTCTTGTTCAAAGCAAGAAGGTAGAGGAGTAGAGTCTTTGACTTGAACCTCTATAAATTTGGTGTTCTTTCATTTCCACAATTTATTTCCTTCAAAGAACACATCAAGTATTGGTTTAAAACACTTCCATTGCAAAAAGATTCGAAAAAGAACCATACTTGTATAAACACACTATTCAACCCCCCCTTCTAGTGTGTTTCACGGACCTAACAATTGGTATCAGAGCCTAACCTTGATTATTTGGTAGTCAAATAGCAAGGCTTGATCCTATCTAGTATGGAGGAAACACCTTATGCGTGGGAATCTTCAGGTAGTGAGTCTTCTAGAACAAGAAGAAGAAGACAAGAAAATTTGATACCTTCCGTTTCAAACATCCATACCAAAGTACCCATGTTTGATTCAAATAATTACTCTCTATGGAAATCCAACATGGAGACCCATCTTAGGGGTTGTGGTTATCGGATTTGGAAAGAAGTTACAAAGGGCTCAAAGGCTCCTATTGATTATGATAATCCAACTCAAGAAGAAGAGTTACTATTTGCTATAAATGGAAAAGCTCTTGACATCTTGAATAGTTCTCTTACTCCAAATGAGAGAGCTAAGATCCAAGGTGTGCAATCGGCTCATGAAGCATGGATAAAGTTGGAAATGATCCATGAGGGTACTTCTCAAGTTAGAAAGGCAAGGAGAAGGATGTTGATGAAACAATTTTATAATTTTTCCGTCCCCAATGGTGAAAAAATCGAAGAGACTATTCAAAGGTTCACCAAACTTGTCAATCTACTTAATGCGGTGGGAAAGAAGATCGAACAAGAAGATCTTAACCATCGACTTCTAAATAGCTTGGGAAGAGAATGGAATCCTAAGGTGACGGCCATTGAAGAATCAAAGGATCTTGAAACTCTTACCTTAGATGAGTTATATGGAAATCTTATGACTCATGAAATTCAACTTGAGGAACAAGAGAAAAATGATCCTATCAAACAATCACCTAAGGCATTGGTATGTGACACGGATGATTCGGATGATGAATTTGAGCTTCTTGTAAGGAGGTTCAAAAGGTTTGTCAAGAAAAATAGAGATGAGGCTAAACGATTTATCAAAGGAACTCTATCCAAGGACCAAGATGACAAATGCTTCAAATGTGGAAAATATGGTCACTTTATGAAAGATTGTAGAGTGAAGGATTCGCACCCAAAATATAAGAGGGCTATATACCAAAAGAAGAAGGCTCTTCAAGCGGAGGTAGCGCATTGGGATAGTCTCCTATCCGACTCCGAAGGTGACCATGATGATGTCAAGGATCTTGCCCTTATAGCTATGAGTGATGATGATCTTGATAGGGAATATTCTTGTTTCATGGCCATTGAAGATGATATGGAGGTATGCTCTAGATCTTCTCATTATAAATTGCAAGATGAACTTGATGATATGATTGAGAAGAATGATTTGTTAAGTTTAAAATATAAGCGTGTCAAACGAGACTTTAGGGAATGCATAAATGAGTATAATGTCACACTTGAAAACAACATTGCATTGCAACTTGAATATGATATTCTTATGACCATGCATAAAGTAGTTGCTAATGAGAATTGTTGTTTGAGATATGAAAGTGAGATTCATTTGAGCACAATGGAAAAAATGTTTGAGGGCAAGCATGCTTTAAATAAGATGCTAATTAGTCAAAGAGCAAGCATTGATAAAACCGGATTAGGCTATGATGCATCTAGTGTGAGCACGAAACCTTCAAATATGCCTTTGATTAAATTTGCCAAATCAAGTAATGCATCCACTCCCTCCTTCAAAGAATCAAAACCATCTTTGAAGAAACAAAGGCATATGCCTCATAGCAAGGCAAAAGTACCCAAGGTATCAAAACCTTTGGTTAAACCCGTTGCCAAAACCTCTTCCTTAGTACCAAGGAAGAACATGCATAAACATGAATCACGGATTATGCCTACACATAAGCATCATGATCATTCTTATTCTCGAATTATGCCTACACATAAGCATCATGATCATCCTTACTCTCACAAACGTATTCCTACATGCTTCTATTGCAACAAGAAAGGGCATGTAGAAAGAGTTTGTAGAGCCAAGAGAAATACACATCTTGTATGGGTGCCAAAGGGTCAAGTGCATGTTACTAATCCTCAAGGACCCAAAACAAAAAGGGTACCAATGTCATACATTGATTTTGTAGGTCATAGCGTCAAATGGAGAAATCAAGGACAAAGGCGTCCAATGGGTCGTGGACATTGGGTGTTCCAACCATATGACGGGAAACAAAAGATTGTTTCATAAGATCACTATGCAAGAAGGAGGAGTTGTCCACTTCGGAGGTAGTAAAGGCCAAATCAAAGGACATGGTAAAGTGGATAACGATTCCTTCTCTCTTAGTGATGTACTTTATGTAGATGGGCTTAAGTATAATTTGATAAGTGTGAGCCAATTGTGTGATACAAATATGAAGTTACATTGGTGAAAACAAAATGCATTGTGAAAAAGAATGAGGTTGTTATGTTTGAGGCCTTGAGGGACAAAAACATTTACAAACATAGCATAAATGATTTGTTTCACAAAATGTTTCATGCTTAGTAGCTAAAAATGATTTGGCACAACTTTGGCATAGATACTTTGGACAAGCTTGATTTCAAAGCAGATGAGGGCATATTTTTGGGCTATGCATCAAATAGTAAAGCATTTCGTGTTTTTAATAAAAGAAGCAAAAAGGTGGAAGAGTCTATTCATGTTAAGTTTAGTGAATCACTTGATGATGAAACTAAACTTAATAATGAACATGAAGATGTTGAAGATAAAACTTCTCAGGAAGAAGAGCTTGATATTGTTCCAAGGGTTGTTCATCAAGAAGAGATTGTTGATGAACCACCTAAAAGAAAAAATCTTCATTGACTTAAAAATTGATCCTATTGAAGGAAGTCATCCACCTAGTGTTAAGGATCAAAGTGAAACAAATAGCGACACTTCACACGCTCCTTTTGATGAAACACAAAATGTGGTTGATGCATCTCATTTTCCAGAAAATGATGAACATATTGAAAATGATCATTTGTCTCTTCCGGAAAGTGATCACGTGGAAGTTGGAGGAGATGTATCCAATCTTCCTAGGTCATTTAAGCACAAAAGCTCACATCCTCATGAATTAATTATAGGTGATATAAATCGTGGTATCACTACTAGAAGACAATTTAGAGAAAAATGCATTTGTGTCACTTTTAAAACCTAAGAATATTAAGGAAGCACTTCTTGTTTTAGCTATGCAAGAAGAGCTAAATTAAATTGAAAGAAGTGATGTTTGAGAATTGGTTTCCAAACCTCTTGATCATCCGATTATTGGCACAAAATGGGCATTTCGTAATAAAATGGATGATCAAGGCAATGTCACAAGAAATAAGGCTAGACTAGTTGCTCAGGGATATTGTCAAGAAGAGGGGATTGATTTTGATGAAACATTTGCACCTGTAGTGCGGCTTGAAGATATAAGAATGTTGTTAGCATATGCTTGTTACAAGGATTTCAAGCTTTACCAAATGGATATTAAATCCACTTTCTTGAATGGAATTATTCAAGAAAAGGTATATGTGACTCAATCTCTCGGATTTGAAAGTCATGATTCTTTACATCATGTTTATAGGCTTAAAAAAGGCATTCTATGGCCTTAAACAAGTTCCTAGAGCTTGGTGTGATAGGTTGAGTACATTTCTTCTAAATAGTGGATTTTCAAGAGGTAAAGTGGATACCATCTTGTTTGTCAAAGAACAAGGTAAATATCATTTGCTTGTTCAAGTATATGTTGATGATATTATTTTTGGTGCTACTAACAATCTTCTTTGTGAGCAATTTGCTAGCTTGATGCAAGGTGAATTTGAAATGAGTATGATGGGAGAACTCACTTATTTCCTTGGACTCCGAATCAAGCAAACTTAAGATGGAGTATACATTTCTCAAACCAAGTATACAAAAGACTTGCTCAAAAAGAACAACTTTGGTGAAGGTAGAAATGTGAACACTCCTATGAGCACAAGTTTGAAACTTGACAAGGATGAAAAAGGAAAGCAAATTGAGGTAACCTTGTATCATGTCATAATTGGTAGTCTACTTTATTTGACAGCTAGTAGACCTGACATTTTGCATGCCGTATGTTTATGTGCTAGATTTCAAAGTGATCCTAGAGAAATGCATCTCATTGCGGTAAAACGTATATTTCGTTACCTTAGAGGAACTTTGAGGTTTGATTTATTTTATCCTAAGAATACATGTTTTGATCTTAGAGGTTATAGTGACTCCGACTATGCCGGAAGTCTTGTTGATAGAAAGAGCACATCCGAAACTTGTCAATTTCTTGAAGATTGTATTGTATCTTGGTTTTCCAAGAAACAATATAGTGTTGCTCTTTCTACGGCGGAATCCGATATGTTTCGGCCGCCTTATGTTGCGCACAATTGTTATGGATGTCACACACATTAAATGATTATAATGTTCATTTTTCCAAGATACCTATCTTGTGTGACAATACTTCGGCTATTAATATTGCACAAAAACCTATTCATCATAGTCGAACTAAACATATCGAAGTGAGACATCACTTCATTAGGGATTGTGTGCAGAAAAGGTTGGTTTGTGTTGAATTTGTCTCTACTAGTAACCAACTAGTGGATATATTCACAAAACCACTGCCTTGTGAAGTATTTGAGTCTATTAGAAGTCGATTGGGATTACTTAACATTGATCAATGTCAAATGGTATGAAAATATAAATGCTCTCTTGATTTCAAGCACTTTATATTATTTTGAAATCGCATTCATAGTCAAATTAAGCAATTCAACGAGTTCAATGACAATGCAAAGTTGAAACTTTTAAATGTTGTCAACTTAAAGCACTTCAAATGATTACTTCTATCACTCAATAGCATCAGACACTTGAAAGGCTAAAACTTTCTACAGTTAAAACTGTGATGCATTTCAAATTAAAAATGAGGGGTTACGTAAGTTTGATGTATTTGGTTGGAATAAAAAAACCTATGGCTTGACAGGGGAAGAAATTCAAACAGAATTAGGCTTCTCTCCTTCTAAGAAACTCCAACAAATGCCTTTAGTCAACAGGGTGTTGCTAAGGATTGTTATAGCAAAGCAACTAGAGATCCAGACAATCTGAATTTATGTGTTATTTTTTTGTATCTTGACTAGCATGTAGTTAACTTTTAGATGAATCTTTCTAGTTGTAGTCCCTACCTATTTAACCAAAAGAACAGAAGCCATACTTGTTTTGCAAATTGTATTCATATATTGATTTTGCACTGTGGCATTGGGCTTAGTTCTATTCCATGCTAATCTTGTGCAGCTGTAGAACCTTAATGATGCACGTCTTAAATATTTGAGATTCAAACTACTCCATGCTCAAGTTGTTACAGCATTTGAGAATGAATATATGATTGTTCAGTTCTCTTGGCCTTGATTCTCCTCCCTTGGTTTATATTTTTTTGATGATTTAGGGGGAGAAATGTGTTATTGTGCTGTGTGTGGTGTTGTGTTGTGAGAGGTGTTGCAGGTGGATGTTGATGTTTTTGTGATAATGGTGATGTCCTCTGTTGTTGCAGGTGGATGTTGATGTTTTTGTGATAATGGTGATGTCCTCTGTTTTCCTCCTAGGTTATTATGCTCTGTTTTGTCAAGACTGGTATTGAAATACTTAATGGTAGTTGTTTCACTAAATCACTTGCTATGCTATGTCTTTAATTAACATATGCAATGAAGTGTTTTATATGATATTTTTCCTCAGCATAAATCATTTTTGATGTTATGAAATAAAGTTATTCTCTGAGGAGTGCATATAGTAAGGGGGAGCATAAGATGCATCTAGTGAGGGGGAGCTTATTGTGAAATCATCAAAAAGAGGGAGATTGTTAATGCAAGAATTGGTTTTGATGATTTGCACACAAGACGAGAGAAGGTTCAAAAACAAGTGTGTTTGAAATATCTTTAAATAATAGAAAAAATGTCTTCTGAGAAATCAAACGCTCTATGGAGCGCTACTTCTGAGGACAGAAAGTTTCAAACTGAGCCTAATAGCGCTCTAACATGTTAGAGAAATAAAACTAACTTGTTTAAGGAGCTTGAGAAATCAAACGCTCTATGAAGCGCTACTTCTGAGGACAGAAAGTTTCAAACTGAGCCTAATAGCGCTCTAACAGATCATAGAAATAAAACTAACTTGTTTATAGAGTTTCAAACGCTTTATCGAGCGCTTCAGCTTTAAATTATGATATTAAGCCTTCAGGACAGAAAGTTTCAAACTAGGCAAATAGCGCTCTATCAGGAAAGACAAATGAGGTTATCAAAGTTTCGAACGCTCTATTGAGCGCTACATTCACGAAGTTGGATGCGCGAAGAACTGAAGTAACTTTCTCTCTCTCCTGTACTTTATGTTTGACAAAAAGCACTTTTTGTATTCCCTATGCTATCATGACTTTTGTGGCTACTTTTTGAATTACAAATCCTTGGTTGGTGAGAATATCTTACTATTTTAAGCTTTATGCACAAGACTTCCTCAAGAAGTTTTGACTTCTTCCAAGAAGCAATTTTCAAAAGTGATGAGGTGTCAACATACCATTGGATGTCTTCTCCCAATCTTCTCTCTCTCTCTCTCCCCTTCTCCTCCAACGGTTAGAAGCTCTTCCTTTAAGGCTTTGAAGACTCCATTTTTGAAGATTAACTTTCTACCTCAAGCTCTCAAGTCTTCATTTGTATTTTGCTCTCAAAATTATTGTAAAATTACTTTATTGTTGAGAGTGTGTGATTGTAAAGGAGAAGAGGTCTTCTTCTAAGTGAGGATTGTGAGGAGCAAGATCTAGATTGTTGGTCAAGAAGCAAGGGAGCTTCTTGTTGGGCGAAACTCAAGCTTCCAAGAGCTAGTTGATGGTGTTGGAGCAACATCATTCTCCATAGAAGATTTCTTTGGTGAAGAGAAGATCTTAAGGAGGCTAGGCTTCAAGGAGGTTGAGTGTTCATTGTTGAAACTCAAGCTTCCAAGAGCTAGTTGATGGTGTAAGAGTTACATCATACTCCATAGAAGGATTCTTTGGTGCAAAGAAGATCTTAAGGAGGCTAGGCTTCAAAGAGGTTGGGTTTTCATTGTTCTTGAGCTAGGTTTGTTAAACCTAGTTTGTTCTTGTATTTTCTTTGATTGTTGTTTCCCCCCAAAAGAGAAATAACAATCCCCTTGTTCAAAATCCTTCTTGTTCAAAGCAAGAATGTAGAGGAGTAGAGTCTTTGACTTGAACCTCTATAAATTTGGTGTTCTTTCATTTCCACAATTTATTTCCTTCAAAGAACACATCAAGTATTGGTTTAAACACTTCCATTGCAAAAAGATTCGAAAAAGAACCATACTTGTATAAACACACTATTCAACCCCCCCTTCTAGTGTGTTTCACGGACCTAACAATTCTGGTCGATTTTTAACCCCCATTTGGGGTCAAAAAAAAAGATCTAAAAATTTGTTGCATAGTAAACTCCAAAGTAAGAGTTGAGGTTTCTCCAAGCCACTTGATATGATCGAATTTCAATATGTCTCTCTCATGTCTCCTTGGCGTTGGCCGATTAAAGTAAAAACTTCACGAATATATTCGATTATTGTAATGTAACAGAATACGGAATATAATAACAATAAGATGTCAAGTCTACGCCTTCATATGTGAAACAACTTCTTGTTAGCATCACCTTAGACTTGGTGTGATTCTTGTTTTAAGGGGAAAAAAAAATATCTACAGGCGTGCCATGTGTGGGTGTGTAACACCTTTAATATCTTCCATAAATATAAAAACAAACTTATATTGTGTAACAACTTATGTCACGTAATAAGTAAATTCTAGCGTGATATAATATACGGTTGACGAATATAGAAATCTATAAGGCCACATAATAATAGAAAGTATGACCCTGCATAAAAGTATCCTAATGTGATGGTATGCTTTAACATATCTAAATATGCATTTCACTGTATTAAAATATAACACTTTATGACTACTTTGAAATCGTACACACATGCATACACTGAACATTATATTAAGTCTGGGATATACATACATACACTGAACATTATATTAGGTCTGTGACA
Source organism: Eustoma russellianum (assembly GCA_036186865.1). Classification (NCBI taxonomy): domain Eukaryota; kingdom Viridiplantae; phylum Streptophyta; class Magnoliopsida; order Gentianales; family Gentianaceae; genus Eustoma; species Eustoma russellianum. The sequence continues at coordinate 33,650,335 of AP025050.1, forward strand.
GCAAGACATAACAAGGAACTAAACATAGACCTATACAGAGTCTAGTCGAAGGGTTTTCTCTATCTATTTATATCTTTATCTAGCTTAATAGACAGGCATAGGGGCTGCGCCAGGTTTTAAATTCTCGAATCCAAACGTATTAATGAGATCGTTAACGTACCTAATCTGACTTACCTGAATTCTTTAGAAGTTTGCCATTGATATTTTATTGAAGAAAATAATCCAATTAGTTTGCGGTAGATATTTTAAGTTCTGATTCCATGCAAAACTGAAATCCTTTAAAAAAAGATGGCTGTCAATTGCGTCAAAAATCAAATCACAAACACGGCTGAACACCGAAACATACTTTGCAATGAATTGAAATAGCATATTCAAAGACAAAATTTCAAATACAGTAAAAATGGCGCGACGCAGAGGTAGAAGACGACCTCAGGAAAACTTGAGCAAAAGGAAACTGTTTTCTCACGCTTACTGTCACTAGACCTACACCAGCTATATATACAAATGTTTGCGTGAAACAGAAAACCGTTTGGCACATGTAACTTGTGAGTTCTGGCGGAAAGTTGGTGTATCTGCCTTCTAGCTGCTTCCTGTTACTTGATCCGACATGTCACTCTTATTTTCAGCTCCTATTTGCCATATACAGCTCATCCATATCATGTGTTACTCACACTGGACAACCACCTTTAACTCAACTCAGCTGCCTAAGATTAGTTTGTTGGATTTAATCTAATAAACCCCTGAATAGGACCGTTTAATCGAATCAATGGACAAAGTAACAAAATGCGGAAAAGTATACCTTGCTCCATTGCTGTTGTTAATCTAAACACGTACACTGCAACTGCTCCGGATGATGAAGAATCTGGCGTGATCCAAAGATTCACGACCTCCCACCAATTGCTGATATACCCCTTGAATGGAATCAACAATTCACTGCTTTACCCGATGGAGAGACTAGGCAGTGTGGGCTTTATAGAAAACTCAGCACACCTTCCCTCTAATATACTATAATAGACGCTCTTTCTTTTGATACTGTATGCGTCTATTTTCTTTTTTGATTTTGATGATCTGAGGAGGTGAAGCCTCCTCCTTTATATAGAGGAGATGGAAGGATCTGATAGGTTAGGATTTAAATTTAAACTTAAATTCAAACTTAAATTCAAATTTAAATATGAATTCAAATTTAAATATGAATTTAAAACCCAACCTTATCTTCCTTAATATTTAATTATTGTGCCAATCAATTATCTACTAGCCACACGTGGGTTGTCGCCCTTCGGGGACCAGATGTCGTAACTTTATGGTCGTTGCACTTTGAGCCCATCCATCGCGGTCTCTGACCATATGACTGTCTACATATTCAGGGTTTCCATTTAGACTACACTATACATCCACGAGTATACCCGATGATCACTTAACGTGTAGATGTTTTACGTAACAATTAATATTATTACGTGACATATGTGACATATAATATTATCATACATAACGTCCACCTTATGATTAATTCGTATGAACCTTATCAACGTGCTGTGCATCACATGTATTCGAATTAATCCCAACAATCTCCCACTTGGACTATGTATGTATCTTAAAGATTATATGTCACCCTTTTGAGCTCATATACCATATGTCCTTTAGTGTGTCTTTCCTTTTTCCGGTCCATCAGCAAACGTTAGCAAAAGACTTAAGCCACACGTCGTCACATTGAATTAGTGACTTGTCCCTCTTAAATCATGATACTAACATTCTACTGAATGACATGGACACTAAAATGGATATGTAGTGTGTAATTAATATGCTAGGTGATCATACATATCTAATTCCAACTTGGCCCTCTTTAGCGAGATCAATAGAGTTCAGAATGTTGCCGTAACTGCTTAATGTACATTACTTCTGCAGAAAAACTTTAATATAACCGGAATGTACATTATACTGTATGTCTGAAATACACAACTTTATTGAACATAAGAAAAAACCTCACAGACTCCCACTAGGATAAAACATCCTCAACTGGACTAAGACCCATACGGCTAACATGCTTGTGAAACACACCCGGTTCCACGGCCTTAGTCAAAGGGCCGGCCACCATAGAGTCTGTACTGATATGCTCAATACTGATCAGACCAGTCTGAATTCTTTCTTTAACAGCCAGATACTTCATCTCTATGTATTTCGCTTTAGATGAACTCCGGTTGTTATTTGAATATAGCATCGCAGATTTACTGTCACAGTAAATCCTCATTGGAGATGAGATAGTCTCCAATACCCGCAGCTCTGTGACAAAATTGCGAAGCCATATCGCCTGATTTGATGCGTGGAATGATGCAACGAATTCCGCCTCCATAGTGAAAGATGCCAATAAGGTCTGTTTCGCGCTTTTCCATGAGATCGCACCTCCGGCTAAAGTAAACACATAGCTCGAGGTCGATTTCATACTGTCCTGGCATCCAGCAAAATCGGAATCTGTATATCCAGTGATCTCTAACTCATCAGATCTCCGATACGTCAGTATGTGTTGCTTCGTTCCTTGTAAATATCTTAGCACCCTCTTTGCCGCGGTCCAGTGATCCTTGCTCAGATCAGAGAGGTATCTGCCTAACATTCCTGTAATGAATGCCAAGTCTGGTCGTGTACATACTTGGGCATACATTATACTCCCTACTACCGAAGCATAGGGAGTATTCCTCATTTCCGAACGTTCAAACTCTGTTTTGGGACATTGTTTTAGACTGAATTTATCTCCTCTTGCCACAGGGGTATTAAGTGGTTTACACTTATCCATGCTATACCGCTTCAACACCTTTTCGATGTATGCCTGTTGTGAGAGACCTAAGATACCTTGGGTACGATTCCTCCGTATCTCAAGTCCCAAAACATATGAGGCTTCACCAAGGTCTTTCATCTCGAAATGCTTTCTCAGAAAGGCTTTGGTGTCGCTCAATATGTTTACATCGTTTGTTGCAAGCAGTATATCATCTAAGTACAAGATCATAAATATGAACTTGCTCCCACTAAACTTGTGATACACACATTCGTCAATTTGGTTTGGCTCAAAACCGAAGGAGGCAACCACTTTGGCGAATTTGAAGTACCACTGTCGAGACGCTTGCTTGAGCCCATAGATAGATTTCTTTAGTCGACAAACCATGCCTTTTGGATCTCCCACCTCGAATCGAGGCGGTTAACCATGTAAATGGTCTTGTCGAGTTCTCCGTTTAAAAACGCAGTCTTAACATCCATCTGATGTAGCTCAAGATCTAAGTGTGCCACTAAAGCCATGATTATCCGGAAGGAATCCTTCGTAGATACTGGAGAGAAGGTTTCCGTATAGTCTATGCCCTCCTTTTGGGCAAACCCTTTAGCAACAAGTCGAGCCTTATATCGTTCTACGTTGCCTTTTGAATCCCGTTTGGTTTTAAATATCCATTTGCAACCAACGAGTTTCGAACCTTTAGGCAACGAGACGACATCTCATACCTTGTTGTCATGCGTAGACTTTATTTCTTCTTCCATGGCCTTTATCCACTTTTCTGAATTTCGACATTGCAATGCTTGCTGGACGTTTTCGGGATCATCGTCCAACATACCAATATCGAATTCGTGTTCTTGGAGATACACCACATAGTCACTAGGTATGGGGTTTCTCCGTTCACGAGTGGATCTCCTTAGGGGCACTTGTTCTTGAGATACTGTAGGTTCCTGAACTGCATCTGCCGACAATTCATCGGGTTCTTCAGTAACTTCCTCAGGAACATGAATTTGTTCCTGTGGAGCGTCACTACTGGGATGAGGTACCTCAGGTGCGGGTATCGCTGATGCTATCTCCCCAAAAGATGGTTCGATTCGCATTTCTGTCGCATCTGAGTATGCCTCATCTAACTCGATGATCTGCTGATGCAAACCATTCCCCCCGGAACCAAAATATCCTCAAAGAACTTTACCGAATTTGTCTCGAAAAACACTTTACTTGTGGGATCGTAGAATTTATACCCTCGTGACCTTTCCGAGTAACCAACGAAATAGCAACTAACTGTTTTGTTGTCCAGCTTTCTTTCATTTGGTCTGTAAGGCTTCGCCTCTGCTGGACAGCTCCAAACCCTTATGTGGTTAAGGCTAGGCTTACGCTTAGTCCATAACTCATAAGGGGTCCTTATTGTTGCTTTAGTTGGTACTCGATTGAGGATGTAAGCTGCGGTTTTAAGCGCTTCTCCCTAGAGGAATAATGGTAGTGTAGTTTGACTCATCATACTACGCACAATATCTATAAGTGTACGGTTTCGTCTTTCAGCTACACCATTCATGCTTGGTGACCCAGGCATGGTGTACTGAGGGACGATTCCGTTTTTCTCTAGGTATTTAGCAAATGGTCCTGGACACTGTTCTCCTGATCCATCATATTGACCGTAGTATTCACCCCCACAGTCCGATCTGACGACTTTAATCCTTTTGTTGAGTTATAACTCAACTTCAGCTTTAAAGGATTTGAACATGTCTATTGCTTGTGCTTTTTCTTTAATCAAAAATACATAGCCATATCGCGAATAGTCGTCAATAAAGGTGATAAAATAAGAGTGACCTTTTCGAGTAACCGGATGAAATGGGCCACTAATATCGGTATGAATCAACTCTAATGGACTATTTGTACGATTTGCTTCATATCTTCGGACTTTAGTTTGTTTTCCTTTAGCACAAAATACACACGACTCTAAGTCGGTTAAGTCTAAAGGATTGAGAATTTCTGTTTTGACAAGACGTTCTATTCTGTTTTTGGATACGTGTCCTAAACGTCGATGCCAAAGTGACCCTGAATTCTCATGAGTTAATTTTGCTTTAACGTTTCACGTTACAACATGCAAGGTTTCCTGATGTGAAGCAACATTTATTGAATAAAGTTTATCAATTTCGGACATTATACCGTGACCAATCAATCTAGAAGCATGATAAAGTTGGAAATTTCCATTTCCAAAATAACCGTAATATTTACTTTTATCCAATCGATAAAACGAAATAAGATTTCGTTTAAACGATGGTACTACAAAAGTGTCATGCAAATCTAGATAGAAACCGGATGTCAACAGCAATCTGAAATGCCCAATGGCTTCAACCTTTATGCCGCTGCCATTTCCCCAATAGACGTATCTTTCATCGTCTCTTGGTTTTCTATGGCTTAGGCAACCTTGCATAGTCACAGATAAGTGAGTCGTGGCTCCCGTATCGACCCACCAAGTGGCTATATCCGAAACAAAATTAACTTCAGAACAAACTAAGAATGTACCTTTTTTCTTGAGACAAGATATATAACCGGTACAATTCTTCCTTAAATGTCATTCCTTGTTGCAAAAGAAACAAGTCATGCTTCTGGGTGTGTCAGTAGTAGGCACCCCCTTTTCCTTTTGACTTGCCTTTTGCACAGTAACCATTTCCGCAGCTTTGCATTTCTTACCACCGAACTTGGTGGCGACAACATTCATAACTTTATGCACCCTTATGCTGTTGATTCCACGGTACTGTTTCGATCAAAGTTTCTTTAAGAGATTGCCTGTCTCGGCTTTCTCATTCTTTACATATCTTTGCTCGAGATCGGCTAAAAATTCCTTAGCCGTCGTGGACTCAGAAACGTGTCCCCTGAAGCATTTGGGGATAGTCTTTTGCATGATCATAAGACACATGCGATTTGATCGTAGCCAGCGTGCCATGTGAGATTTTTCCTCACTGGTACTTTCGTCTATTAGCACAGCTGGACGATCTATCTGTAACGCATTGTCTAGTTCAGCAATCCCCAAAAAGATCTCAAATTGATCTTTTCATTGCTTATAGTTTGAACCGTTCATTGTAGGAATATCCTTAATGTTAGACATTATTGCTGAAAAGAAAACAAGAAACGGACTTAAATACACAACACGTGTAATCTTTAAACTGCATAAAAACAAATATCAAAATAGAACCCCGATTCCATCTACCAATTGTCTTTCAATATTGGGGCTCTTTGGAGTCATCTCAATACCTTCCAACAATTGGGTGTAGTGGTCAATATGACAGCTCTCCAAGCACAGGTTAACCATCTTCCTTTGGGCCGATGAGTTAACCTACGCTTTTAAAGCTTCGCCGCCGGCCCTATTTGGGTCCACTACCATGCTCATATGTGTCTTCGACAATCACACCTTCCTTTGGGCCGGTCAATGATTGCCTCCAACACATACATGCCCTTCACGATCATAACAAATATAGTGGCGATGATATGATTGCCGCACTTTAAGGGGATCATATTAAAGCCATACATTTTCTAAGTCGCGTAACTTTATGGTTCTAAATGATCCGCAGTTTCCTGACTGACCATTTTGCACGTACCGTGCATACTTAACCCCAACATTTGTTTTGTTTTACTTAAACCAATTTGAACTAGCTTGATTCCCTTTACGGCTCAAATAAGAACCACCTTGAACCAAGCTCAGTTCTCTTTACGGTATAAGAAAACAATATCTTTATCAATCAATTTAACAAGTGATATAACCTTATGATGGGTCACATTGAGTGTGAAAGAAACCGATTCAGCAATACCCACTTGCCATAAGGGTGTATTACCATTCCACATAATTTCCAGGCCACCGGTGGAGTCACAATGGTCTCGCTTAAGTACCGGCTTTCTTAGAC
>AP025050.1:33658397-33942124 GCA_036186865.1 Eustoma russellianum
CCAGCACCGTTTTTCTGGTTATACTATGAGGGCCGAGATTTGTATATTATCGGAAAAACAGAAGCCTTTTCTTCACCAAAAATTTTTCCCCAAAAAACGATTTTTGACCCGAAAATTCCGTTTTCCAGCATGAACAGATTAACAAAATTGATTCGATTAGGCCTTCTCTGATACCACTTGTTAGATTTAATCTAATAAACCCCTGAATAGGACCGTTTAATCGAATCAATGGACAAAGTAACAAAATGCGGAAAAGCATACCTTGCTCCATTGCTGTTGTTAATCTGAACACGTACACTGCAACTGTTCCGGTGATGAAGAATCTGGCGTGATCCAAGGATTCACGACCTCCCACCAATTGCTGATATACCCCTTGAATGGAATCAACAATTTACTGCTTTACCCGATGGAGAGACTAGGTAGTGTGGGCTTTATAGAAAACTCAGCACACCTTCCCTCTAATATACTGTAATAGACGCTCTTTCTTTTGATACTGTATGCGTCTATTTCCTTTTTTTGATTTTGATGATCTGAGGAGGTGAAGCCTCCTCCTTTATATAGAGGAGATGGAAGGATCTGATAGGTTAGGATTTAAATTTAAACTTAAATTTAAACTTAAATTTAAACTTAAATTCAAACTTAAATTCAAATTTAAATCTGAATTCAAATTTAAATATGAATTTAAAACCCAACCTTATCTTCCTTAATATTTAATTATTGTGCCAATCAATTATCTACTAGCCACACGTGGGTTGTCGCCCCTCGGAGACCAGATGTCGTAACTTTATGGTCGTTGCACTTTTAGCCCATCCATCGCGGTCTCTGACCATATGACTGTCTACATATTCGAGGTTTCCATTTAGACCACACTATACATCCACGAGTATACCCGATGATCACTTAACGTGTGGATGTTTTACGTAACAATTAATATTATTACGTGACATATGTGACATATAATATTATCATACATAACGTCCATCTTATGTTTAATTCGTATGAACCTTATCAACGTGCTGCGCATCACACGTATTCGAATTAATCCCAACATAGTTTGCACTCTCCTTACTTGATTGTCGTTGCAACTGCGGTGTGCTCTTCCTGCACTTTCCTCTTGCGTGACTTTTCTTCTTCAATATCTTCAACACCCTCTCCTAATTCTGACTTTCTATAGATATCATAAATTCCCAATGCTCAAGTGAAGAATTGCAATCTCTGTGTTCCTAATGCCTTAGTAAACAAATCTGCAATTTGATAATAAGTCTGCACAGCCATTGGCTTGACCATTCCTTCCTGATACTTATCTATAACTACATGACAATCCACTTCTATGTGTTTTGTTCTCTCATGGAAAACTGGATTCTCTACTATATAGCTAACACTTTTGTTATCACAGATTGTAGAAAATCTACTTTTAGTTATTTGTTTATGTTTGTAGAGGGAGCTATATCTTGGCAGTCGAAACTTCAAAAGTGTGTGTCATTATCGACTACCAAAGAAAAGTATATTACAGCTACAAAAGCTAGCAAGGAGATGTTTTGCATAAAACGATTTTTACAAGAGTTGAGGTTCAAACAACCGAAATATATAGTATACTGTGATATTAAAATTCATATTGACTTGAACAAAAATACGATATATCATGCGAAATTAAACATATCGATATTCGATACCATTGGATTGGGGATGCTACCGAGGAGGAAAAATTCCAAATCAAGAAGATCCGCATAGATAATAACCCTAGTGATGTAATGACAAAGTCATTACAAAGGAGAAGTTTAATTGGTGCATCAAGCAAACTGGGATGGACTCTCAGGGAGCATCGGAGTTTGGCCCTAGTCTGGAAGGGAGATTTGAGGGGTTTAGATAGTGGAGTTGGTAGTTTTATCCTTCTTTGTTGAAATTTTGGAAAGCCAATGGCACACTTTTGACAAAGTTTGAAGCAACCATATAAACAGTAAAGGGTGTATGTTTTTATTCACTTCTCTTGCCTATAAATTGGCAAGTATTCTGCAAAGGAAGACACCAACAATAAAGCAACAAGCAATCAAGAGCTTCTTAAAAGAGAAGTGAGTGAAAGAAAATCGAAAGAGGAAAAAAGAGTTCTGAGATTATACCTATCTAGTATAAGAAAATATTGAGTGTTACGATTCTCTTATATGACTGAAGTTTAAGTCTAAAGTCGAGTTGTCTCTTGTATTTCCATTATTGCGGATACTGAAAGTTGTTCTTACTGCTTGTGTTTCCCTCCACATAGAGAGGGTTTCTACGTAACTCTCGGTATCCCTATTTTATCTGGCATTTACAGTGAATTGTGATAAATATACCGTGTACGTAATTTCTATCTAAGGAAGTCAGATTTTAAGAGGGACCGCGTGTGATCCCTCCAGCTAAACCTGCTGGTATTTTACATAGAATGGTAATACTTTTTAGGAGGCTATTATGATCTTTTTTGGGTATTAACGAATTGTTTCACTTCACTTTTACTGCTATTTGTCTCACTGTAATACTCGACGATCATAGTGAGTAGTAAATTAGTATACACGGTTTTATTCCGCTTAGAACTGGAACGTTATTCCTAACAAATAATTTAGGAATCTCATGTTTGGGATCATTTTCGTGCATTGGATCTTAAGACAAACTTGACATTTTTCACAATTATGAGAATCTTCAGAGCAGAATCGGACAACTGAGCAACTTTGATAGTTTCACCAAACTACAATTGTCCAAATCAATTGATTCGCATTGAAAATGAAATCTACATATTTAACTAACTTTTTGCAAAATTGGGCAGAATTCAGAAGTTGTTTGTTTTGTGCACCGTGAGAGCAAAGTTGTGTCAAGAAAACAGAATAGAAATCCAGAAAAATTGTGACTATATCCAGTCCCAAGACACCTCCATGATATTTCATTATCATAATTGTCATCAAATTATAATCTTATGCAAGTGGATTTAAGGTTAGAGACCAACTACCAGTTTTTATAATTTCAGCACCACAGCAATACGACACCTCTACTAAAATGTATTGATCACACATTGATCACACTTTGTAGATATGGATGAATAGAATGAGGTGTAGAATACGCCTTTAGAGAATGATAATCAATAGCAGTCATGAAGGTTCAAGTGATCCAAAATTTGAAGGCTAAAATTCTTCCTCCATGTAAGCGTTTGGGTGCCCCTAGGGCTGATGTGAGTTGTCTTATTGGCTTCTCGTGATAAAGCCTTGATAACTTGTCTTAGACTTGCTTGGTTGAATGTGTCACATCGTGCTTAGTTGTAAAAAAGAACTGGTCCACCACAACATATGCTTCCACACGTTTTTGAACCTCAAAAGGATAATAATCTGATTTTTGTTTTACCTTTTGGAAGAGATAATAACTGGCTGTTGAGCTTTGTAAGCTCCTTCCCTTGTCCTTCCAGCAACTTGGTCTTTGTCTCCAACAACCTTTAAGTTGATAAAGTCTTTCCTTTTGTCTCATTCTGGTCGATTTTTAACCCCCATTTGGGGTCAAAAAAAAAGATCTAAAAATTTGTTGCATAGTAAACTCCAAAGTAAGAGTTGAGGTTTCTCCAAGCCACTTGATATGATCGAATTTCAATATGTCTCTCTCATGTCTCCTTGGCGTTGGCCGATTAAAGTAAAAACTTCACGAATATATTCGATTATTGTAATGTAACAGAATACCGAATATAATAACAATAAGATGTCAAGTCTACGCCTTCATATGTGAAACAACTTCTTGTTAGCATCACCTTAGACTTGGTGTGATTCTTGTTTTAAGGGGAAAAAAAATATCTACAGGCGTGCCATGTGTGGGTGTGTAACACCTTTAATATCTTCCATAAATATAAAAACAAACTTATATTGTGTAACAACTTATGTCACGTAATAAGTAAATTCTAGCGTGATATAATATACGGTTGACGAATATAGAAATCTATAAGGCCACATAATAATAGAAAGTATGACCCTGCATAAAAGTATCCTAATGTGATGGTATGCTTTAACATATCTAAATATGCATTTCACTGTATTAAAATATAACACTTTATGACTACTTTGAAATCGTACACACATGCATACACTGAACATTATATTAAGTCTGGGAAATACATACATACGCTGAACATTATATTAGGTCTGGGACAGCAAGACATAACAAGGAACTAAACATAGACCTATACAGAGTCTAGTCGAAGGGTTTTCTCTATCTATTTATATCTTTATCTAGCTTAATAGACAGGCATAGGGGCTGCGCCAGGTTTTAAATTCTCGAATCCAAACGTATTAATGAGATCGTTAACGTACCTAATCTGACTTACCTGAATTCTTTAGAAGTTTGCCATTGATATTTTATTGAAGAAAATAATCCAATTAGTTTGCGGAAGATATTTTAAGTTCTGATTCCATGCAAAATTGAAATCCTTTAAAAAAAGATGGCTGACAATTGCGTCAAAAAATCAAATCACAAACACGGCTAAACACCGAAACATACTTTGCAATGAATTGAAATAGCATATTCAAAGACAAAATTTCAAATACAGTAAAAATGGCGCGACGCAGAGGTAGAAGACGATCTCAAGAAAACTTGAACAAAAGGAAACTGTTTTCTCACGCTCAATATCACTAGACCTACACCAGCTATATATACAAATGTTTACGTGAAACAGAAAACCGTTTGGCACATGTAACTTGTGAGTTCTGGTTGGTGTATCTGCCTTCTAGCTGCTTCCTGTTACTTGATCCGACGTGTCACTCTTATTTTCAGCTCCTATTTGCCATATACAGCTCATCCATATCATGTGTTACTCACACTGGACAACCACCTTTAATTCAACTCAGCTGCCTAAGATTAGTTTGCACTCTCCTTACTTGATTGTCGTTGCAACTGCTGTGTGCTCTTCCTGCACTTTCCTCTTGTGTGACTTTGCTTCTTCAATATCTTCAATACCCTCTTCTAATTCTGACTTTCCATAGATATCATAAATTCCCAATGCTCAAGTCAAGAATTGCAATCTCTGTGTTCCTAATGCCTTAGTAAACAAATCTGCAATTTGATAATAAGTCTGCACAGCCATTGGCTTGACCATTCCTTCCTGATACTTATCTATAACTACATGACAATCCACTTCTATGTGCTTTGTTCTCTCATGGAAAACTGGATTCTCTACTATATAGCTAACACTTTTGTTATCACAAAATAGCTCAACAGGTTGCTCATGACTTACACCTAAGTCCTTCAGCAAATAGAGCAACCGCTGAACTTCACACATTGCAGTGTCCAATGATATGTATTATGCTTCTGAAGAAGATCTAGAAACTGCAGTTCGTTTCTTGGCTTTCCAAGAAACCAAGGCATTACCAAGAAATACACAATACCCTGTAACTGATGTTCTTGTCTTTGTGCAGCCCCCAATCTGAGTCTGCATAAGCTCTAAGCACACTAGAACCTGTACTAGGAAATAACAGCCCTTGACCAGGAGACCCCTTCAAGTACCTTAGCAATCTCTGAGTTGCCCTCATGTGAAGCTCTGTTGGGGTATCCAAAAACTGACTTAGTTGTTGTACACTGTAAGCTATATCAGGTCTAGTAATTGTAAAATATAACAACTTTCCAATCAACCTTCTACATTCTGAGACATCGTCAATCAATTCTGAATCATTGTGCTCTATCTTTAAATTTTGCTCCATAGGCGTCAGTGCTAGTTTTGCAGCCAAATATCTTGATTCCTCAAGTCATTCTATTGTATACTTCCTTTGGCATATGCTAATTCTCTTCTTAGACCTCGCAACCTCAAGCCCCAAGAAATATCTCACCTCACCCAAGTCTTTAATCCTAAAAGTGAAGTGAAGATGATTCTTAAGCTTCTGAATCAACTCGAGTGAATCACTCACCAATATAATATCATCAACATACACCAGCACAGCCGAAAACTTTCCTGATGTTATTTCAGTAAACAAAGTGTAATCATGTCCTGATTGCTTAAAGCCCTGGGACAAGAGATAATTTGTAAGTTTTTCATTCTAATGTCTTCTAGCCTGTTTATGTCCATAAAGTGATTTTTGTAGCTTACAAACTGCATTGGGAAAAGGAGACTCCACTCCTTGAGGCAATTCCATATATATTTTATGAAATAGCTCTCCATGTAAAAAGGCATTGTTTGCATCTAATTGATGAATGTACCAATTATTAAGAGAAGCCAAAGCAAGAAGTAAATGCACAGAAGTCATTTTAGCTACAGGCGAAAAAGTATCATCATTGTCTATTCCAGGCTGCTGAGTATACCCCATAGCAACTAACCTAGCCTTATATGTAGCGCCCTACTTCCGAACCCTAGTATTGGAAATAGTGCACCCGCCGTAGTCTGCTAAGAGATCTACAAGGCGTCGAATTAACTTCTTACATGTCAAAAATGATGTCAAAATTTTTTTGCGGAAATGTTAATTATAACTCAAATTAAGAACCAAAATAAACATCGATACCATAATGACTAAGTTCTAGGTTAACGAGACCTAACATTGTCAACACTTTTCAAAGGATGCAAAACAAAAGAGTACTAAAAATGTCTGTGATAGCCCCAAGGAAATAAACAGAAATCAGCTGCAAGGTCCCCTCGTGTCCTAGATGCAGCTATCAGCATGCCCACTCTGTTATGTCCGTCCCGTCCTCAACAAAGATATAGTTGATCAAGCTAATCCCTGAACACCGTGTTCATCAAGTCCATGAAGGCTTCTGGAGAATTAGTCAGACCAAATTGCATCACTAAAAACTCATAGTGGCCATATCTAGTACGAAAAGCAGTCTTCGCTACTCTTTCTACTTCAATCCTCAACTCATGATATTTGGATCGAAGATCAATTTTAGAGAATACCTAAGCACCCTGAAGAATTCCACGGTCGCAAAATTAATTGAAAAATTATAAATTATTAATTATGAATTATATTGATTAAAGAGTACCTTTAACTAATCAAAGAGGTCCTCGATCCGAGGTAGAGGATACTTGTTGTTGACGTTGATCTTGTTAATCTCCCAATAATCGATACGTAGCCGCATACTTCCATCCTTCTGCTTCACAAATAAAACAGGGGCTCCCCTGGGTGAGACATTGAGGCGAATAAACTTGCGGGCGAAAAGTTCTTGTAGTTGCTCCTTCAGTTCTTGGAGTTCTGCTGGAGCCATACGATACGACGCTCTGGAGATACATTCCGCACTCGGTATAAGATTGATTTCAAATTCCACCTCTATGCTCGGTGGCAAACCTGGTAGCTCATCAGGGAAGGCATCCTTAAATTCTCGTGCTACTAGGATATCCTCTATCGATGGAGTCTCAGCATTAGCATTTAGAGCATAAACAAGAGAACCCTCAGCTCCTTTCTTCAATGCTCGAGAAGCATGTGCTGTAGTCATATAAATCTTTTTGGACTTTTTCAATTTGATATCCCCTTGGAAGATTGTTTCTTGCTTATCCTGCGTCTGCATACGAACCTGTCTCTAACGGCAGTCGATAGTAGTATGATACCTAGCCAAGAAATCCATGTCCAGGATAACATCAAAATCTTGCATCTGGATCGGAATTATGATTGCAGGAGAACTCCAACTCATTAATCTCCAACAGTACAAGCACCTGGACGCCGGTGGCTTGAACACGATAAGGAATATCAAGCCATTCTAGTAGAATATTCAGGCTCTTGACAAACCTCATGGCAATAAATGATTGGCTGGCACCACTATCGAATTGGACTTAGGCTGAAACTTTGTTAATTAATATCTCAAACTAATATGTTCAGGGTTATACATACATCACAAATCACCAAAACAAAAAAGAACTACTTAAATAAAATTTTAAAATTTAAATTACATAAATTAAAGGTACCTGTGACGACGTCCCGACACCCTCTACCTCAGCGTTTGTCATGATATGCACACGACCATTGGTCCTCCCCTTTCTTTTCTGTTGCATCTGATTCTTTGGTGGAAGGGGTGCTTGTGCCGGTGTAGGGTACTCTTTATGTAATGTCCTTATTTGCCACAATTGTAGCGAACCGTCTCGACACTCCAACACTGACCTGTATGCAGACGCCCACACTGTGCACATACCTGGTGTGGCGGTCCAACTGCCCTGAGTGGCTGCGTCGCCGTCATGGTGGGACCCTCAATAGTCAATGGTCGAGTCGCCGATCCCTGTCCTGGCTATGGTGGACCAAAAGATCGCCCAGTCTGATGGCGGCGTGGAATCTTCAGCCATCTTCTTGATCTCTCGGAACGGAACTCCACCCGAGGCCTCTTAGCCCTGTCAACCACTGCTACCCTATTGAGATCACCCTCGGCCTCTTGGCACACCTCCAGCAGCTCCTCAAAAGGAGTAGGCCAGGCACATATGATCAATTACTGGATGCGAGAGTTCAAGCCGGTCTTGAACTTCAGCATCTTTGCCTTCTTGTTATCCATAATGGAGGACATGTATCTCCCAAGTGCATGGAACCTCTCAGAATACTGGTCCACAGTCGTGGACCCCTGTGTAAGAAGCCGAAACTCTGTCATCCTACTCTGAATAACACTCTCAAGAACATAATGATTCTGGTACACCTCCCTAAACTGGGTCTATGTCAGCGGTATAGTCAGTCTGCGTGCCACGCCTTGCCACCATTCCTCAACATCACCCTCCAAGAATGTTACAACCACATCTAGCTTCAGGCCATCCGGAACCTGCAAAAATCTCAACTGCTCAGACATGTTCTTGAGCCAGATTTCTTCCTCATCTGACCGTGTGGTACCTATGAATATATGTATTTGGGAGTTCTGCATCTCTCGGTAGAAAAATCAAAGACACTGGGGTAGCGGTGGTGGTGGCTGCTGCTGCTGCAAGTGAGCCATCTGTGCCTGCTGCTGGGCCACCAATGTAGTCAAAGTGGCTGGAGTATCCGCGAGAACATGGAGTATAGGCCCCTGACCCTGATGGTCATCTCCGTCGTGTCTTCCACTTCCAATTGGCTCACGTCATGGAGACATTTTCTGGAATTCGAGTTCATAAAAAAATTCAGACTAGCAAGAGTAAGTAAAAAGGTTGGACGCGGGGTAAAACGATAATTAGACAAGGAAAACTCACTATCGGCACAAACCTCCCATAACCCGATCACAACTTATTTCTAAAATCATCACTTAAGTCTACTTTGGTTATTAGGGCAAAATCATAATTTTACAAAAGCTTATAATTTACGTCTAGTGATCTAGTTAATCCTGCATTTCTGAGACAGATCTGAAGCCTGGGCTCCGATACCACCTGTAGCGCCCCGTTCCTGAGCCCTAGTATCGGGAACAATGCACCCGTCGTAGTCTGCTAAGAGATCTACAAGACGTCGATTCAACTTCTTACATGTCGAAAATGACGTCGGAATTTTTTTTGCGGAAATGTTAATTATAACGCAAATCAATAACCAAAGGAAACATCGATACCATAATGAATATGTTATGGGTTAACGAGACCCAACATTGTCAACACTTTTCAAGGATCTAAAATAAAAGAATACTAAAAATGTCTGTGATAGCCCAAGGAAATAAACAGAAAATCAACTGCAAGGTCCCCTTGTGACCTAGATGCAGCTATCAACCTGTCCACTCAGCTATGTCCGTCTTGTCCTCAATAAAGATATGGTCATACTCTTAACCTGGCTCACCTGGGAAATTAAGGGTGAGTGACAAGATATCATCCAGTAGATGTCCGTCTCAAACCAATACAAAACAGGCATACCAAAATGATATAACCACATAGCACAATAAATAGGATAAGGCATAAACATAAAATAGAGTAAGTGCGGTAAGTAAATCATTCCACATAAAAATGCACAACTATGTGAGTATGCCTTCGTCCACGTGTCACACATAACTAGAATTATGTCACGTAATATGACCCTAAGCCTACATGCAATGTATGATCCCGAGACTTACTGGATGCCCGTACACTACAATCCACCTCGAACGATGCTCGTGGCCCATACACCACGATCAACCATAACCGAGTGCTTGCAGCCAGTGCACCACAACCCACTCCACTTGATTTTCTTAGACCCATACATCTTTTACCGCTCCAAATACAATGCACGTGCTATGAATGCAATAACGAAGTCGCCTGGGGCCCTTCCGTCCATCCTCGTCATCTCCGGCACTCAATATTTGATTCTGTAAATTATCCAAATAATGAAAAACTGTTATTTATCACCACCTGTATTTTTCCTTAGCTTGTCTAAATTTTTTTAGAATTTTCTATTTTTTATTTTTCTGCTATTTAATTCTATTTATTACTATTTATTTTAATTACTTAATTTTACTAAAATTCATAAATTAAGTGAAAATATTTTAATTTTAACCTTTTATATTTTCTGGAATTTATTTAAATTGTTTTGTATTTAACTATATTTTTTTGGAATTTAAAATCATTTATTTACCTTTTTCTAATTTTAGGAAATTATTAAATTAATTAATATATTAATTTTTTTATTTCTGACCCGGCCTCTTCTCTTTCTCCTAGCCTGGCCCGCAAACATGCCTGGTCCGCGTCGCTGTAACCCTTTTTTTATTTGCCAAGTAATTGGGCCGACCTGCCTTCGGTCCGGCCCGCTCCGCCCCGTTGGCCGGCCTGCCCTTCCGTCTGGATATATATATGTGTGTGTGTGTATATATATATATATATTATAATATATAAACGGGACTAACTTGCAGCCCGTCAGTCAGCCGGCCTGTTAAGGGTCCGGCCCTGATCCACTCGTTGGCAGGCCAGCCCGTTCAGCGCCGCCTCCCCCCTTTTTTTAATTTTAAGCACAGCTGGCATGTGAGGGCCGTTCACGGCCACTTTCAATGGTGCGTGCGCCTCACGCGCCACCACTCTGACCGCCTTTTCAACTCCATAACCATTTTTTCCTATTTCAAGGCTATATGCACATATTCTAAGGTTAGAACACAAATTTTAAAAAGCTCCAAGTATGAAAGTTTTCACTTTTTAATTCATTTAAGGGTATTTTTAATCCGATCCAATACTACCACCAAATTCATACACATACGTGCACATAATAATCATAAACAACTCATCTCATGTTATTCAATATAAGTAAACATAAAGTTGACATCTTCTACAATTAAAAACAACTAATCATGTTAATATACCATTATAGCATGGTAATTTTGTACAAAATTGAGAGAGAATAGGCAACCTACCTCGATTAACGCTAAAGCCGAATGGATTAGACGGATTAGAACCCGGATTCGGGGTCTCGCTAGCTTTCTTCTTCTTTTCCCTTTTTTTTCTCTTTTTCCTCTATTTCCTCCCTTCTCTTTCTCTTGGCCCTCTCTCCCTCTCTGCCGCTTTTTTTCTTCTCCAAAGAAAATGTCAATCTTACAAATAAAACACAAGAGGCTTGTAGATCTACAACAAATATCACAAGAACACCTTGGCTACAAAGAATGAAACAATAATGGAGAGTAGAAGAAGATAGCAAGACAAATCAACTTTTGCTTTTCAAGTGTGTTTTTCTTCTTCACCATTGCCTCCTATGTATAGTGTGAGTTGAGCCTTGTAGATAAGAACTCCAATGTGTCACTATCTTCATCATCAATGCTTAAGTTTCTTTACATCATTGGTTGGCCGCCTAATCACCTTGTACACTTGGCAACATCAAGCAAAATGATTGGTCCACCTTGGAACATTTATGTTGGCCGAATTTTATCACCAAAAATGACTTGGAATTTTGCTTGAACAATGAAGATAATACTACAGGATAATACCACCAAGATACCCTCAACTCCTTGCAAAAGAATAGGGCATGTTAAGGCTGAATTTGACTCAAAAAATCAGCTGAAAATAGACTAGTAGCCGTTGGCTACCAATTCAAACTTTTCAAATTTTCCAAGTTGGCAACTTTTGCCAACTAGCTTCTTTTTTATTGGTCCACTTGTCACCAAGCTATAAAATGAATAACACATCATCTCCAACTGAATATACACGTTTTTCAACACATATATATGTATATCAACTCAGATTTTTGAAGAAGAAATCAACAAATAATAGTTGACAAGATTATGTCAACATATAACAACCAAAATCCCCAAAATTTCTTCTTATATGTTGTGATCATTTCCACACCTTTAACACCTTTAAATTCTCTGAAATATGATGATTAATATCTCCCAATAACATATAGAAGAGGGTCTTAAAGAAAGAAATAGATGTAATATCATAACTTGTCACATATCACGCTACTGTCGATAATATCATCATTTGAGAGAATAAGATAAAGAACCGCCAAATAATCTTCCAAATGATCATACACAAGCTTCAAAATGAAGATAATAATATACTCAAGAGATTTCTTGAGTGAAAACACCAAAAATAAACTCAGGGATAAAATGACCAAAATGCCCCTAGTAAGAGAAAACTCCATAAATGACCCTGATGGTCAGAAATAAATATAATAAAGCCTTTGTCATGATAAATAAGATGAGAATAAGTCCTTGAAGTATTTCCACCATATCATGTTCCTACAAAACTAAAAATACCAATTTTGTCCTTTTTGGTAAGTTGTAGAAACTTCCAAGGAACATTAGTCACAAGACATTTATAATCATCAAAAACACATAATATCAACATAATGAACATGTATAAATCATGTACAAATGAAAACAATCTCTTTATCACATTTTAGAAAAAATATTTCTAAAAACCCTAGATATCGATCGATTGAAGTGTCTCAGCTTCAGAGATCGATGTCTCACAGTGAGTTTCAGATTTTGTCTACCTACATCGATTCGATCGAAGTGAGGGTTTGATGTATACATCAATCGATCGATGTGTCTCAGGTTTAGAGATCGATGTCTCACAGTAAGGTCTTGAACTTTCTCTGCCTTACATAGATCGATCGCTGTGAGAGATCGAAGTACATCGATCGAATGAAGTGCAACAACCTGAGAGATCGATGTCATTTTTCTCAATTTTTTCAACTTTTAATCACATATAACACCATGTGTGACATTTTTATGCATTCACCACTTAAAATCATGACTTTGAAAATTATCCAAACATATTTCTCAATAGTTTCGGTATTTTACTCAGGGAATCTCTTAAGTATCATATTATATTCATTCTAGAGTTGATCTATGATTATCTTGAAGACTATTTGGTGGTTTTCTATTATAATCTCTCATTTGATGATTTGATCAACGGTAGCGGGATATATGACGGTATTCGATGTCACATTCTATTTTTTCTTGAAGTCCTTTTTATATATGTTATTGGAGAATCTTATTCATTTTCTTGAGAAGATTTTAAAGGTTTTAATAGTGCAAAATTCATCAAAACATACAAGGAGAATTTGTGGGAATTTTGGTGTTATATGTTGACATAATCTTGACAACTACTGTGTATCATTTTTCCTTCAAAATTCAGAGTTGATATTCATGAAAACAGCCCTCAAAACGTATATTTACAGGTTGAAATGATGGTGTATTCATTTTATGACTTTATGCCAAGTGGACCAACCAAAAATAAGCTAGTTGGCAAAGTTTCTGACTTGGAAAAGTTTGAATTGTAGCCAACGGCTACTAGGTTGTTGTTGGCAGATTTTTTGAGTCAAAATTCAGCCTCACGTGCCGTATTATTTTTCTAAGCAGTTGAGGCAATCTTAGAGGAGTCATGTCATCTTATCATTGCATATTATTTTCATTATTTTCAAGACAATTTCAAGGGTAAAAATTGGCCAAAATGTATTTCAAGGTGGACCAATCATTCTTCTTTATTTTGCCAAGTATACAAGATGATTACGTGGCCAACCAATGATGTGAAGACAACTAGGACTTGATGGCTCAGTGGAAAGGTATAATGTTATAATCATAATAAAAAATGAAATAAACTAAAATTAATAAATAATTAAAGATATAAAAGGAAGGTGAATGTGTGCCGTATGTGAGAGGACAGAGATAGGGAGGGGATAAGATTTTGATTATTTAATTAATTTTGAAATAACTACTAGGATTCTAAATTATCTTAAATCCCTAAAATCTTTCCCTTAATCAAAATAGAACTCCCCAAACGCTTTTTCCAAGGAGGCCTTAGCCAAATCTATAAGGCCACATCAATAGGTGATAGAGGTGTTGCAACCAAGAGTTTCATAGAGGTGTTCATCCAAGTCTTGAACAGGGTTGGTGTTTAACCCAAGGGTCAAGCTTGGTTCTTGTTGTAATTTGGTTCATACCATAATGAAATCCAAAGAAAGGTGTTTCTTGGGACTGGAGTAGGTCACATTGACCGAATCAGGATAAATTCTCGATGTTCTTATCTTGTTTCTACATTTCTGCATTCTGCCCGTTTTTCACTGCAGATTTCACACAACTTCACACGTTTTGAAAAAATAGCTAAACACTTTCGAAATTCGTGATTTTTGGTGGAGTTATACTTCAGACTGTTAGCTTTCATTTACAACAATAATCACTTGATTTTAGTAAGGGAAAGTTAGTCTTTCAGTCTTTGCAAGATAACTGCTCCAATCTGGCTGCAATCTGACCATTAACTAGAATTTTGTTTTATTCAAGAATTTTTTAAGGTCAGGGCCTTTTTGAAAACATAAACTAGACAACTTAAGGACTGGTTTGACATAAAGATCAACCTTTTTGGTTAAGTATTCAAAGAGAAACACATTTTTCAATTTTAGCAACATTCTGTCCGATTCTGTCCAGATTGACCATCTGAATCTTTTTATTTGTCTGAAGGGCCAAACAATCTTATTGTTGTCTAATTTTTGGAAATCGTCTTGTCAACACATTGAAGTTAAATTCTGAAAATTTTCATAATTTTTGGAGTTGTGTACAAGGATTTTTGAACTTTTCAACAACGAGTTCTTAATCTGAGGTAGTCTCAGATTCTGTTTTCAAAGAGGATTTTTATCAAAAGTAGTATTGTAATTTCCACTAACCACTATTCACCCCCCTCTAGTGGTGTTTATTGCAAGTGCACGGTCCAACAGAAACTGCTCTCGGAGGTAAAATGACTACAATACCCCTGGTGAGAGAAAACTCCAAAAATGACCCCGATAGTCAGAAATAGATATCATAACACTTTTTGATGATAAATAAGAAATGAATGTGTCCTTGAAATATTTTCACCATGCCAAGTATCTACACAAACTCAAAATAACAATTTTGCCCTTTTTTGTAAGTTGTAGAAACTTCCAAGGCACATTAGTGACAAAACACTATCATTATAATAAAATCACAATATACATATATGAAACATATGTAAATGAAAAGAATCATTTTTTCACTTTTTAAAAAAATTTCTCCAAAAACACTGGACATCGATCGATCTATGTCTCAATTTTAGAGACTGGTGCATACATCGATCGGTCGATGTACCTCGGGTTGAGAGATCGATGTCTCACGGTGAGTTTGAGTTTTTGATTTTTTGTGACATCGATCGATCAATGTAGAGATCTATGTACATTGATCTCTGACTGAGAGATCTATGTATACATCGATCTCTGGCTAAGAGATCTATGTAGAGACCTATGTAACTTTTTCATTTGCTTTTACTTTATTTGAATTTTGTGACATTTTTATGTATTCAACACTTAAAATCTTGACTTTAAAAATTTATCCAAACATATTTATCAACATTAAGCATTTCTTTGAAGAAGGACCAACTGATGGTGTCAAATGCCTTCCTGATGTCCACCTTAAGCATGTATTTCGGAGTTGTTCTTTTCTAACCCTAGTCTCTGATCAACTCTTTAACTAAGAAGACATTTTCCATCATGGATCTGCCTTTGAGAAACCCGGCCTGAGCAGGATCCCTGAGGTGGGCTATGATTGACGTCATTCTCATTGCAAGAATCTTAGAGATTACCTTGTAGATCACATTACAGCAAGAGATTAGACGATAACCCTCAACTCAGGTGAGATGAGCATCCTTAGGGACCAGAGCAATGGTAGCGCGATTAACCTGTTTAGGCAATAGGCCATTCCTGAAGAACTCCTGTGCTGCAACAATCAGGTCGGCCCCCATTATCTCCCAAGCTTTGATGAAGAACTGGGAGGAGTAGCCATCAGGACCAGGGGCTTTTTCCTTCCCAATAGAGTGTAGAGCTTCTTTTATCTCAACTTCCTGTACTGGGACTGTTAGTGAGTCAGCTTGCTGCTCTGATAGCTTTGGCGCTCTATTCAGAACTTCTGGTCTAGTGGAATGGACCGGCTAAGCTGAGCCAAGTAGGTCAGTGTAGTAGGATACAAACTGCTAAGCTGCTTGCTCAATAGACACAGACATAGTACCATGGCCGAGCGGGACTCCAGTGATACTATTCCTTGCATTGTTTCTTTTAATTATGGAGTTGAAGAATTTTGTATTTCAGTCACTCGAAATTAAATAATTACCTTTAACAAGATGAGCAAAGAATTTCCTTTCAGCCTCCAGAAGGTTGAAGACCATGTGCCTTTGTTTTTGCAGTTTGTCTTCCAGACTGGTCTGCCCCATTGTTCTTCTAGGTGCTCCTCCAATGCTCGAGTTCTTCCACTACCTGGTCAGCTCTGCTAGAGATGTGAAAGAAAGATTTCCTATTCAGCTTTTGGAGGGAGCCTTTTAGGGCTTTCCGCTTCTTGTATATCTGAAACATTGCGGTGCCATGGATCCGCTGACTCCACAGTATGCTCACTAGAGAAAGAAATTCCTCATGGTTAGTCCACATATTGAAGAATTTGAAGGAACTCTTGGCTGCTGGGCTGGAGCTGTCGAGGCTGAGTACAGCAGGTGAATGGTCAGAAAGACATCCAGCAAGGTAAAAATGTACCTTAGCCATGGGGTTTCTCTCCATAATTTCATTGTTGGCCATAACTCTTTCCAGTCAAGATTTGACAGTATCGTTATCCCAAGTATGAAACAACCGAACGAGCTGAGCTCCATTAAGCCACTCTGGAGGAAGCAGTTGAGCTAGTCCTGAAGTTCATAATCCGCAGTCGCTCTACCCCCTATTCTCTCTTCTTCACTTAAAATGTAGTTGAAATTGTCTAGGACAATCCAGGGTTAATACAGTGCTTGGCTCTGGGTAATGATAGAGTTCCATAGTGGTTGCCTATCAATAAGCGTGTTAAATCTATAGACAAATGTGACTTGCGATTTCAGACCAGTCACCAAAGATGTGATTCTACAGTGCATAGTCTAAGGATTAGTTGAGATGACCTAGACAACAACTGAGGACGGATTCAAACAAACCAAAATTTGCTTGCCCGCATGAGAGTCAAAATCATTTACAGACTCTCGTTTTGCAAACTTTTGCTTAAGAGAAAGATACATCTTGTCATTCAATTTAGTTTCTAATAATCTGATGATATCGTTTGTGCTTATCAACAAAATTATAGACACCGTTGTGTTTTAGGGGCTTATTGCATCATCTTATATTCCAAAAACTTATTATCATTGACTTAGGTGTTTGGTCATACCTTGACCTGGCCTTGAGGTTCCATGAGCTTTTTCCTCAGTAAAAACACCTTTGATTTTGACACCACCTCAGTGAACCCATCTTGGAGAAGAGAGCTTATTCTCTACACATGGTGTTCCACATAAACATTATGTTGCTGACCCTGACGTAGTTCATATAAGTTGATTTCAACTAAGCAATTTGTGCCCACCATTAATTGATCAGAAGTGGGTGGCGGGGCAAAGATGAAAGGCCGTGTTGAGCTGGTGCTAGCAAGCTGAGCTGAGCTGGAGGACAGCTGAGCTGTTTCTGGTGGTGCCCTGACTGGGACTTTGCCAATGTGTTGCTGGGTTGAGTTGGGCTGCTTTAGTCAAGCGGAGCTGGATCCAGGTCTGGATGGTTTTTTTGTGAGAGGGATGGGAGCAAGTGTTATGAGTTGTGGATTAGCTTGCGGGGTAGTGACCGAGCTGAACTGATTTGTGTGCAGCTCGGCCTCAGCGAGGTTTGTAGTTTTTTAGGCCTAGCTTGTTTATAGGAGTCTGCGCTGCGGGCGAGCTGCGTGCAGTCTCTGCAGAACATCTTCGTTCTCTCGTATTCCACCTTCTATACAATAGTGGTGCCATTTGAGAGCACCAGCCCACCAAGGTAAGAAATTCTTTGCTGAGATCAATTTCAACTAGGGCACGGGCGTAGTTCCAAGTGCTTGTGTTGGCGGTCAGTTGGTCGGCATATAGCGGTGCCGAGCTACGAACAGACGCCTGAAAGTACCTGATCTACTAGAGCGTCACGGGGAGGTTAGGAAATTTCACTCATACTAGGACCTGCGCCATTTCCATAGCTCCAAATGCAAAGAATTTGGGCATTTTCTTGATGACGAGGGACCTGCCATGTACAAAATAAGGGCCAGCACAGAGCACCTTTTCCGTCTCTTTGGGAGATTCGAACTTGAAGATTATCCACCCAGACGCATAGAATTCCACTTTCTGTTTGACCTTCCACGGTTTGGAAAGGTTGTGCACAGCTTGCCTTCCTGGAAATCTACCGACGAAACAGCAACAAGGCAGCGACCTACTTCCTCGTCATTTTGGAGCTCGTCTATACTGATGTGCACCTTTCTTGGGGTACACACTTCTACCTTTTTTAGCTTGAGTCCATGCTCAGGTCGTCTGTTGGTTACAAAGTGGGTGTTCCAAGCTCTGTCTGGCGTTCATTGTGTGCCGGGCTAGACTGTTGTCTGGCTTGGGTTTTGAGCGAGAGGAGTGGTGGTTTCAATTTTCGGGGAATAGTTTACAACAGGGGGGCTTACTAGCAATGATACTGCTAGGTGTCAATTTTTGTGGATGAGAGAGGTAGTGGAGAAGTCACGTGATGGGGGCAGGTTTGATGTTGACCTTCTTTTGTTGTCACATCAGGCAGGGTATTGCCTGCTGGGCAATTTTTTTGTTGGGTTTCTCTTTCTTCAACATGTTCTTTTAGGTTGTTTAAGATCAAAGGTTGAGCTACGACCGCTTCCAGCTCATTCAATGCAACAATTACTGCCTTGATATGTACAGATTTTGAATTTTCACCTGCAGTGGCTTTGACATCTTTCTTAGCCTTCGTGGCAGAGCCTTCATCCTCAAAACTTTCATAAAAGTAGAAGGAGTCATTATCTTTAGAGCTTGAGTTCTTGTAGAACCCTGTGTCGTTGAAATTTCTGACTCCACGAGGGTTTTGACCATGTCCTTCTCTAGTTGCTGCCTCTTGAGTAGAGCAGCTCTGTCGTTTTCTGTCGGCAGACCTTAGTGACATGCAGCTCATACTGGAGCTTGATGCTGAATTTGCATATATTTTTTTGCAGCAAGCTTCAGCTTGAGTACAGATTTTGCTGCTTTAGTTTTGGTCATGTTTGGATAGTTTAAGGAAAGAGCAAACTAAGGGAGAGAGGTGAAGAGGAGATGTTAAGAACATAGAAGAGTTTGGTGATAGACAAGGTTTGCCGGAATGGAGTGGTTCTTTCCTTGAGAGAAGACAGAGAAATTCTCTCTATACGCCATTTACTACCGAAAAGTTCTTCCCCTAGCATATTGATTCTTTGACATAATATTTAAAGTATTTTTGGTTGTTATTAGTTTTAAAAGTCTTAAAAGAAGAAGGTTTCTATTGGTTCTAAGTAGGATGTCTTTTCATAAATTTTATAATCCTTTTAGCCAATATCATTAAATCTTCACTAACAGTTTCTAATTCACTATCATCATGGGGCTTCATTAAAGTTTGAAATACAATTTGGAAGTAATTTGAACAAGTTGTGGAATTAAAATTGTGATATATTTGAATATCACACATGCTGAAAATTTCAGCATGTGCAGTAATGTATCTTGGCCGAAATATTGGCCTTGTTGGTGTCTAATTTCTATTCCATAAAAGAAGAGAATATTGCATACTAAATGGTGATTGAATTTACTGGATTAAATCAATGCAAAATAGGCAATAATTTGAATAAAAGATGAATGTTACACATGCTGAAATTTCAGCATGTGCATGATCATAATGGGCGACTTTTTCATGCCATTTTTGGAGAACAATTTTCTTGCTTAATTTATGTGATGATCTTGGAAGTTATGGTAATTATTCTATGTTGATTTTGGCACATGTTTTTAGTGGAATTCTCAGATTTTCCTAGTCATCAAGTGGTGACAACATTCAACCACTCAATGAGTGCCAAGTAAGCAAGAGTTAAATGATCATCAAATGAGGAGGTGCCAAGTAAGCAAGATCATGTCACAATGATGCCACATATTCTCCCAAAGACTTAGAAGATAATTTTCAATAGGGGAAGATACCAAAGGGGGCGGCCAAGACTTGTTAAAAAGAAGGAAGAAGAGAAAAACAAGAACAAGAACAAAAGTTGCAAATTCAAAGATCAAAACGTGTTCTAACCTTCTCTTCTACACTCTCTTTCTTTCTTCTTCCTAAAAGCCTATTGTACTTACATTCACATACTTGAATAGGCTTCTCTTAGACCACCACATATTCTTTATCTTTGTAAAAGATTGATCAAGGTGTGATCAATCTTCAATCTTGCAAGGTGGTGGTGTTCGTGACAATTGTATTCATCATACAAGGTTTGTAAAGGGTTGGAGTTGGTGTGTAACTCTATCAACCCTGTGGTAAGATGTTTTTGTATTGTGTGATTAGTGTGAACCGAGAAAGGTGTTCCTCGAAGACTGGAATAGGTTGTTGATAACCGAACCAGTATAAAATTCTTGGTGTCATTTACTTTCAGCACTGATTTTCTGTTTCAACACTGTTTACTGTTTTTAATCACGTTCGTAAAAATAGTAAACAAATTTCAAAAATCACGAAATTTTCAGGAAACATAGCCACACGTTTTAAGGTTATTTTGGCGTAAGTTTCAACCCTTTTGGACAAGTATAAGTCATTCAAACGTCCAAAGTTCTGAGACTAGTGCAGTCTGATTTTCAGGCTTGCAAAGGTTGAGACTTTGATCGTATTTGACTAACTTCCCAAAAGAATTTTTCAAAAATATTTCAACACATTAAAATATAACATATAAGGGGTTATTGGTTAAAATTTCAGATCTTTTGGAGTTACGTACAAATAGCAATTAATTTTTCAAATCAGTCTACCGTTTCTGGCAGATTCGCGCAATCTGACCACCAACAATTTTTGAAGGGGTTAGAGGTTGTATTTAAATCTGAAATTTTCAGGAGACACTCAAAACATCTGAGGCTAAGTTCTCTCAAAATTTCAGAATTTTTGAAGACCTACAACCTAGTTTTAAAAACGTTTTAAAACTGGTCCTGAAAACAGAAACTGTTTTCAGAAGTTGGGTTTTAGGTTCAAACTAATTTTAAAAACCACATTTTCCGCACCCACTATTCAACCCCCCCTTCTAGTGGTGCCTTGCAGATCCTACAACAATGAGTTCTTAAAAGAAGGAAAAAAGAAGTTAGAGAGAGAAACTCTCTGCCTTTTCTCTAGAAGGAACTCTTTCTTCTTGGCATCCCAATCCCAACCATTCAATCCGGTAACTTCTACTATACTATTTTTTGAGTCTATACGGGTTACACTATGCCCAAAACAAAGGCAGCCAAGACTGCGTTAAAGTTGAAATACGTTTCAAGGAAGAACAACACAACAAAATCTAGCTCCATCATGAGCTATATGTCAAAAAGAAGGGCTGGCAAAAACAGCAAAATCCATCCGCTGAGGTGCCAAGCTCTGACGATGGAGAATCATTCCCCCTCTACGACAGCTCCGATTATGAAGGTTCCACCTCAAAGCCTAAGAGTGGGTGCGAGCTATAGCTGATGATGTCTCTCCTTCATCAGTTTTGGTTGAAGATGATGCAGGGACTTCAAGTTTGAACCCCAAGGAAGATGATACTAGGAACAGGAAATCCCGTTTGAGAATTACACAACAAGTAAAAGCGAGGATGATGTAACAGCAGCAGTCTATCAATCAAACAACATCTCTCTTCACGTGACTCCTACAACCTCTCCCTGCCCACACACCAACCCGCAACTACCACCTAGTCCTGCAGCTACCAACCTGTCAGCTCATGTGGCCCCTTCTGCTACAAGAGTTGACATTTTCCGAACTCAAATAACCCTACCCTCCCTCAATAGCCCACCCACAAACCACCTCAGCTAACTTAGACAGCACCTCAGCCAACAACAGACAGAGTTTGGAACTCACTTTTTGGAAACAACAAAAAGCCTGAGCATGGCCTCAGGCTTAAAAAATAAAAGTGTGCACACCAGGAAACTACACATTAACATTGATGAGTTGCACAGTGATGAAGAGGTAGATCGATGTCTTGTAGGCTGCTTTGTCGGACGAATCCTGGTCGATGAACACTGCAAAATCTCTCCAAATAATAGAAGGCAAAGCACAAAGTGGAGTTCCATGCATTTGAATGGATTATTTTTAAATTCGAGTCAGCTAAGGAAATAGGGGAGGTCCTCTGTGCAAGGTCATACTTTGTGTATGGAAGGTCTCTTATCCTCAAAAAAAATACCCAGATTCTCCACATTTGGGGCAACTGAAATGACAAAAGCCCCAGTTTGGTTGAAATTTCCCAACCTACTAGTCATGCTCTGGATGGACCAGGTCCTCTCTGGTATTTGTTTCCAGCTCGGCACACTGCTGTATGCTTACCAACTCAATACAAGAAGGAGCACTTGGAACTTTGCTCGCATGCTAGTTGAAGTAGATCTTAGCAAGGAGATGTTGAGCTCAGTGGAGTTGGTGCTCTCGAATGGCACCACAATTGTTGAAAACGTAGAGTATGAAAGGCTACCGATGTTCTGTAGAGACTGCATACTACTCGGCTACAGCGCAGCCTCCCATAAAAAGGCTACCCAACAAACTTCTGCGAATCCAACCTCTGCGACCTCTATACAATCCAGGTCAACTCAGCTAAGGTATAGCAAGGACCATTTCTGGGTGTATAGACAACGGAAGGCACCTCAGCCAAGCCTGGGTCAGCTCGGCCAATTTAGATCCGAGTGCACAGACGAATGTTTACCTAGAGCACCATGTTGAAAAAATTAACTCCCTGCTCCAGGATGGCTTCACAAAGGTAATCTCCAAATCGAAGGCCCAGGCCTTAAGGAAAAACCATAAAGCTCCTCATGGTAAAGCCAAGGTTTGGATGAACGTCTGACCTCCATGATTATTAGTTTTTAGAACATTAGGGGATGTAACAAGCTCCTAAAGCACAATGGAGTCTATAATATTGTTAAAAACACAGTATAGATGTCCTCAAATTATTAGAAACGAATTTAAACACCAAAATGTATCTATTCTTGTGTCAAAAGTTTGCAGCTTGGGAGTTTGTAAATAATTTTGACTCCCTGAAGGCAAGCGAATTTTGTTAGGATGGAATCCGTCCTCCGTTGATGTCCATGTCAGCTCAGCAGACCCTCAGGCCATACACTGTACAATTATATATAAGGTGTCCGACTTGAGCTTGTCAGCAACTCTCGTATATGGATTCAACAAGATTGTAGACAGACGTCCGTTATGGAGCTTCCTTTTCAATCAGAGCCAAGTGCTGAATAACTTTTCGATAGTCCTGGAAGATTTAAACTGCATCCTTGGCGAAGAAGAGAGAATAGGAGGCAGGTCATCTATTAATTTACGGATTATAGGACAGCTCAGCTGCTGCCTCCAGAGTGGACTAATGGAGATCACCTCTTCAGGCTGCTTCCATACTTGGGATAATGGCTCTGTAAAATCTAGGCTAGACAGTGTCATGGCTAATGCTGCCTTTCTGGAGACGTTTCCCACGGTAAACGTACACTTCTTTCCTGCATGTTG
Organism: Eustoma russellianum; assembly: GCA_036186865.1. Classification (NCBI taxonomy): domain Eukaryota; kingdom Viridiplantae; phylum Streptophyta; class Magnoliopsida; order Gentianales; family Gentianaceae; genus Eustoma; species Eustoma russellianum. The sequence continues at coordinate 33,682,178 of AP025050.1, forward strand.
ACAATTGGGTGATATTGTTGTTCTATTTTCAAGCATAGTTTTCTTTAATATAGAATGACTAGAACGTGTTAACTATCATGTGACATGAGGGTGAAATTCATCCCACATTATTCAACCTGTCATAGACAAAACCTGGTCTAATAAAACAAGGCATTTTCACGCAACATAAATATGTGATTCTAAATACAACCCTGAGGTTCCTGTTGATCAGTCTGGTCGATCAACTGACGATAATTCTAAAACAAGTTTCATAAACTACCCACCACAAGAAGAAGCTTAGAGACGATATAACATAATGGAAACTCAATGACACGAAGCATCAGTGATACAAGTTGATGCTGACAAGTATATGGCTTTTTATTTTAGTTTTGATACACACTCTTAAGAACCGGAGTGTAGATTGCAAAAGTAGAAATCAACAAACACCAACAATCATCAACGACTTCCAGGTACATAGCATAGCCCAGTGCTATTTATAGCATAGCCCAGTGCTATTTATATCGCAGATGCACGGAGCACGGCAAGGATTTTGATAACAATCATCCTCAATACATGTAGGTACAGAGTCATCACCTTTCAGCTTCTTAGCAGTTGATGAAAAAAGGTAACTGCTGGGTGGAAATTCTTCATCTCGGCTTGTTTTGTATAAGCCTCTCCTAGCTTCCACGGTTACTGGACCGAGAAAAAAGAAAAAATGAAATTTTTATTAATTACAAGAGGGGAAAAGAGTACGTATTTAACACCAACATATTATGGGTTCTTCTTTTTTTGGGGCGGGAGGGGTGGGGGGTGGGGGGTTTTACCTGAGACAATGCATAAGAATAGGAGGATGCACATGACAAACTTAGACATTTGTTCCCGAAGAAGTATCAAGTACTGTAATTTGAGGTACAACAGAGTGCTGGAGGGCAGTGCCAGTATATAGATGAAATTGATTGCTAAATCCCAAATAGGTTGCATTGACAATAACGAAATCGTGAATGAATAGGCCAGCAACATCGATACTGATTCAGGCCAACTGGGTACAACTACTACCATTAACCAAGTGGTCATGAATTAAATCACATATAAACACAAAGTTTGTTTTTTTATATTTTTTGCTTTGGGGTGGTTTATTCTTTATGTGTATTTTAATGTTATTACCTACATGTATTATAGGGTTTATTCTACTGTATTCTCCATGTATGAACAATAGTTTATTTTTCGTCTTGTGATTTATATGAAAATAAGCACAGCTAAAGTGTGTCGAGCTCAGCCGAGGTGTGCCGACCTGAGTACAGAAGTTGTCGTGCTGGAGAAGTAAGAAAGACAAGTTGTTGAATTGAAGCTATGATGAACTAGGTGTGCCAACCTGAGTATAGAAGTGGCCGTGGCGGAGAAGTTAGACAAGTGACCGAAGTTAAGCTGTCTTGAACTGATGAGGCATTACTGCTGCGCCGAGGAGATCAGGGTAAAGAAAGGAAGAACTGAGGTGAAGAAGAGCACAGAACTATGAGTAGTCGAAGTGAAGAACTGCAACGAAGCTAAGCAACATTAAGGGCATGCTGAAGTGAGGTGATGAAGTGAAGTCACAACCAGTTAGGCAGCGAAACTGAAGCTGAGCTGCAACATTTAGTCTTTTTACATGCAAATATGGTAGTTCAAGATCCTAACTGTATATTTGTCTGAATTGAGCTGTAGCCTTTAGAAATCACATCAAGTTACTGTAGATGAAAAGGAAATACGGTAAAATAAAAAATAAAACCGTTAAAGGTAATAAAAACTCTTAAAAAAGAACAACCATGTTGTAAATTTAACTTTAACTTAAATAAATTTTAAATTCTTTCATCTCATAGTATTGTCTAAGTTATTTTGGGGGGAGGTTGTCAATAATGGTGTCTACTTGATCAACCGATCACCTTTTCTTCTACTAAGCTTTGATGTTCCAGAAGCAGTATGGAGCAGAAGAGAAGTAAGTTTACACTCACCTAAAAGTATTTGGATAAAAAGGCTTCATACATGTTCAAAGAGAACAGAGATCAAAGTTGGATGATAAAACTATTCCATGTATCTTTGTGGGATACGAAAATGAGGAGTATGGCTTTAGACAATGGGATCCAGAAAGAAAAAAGTTGTCAAAAATAGAGATGTCATGTTCCAAGAACATGAAATATATAACTATGCAGGAAATAAGTCTACTAAAGAAAATGTTACAAAGTAACACTTATTCCTTCACTGAACAATGACACAAATGAAGGATATATAGAAGAAACTCAAGCAGGTGATGATACTATTGGTGTTGAGCAAGGGGAGCAAACCTGTGCTTCTCTTGAATTACAAGAATGTGGATCCTTAACTGAGAAGATATGTCAGAGAACATGGACTTTTTAACAGGTATCATAGTCTTAATACATTCTAATAACAGATGACGGAGAAAAAGAGAATTTTCAAGAAATACAATCTCACAGAGATAAAGATATTTGTACAAAAGCCATGCAAGAAGAGACAGATTCATTCAAAAAGAATCTTACTTATGATGATAGTTGAACTTTCAAAGGGAAAGAAAGCTCTAAAAATAAATGGGTGTTCAAGTTAAAGAAAGACGGCGATAAGCTGCTAAAGTACAAAGCTCGATTGGTAGTGAAAGGTTTTTGTCAAAAGAAATGTATACACTTTGATAAAATCTTCTCACCAATTGTTAAAGTGAGTTCTATTTGACTTGCACTTGGTATGACAGCTAGCTTGAATTTGGAGTTAGAATAACCAGATGTAAAAACAGCTTTCTTGCATAGAGATATGGATGAGGAAATTGATATGAAACAACCATAAGGCTTCACAGTCAAAGGCAGAGAATACATAGTCTGCAAGATGAAAAAGAGTTTTTACGGATTGAAGCGAGCACCGCGACAATGGTACAAGAAGTTTGGCTCATTCTTGCTGAGTCAGAAATTCATGTCAACAGTTGTTGATCCTTGTGTATACATTCAAATATAGCATGATGGTAACTTTATTATTCTTCTCTTATATGTTGTTGATATGCTTATTGTCAAGATAGATAGCAACGTGGTCCAAATGGTAAAAAAAGAAACTGTTAGAAACATTCAACATGAAAGATTTGGGTGTTGCAAAACATATCTTGGGAGTAGATATCATTCGAGATCGAGCAATGGGAAAGCTTTGGTAACCACATGAGAGTTACATTAAACGAGTGCTTTAATGGTTCAATATAGAAAAAGCTAAGCTAGTTACAACTCCACTTGCTGATCAGTTCAAGCCAAGAAAGAGAGAGTGCCCTTCAACGGATGAGGAAGAAGAAGAAATATCATCAATTCCATATTCTTCTACAGTAGGAAGCTTAATGTATGCTATGGTCTGCTCAAGGACAGACATTGCTCGCGTGGTAGGAGCAGGTAGCAGGTTTCTATCAAATCTCAGAACGACGTATTGGGAAGAAGTGAAATGGATCTTACGATAGAGGAACTACAAAATTATGCTTAACTGTTGTAGGTTCCAGATCAACTCTTGATGGATATATGGATTCAGATATGGTTGGAGATCTAGATTGTAGAAAATCTACTTTTAGTTATTTGTTTATGTTTGTAGAGGGAGCTATATCTTGGCAGTCGAAACTTCAAAAGTGTGTGTCATTATCGACTACCAAAGAAAAGTATATTACAGCTACAAAAGCTAGCAAGGAGATGTTTTGCATAAAACGATTTTTACAAGAGTTGAGGTTCAAACAACCGAAATATATAGTATACTGTGATATTAAAATTCATATTGACTTGAACAAAAATACGATATATCATGCAAAATTAAACATATCGATATTCGATACCATTGGATTGGGGATGCTACCGAGGAGGAAAAATTCCAAATCAAGAAGATCCGCATAGATAATAACCCTTTGTCATTACAAAGGAGAAGTTTAATTGGTGCATCAAGCAAACTGGGATGGACTCTCAGGGAGCATCGGAGTTTGGCCCTAGTCTGGAAGGGAGATTTGAGGGGTTTAGATAGTGGAGTTGGTAGTTGTATCCTTCTTTGTTGAAATTTTGGAAAGCCAATGGCACACTTTTGACAAAGTTTGAAGCAACCATATAAACAGTAAAGGGTGTATGTTTTTATTCACTTCTCTTGCCTATAAATTGGCAAGTATTCTGCAGAGGAAGACACCAACACTAAAGCAAGAAGCAATCAAGAGCTTCTTAAAAGAGAAGTGAGTGAAAGAAAATCGAAAGAGGAAAAAAGAGTTCTGAGATTATACCTATCTAGTATAAGAAAATATTGAGTGTTACGATTCTCTTGTATGACTGAAGTTTAAGTCTAAAGTCGAGTTGTCTCTTGTATTTCCATTATTGCGGATACTGAAAGTTGTTCTTACTGCTTGTGTTTCCCTCCACATAGAGAGGGTTTCTACGTAACTCTCGGTATCCCTATTTTATCTAGCATTTACAGTGAATTGTGATAAATATACCGTGTACGTAATTTCTATCTAAGGAAGTCAGATTTTAAGAGGGACCGCGTGTGATCCCTCCAGCTAAACCTGCTGGTATTTTACATAAAATGGTAATACTTTTTAGGAGACTATTATGATCTTTTTTGGGTATTAACGAATTGTTTTACTTCACTTTTACTGCTATTTGTCTCACTGTAATACTCGACGATCATAGTGAGTAGTAAATTAGTATACACGGTTTTATTCCGCTTAGAACTGGAACGTTATTCCTAACAAATAATTTAGGAATCTCATGTTTGGGATCATTTTCGTGCATTGGATCTTAAGACAAACTTGACATTTTTCACAATTATGAGAATCTTCAGAGCAGAATCGGACAACTGAGCAACTTTGATAGTTTCACCAAACTACAATTGTCCAAATCAATTGAATCATTTTCGTGCATTGGATCTTAAGACAAACTTGACATTTTTCACAATTATGAGAATCTTCAGAGCAGAATCGGACAACTGAGCAACTTTGATAGTTTCACCAAACTACAATTGTCCAAATCAATTGATTCGCATTGAAAATGAAATCTACATATTTAACTAACTTTTGCAAAATTGGGCAGAATTCAGAAGTTGTTTGTTTTGTGCACCGTGAGGGCAAAGTTGTGTCAAGAAAACAGAATAGAAATCCAGAAAAATTGTGACTATATCCAGTCCCAAGACACCTCCATGATATTTCATTATCATAATTGTCATCAAATTATAATCTTATGCAAGTGGATTTAAGGTTAGAAACCAACTACCAGTTTTTATAATTTCAGCACCACAGCAATACGACACCTCTACTAAAATGTATTGATCACACATTGATCACACTTTGTAGATATGGATGAATAGAATGAGGTGTAGAATACGCCTTTAGAGAATGATAATCAATAGCAGTCATGAAGGTTCAAGTGATCCAAAATTTGAAGGCTAAAATTCTTCCTCCATGTAAGCGTTTGGGTGCCCCTAGGGCTGATGTGAGTTGTCTTATTGGCTTCTCGTGATAAAGCCTTGATAACTTGTCTTAGACTTGCTTGATTGAATGTGTCACATCGTGCTTAGTTGTAAAAAAGAACTGGTCCACCACAACATATGCTTCCACACGTTTTTGAACCTCAAAAGGATAATAATCTGATTTTTGTTTTACCTTTTGGAAGAGATAATAACTGGCTGTTGAGCTTTGTAAGCTCCTTCCCTTGTCCTTCCAGCAACTTGGTCTTTGTCTCCAACAACCTTTAAGTTGATAAAGTCTTTCCTTTTGTCTCATTCTGGTCGATTTTTAACCCCCATTTGGGGTCAAAAAAAAAGATCTAAAAATTTGTTGCATAGTAAACTCCAAAGTAAGAGTTGAGGTTTCTCCAAGCCACTTGATATGATCGAATTTCAATATGTCTCTCTCATGTCTCCTTGGCGTTGGCCGATTAAATTAAAAACTTCACGAATATATTCGATTATTGTAATGTAACAGAATACCGAATATAATAACAATAAGATGTCAAGTCTACGCCTTCATATGTGAAACAACTTCTTGTTAGCATCACCTTAGACTTGGTGTGATTCTTGTTTTAAGGGGAAAAAAAATATCTACAGGCGTGCCATGTGTGGGTGTGTAACACCTTTAATATATTCCATAAATATAAAAACAAACTTATATTGTGTAACAACTTATGTCGCGTAATAAGTAAATTCTAGCGTGATATAATATACGGTTGACGAATATAGAAATCTATAAGGCCACATAATAATAGAAAGTATGACCCTGCATAAAAGTATCCTAATGTGATGGTATGCTTTAACATATCTAAATATGCATTTCACTGTATTAAAATATAACACTTTATGACTACTTTGAAATCGTACACACATACATACACTGAACATTATATTAAGTCTGGGATATACATACATACACTGAACATTATATTAGGTCTGGGACAGCAAGACATAACAAGGAACTAAACATAGACCTATACAGAGTCTAGTCCAAGGGTTTTCTCTATCTATTTATATCTTTATCTAGCTTAATAGACAGGCATAGGGGCTGCGCCAGGTTTTAAATTCTCGAATCCAAACGTATTAATGAGATCGTTAACGTACCTAATCTGACTTACCTGAATTCTTTAGAAGTTTGCCATTGATATTTTATTGAAGAAAATAATCCAATTAGTTTGCGGAAGATATTTTAAGTTCTGATTCCATGCAAAACTGAAATCCTTTAAAAAAAGATGGCTGACAATTGCGTCAAAAAATCAAATCACAAACACGGCTAAACACCGAAACATACTTTGCAATGAATTGAAATAGCATATTCAAAGACAAAATTTCAAATACAGTAAAAATGGCGCGACGCAGAGGTAGAAGACGATCTCAAGAAAACTTGAACAAAAGGAAACTGTTTTCTCACGCTCAATATCACTAGACCTACACCAGCTATATATACAAATGTTTACGTGAAACAGAAAACTGTTTGGCACATGTAACTTGTGAGTTCTGGTTGGTGTATCTGCCTTCTAGCTGCTTCCTGTTACTTGATCCGACGTGTCACTCTTATTTTCAGCTCCTATTTGCCATATACAGCTCATCCATATCATGTGTTACTCACACTGGACAACCACCTTTAACTCAACTCAGCTGCCTAAGATTAGTTTGTTGGATTTAATCTAATAAACCCCTGAATAGGACCGTTTAATCGAATCAATGGACAAAGTAACAAAATGCGGAAAAGTATACCTTGCTCCATTGCTGTTGTTAATCTAAACACGTACACTGCAACTGCTCCGGATGATGAAGAATCTGGCGTGATCCAAAGATTCACGACCTCCCACCAATTGCTGATATACCCGTTGAATGGAATCAACAATTCACTGCTTTACCCGATGGAGAGACTAGGCAGTGTGGGCTTTATAGAAAACTCAGCACACCTTCCCTCTAATATACTGTAATCGACGCTCTTTCTTTTGATACTGTATGCGTCTATTTTCTTTTTTGATTTTGATGATCTGAGGAGGTGAAGCCTCCTCCTTTATATAGAGGAGATGGAAGGATCTGATAGGTTAGGATTTAAATTTAAACTTAAATTCAAACTTAAATTCAAATTTAAATATGAATTCAAATTTAAATATGAATTTAAAACCCAACCTTATCTTCCTTAATATTTAATTATTGTGCCAATCAATTATCTACTAGCCACACGTGGGTTGTCGCCCTTCGGGGACCAGATGTCGTAACTTTATGGTCGTTGCACTTTGAGCCCATCCATCGCGGTCTCTGACCATATGACTGTCTACATATTCAGGGTTTCCATTTAGACTACACTATACATCCACGAGTATACCCGATGATCACTTAACGTGTAGATGTTTTACGTAACAATTAATATTATTACGTGACATATGTGACATATAATATTATCATACATAACGTCCACCTTATGATTAATTCGTATGAACCTTATCAACGTGCTGTGCATCACATGTATTCGAATTAATCCCAACAATCTCCCACTTGGACTATGTATGTATCTTAAAGATTATATGTCACCCTTTTGAGCTCATATACCATATGTCCTTTAGTGTGTCTTTCCTTTTTCCGGTCCATCAGCAAACGTTAGCAAAAGACTTAAGCCACACGTCGTCACATTGAATTAGTGACTTGTCCCTCTTAAATCATGATACTAACATTCTACTGAATGACATGGACACTAAAATGGATATGTAGTGTGTAATTAATATGCTAGGTGATCATACATATCTAATTCCAACTTGGCCCTCTTTAGCGAGATCAATAGAGTTCAGAATGTTGCCGTAACTGCTTAATGTACATTACTTCTGCAGAAAAACTTTAATATAACCGGAATGTACATTATACTGTATGTCTGAAATACACAACTTTATTGAACACAAGAAAAAACCTCACAGACTCCCACTAGGATAAAACATCCTCAACTGGACTAAGACCCATACGGCTAACATGCTTGTGAAACACACCCGGTTCCACGGCCTTAGTCAAAGGGCCGGCCACCATAGAGTCTGTACTGATATGCTCAATACTGATCAGACCAGTCTGAATTCTTTCTTTAACAGCCAGATACTTCATCTCTATGTATTTCGCTTTAGATGAACTCCGGTTGTTATTTGAATATAGCATCGCAGATTTACTGTCACAGTAAATCCTCATTGGAGATGAGATAGTCTCCAATACCCGCAGCCCTGTGACAAAATTGCGAAGCCATATCGCCTGATTTGATGCGTGGAATGATGCAACGAATTCCGCCTCCATAGTGAAAGATGCCAATAAGGTCTGTTTCGCGCTTTTCCATGAGATCGCACCTACGGCTAAAGTAAACACATAGCTCGAGGTCGATTTCATACTGTCCTGGCATCCAGCAAAATCGGAATCTGTATATCCAGTGATCTCTAACTCATCAGATCTCCGATACGTCAGTACGTGTTGCTTCGTTCCTTGTAAATATCTTAGCACCCTCTTTGCCGCGGTCCAGTGATCCTTGCTCGGATCAGAGAGGTATCTGCCTAACATTCCCGTAATGAATGCCAAGTCTGGTCGTGTACATACTTGGGCATACATTATACTCCCTACTATCGAAGCATAGGGAGTATTCCTCATTTCCGAACGTTCAAACTCTGTTTTGGGACATTGTTTTAGACTGAATTTATCTCCTCTTGCCACAGGGGTATTAAGTGGTTTACACTTATCCATGCTATACCGCTTCAACACCTTTTCGATGTATGCCTGTTGTGAGAGACCTAAGATACCTTGGGTACGATTCCTCCGTATCTCAAGTCCCAAAACATATAAGGCTTCACCAAGGTCTTTCATCTCGAAATGCTTTCTCAGAAAGGCTTTGGTGTCGCTCAATATGTTTACATCGTTTGTTGCAAGCAGTATATCATCTAAGTACAAGATCATAAATATGAACTTGCTCCCACTAAACTTGTGATACACACATTCGTCAATTTGGTTTGGCTCAAAACCGAAGGAGGCAACCACTTTGGCGAATTTGAAGTACCACTGTCGTGACGCTTGCTTGAGCCCATAGATGGATTTCTTTAGTCGACAAACCATGCCTTTTGGATCTCCCACCTCGAATCGAGGCGGTTAACCATGTAAATGGTCTTGTCGAGTTCTCCGTTTAAAAACGCAGTTTTAACATCCATCTGATGTAGCTCAAGATCTAAGTGTGCCACTAAAGCCATGATTATCCGGAAGGAATCCTTCGTAGATACTGGAGAGAAGGTTTCTGTATAGTCTATGCCCTCCTTTTGGGCAAACCCTTTAGCAACAAGTCGAGCCTTATATCGTTCTACGTTGCCTTTTGAATCCCGTTTGGTTTTAAATATCCATTTGCAACCAACGGGTTTCGAACCTTTAGGCAACGAGACGACATCTCATACCTTGTTGTCATGCATAGACTTTATTTCTTCTTCCATGGCCTTTATCCACTTTTCTGAATTTCGACATTGCAATGCTTGCTGGACGTTTTCGGGATCATCGTCCAACATACCAATATCGAATTCGTGTTCTTGGAGATACACCACATAGTCACTAGGTATGGGGTTTCTCCGTTCACGAGTGGATCTCCTTAGGGGCACTTGTTCTTGAGATACTGTAGGTTCCTGAACTGCATCAGCCGACAATTCATCGGGTTCTTCAGTAACTTCCTCAGGAACATGAATTTGTTCCTGTGGAGCGTCACTACTGGGATGAGGTACCTCAGGTGCGGGTATCGCTGATGCTATCTCCCCAAAAGATGGTTCGATTCGCATTTCTGTCGCATCTGAGTATGCCTCATCTAACTCGATGATCTGCTGATGCAAACCATTCCCCCCGGAACCAAAATATCCTCAAAGAACTTTACCGAATTTGTCTCGAAAAACACTTTACTTGTGGGATCGTAGAATTTATACCCTCGTGACCTTTCCGAGTAACCAACGAAATAGCAACTAACTGTTTTGGTGTCCAGCTTTCTTTCATTTGGTCTGTAAGGCTTCGCCTCTGCTGGACAGCTCCAAACCCTTATGTGGTTAAGGCTAGGCTTACGCTTAGTCCATAACTCATAAGGGGTCCTTATTGTTGCTTTAGTTGGTACTCGGTTGAGGATGTAAGCTGCGGTTTTAAGCGCTTCTCCCTAGAGGAATAATGGTAGTGTAGTTTGACTCATCATACTACGCACAATATCTATAAGTGTACGGTTTCGTCTTTCAGCTACACCATTCATGCTTGGTGACCCAGGCATGGTGTACTGAGGGACGATTCCGTTTTTCTCTAGGTATTTAGCAAATGGTCCTGGACACTGTTCTCCTGATCCATCATATTGACCGTAGTATTCACCCCCACAGTCCGATCTGACGACTTTAATCCTTTTGTTGAGTTATAACTCAACTTCAGCTTTAAAGGATTTGAACATGTCTATTGCTTGTGCTTTTTCTTTAATCAAGAATACATAGCCATATCGCGAATAGTCGTCAATAAAGGTGATAAAATAAGAGTGACCTTTTCGAGTAACCGGATGAAATGGGCCACTAATATCGGTATAAATCAACTCTAATGGACTATTTGTACGATTTGCTTCATATCTTCGGACTTTAGTTTGTTTTCCTTTAGCACAAAATACACACGACTCTAAGTCGGTTAAGTCTAAAGGATTGAGAATTTCTGTTTTGACAAGACGTTCTATTCTGTTTTTGGATACGTGTCCTAAACGTCGATGCCAAAGTGATCCTGAATTCTCATGAGTTAATTTTGCTTTAACGTTTCGCGTTACAACATGCAAGGTTTCCTGATGTGAAGCAACATTTATTGAATAAAGTTTATCAATTTCGGACATTATACCGTGACCAATCAATCTAGAAGCATGATAAAGTTGGAAATTTCCATTTCCAAAATAACCGTAAAATTTACTTTTATCCAATCGATAAAACGAAATAAGATTTCGTTTAAACGATGGTACTACAAAAGTGTCATGCAAATCTAGATAGAAACCGGATGTCAACAGCAATCTGAAATGCCCAATGGCTTCAACCTTTATGCCACTGCCATTTCCCCAATAGACGTATCTTTCATCGTCTCTTGGTTTTCTATGGCTTAGGCAACCTTGCATAGTCACAGATAAGTGAGTCGTGGCTCCCGTATCGACCCACCAAGTGGCTATATCCGAAACAAAATTAACTTCAGAACAAACTAAGAATGTACCTTTTTTCTTGAGACAAGATATATGACCGGTACAATTCTTCCTTAAATGTCATTCCTTGTTGCAAAAGAAACAAGTCATGCTTCTGGGTGTGTTAGTAGTAGGCACCCCCTTTTCCTTTTGACTTGCCTTTTGCACAGTAACCATTTCCGCAGCTTTGCGTTTCTTACCACCGAACTTGGTGGCGACAGCATTCATAACTTTATGCACCCTTATGCTGTTGATTCCACGGTACTGTTTCGAGCAAAGTTTCTTTAAGAGATTGCCTGTCTCGACTTTCTCATTCTTTACATATCTTTGCTCGAGATCGGCTAAAAATTCCTTAGCCGTCGTGGACTCAGAAACGTGTCCCCTGAAGCATTTGGGGATAGTCTTTTGCATGATCATAAGACACATGCTATTTGATCGTAGCCAGCGTGCCATGTGAGATTTTTCCTCACTGGTACTTTCGTCTGTTAGCACAGCTGGACGATCTATCTGTAACGCATTGTCTAGTTCAGCAATCCCCAAAAAGATCTCAAATTGATCTTTTCATTGCTTATAGTTTGAACCGTTCATTGTAGGAATATCCTTAATGTTAGACATTATTGCTGAAAAGAAAACAAGAAACGGACTTAAATACACAACACGTGTAATCTTTAAACTGCATAAAAACAAATATCAAAATAGAACCCCGATTCCATCTACCAATTGTCTTTCAATATTGGGGCTCTTTGGAGTCATCCCAATACCTTCCAACAATTGGGTGTAGTGGTCAATATGACAGCTCTCCAAGCACAGGTTAACCATCTTCCTTTGGGCCGATGAGTTAACCTACGCTTTTAAAGCTTCGCCGCCGGCCCTATTTGGGTCCACTACCATGCTCATATGTGTCTTCGACAATCACACCTTCCTTTGGGCCGGTCAATGATTGCCTCCAACACATACATGCCCTTCACGATCATAACAAATATAGTGGCGATGATATGATTGCCGCACTTTAAGGGGATCATATTAAAGCCCTACATTTTCTAAGTCGCGTAACTTTATGGTTCTAAATGATCCGCAGTTTCCTGACTGACCCTTTTGCACGTACCGTGCATACTTAACCCCAACATTTGTTTTGTTTTACTTAAACCAATTTGAACTAGCTTGATTCCCTTTACGGCTCAAATAAGAACCACCTTGAACCAAGCTCAGTTCTCTTTACGGTATAAGAAAACAATATCTTTATCAATCAATTTAACAAGTGATATAACCTTATGATGGGTCACATTGAGTGTGAAAGAAACCGATTCAGCAATACCCACTTGCCATAAGGGTGTCTTACCATTCCACATAATTTCCAGGCCACCGGTGGAGTCACAATGGTCTCGCTTAAGTACCGGCTTTCTTAGACAAAACTATGTGTACGGTGTTTTTATCACAACTCAATGAGTCATCTATCACGAGTATAAACCGCATTGATTGATAAGTGTTGGTTAATTCAGTCAACTTAGCCCATCGAATTAACTTGGTTGAACTCGATCAAACCGGGTCAAGCAAGATTCGGATCCTTATTGGGTTAAGTTCCTTAACTTTATTTTATTTATTTATTTATTAACATGCATAAACATAAAGCATAAATAAATAAATAAACAAATAACTGCATGTATATAAACATAATAATGCAATAACCGGAAATTAAACTTAAAACTTGATTATTATTATTTTGGATTTCTTTATAATAATAATAATAATAATAATAACAAGAATTTATTATTATTATTACTATTTTCCTTAACAATCTTTAAATAATAACAATAATAAAAGAATTTATTATCATTGTTATTTACTTTATTTTCCTTTAAAAGAACTTTAAAATAATAATAATAATAATTACTTATTATTATTACTATTTTCATTTAATAATAATAACAATAATGATCAAATTATCATTATTATTATTATTATTATTTTTAAAAGGAGACTTTAAAATAATAATAACAATAATTTGTTATTATTACTGTTTTCCTTAAAAGAAACTTTAAATAATAATAATAATAAAAGAATTATTATTATTTACTTTATCAAAAACAATAATAATAAATCAATTAAAAGACTGAAAATTAAAAAAAATGAGGTTGTGGCCAGGTCGGGTCGGGTCAGAACCCACCCGGCCCATTCTGAATTGCCAGGTTTTTTTTAATTGAAACTGAAATTGGGCCGAAGCCCTTTTACTGAACCGAATAGGCCGGATCGGACCAGACAGCACAGCCCACTTAAAATCCCCCTTTTTTTATTTGGAAAATGATTTGGGCCGAAGCCCTATTACTGAAACGGGTTGAACCCGGATCCGCAGGGCCCAACCCAAAAATAGACAGCCTGCCCCAATCTGTCAGGAGCAAAAATTGTTCCAGAATTTAGGCAGTAAGTCTGGAACTAGAGACCTCCAAATGCTAGTCCCTGCTGCTTACCAGCAGACAAGCTAGCCTTTTTTGCATTAACGGAGGGTCTTTTAAATTTATAATAAGCTAAAAAATTTTCCAGAAAAACCAAAGAAGCAGAAATTTGAGCAAGAGGGTTTTGAACCTGAGACCTATTGTCTGCTGGAACACGCTGCTCCCACCAGGCTATCATACCTTTAGGCTTTATACGGGAGCAGCCTATTTTATATAAAATCGAAAATTTCCAGAAGTTTCAAAAAAAAACTGCCGAAATTTAAGGAGCATGGATTGAGCACACACCTGTCCTTTGCAGGCAAAGACGCTGGCCACCAGACCAGCACCGTTTTTTTGGTTATACTATGAGGGCCGAGATTTGTATATTATCGGAAAAACAGAAGCCTTTTCTTCACCAAAAATTTTTCCCCAAAAAAACGATTTTTGACCCAAAAATTCCGTTTTCCAGCATGAACAGATTAACAAAATTGATTCGATTAGGCCTTCTCTGATACCACTTGTTGGATTTAATCTAATAAACCCCTGAATAGGACCGTTTAATCGAATCAATGGACAAAGTAACAAAATGCGGAAAAGCATACCTTGCTCCATTGCTGTTGTTAATCTGAACACGTACACTGCAACTGTTCCGGGTGATGAAGAATCTGGCGTGATCCAAGGATTCACGACCTTCCACCAATTGCTGATATACCCCTTGAATGGAATCAACAATTCACTGCTTTACCCGATGGAGAGACTAGGTAGTGTGGGCTTTATAGAAAACTCAGCACACCTTCCCTCTAATATACTGTAATAGACGCTCTTTCTTTTGATACTGTATGCGTCTATTTCCTTTTTTTGATTTTGATGATCTGAGGAGGTGAAGCCTCCTCCTTTATATAGAGGAGATGGAAGGATCTGATAGGTTAGGATTTAAATTTAAACTTAAATTTAAACTTAAATTCAAACTTAAATTCAAATTTAAATCTGAATTCAAATTTAAATATGAATTTAAAACCCAACCTTATCTTCCTTAATATTTAATTATTGTGCCAATCAATTATCTACTAGCCACACGTGGGTTGTCGCCCCTCGGAGACCAGATGTCGTAACTTTATGGTCGTTGCACTTTTAGCCCATCCATCGCGGTCTCTGACCATATGACTGTCTACATATTCGGGGTTTCCATTTAGACCACACTATACATCCACGAGTATACCCGATGATCACTTAACGTGTGGATGTTTTACGTAACAATTAATATTATTACGTGACATATGTGACATATAATATTATCATACATAACGTCCATCTTATGTTTAATTCGTATGAACCTTATCAACGTGCTGCGCATCACACGTATTCGAATTAATCCCAACATAGTTTGCTCTCTCCTTACTTGATTTTCGTTGCAACTGCGGTGTGCTCTTCCTGCACTTTCCTCTTGCGTGACTTTTCTTCTTCAATATCTTCAACACCCTCTCTTAATTCTGACTTTCTATAGATATCATAAATTCCCAATGCTCAAGTCAAGAATTGCAATCTCTGTGTTCCTAATGCCTTAGTAAACAAATCTGCAATTTGATAATAAGTCTGCACAGCCATTGGCTTGACCATTCCTTCCTGATACTTATCTATAACTACATGACAATCCACTTCTATGTGTTTTGTTCTCTCATGGAAAACTGGATTCTCTACTATATAGCTAACACTTTTGTTATCACAAAATAGCTCAACAGGTTGCTCATAACTTACACCTAAGTCCTTCACCAAATAGAGCAACCACTAAACTTCACACATTGCAGTGTCCAATGATCTGTATTATGCTTCTGAAGAAGAACTAGAAACTGCAGTTCGTTTCTTGGCTTTCCAAGAAACCAAGGCATTACCAAGAAATACACAATACCCTGTAACTGATCTTCTTGTCTCTGTGCAGCCCCAATCTGAGTCTGCATAAGCTCTAAGCACACTAGAACCTGTACTAGGAAATAACAGCCCTTGACCAAGAGACCCCTTCAAGTACCTTAGCAATCTCTGAGTTGCCCTCATGTGAAGCTCTGTTGGGGTATCCAAAAACTGACTTAGTTGTTGTACACTGTAAGCGATATCAGGTCTAGTAATTGTAAAATATAACAGCTTTCCAATCAACCTTCTACATCCTGAGACATCGTCAATCAATTCTGAATCATTGTGCTCTATCTTTAAATTTTGCTCCATAGGCTTCAATGCTAGTTTTGCAGCCAAATATCTTGATTCCTCAAGCCATTCTATTGCATACTTCCTTTGGCATATGCTAATTCTTTTCTTAGACCTCGCAACCTCAAACCCCAAAAAATATCTCACTTCACCTAAGTCTTTAATCATAAAAGTGAAGTGAAGATGATTCTTAAGCTTCTGAATCAACTCGAGCGAATCACTCACCAATATAATATCATCAACATACACCAGCACAATGGAAAACTTTCCTGATGTTATTTCAGTAAACAAAGTGTAATCATGTCTTGATTGCTTAAAGCCCTGGGACAAGAGATAATTTGTAAGTTTTTCATTCCAATGTCTTCTAGCCTGTTTATGTCCATAAAGTGATTTTTGTAGCTTACAAACTGCATTGGGAAAAGGAGACTCCACTCCTTGAGGCAATTCTATATATATTTTATGAAATAGCTCTCCATGTAAAAAGGCATTGTTTACATCTAAATGATGAATGTACCAATTATTAAGAGAAGCCAAAGCAAGAAGTAAATGCGCAGAAGTCATTTTAGCTACAGGAGAAAAAGTATCATCATTGTCTATTCCAGGCTGCTGAGTATACCCCATAGCAACTAACCTAGCCTTATATGTAACGCCCTGCTCCCGAGCCCTAGCATTGGAAATAGTGCATCCACCGTAGTCTGCTAAGAGATCTACAAGGCGTCGAATCAACTTCTTACATGTCGAAAATGATGTCAAATTTTTTTTGCGGAAATGTTAATTATAACTCAAATTAAAAACCAAAATAAACATCGATACCATAATGAATAAGTTCTAGGTTAATGAGACCTAACATTGTCAACACTTTTCAAAGGATATAAAATAAAAGAATACTAAAAATGTCTGTGATAGCCCCAAGGAAATAAACAGAAATCAGCTGCAAGGTCCCCTCGTGTCTTAGATGCAGCTATCAGCATGCCCACTCTGTTATGTCCGTCCTATCCTCAACAAAGATATTGTTGATCAAGCTAATCCCTGAACACCATGTTCATCAAGTCCATGAAGGCTTCTGGAGCATTAGTCAGACCAAATTGCATCACTAAAAACTCATAGTGGCCATATCTAGTACGAAAAGCAGTCTTCGCTGCATCCTCTACTTCAATCCTCAACTGATGATATCCGGATCGAAGATCAATTTTAGAGAATACCTAAGCACCCTGAAGAATGCCACAGTCACAAAATTAATTAAAAAATTATAAATTATTAATTATGAATTATATTGATTAAAGAGTACCTTTAACTAATCAAAGAGGTCCTCGATCCGAGGTAGAGGATACTTGTTGCTGATGTTGATCTTGTTAATCCCCCAAATAGCCGCATACTTCCATCCTTCTGCTTCACAAATAAAACAGGGGCTCCCCTGGGTGAGACATTGAGGCGAATAAACTTGCGGTGGAGAAGTTCTTGTAGTTGCTCCTTCAGTTCTTGGAGTTCTACTGGAGCCATACGATACGACGCTCTGGAGATACATTCTCCACCCGGTACAAGATTGATTTCAAATTCCAACTCTATGATCGGTGGCAAACCTGGTAGCTCATCAGGGAAGACATCCTTAAATTGTCGTACTACTAGGATATCCTCGATCGATGGAGTCTCAGCATTAGCATTTAGAGCATAAACAAGAGAACCCTCAGCTCCTTACTTCAATGCTCGAGAAGCATGTGCTGCAGTCATATAAATCTTTCTGGACTTTTTCAATTTGATATCCCCTTGGAAGATTGTTTCTTGCTTATCCTGCATCTGCATACGAACCTGTCTCTGACGACAGTCGATAGTAGCATGATATCTAGCCAAGAAATCCATGTCCAGGATAACATCAAAATCTTGCATCTGGATCGGAATTAGGATTGCATGAGAACTCCAACTCATTAATCTCCAACAGGCATCCCTTGTACTGATAATAAGATACAAGCACCTGGACGCCGGTGGCTTGAACATGATAAGGAATATCAAGCCATTCTAGTAGAATATTTAGGCTCTTGACAAACCTACTGGCAATAAATGATTGGCTGGCACCACTATCGAATTGGACTTAGGCTAGAACTTTGTTAATTAATGTCTCAAACTAATATGTTCAAAGTTATACATCTAGCACAAATCACCAAAACAGAAAGAACTTAAAAAAAAATTTTAAAATTGAAATTACATAAATTAAAGGTACCAGTGACGACGTCCCCAACATCCTCTACCTCAGCGTCTGTCATGATATGCACACGAGCATTGGTCCTCCCCTTTCTTTTCTGCTGCATTTGATTCTTTGGTGGAAGGGGTGCTTGTGCCGGTGTAGGGTACTCTTTATGTAACGTCCTTATTTGCCACAATTGTAGAGAACCTTCTCGACCCTCCAACACTGACCTGTATGCGGACGCCCACACTGTGCACATACTTGGGGTGGCAGTCCAACTACCCTGAGTGGCTGCGTCACCGTCATGGTGGGACCCTCAATAGTCAATGGCCGAGTCGCTGATCCCTGTCCTGGCTGTGGTGGACCAAAAGATCGCCCAGTCTGATGGCAGTGTGGAATCTTCAGCCATCTTCCGGATCTCCCAGAACGGAACTTCACCCGAGGCCTCTTAGCCCTGTCAACCGCTGCTACCCTATTGAGATCACCCTCGGCCTCATGGCACACCTCCAACAGCTCCTCAAAAGGAGTAGGCCAAGCACATATGATCAATGACTGGACGCGAGAGTTCAAGCCGGTCTTGAACTTCAGTATCTTTGCCTTCTTGTTATCCATAATGGAGGGCATGTATCTCCCAAGTGCATGGAACCTCTCAGAATACTGGTCCACAGTCGTGGACCCCTGTGTAAGAAGCTAAAACTCTGTCATCCTCCTCTGAATAACACTCTCAAGAACATAATGTTTCTGGTACTCCTCCCTAAAATGGGTCTATGTCGGCGGTGGAGTCAGTCTGCGTGCCACACCTTGCCACCATTCCTCGACATCACTCTCCAAGAATGGTACAATCACATCTAGCTTCAAGCCATCCGGAACCTGCAAAAATCTCAACTGCTCAGACATGTTCTTGAGCCAGATTTCTTCCTCATCTGGCCGTGTGGTATCTCTGAACATATTTATTTGGGAGTTCTGCATCTCCCGGTAGAAAAATCAAAGACCTTGGGGTAGCGGTGGTGGTGGCTGTTGCTGCTACAAGTGAGCCATCTGTGCCTGCTGCTGGGCCACCAATGTAGTCAAAGTGGCTGGAGTATCCGCGAGAACATGGAGTATAGCCCCCTGACCCTGATGGTCATCTCCTTTGTGTCTTCCACTTCCAACTGGCTCACGTCATGGAGGCATTTTCTGGAATTCGACTTCATAAAAAAATTCAGATTAGCAAGAGTAAGTAAAAAGGTTGGACGCGGGGTAAAACGATAATTAGACAAGGAAAACTCACTATCGGCACACACCTCCCATAACGCGATCACAACTTATTTCTAAAATCATCACTTAAGTCTGCTTTGTTTATTAGGGCAAAATCATAATTTTACAAAAGCTTATAACGTACGTCTATTGATCTAGTTAATCCTGCATTTATGAGACAGATCTGAAGCCTGGGCTCTGATACCAGCTGTAGCGCCCCACTCCTGAGCCCTAGTATCGGGAACAATGCACCCGCCGTAGTCTGTTAAGAGATCTACAAGACGTCGATTCAACACCTTACATGTCAAAAATGACGTCGAAATTTTTTTGCAGAAATGTTAATTATAACACAAATTAATAACCAAAGGAAACATCGATACCATGATGAATATGTTATGGGTTAACGAGACCCAACATTTTCACCACTTTTCAAAGGATCTAAAATAAAAGAATACTAAAAATGTCTCTGATAGCCCAAGGAAATCAACAGAAAATCAGCTGCAAGGTCCCCTCGTGACCTATATGCAGCTATCAACCTGCCCACTCAGCTATGTCCGTCTTGTCCTCAATAAAGATATGGTCATACTCTTAACCTGGCTCACCTGGGAAATTAAGGGTGAGTGACAAGATATCACCCAGTAGATGTCCGTCTCAAACCAATACAAAACAGGCATACCAAAATGATATAACCACATAGCACAATATATAGGATAAGGCAAAAACATAAAATAGAGTAAGTGCAGTAAGTAAATCACTCCACATAAAAATGCACAACTAAGTAATATATGCCTTCGTCCACTTGTCACACGTAACTAGAATTATGTCACGTAATATGACCCTAAGCCTACATGCAATGCATGATCCCGAGACTTACTGGATGCCCGTACACTACAATCCACCCCGAACGATGCTCGTGGCCCGTACACCACGATCAACCATAACTGAGTGCTTGCGGCCAGTACACCACAACCCACTCCACTCGATTTTCTTAGACCCATACCTCTTTTACCACTCTAAATACAATGCACATGCTATGAATGCAATAACGAAGTCGCCTGGGCCCTTCCGTCCATCCTCGCCATCTCCGGCACTTAATAATTGATTCCGTAAATTATCCGAATAATGAAAAACTGTTATTTATCACCACCTGTATTTTTCCTTAGCTTGTCTAAATTTTTTAGAATTTTCTATTTTTTTTTATTTTTTTGCTATTTAATTCTCTTTATTACTATTTATTTTAATTACTTAATTTTACTAAAATTCATAAATTAAGTGAAAATATTTTAATTTTAACCTTTTATATTTTCTTGAATTTATTTAACATTTTTGGGTATTTTACTATATTTTTCTGGAATTTAAAATCATTTATTTACCTTTTTCTAATTCAAAAAATTATTAAATTAATTAATATATTAATTTTTTTATTTCTGGCCGGGTCTCTTCTCTTTCTCCTAGCCTGGCCCGCAAACATGCCTGGTCCGCGTCGCTGTAACCCTTTTTTTATTTGCCAAGTAATTGGGCCGACCTGCCTTCGGTCCGGCCCGCCCCATTGGCTGGCCTGCCCTTCCGTCTGGATATATATATATATATATATATATATATATATATATATATATATATATATATATATATATGTGTGTGTGTGTGTGTGTGTGTGTATTATAATATATAAACGGGACTGTCTTGCAGCCCGTCAGTCAGCCGGCTTGTTAAGGGTTCGGCCCTGATCCACTCGTTGGCAGGTTAGCCTGTTCAGCGCCGCCTCCCCCCTTTTTTAATTTTAAGCGTAGCTGGCATGTGAGAGCCGTTCACGACCACTTCCAACGGTGCGTGCGCCTCACGCGCCACCACTCTGGCCGCCTTTTCAACTCCATAACCATTTTTTCCTATTTCCAGGCTATATGCACCTATTCTAAGGTTAAAACACAAATTTTAAAAAGCTCCAAGTATGAAAGTTTTCACCTTTTTAATTCATTTAAGGGTATTTTTAATCCGATCCAATACTACCACCAAATTCATACACATACGCGCACATAATAATCATAAACAACTCATCTCATGTTATTCAATATAAGTAAACATAAAGTTGACATCTTCAACAATTGAAAACAACTAATCATGTTAATATACCATTAAAGCATGGTAATTTTTTACCGAATTGAGAGAGAATAGGCAACCTACCTCGATTAACGCTAAAGTCAAATGGATTAGACAGATTAGAACCCGAATTCGGGGTCTCGCTAGCCTTCTTCTTCTTTTCTCTTTTTCCTCTATTTCCTCCCTTCTCTTTCTCTTGTCCCTCTCTCCCTCTCTGCCACTTTTTTTCTTCTCCAAAGAAAATTGTCGCTGCCTCCTTGGGAAAAGGGTTTGGGGAGTTCTATTTTGATTAAGGGAGAGATTTTAGGGATTTAGGATAATTTAGAATCATAGTAGTTATTTCAAAATTAATTAAATAATCAAAATCTTATCCCCTCCCTATCTCTGTCCTCTCACATACGGCACACATTCACCTTACTTTTATATCTTTAATTATTTATTAATTTTAGTTTATTTCATTTTTTATTATGATTATAACATTATACCTTTCCACTGAGCCATCAAGTCCTAGTTGTCTTCACATCATTGGTTGACCACATAATCATCTTGTATACTTGGCAAAATAAAGAAGAATGATTGGTCCATCTTGAAATGCATTTTGGCTAATTTTTACCCTTGAAATTGTCTTGAAAATAATGAAAATAATATGCAAGGATAAGATGGCATAACTCCTCCAAAATTGACTCAACTGCTTAGCAAAATAATAGGGCATGTGAGGCTGAATTTTGACTCAAAAAATCTGCCAACAACATCCTAGTAGCCGTTGGCTATAATTTAAATTTTTCCAAGTCAGAAACTTTGCCAACTAGCTTATTTTTGGTTGGTCCACTTGGCATAAAGTCATAAAATGAATACACCATCATTTCAACCTGTAAATATAGGTTTTGAGGGCTGTTTTCATGAATATCAACTCTGAATTTTAAAGGAAAAATGATACACAGTAGTTGTCAAGATTATGTCAACATATAACACCAAAATTCCCACAAATTCTCCTTGTATGTTGTGATGAATTTTGCAGTATTAAAACCTTTATAATCTTCTCAAGAAAATGAATAAGAGTCTCCAATAACATATATAAAAAGGACTTCAAGAAAAAATAGAATGTGACATCGAATACCGTCACATATCCCGCTACCGTCGATCAAATCATCAAATGAGAGATTATAATAGAAAACCACCAAATAATCTTCATGATAATCATAGATCAACTCTAGAATGAATATAATATGATACTCAAGAGATTCCTTGAGTAAAAATACCGAAACTATTGAGAAATATGTTTGGATAATTTTCAAAGTCATGATTTTAAGTGGTGAATGTATAAAAATGTCACACATGGTGTTATATGTGATTGAAAATTGAAAAAATTGAGAAAAATGACATCGATCTCTCAGGTTGTTGCACTTCAATCGATCGATGTACTTTCATCTCTCACATCGATCGATCTATGTAAGGCAGAGAAAGTTCAAGACCTTACTGTGAGACATCAATCTCTAAACCTGAGACACATCGATCGATTGATGTATACATCAAACTCTCATTTCGATCGATCGATGTAGGTCAGAGACAAAATCTGAAACTCACTGTGAGACATCGATCTCTGAAGCTGAGGCACTTCAATCGATCGATGTCTAGGGTTTTTAGAAATACTTTTTCTAAAATGGGATAAAGAGATTGTTTTCATTTGTACATGATTTATACATGTTCATTATGTTGATATTATGTGTTTTTGATGATTATAAATGTCTTGTGACTAATGTGCCTTGGAAGTTTCTACAACTTACCAAAAAAGACAAAATTGGTATTTTTAGTTTTGTAGGAACATGATATGGTGGAAATACTTCAAGAACTTATTCTCATCTTATTTATCATGACAAAGGTTTTATTATATTTATTTCTGACCATCAGGGTCATTTCTGGAGTTTTCTCTTACTAGGGGCATTTTGGTCATTTTATCCCTGAGTTTATTTTTGGTATTTTCACTCAAAAAATCTCTTGAGTATATTATTATCCTCATTCTGAAGCTTGTGTATGATCATTTGGAAGATTATTTGGTGGTTCTTTATCCTATTCTCTCAAATGATGATATTATCGACAGTAGCGGGATATGTGACAAGTTGTGATGTCACATCTATTTCTTTCTTGAAGACCCTCTTTTATATGTTGTTGGCAGGGGGTTGGCTGTGGGCAGGGGTTGTTGGCGGGGGGTGGCTGTGGCGGGGGTTGCTGTGGGCGGGGGTGGGCTGTGGGCGGAGGTGGTTGTTGGTAGGGGGTTGGCTGTGGGCAGGGGTTGGCTGTGGGCGGGGGTGGGCTGTGGCGGGGGTGGCTTGGTGTTGCGGGGTTGGGTGGCTGTGGCGGGTGGTGGGCTGTGGGCGGGGGTGGTTGTTGGCAGGGGTGGCTGTGGGCGGGGGTTGGCTGTGGCAGGGGTGACTGTGGGCGGGGGTGGGCTGTGGCAGGGTGGCTGGGTGTTGCGGGGTGGCTGTGGTGGCTGTGGGCGGGGATGGGCTGTGGCGGGTGTGGCTTGGTGTTACGGGGTTGGGTGGCTGTGGCGAGTGGTGGACTGTGGGCAGGGGTGGTTGTTGGCGGGGGTGGCTGTGGGCGGTGGTGGGCTGTTGGCGGCGGTGGTTGTTAGCGGGGAAGGGGGTGGCTGTGGCGGGGGTGGCTGTGGGCGGCGGTGGCTGTGGCAGGGGTGGCTGTGGGCGGGGGTGGGCTGTGGGTGGCGGTGTCTGGGTGTTGCGGGGTTGGGTTTCCATGTCCGACGACATATGAAGCAAGTATGTTGGTGATGTATACTTTGAAGTGTAATAATTTGATGATGAAGTTTGATTATGTAGTTTGGTTAATCATGTCATGTTGTTAGATTTGGATTTGTCTTTGGAGAGGCCATTAAGGCCGGGAAACCTCCGATAAACGAATAGGTCATGCCGAAATTTTCATAATTATTAATATCTTGCATTAAATGTATGTAAACACTTGTCAATTTTTGGACATCTTATTTGTCTGGCCAACCAACCCTAAACTTGTTGAATGTGCCTTTTAAATTTTTCACCCTTGCAGATTTGATGGCTAGTGAGGGTTTACCTACTCGATCCACCTACCCACCAGCGACACAGGCCCTCTCAGGAGAGTTTAATCTCTTCCTTTCTCAGCATGAGCTGCTTGGTTCGGTGTCGACCGCCGCTCTGTCTGCGGACGTAGACTTTTTAGGGACTGCCGATAGGTCCGCACCCCCCAGATCTACGACGCCACCCTCACTTACCGGTTCAGCACCTCATCCGGCGTCTGATGCGGCATCGGACGAGGGTGTCATACCAGGGCGTCGTGCCCTCCCTTGGTCACATGATACCCATACGTAAGTAATGATTTATTTTTTTAACACGTTTTCAAATATATTTCACGCGTTATTTTTTTCTAACAACTTCACCTCTTTCAGGTTTGCACTGGACTTGGGCCAGATTTCCGGTTGCATCACTCGGTCCTTCCACCTGAGGCAAGACCCAGCTAGATATGGGACCAGTCACCCCGCAGACACGTAGGTTCTACTGGGATGAGTTTCAGGTATTCAAATTTAATGAATTTCACTTTTTGATGCGTAATCGATCATTACTTTTCTAACCACATTTTTATTTTTCCTCCTTATAATAATTGCAGAAGGCGTACAGCTGGACAGCCGATATTGCCCACGACGTGGAGCAGGCCTGGCGGCAGAGGGCCGCCAAACGCTACAGGGACTTCGTCAACTCGCACAAGACCAAGTGGGAGCGTGACCCCATTTCTGCCAGGCCTGCCTACGTATCCGAGGCCACTTGGGCGGGGTGGATAGAAGGGTGGACGGACCCTGCTACCCAAGCCCGCAGCGCCAGGAACGCGGCGAACCGGCGCAGCGGCAATCTACAGGGCCCAGCACCTGCCACACACTCAGGTGGTTCGGTTTTCCACACCACCACGATGCGTTCTATGGTAAGTATTTTAATATTGGATTATTTAGATTCATTGATTTCATTGGATTATTTAGATTCATTGACTTAAGTGGATTATTTAGATTCATTGACTTAAGTGGATTATTCATATTCATTGATTTCTTATGTTGCGCTGTTGTTTTTTTGGTATTCGTATATGGTTAATTTAAGTAATATATGTGTTCATTTGCCTTTTTTTATATTTTTGATTTGACTTGGGAGAGACCTTTAAGGCCGGGATACCTTTGATAAACGAATAGGTCATGCCGAAATTTTTAAAATTCTGGATTTCACTAACATATTTTATTTCATTCTTTCAGCACGAGGAGACGGGGGAGTGGCCAGCCTCCTACGATCTCTTCTACAAGACGCATCGGAAGAAAGCCTCCGACGGGACGGAGGACTGGATCACGGCGAAGGCCCGCGACATCAGTGTAAGTAGACTACGATATCATTTGTTTTTTCGTTAGTTTGTTTTATTTCTAAACCCTAAACCCTAACAATTCTTATTCTCATTTTAGGACGAGTACAACAGATTACTCGCACATAGGGGAGAAGAGGCCGACAAGAACCGTGCTTATTGGGATGCGGTTCGGACCATCGGCCCTCAGAATAAGAAGAAGAGGGAGGTGTATGGGGTTGAATCAGCAGCGCCGCGATTCTTTTCCGAAGTTTTGCATCCAGGTGCTTCCTCTGAGGCCAGCACCTCCGTGCCTTCTGCGACCCCAGAGGATATTTCGCGCCTGGAATCAGATCATGCGGCGCTGCAGCATGAGATGGAGACCATCAGGGCGCAGCATGAGGAGAGTGTACAGGCACTGCGGTCGCAGCTGACTCAGACCCAGCAGGCGCTGCAGCAGTCGGTTCAGTAGGCGGTTCAGCAGGCGCTTCAGCAGGCGCAGCAGCAGACGATGCAGGTGCAGCAGGCGACGAACCAGCAAATCTTGCAGCTATCGCATCTCATCATCTCTTTCATTTCCAGCTCCTCGCAGCCTCAGCCTCGTCCTCCTGATGGTCACTCTTCTCCGCATGATCCCCCTCCATCTTCCTCTGCATAGTATTTCATTTTTTGATTTTTCGTACAGACTATTTCATTTATTGTATTGACATATTCTTTGTTCTTTTATATTTTATCTGACATTTATACGGATTCTATTTCTTTTGTGTTGTTTAATTATACGAACTTCAGTACGCAAATACCATATTTCTGTATAATATTCGTACATATGATTTAATATACAAAATAAAATATATTATAAAAATTGAATAATAATAAAAACTATTTAATTAATAATATATTGATATTATTAATAAATTATAAATATTTAATATTTAATATTTAATAATAAATTAATATTTAATATCAATTTAAATGATAGCGACGAACCTGCGACGAAACAAAAATGTCGCAGACTTGAAATAAAAAAATCAAAAATTTTAAAATAGCGACGACAAAAGATATACCGACGAAAATCTGCGACGAAACAGAAATGTCGCAGACCGGAAATAAAAAAATCAAAAATTTAAAAATAGCGACGACAAAAGATATACCGACGAAACGACGACGGAAATAACAGGTCGCAGACCTGACAGAGTTTCGTCGCAATTGTGCGACGAACCGCCGACGAGCCTTTTCTCGTCGCAATATAGCGACACTTCACCGACGAAAATTACTTTGCGACAAGCCGTATAACGACCTACAGATTTCGTCGCAATTTCGTCGCTATATGCCTTTAGTGATGAAATTGCGACGACTTTTGTCTGTCGCTATATCTCTTTTTTTTGTGGCGTCTGTTGCTTTTATTGATGATTATTCTAGAAAAACGTAGCTCTACTTGATAAGAAATAAAATTCAAGTATTCCAATGTTTTCAAAAGTTGCATGCAATAGTGGAAATAGAGACTGGAGAAAAGCTAAGATGCCTTCGTAGTGACAATAGCGACAAGTACATAACAGTATAATTTCAAAAGTATGGCATAGGAAATGAGAAGACATTTCATGGTACTCTACAACATAGCGAACTTAAAGAATGGATGGATATAATCATTGTAGAAAAAGTGCCATGCATGCTTAAAATTGCTAAATTGTCTAAGTTATTTTTTGGGGGGGGAGGTTGTCAATAACGGTGTCTACTTGATCAACCGATCACCATTTCTTCTACTAAACTTTGATGTTCCAGAAGCAGTATGGAGCAGAAGAGAAGTTCACACTCACCTAAAAGTATTTGGATAAAAAGGCTTCATACATGTTCAAAGAGAACAGAGGTCAAAGTTGGATGATAAAACTATTCCTTGTATCTTTGTGGGATACGAAAATGAGGAGTATGGCTTTAGACAATGGGATCCAGAAAACAAAAAAGTTGTCAAAAATAGAGATGTCATGTTCCAAGAACATGAAATATATAACTATGCAGGAAATAAGTCTACTAAAGAAAATGTTACAAAGTAACACTTATTCCTTCACTGAACAATGACACAAATGAAGGATATATAGAAGAAACTCAAGCAGGCGATGATATTATTGGTGTTGAGCAAGGGGAGCAAAACCTGTGCTTCTCTTGAATTACAAGAATGTGGATCCTTAACCGAGAAGATATGTTAGAGAACATGGACTTTTTAACAGGTATTGTAGTCTTAATACATTCTGATAACAGATGACGGAGAAAAAGAGAATTTTCAAGAAATACAATCTCACAGAGATAAAGATTTTTGTACAAAAGCCATGCGAGAAAAGACAGATTCATTCAAAAAGAATCTTACTTATGATTATAGTTGAACTTCCAAAAGGAAAGAAAGCTCTAAAAATAAATGGGTGTTCAAGTTGAAGAAAAACGGCGATAAGCAGCTAAAGTACAAAGCTCGATTTGTAGTGAAAGGTTTTTGTCAAAAGAAAGGTATACACTTTGATAAAATCTTCTCACCAGTTGTTAAAGTGAGTTCTATTTGACTTGCACTTGGTATGACAGCTAGCTTGAATTTAGAGTTAGAATAACCAGATGTAAAAACAGCTTTCTTGCATAGAGATATGGATGAGGAAATGGATATGAAACAACCATAATGCTTCACAATCAAAGGCATAGAATACATAGTCTGCAAGATGAAAAAGAGTTTCTACGGATTGAAGCGAGCACCGCAACAATGGTACAAGAAGTTTGGCTCATTCTTGCTGAGTCAGAAATTCATGTCAACAGTTGTTGATCCTTGTGTATACATTCAAATATAGCATGATGGTAACTTTATTATTCTTCTCTTATATGTTGTTGATACGCTTATTGTCAAGATAGATAGAACCGTGATCCAAATTGTAAAAAAAGAAAATGTTAGAAACATTCAATATGAAAGATTTGGGTGTTGCAAAACATATCTTGGGAGTAGATGTCATTCGAGATCGAGCAATGGGAAAGCTTTGGTTATCACATGAGAGTTACATTAAACGAGTGCTTCAATGGTTCAATATAGACAAAGCTAAGCTAGTTACAACTCCACTTGCTGATCAGTTCAAGACAAGAAAGAGAGAGTGCCCTTCAACGGATGAGGAAGAAGAAGAAATATCATCAATTCCATATTCTTCTACAGTAGGAAGCTTAATGTATGATATGGTCTGCTCAAAGACAGACATTGCTCATGTGGTAGGAGCAGGTAGCAGGTTTCTATCAAATCTCAGAACGACGTATTGGGAAGAAGTGAAATGGATCTTACGATAGAGGAACTTCAAAATTATGCTTAACTGTTGGGGGTTCCAGATCAACTCTTGATGGATATATGGATTCAGATATGGCTGGAGGTCTAGATGGTAGAAAATCTAGTTTTGGTTATTTGTTTATGTTTGTAGAGGGAGCTATATCTTGGCAGTCGAAACTTCAAAAGTGTGTGCCATTATCGACTACCAAAGAAAAGTATATTGCAGCTACAAAAAATAGCAAGGGGATGCTTTGCATAAAATGATTTTTACAAGAGTTGAGGTTCAAACAACCGAAATATATAGTATACTGTGACATTAAAATTCATATCGAATTGAACAAAAATACGATATATCATGCGAAATTGAACATATCGATATTCGATACCATTGGATTGGGGATGCTACTGAGGAGGAAAAATTCCAAATCAAGAAGATCCGCACAGATAATAACCCTAGTGATGTAATGACAAATTCATTACAAAGGAGAAGTTCAATTGGTGCATCAAGCAAACTAGGATGGACTCTCAAGGAGCATCGGAGTTTGACCCTAGTCTGGAAGGGAGATTTGAGGGGTTTAAATAGTGGAGTTGGTAGTTGTATCCTTCTTTGTTGAAATTTTGGAAAGCCAATGGCACACTTTTGACAAAGTTTGAAGCAACCATATAAACACTAAAGGGTGTATGTTTTTATTCACTTCTCTTGCCTATAAATTGGCAAGTATTCTGCAGAGGAAGACACCAACACTAAAGCAAAAAGCAATTCAAGAGCTTCTTAAGAGAGAAGTGAATGAAAGAAAATCGAAAGAGGAAAAAAGAGTTTTGAGATTATACTGATCTAGTATAAGAAAATATTGAGTGTTTCGATTCCCTGGTATGACTGAAGTTTAAGTCTAAAGTCGAGTTGTCTCTTGTATTTCAATTATTGCGGATACTGAAAGTTGTTCTTACTGCTTGTGTTTCCCTCCACATAGAGAGGGTTTCTGCGTAACTCTCGGTATCCCTATTTTATCTGGCATTTATAGTGAATTGTGATAAATATACCGTGTACGTAATTTCTATCTAAGGAAGTCAGATTTTAAGAGGGACCGCGTGTGATCCCTCCAGCTAAACCTGCTGGTATTTTACATAGAATGGTAATACTTTTTAAGAGGCCATTATAATCTTTCTTGGGTATTAACGAATCATTTCACTTCACTTTTACTGCTATTTGTCTCACTGTAATACTCGACGATCATAGTGAGTAGTAAATTAGTATATATGGTTTTATTCCGCTTAGAACTGGAACGTTATTCCTAACAAATAATTCAGGAATCTCATGTTTGGGATCATTTTCGTGCATTGGATCTTAAGACATACTTGACATTTCACAATTATGTGAATCTCCAGAGCAGAATCGGACAACTGAGCAACTTTGATAGTTTCACCAAACTACAATTGTCCAAATCAATTGTTTCGCATTGAAAATGAAATCTACATATTTAACTAACTTTTTGCAAAATTGGGCAGAATTCAGAAGTTGTTTGTTTTGTGCACCGTGAGGGCAAAGTTGTGTCAAGAAAACAGAATAGAAATCCAGAAAAATTGTGACTATATCCAGTCCCAAGACACCTCCATGATATTTCATTATCACAATTGTCATCAAATTATCATCTTATGCAAGTGCATTTAAGGTTAGAAATCAACTACCAGTTTTTGTAATTTCAGCACCACAACAATACAACACCTCTGCTAAAATGTATTGATCACACATTGATCACACTTTGTAGATATGGACGAATAGAATGAGGTGTAGAATACGCCTTTAGAGAATGATAATCAATAGCAGCCATGAATGTTCAACTGATCCAAAGGTTTGAAGGCTAAAATTCTTCCTCCATGTAAGCGTTTGGGTGCCCCTAGAAATGTGAGTTGTCTTATTGGCTTCTCGTGATAAAGCCTTGATAACTTGTCTTAGACTTGATTGGTTGACTGTGTCACATTGTGCTTAGTTGTAAAAAGAATTGGTCCACCACAACATATGCTTCTGTTAGAATATGTTGAGTTTTGATGATTTGCACAATTTGGCACTTTGAACAAGGGATTAGGCGCTTCATGTGTGTGTGTTGAAGTCAGTATACTTCGAACGCTTACATTAGGCGCTTAATGTACCTTGGTGGAGTCCAGTACAATTCGAACGCCTACTTTAGGCGCTTTATGTGAAGTGTCTGGATGTGCGAACACTTCAAACGCCTAGATTAGGCGCTTCATCTGAAGTGTTTGAAAATCAGGACACTTTGAACGCCTGATTAGGCGCTTCATGTGGCCTGTTGAAAAGTGCGAACACTTTGAACGCCTCTTTAGGCGCTTTATGCTGTCCACCAAGCCAAAAGTACTTTTCCCCTGAATGGGCACGTACTCCTAAGTATTTTCTCTGAGAAAAAGTCAGAGTTAGTTCGAACTAGCATGAAGGGCTACATTAGGCGCTTCATGTGACTTCGAACGACTTAAGAAGCCCACATTAGGCGCTTGATGTGACTTCGAACGACTGTTCATTTTCACATTAAGCGCTCAATGTCACTTCGAACGCCTGTGTTTTTTGCACATTAGGCGCTTCATGTGACCAACGTTACAAAGGTCTTAAACTTCACTTTTTAACATCAGTTGACCCTTTGTACCCTCCCCTTTTAGTGTCTTTTTCACATGTTCCTCTCTGCTGAAGATTTTAGGTTTCCTTTCTTGACATTCATTTTGAAATCTCTCCAAGAATGTTGCTACATGCCAAAGGGAGATCTCCAATGATGAGGACTCACCAACACATGATGCCAAAACTCATTAATGTCAGTGTAGAGGGTTTCAAACGGGAAGAAACATTGAGATTGATAAAAGAAGGGTTTCTTCCATTGTCTTCTCCAACTTTC
The DNA here is from genome assembly GCA_036186865.1 of Eustoma russellianum. Lineage (NCBI taxonomy): Eukaryota > Viridiplantae > Streptophyta > Magnoliopsida > Gentianales > Gentianaceae > Eustoma > Eustoma russellianum. Next base: position 33,714,501 of record AP025050.1, read on the forward strand.
TACTGTGCAAGCTCTCAAATTCTCTCAAACTCAAGCTCTCAAAATACTTGTAATCTTTGTGCATTTTACTTTATTGTTGAGAGTGATTATTGTAAGAAGAAGAAGAGTCTTCTTCTTGGTGAGATCATATTGTGAGAGATTGGGTAGATTGTTGGTCAAGGAGCAAGGGTGCTTCTTGTTTGAGATTTCTAGACTTTGAAGGGTTAGTTGATAGTGTGTGGTGCACTATTCTCCCTACAAGATTTCTTTGAGGGCAAAGAAGATCTTTGGAGGCTAAACTTCAAAGGGTTAGACTTCTTGTTTGTGGTCTAGGCAAGGTGCCTAGTTTTTGTATTTTCTGGATTTTGTTCTTGATTGTTGTCTCTCCTAAAAGAAATAACAATCCCCATTTCAAAATCCTTCTTGTGAAACATCAAGAAGGTAGAGGAGTAGAGTCATTTGACTTGAACCTCTATACATACTTGTGTTCTTTATTTCCTTTCAAGTCTTTATTCTTTCTAAAGAACACTCCCAAGTATTGGTTGCACTTCAAAACGAAAAATAGCCATAAAATATCCATACTTGGTGAACACACTATTCAACCCCCCCCCCCCCTTCTAGTGTGTTCTAAGGGACCTAACAATTGGTATCAGAGCCACATCTTGCTTATTTGAGTCCAAATACAAGATTTGATCATTTTAGTATGGATCCATTTGTTTTTGATGATGTGGGTTCTCCTAGTGCTGATGCCTCTAGAAGAAGGAGGCAAGAAACCCTACTCCCTTCTATCGCAAACGTCCATGTCAAAGTTCCCATGTTTGACCCTCTAAACTACCCACTGTGGAAGTCAAATATGGAAACCTACTTATGTTCTTGTGGGCACAGAATATGGGTTGAGGTCTCAAGAGGATCTATGATTCCCATTGATATTGATGATCCTACTCCTGAGGAGGAGTTTCAGTTGGCCATAAATAGCAAGGCTCTTGCTATTTTAAACAGCTCTCTTTCCTCAAATGAGAGAGCTCAGATTCAAGGTGTCCAATCCGCTCATGAGGCTTGGACAAAGCTTGAGATGATCCACGAAGGAACATCTCAAGTAAGAAAGGCCAAGAGGAGACAATTGATAAAACAGTTCTACAATTTTACTGTCCCTAAAGGTGAAAAGATTGAAGAGTCCATCCAAAGATTCACCAAGTTTGTCAACCTTCTCAAAGCGGTTGGCAAGAAAATAGAACAAGAGGATCTAAACCATTGCTTCCTAAACAGTTTAGGAAGAGAATGGAACGCAAAAGTGACGGCTATTGAGGAGTCCAAGGATTTGGAGACCATCACCTTGGATGAGCTATATGGGAATCTCATTACTTATGAGATTCATTTGGATGCACAAGAAAAGAATGATCCTATTCGCCACTCCTCTAAGGCGCTAGCATGCGAGTCGGAGGACTCGGACGATGAAGTCGGACTTCTTGTCAAAAGATTCCGACGGTTTGCAAGAAAGAATGGTGATGAAGCCAAAAGATTCATCAAGGAGAAGTACTCCAAGGACAAGATGAAGGACCAAGAGAATAAATGCTACAAGTGTGGGAAGCTTGGTCACTTCATGAAGGATTGTCGGGTGAAGGAACCGCAACTCAAAGACAAGAAGGCCATCTACCAAAGGAAGAAGGCATTGCAAGCGGAAGTAGCCCATTGGGAGAGCATTCTTTCCGGGTCCGAGAGTGACAATGGCGATCGTGATGATCTTGCACTCACGTGGGTGGTGCAAGATGATCTTGACAAGGAGTTCTTTGCTCTCATGGCCATTGATGACGACATGGAGGTATGCAATATCTCATCTCACTATAGAATTATTGATGAACGAGATGATTTAGTGCAAGAAAATGACCTCCTAGATTTAAAATATAAACGTGTCAAGAAAGAGTTTAGAGCATGCTTAAATGAATATAATGACATGTTAGAAGATCACATTGCATTGCAACTTGAGCATGATATATTTTTAACTATGCATGTGGTTGCACTTGAAGAGAAACATGATTTGATGAAATCATGTGCTCAAGCCCTTGAGGATAAGAAAAATGATTCAAGGGTAAGTGCTACAAAGGTAGAGGTTAAGGATGCATCTAGGCCAAGCATGAAGACTAAAATCAAACCTAGTGCCATGTATGCATCCAAGAAGGGAAATAAGAAGGAACAAGCACAAGTGGTCAAGGAGTCCAAAACCTCCTTGAAGAAGCAAAGGCACATGCTTAAACAAAAGGCTAATGCACCAAAGGCATCACAACCTTTGGTTCATGTTGTGAAACAAAAACCTTCTTCTATTCCAAAGAAGGTGGTTCCTAAAAAGGAAACACGACATGTGCCTACGCACAAGCATTCGCACAAGCATACACCAACTCACAAGCATACTCCTACATGTTTTTATTGCAATAGGAAAGGCCATGTAGAAAGAATATGTAGAGCTAAAAATAATAAGAATCTTGTGTGGGTGCCGAAAGGCGAGATGAAGGTGACTAACCTTCAAGGACCCAAAACAAAAAGGGTACCAACTTCATATGGTTCTTTTGTAGGCCCTAGCACTCAATGGAGAAAGCGAAGACAAGATGGTCAAATGGGTCGTGGACAGTGGGTGTTCCAACCATATGACGGGAGACAAACGTCTCTTCCATAGACTCACTATGCAAGACGGAGGAGTTGTCCACTTTGGCGGTAGCAAAGGCCAAATCAAAGGACATGGTATTGTGGGTAACGATTCCTTCTCTCTTAGTGATGTCTTATATGTTGTAGGTCTTAAGTTTAACTTGATAAGTGTCAGTCAACTTTGTGATGCTAATTATGAGGTAACGTTTTTGAAAACAAAGTGTGTTGTGAAAAAGGAAGATAAGATTTTATTTGAGGCTTTGCGTTTCAAAAATATTTACAAACTTAGCATCAATGATTTGGTTTCTCAAAATGTATCTTGTCTAGTTGCTAAGAATGATTTAACGCAACTATGGCATAGACGTCTCGGACATGTATGTTTCAAAACATTTAAATTTATTTGCGAAAATGATAAAGTCCGAGGCCTTCCAAAAATGAGTTTCGAAAACCATGACTTATGTGACACTTGTCAAAAGGCGAAACTTGTGAAAACAAGCTTCAAACCCAAGACAAATATTTCTACCTCCAAGCCCCTACAATTGCTTCATATGGATTTGTATGGGGATGTTGGAACAAAAAGCTTGGGTGGTAAACATTATACCTTCGTGGTAGTAGATGCCTATACTCGTTATACGTGGGTGATGTTTCTAGCTAAGAAAAGTGATGCATGTAGTGAGTTTATGAGTCTAAGTAAACGATTGGAAAATCATGTGGGTGACACCATTAAAACCATCCGTAGTGAACGTGGTGGTGAGTTTGATGGTGATTTCAAAAGATTTTGTGTATCCAAGGGATACGCTCATGACCTTTCAGCACCTAGAACTCCTCAACAAAATGGTGTAGCCGAACGAAAGAATAGAACTCTACAAGAAATGTGTAGAGCAATGTTGAATGAGTTCGGTTTGCCCAAGTATTTTTGGGCCGAAGCGGTAAATGCCGCTTGCCATGTGATCAATCGTGTCTATTTGAGACCATACCTAAATGTGACACCCTATGAGCTTTAGAATGGGAAAGTTCCCAACATTGGGTATTTCAAAGTCTTTGGTTGCAAGTGTTTTATACTTAATACCAAAGATACTTTGGACAAACTTGACCTCAAAGCGGATGAAGGTATCTTTTTAGGTTATGCCTCAAATAGTAAAGCATTTCGTGTTTTCAACAAAAGGAGTCAAAAGGTGGAAGAATCAATCCATGTTAAGTTTAATGAGTCACTTAGTGACGAACCTAAACTTAATGAGGATTGTGAAGAGGATGAAGATGTGACTCCTCAAGAAGAAATTCTTGATGATGTTCCTATGGCCGTTCCTCAACGAGAGATCATTGATGATCCTCCAAATGGAAACATCTTCATTGACTTGAGAATTGAACCTATTGAAGGTACTCCTCCACCTTGTGTGCATGAACTTAGTGAGTCAAATAGAAATATTTCTCATACTCATGTTGATACACAAAATGTAGATAATGCATCACACATTCCGGAACATGAAGTTCATGTGGATGATGAAGGTTCATCTCTTCCGGAACATGATCAAGAGGAAGTTGGAGGAGATGTCTCCAATCTTCCTAGATCATTTAAGCACAAAAGTTCTCACCCTCAAGAGTTAGTCATGGGTGATCTAAATAGGGGTATCACCACACGAAGGCAATATAGAGAGAATGCATTTGTCTCTCTTATAGAGCCTAAAAATATTAAAAATACACTTCTTGATGAAAATTGGATCTTGGCTATGAAAGATGAATTAAACCAATTTGAAAGAAGTGATGTTTGGGAGTTAGTTTCCAAACCACACGATCATCCTATTATTGGTACGAAATGGGTTTTTCGTAACAAGATGGATGATCAAGGTAATGTCACTAGAAACAAGGCTAGGTTAGTTGCTCAAGGATACCGTCAAGAAGAAGGTATTGATTTTGATGAGACATTTGCACCCGTAGCGCGGCTTGAAGCTATTAGGATGTTATTAGCATATGCTTGTTATAGGGATTTTAAACTTTACCAAATGGATGTTAAATCCGCCTTCTTGAATGGTGTTATTCAAGAGGAAGTGTATGTTGCACAACCTCCCGGGTTTGAATGTCATGATTCACCACATCATGTCTTCAAACTTAAAAAGGCTCTTTACGGCCTCAAACAAGCTCCAAGAGCTTGGTACGAGAGGTTAAGTACTTTTCTTCTTAATAATGGTTTTTCAAGAGGTAAAGTTGACACTACTATGTTGATAAAAGAACAAGGTATGAATCATTTAATTGTTCAAGTATATGTTGATGATATTATTTTTGGTGCTACTAACAATTGTCTTTGTGAGCAATTTGCTAGTCTTATGCAAGGTGAGTTCGAGATGAGCATGATGGGCGAACTAAATTATTTCCTTGGATTACAAATCAAGCAAACCGAAGATGGCGTGTACATTTCCCAAACCAAATACACAAGAGATTTGCTCAAAAAGTACAACTTTGGTGAAGGAAGAGAGGTAAACACTCCTATGAGCACAAGTGCCAAGCTTGACAAGGATGAAAAGGGAAAGCATGTCGAGGTAACCTTGTATCGTGGCATTATAGGTAGTCTACTTTATTTAACGGCTAGTAGACCCGATATTTTGCATGCAGTATGTTTATGCGCTAGATTTCAAAATGATCCTAGGGAGATGCATTTTATTGCGGTAAAACGCATCCTTAGATACCTTAGAAGTACTTTGAAATTTGGTTTATTTTATCCTAAGAATGCATGTTTTGATTTAAGAGGATATTGTGACTCCGATTATGCGGGGATTCTAGTTGATAGGAAGAGCACCTCCGGAACTTGTCAGTTTCTCGGAGATTGTCTCGTTTCTTGGTTTTTCAAGAAACAAAACAGTGTGTCTCTTTCTACGGCGGAATCCAAATATGTGTCGGCCGCCTCGTGTTGTGCATAATTATTATGGATGACAAACACGTTAAATGATTATAACATTCACTTCTCCAAGGTGCCAATTTTGTGTGATAACACGTCCGCCATTAATATTGCACAAAATCCCGTCCAACATAGTCGGACCAAGCACATTGAAGAAAGGTATCATTTCATCCGTGATTATGTACAAAAGAACTTGGTAAGTGTGGAATTCGTTCCTACACGAGACCAATTAGCGGACATTTTCACGAAACCCTTACCTAGTGATGTCTTTGTATCCATAAGAAGTAGGTTGGGGTTGCTCAACATGGGTTGATAAAACCATCTTGAGTTTTGAGCACGAAAATTTCAAAAATTTTCAAAGTCAGTGCACATAAAGCGCTTCATCACACTTGCTTCAGGCATTCGATGTCACATCAAGCGCCTGATGTTAAGGATGTCACTTGTTCGAAGTGACATCAGGCGCTTTATGTCCCTTTATAAAGGCGTTCGATGTAGGATTAAGCGCTTTATCTATATATGTTCTCTCGTTCGATGTAACATTAAGCGCTCAATCTGCATCTCCACAGCCGTTCAATGTGATTTTAGGCGCTTCATCCCACTTTGTGAAGTCGTTCGAAGTCAAATTAGGCGCTTCAACCCTATTTTCACACTGTCCTTTCCGCCGCCTCTTCAGTTTTCGCGCCATTCAAGGACCATCAATTCTATGCCGCCATTACCTCCTTTCCCTCTTTCCCACTTCTCCACTTCCCCACGTTTGCTTTCTCTTCCTCCCATTAACCTAAAACTCTTCATCTTCTTCTCTCTCCCACTCCTCCACTCCTCCACTACTTCATCTTCCTTCATTACTCCACCATCTCTTCATCTTCTTCATTCACCTTTAAAAACCAAACTTTTCTTCATTCCTCTTCACATCTTCATACCATCTCTCTGCCTCTACTACAAAAACCTCTCCTTTCTAATTTTTTATCAATGGCTTCCGCTGGTCCTTCGAAACGCCCACGCTCCCAAAAGCGAAAAACAACGGCTGGACAAGGTATTGTCGAGCCTCCTGCAATCACAGCCATTCGAGAGGGGCTCACCAAGGATAACTTTCCTTGGTTAAAGAAGCTTGAGCCCGAAATCAAGAAGCCTCCACGCACCATTGACAAAGGTGCCCATGTTTCTTACTATTCCAGCATGCTATTCCAAGAATGGGTAGCAAACAACCGTCTCATCATCCCTTTGAAACTGCTCAACCTCAGCAATGTTCCTAAGACGAGCAGTGCATTTGAAATCGTTCCTTTGTTGGAACATCAAGGCTGGACATCTCTTTGGTCCAGACTTGACATGCAAAAATATTCTCGCGAGCACACCCGGCTGTTCTACTCCAATTTGTGGGTCACCCCACAATCTGAGTCTCAACCTTTTTCCCTCAACACTATCATTGATGGTACTCCTCTCAGCTTCACTATCCCTGAAATCTGTGAAGTCTTGAGAATCAGAAATGAGGACCTGACTGATTTCTCCGTATTTGACTGGAGCAACAAATACGGCGTCCGTGAACAGGACGTAAAATTCGATTTGGGGGTTTTCCCCTCCAAAAAGACTCAGAACATGCCGTTGGTGGATCGCATCTTGCTAGCGGTGGTCACCTACTGTATAAATGGTAAGGCTACTAGAAATCCCAGCAACATGGATTTCTATGTATCTTACCGTCTCAAACATCTGACCCAGCTAAATCTCGCCTGGATTTTCATAGAAGTCATGTTTGCAGCTCTTCGCAAAGGGTCGAAAGCATTACCTTTTGCCAATATTGTCATAATATTGTTAAAGTCAAAAGGTGTGGACATTTCTGATGATGATTTGACCCCAGCTGCCAAATCTGATGTCTATGATCACTACAATATCGCCCAGGCCGTTGACTCGCAAAAACGGAAGGCCACCACCATTCCTGATGATGACGAGGTCGCGGAGGGACCTCAAGATGCTGCTGGTGGTAGTAATTCTTCTGAATTACTATCACGCATTGCTGCGCTTGAACAGACTGTTCAACAGCTGCATCTTCGTGATGCTGAGCATGAAGCTCGGCATGTACGGAATGAAGCTCGCATGACTGCATTTCGCAATGCATTCATGCAAGTCTGTCCATGGGCTCTTCCTCCTAATTTTGATGATTTAGGGGGAGAAAGTGGTGGTGCTGGTGGCAGTGGCGGTGCTGGCGGTGGTGGTGATGCTGGTGGCTCGGGAGATGTTGGAGGATCCATGGGTTGATTCACAGATTTTGCCGCTAGTGTAGGTTTTGGTTTTAGTGGTTTTACACCACCAAGTGGTGGTGCTATGTAAATTCTCTTATTTTTTGTTGTTGGTGGAGAAATTTTCATGCTAGTGTTCAATGAAATTTATGACTTGATATTTCGTTGTTGATGTTCATTAGAATTGTCTCATCACTTTGTTTTGTTCAAGTTATTTTTTTGTTGCATCTAGTGAGGGGGAGCATATGTTAAGGGGGAGCTTTGATAAGCTATGCATGTTGTGAAATCATCAAAAAGAGGGAGAATGTTAGAATATGTTGAGTTTTGATGATTTGCACAATTTGGCACTTTGAACAAGGGATTAGGCGCTTCATGTGTGTGTGTTGAAGTCAGTATACTTCGAACGCTTACATTAGGCACTTAATGTACCTTGGTGGAGTCCAGTACACTTCGAACGCCTACTTTAGGCGCTTTATGTGAAGTGTCTGGATGTGCGAACACTTCGAACGCCTAGATTAGGCGCTTCATCTGAAGTGTTTGAAAATCAGGACACTTTGAACGCCTGATTAGGCGCTTCATGTGGCCTGTTGAAAAGTGCGAACACTTTGAACGCCTCTTTAGGCGCTTTATGCTGTCCACCAAGCCAAAAGTACTTTTCCCCTGAATGGGCACGTACTCCTAAGTACTTTCTCTGAGAAAAGTCAGAGTTAGTTCGAACTAGCATGAAAGGCTACATTAGGCGCTTCATGTGACTTCGAACGACTTAAGAAGCCCACATTAGGCGCTTGATGTGACTTCGAACGACTGTTCATTTTCACATTAAGCGCTCAATGTCACTTCGAACGCTTGTGTTTTTTTGCACATTAGGCGCTTCATGTGACCAACGTTACAAAGGTCTTAAACTTCACTTTTTAACATCAGTTGACCCTTTGTACCCTCCCCTTTTAGTGTCTTTTTCACAGGTTCCTCTCTGCTGAAGATTTCAGGTTTCTTTTCTTGGCATTCATTTTGAAATATCTCCAAGAATGTTGCTACATGCCAAAGGGAGATCTCCAATGATGAGGACTCACCAACATATGATGCCAAAACTCATTAATGTCAGTGCAGAGGGTTTCAAACGGGAAGAAACATTGAGATTGATAAAAGAAGGGTTTCTTCCATTGTCTTCTCCAACTTTCTACTGTGCAAGCTCTCAAATTCTCTCAAGCTCAAGCTCTCAAAATACTTGTAATCTTTGTGCATTTTACTTTATTGTTGAGAGTGATTATTGTAAGAAGAAGAAGAGTCTTCTTCTTGGTGAGATCATATTGTGAGAGATTGGGTAGATTGTTGGTCAAGGAGAAAGAGTGCTTCTTGTTTGAGATTTCTAGACTTTGAAGGGTTAGTTGATAGTGTGTGGTGCACTATTCTCCCTACAAGATTTCTTTGAGGGCAAAGAAGATCTTTGGAGGCTAAACTTCAAAGGGTTAGACTTCTTGGTTGTGGTCTAGGCAAGGTGCCTAGTTTTTGTATTTTCTGGATTTTGTTCTTGATTGTTGTTTTCCCCAAAAGAAATAACAATCCCCATTTCAAAATCCTTCTTGTGAAACATCAAGAAGGTAGAGGAGTAGAGTCTTGTGTTCTATATTTCCTTTCAAGTCTTTATTCTTTCTAAAGAACACACCCAAGTATTGGTTGCACTTCAAAACAAAAAATAGCCATAAAATATCCATACTTGGTGAACACACTATTCAACCCTCCCTTCTAGTGTGTTCTAAGGGACCTAACAGCTTCCACACGTTTTTGAACCTCAAAAGGATAATAATCTGATTTTTGTTTTACCTTTTGGAAGAGATAATAACTTGGTCTTTGTCTCCAACAACCTTTAAGTTGATAAAGTCTTTCCTTTTGTCTCATTCTGGTCGATTTTTACTCCCCATTTGGGGTCAAAAAGAAAAGATCTAAAAATTTGCTGCATAGTAAACTCCAAAGTAAGAGTTGAGGTATCTCCAAGCCACTTATATGATCGAATTTCAATATGTCTCTCTCTTCGTCTCCTTGGCGTTTGCCGATTAAAGTAAAAACTTTACAAATATATTCGGTAATTGTAATGTAACAGAAGACCGAATATAATAACAATAAGATGTCAAGACTACGCCTTCATATGTGAAACAACTTCTTGTTAGCATCACCTTAGGCTTGGTGTGATTCTTGTTTTAAGGGGAAAAAATAAATATCTACAGGCGTGCCATGTGTCGGTGTGTAACACCTTTAATATCTTCCATAAATATAAAAACAAACTTATATTGTGTAACAACTTCTGTCACGTAATAAGTAAATTCTAGCGTGATATAATATACGGTTGACGAATATAGAAATCTATAAGGCCACATAATAATAGAAAGTATGACCCTGCATAAAAGTATCCTAATGTGATGGTATGCTTTAACATATCTAAATATGCATTTCACTGTATTAAAATATAACACTTTATGACTACTTTGAAATCGTACACACATGCATACACTGAACATTATATTAAGTCTGGGATATACATACATACACTGAACATTATATTAGGTATGGGACAGCAAGACATAACAAGGAACTAAACATAGACCTATACAGAGTCTAGTCCAAGGGTTTTCTCTATCTATTTATATCTTTATCTAGCTTAATAGACAGGCATAGGGGCTGCGCCAGGTTTTAAATTCTCGAATCCAAACGTATTAATGAGATCGTTAACGTACCTAATCTGACTTACCTGAATTCTTTAGAAGTTTGCCATTGATATTTTATTGAAGAAAATAATCCAATTCATTTGCGGTTGATATTTTAAGTTCTGATTCCATGCAAAACTGAAATCCTTTAAAAAAAGATGGCTGACAATTGCGTCAAAAATCAAATCACAAACACGGCTAAACACCGAAACATACTTTGCAATGAATTGAAATAGCATATTCAAAGACAAAATTTCAAATACAGTAAAAATGGCGCGACGCAGAGGTAGAAGACGACCTCAGGAAAACTTGAGCAAAAGGAAACTGTTTTCTCACGCTTACTGTCACTAGACCTACACCAGCTATATATACAAATGTTTGCGTGAAACAGAAAACCGTTTGGCACATGTAACTTGTGAGTTCTGGCGGAAAGTTGGTGTATCTGCCTTCTAGCTGCTTCCAGTTACTTGATCCGACATGTCACTCTTATTTTCAGCTCCTATTTGCCATATACAGCTCATCCATATCATGTGTTACTCACACTGGACAACCACCTTTAACTCAACACAGCTGCCTAAGATTAGTTTGCTCTCTCCTTACTTGATTGTCGTTGCAACTGCTGTGTGCTCTTCCTGCACTTTCCTCTTGCGTGACTTTGCTTCTTCAATATCTTCAACATCCTCTCCTAATTCTGACTTTCTATAGATATCATAAATTCCCAATGCTCAAGTCAAGAATTGCAATCTCTGTGTTCCTAATGCCTTAGTAAACAAATCTGCAATTCGACAATAAGTCTGCACAGCCATTGGCTTGACCATTCCTTCCTGATACTTATCTATAACTACATGACAATCCACTTCTATGTGTTTTGTTCTCTCATGGAAAACTGGATTCTCTACTATATAGCTAACACTTTTGTTATCACAAAATAGCTCAACATGTTGCTCATGACTTGCACCTAAGTCCTTCAACAAATAGAGCAACCACTGAACTTCACACATTGCAGTGTCCAATGATCTGTATTATGCTTCTGAAGAAGATCTAGAAACTGCAGTTCGTTTCTTGGCTTTCCAAGAAACCAAGGCATTACCAAGAAATACACAATACCCTGTAACTGATCTTCTTGTCTCTGTGCAGCCCCCAATCTGAGTCTGCATAAGCTCTAAGCACACTATAACCTGTACTAGGAAATAACAACCCTTGACCAGGAGACCCCTTCAAGTACCTTAGCAATCTCTGAGTTGCCCTCATGTGAAGCTCTGTTGGGGTATCCAAAAACTGACTTAGTTGCTGTACACTGTAAGCTATATCAGGTCTAGTAATTGTAAAATATAACAGCTTTTCAATCAACCTTCTACGTCCTGAGACATCGTCAATCAATTCTGAATCATTGTGCTCTATCTTTAAATTTTGCTCCATAGGCGTCAGTGCTAGTTTTGCAGCCAAATATCTTGATTCCTCAAGCCATTCTATTGTATACTTCCTTTGGCATATGCTAATTCTTTTCTTAGACCTTGCAACCTCAAACCCCAAAAAATATCTCACTTCACCCAAGTCTTTAATCCTAAAAGTGAAGTGAAGATGATTCTTAAGCTTCTGAATCAACTCGAGCGAATCACTCACCAATATAATATCATCAACATACACCAGCACAACAGAAAACTTTCCTGATGTTATTTCAGTAAACAAAGTGTAATCATGTCTTGATTGCTTAAAGCCCTGGGACAAGAGATAATTTGTAAGTTTTTCATTCCAATGTCTTCTAGCCTGTTTATGTCCATAAATTGATTTTTGTAGCTTACAAACTGCATTGGGAAAAGGAGACTCCACTCCTTGAGGCAATTCCATATATATTTTATGAAATAGCTCTCCATGTAAAAAGGCATTGTTTACGTCTAATTGATGAATGTACCAATTATTAAGAGAAGCCAAAGCAAGAAATAAATGCACAGAAGTCATTTTAGCTACAGGAGAAAAAGTATCATCATTGTCTATTCCAGGCTGCTGAGTATACCCCATAGCAACTAACCTAGCCTTATATGTAGCGCTCTGCTCCCGAGCCGTAGCATTGAAAATAGTGCATCCGCCATAGTCTGCTAAGAGATCTACAAGGCGTCGAATCAACTTCTTACATGTCGAAAATAATGTCAAATTTTTTTTGCGGAAATGTTAATTATAACTCAAATTAAAGACCAAAAGAAACATCGATACCATAATGAATAAGTTCTAGGTTAATGAGACCCAACATTGTCAACACTTTTCAAAGGATATAAAATAAAAGAATACTAAAAATGTCTGTGATAGCCCCAAAGAAATAAACAGAAATAAGCTGCAAGGTCCCCTCGTGTCCTAGATGCAGCTATCAGCATGCCCACTCTGTTATGTCCGTCCTATCCTCAACAAAGATATGGTTGATCAAGCTAATCCCTTAACACCGTGTTCATCAAGTCCATGAAGGCTTCTGGAGCATTAGTCAGACCAAATTGCATCACTAAAAACTCATAGTGGGCATATCTAGTACGAAAAGCAGTCTTCGCTACATCCTCTACTTCAATCCTCAACTTATGATATCCGGATCGAAGATCAATTTTAGAGAATACCTAAGCACCCTGAAGAATGCCACAGTCACAAAATTAATTGAAAAATTATAAATTATTAATTATGAATTATATTGATTAAAGAGTACCTTTAACTAATCAAAGAGGTCCTCGATCCGAGGTAGAGGATACTTGTTGCTGATGTTGATCTTGTTAATCTCCCAAATAGCCGCATACTTCCATCCTTCTGCTTCACAAATAAAACAGGGGCTCCCCTGAGTGAGACATTGAGGCGAATAAACTTGCGGTCGAGAAGTTCTTGTAGTTGCTCCTTCAGTTCTTGGAGTTCTGCTGGAGCCATACGATATGACGCTCTGGAGATACATTCCGCAACCGGTACAAGATTGGTGTCAAATTCCACCTCTATGATCAGTGGCAAACCTTGTAGCTCATCAGGGAAGACATCCATAAATTCTCGTACTACTAGGATATCCTCGATCGATGGAGTCTCAGCATTAGCATTTAAAGCATAAACAAGAGAACTCTCAGCTTCTTTCTTCAATGCTCGAGAAGCATGTGCTGCAGTCATATAAATCTTTCTGAACTTTTTCAATTTGATATCCCCATGGAATATTGTTTCTTGCTTATCCTGCGTCTGCATACGAACCTGTCTCTGACGGCAGTCGATAGTAGCATGATACCTAGCCAAGAAATCCATGTCCAAGATAACATCAAAATCTTGCATCTGGATCGGAATTAGGATTGCAGGAGAACTCCAACTCATTAATCTCCAACAGGCATCCCTTGTACTGATAATAAGATACAAGCACCTGGACGCCGGTGGCTTGAACATGATAAGGAATATCAAGCCATTCTGGTAGAATATTTAGGCTCTTGACAAACCTCCTGGCAATAAATGATTGGCTGGCACCACTATCGAATTGGACTTAGGCTAGAACTTTGTTAATTAATATCTCAAACTAATATGTTCAGGGTTATACATACAGCACAAATCACCAAAACAGAAAGAACTTCTTAAAAAAAATTTAAAATTGAAATTACATAAATTAAAGGAACCTGTGACGACGTCCCCGACATCCTCTACCTCAGCGTCTGTCATGATATGCACACGAGCATTGGTACTCCCCTTTCTTTTCTGCTGCATCAGATTCTTTGGTGGAAGGGGTGCTTGTGCCGGTGTAGGGTACTCTTTATGTAATGTCCTTATTTTCCACAATTGTAGAGAACCTTCTCGACCCTCTAACACTGACCTGTATGCAGACGCCCACACTGTGCACATACTTGGGGTGGCGGTCCAACTGCCCTGAGTGGCTGCGTCGCTGTCATGGTGGGACCCTCAATAGTCAATGGCCGAGTCGACGATCCCTGTCCTGGCTGTGGTGGACCAAAAGATCGCCCAGTCTGATGGTGGCGTGGAATCTTCAGCCATCTTCCGGATCTCCCGGAACGGAACTCCACCCGAGGCCTCTTAGCCCTGTCAACCGCTGCTACCCTATTGAGATCACCCTCGGCCTCATGGCACACCTCCAGCAGCTCCTCAAAAGGAGTAGGCCAGGCACATATGATCAATGACTGGATGCGAGAGTTCAAGCCGGTCTTGAACTTCAGCATCTTTGCCTTCTTGTTATCCATAATGGAGGGCATGTATCTCCCAAGTGCATGCAACCTCTCAGAATACTGGTCCACAGTCGTGGACCCCTGTGTAAGAAGTTGAAACTCTATCATCCTCCTTTGAATAACACTCTCAAGAACATAATGCTTCTGGTACTCCTCCCTAAACTGGGTCTATGTCGGCGGTAGAGTCAGTCTGCGTGCCACACCTTGCCACCATTCCTCGACATCACCCTCCAAGAATGGTACAACCACATCTAGCTTCAGGCCATCCGGAACCTGCAAAAATCTCAACTGCTCAGACATGTTCTTGAGCCAGATTTCTTCCTTATCTGGCCGTGTGGTACCTCTGAACATATGTATTTGGGAGTTCTGCATCTTCCGGTAGAAAAATCAAAGACCCTGGGGTAGCGGTGGTGGTGGCTACTTCTACTGCAAGTGATCCATCTGTGCCTGCTGCTGGCCCACCAATGTAGTCAAAGTGGCTGGAGTATCCGCGAGAACATGGAGTATAGCCCCCTGACCCTGATGGTCATCTCCTTCGTGTCTTCCACTTCCAACTGGCTCACGTCATGGAGGCATTTTCTGGAATTCGAGTTCATAAAAAAATTCAGATTAGCAAGAGTAAGTAAAAAGGTTGGACGCAGGGTAAAACGATAATTAGACAAGGAAAACTCACTATCGGCACACACCTCCCATAACCCGATCACAACTTATTTCTAAAATCATCACTTAAGTCTACTTTGTTTATTAGGGCAAAATCATAATTTTACAAAAGCTTATAACTTACGTCTATTGATCTAGTTAATCCTGCATTTCTGAGACAGATCTGAAGCCTGGGCTCCGATATCAGCTGTAGCGCCCCGCTCCTGAGCCCTAGTATCGGAAACAATGCATCCGTCGTAGTCTGCTAAGAGATCTACAAGACGTCGATTCAACTTCTTACATGTCAAAAATGACGTCGAAATTTTTTTTGCGGAAATGTTAATTATAACGCAAATTAATAACCAAAGGAAACATCGATACCATAATGAATATGTTATGGGTTAACGAGACCCAACATTGTCACCACTTTTCAAAGGATCTAAAATAAAAGAATACTAAAAATGTCTCTGATAGCCCAAGGAAATCAATAGAAAATCAGCTGCAAGGTCTCCTCGTGACCTAGATGCAGCTATCAACCTGCCCACTCAGCTATGTCCGTATTGTCCTCAATAAAGATATGGTCATACTCTTAACCTGGCTCACCTGGGAAATTAAGGGTGAGTTACAAGATATCACCCAGTAGATGTCCGTCTCAAACCAATACAAAACAGGCATACCAAAATGATATAACCACATAGCACAATAAATAGGATAAGGCATAAACATAAAATAGAGTAAGTGCGGTAAGTAAATCACTCCACATAAAAATGCACAACTAAGTGATGTATGCCTTCGTCCACGTGTCACACATAACTAGAATTATGTCACGTAATATGACCCTAAGCCTACATGCAATGCATGATCCCGAGACTTACTGGATGCCTGTACACTACAATCCATCCCGAACGATGCTCGTGGCCCGTACACCACGGTCAACCATAACCGAGTGCTTGTGGCCAGTACACCACAATCCACTCCACTCGATTTTCTTAGACCCATACATCTTTTACCACTCTAAATATAATGCACGTGCTATGAATGCAATAACGAAGTCGCCTGGGGCCCTTCCGTCCATCCTCGCCATCTCCGGCACTCAATATTTGATTCCGTAAATTATCTGAATAATGAAAAACTGTTATTTATCACCACCTGTATTTTTCCTTAGCTTGTCTAAATTTTTTAGAATTTTCTATTTTTTTTATTTTTTTGCTATTTAATTCTCTTTATTACTATTTATTTTAATTACTTAATTTTACTAAAATTCATAAATTAAGTGAAAATATTTCAATTTTAACCTTTTATGTTTTCTGGAATTTATTTAAAATTTTTTGGTATTTAACTATATTTTTCTGGAATTTAAAATCATTTATTTACCTTTTTCTAATTCCAAAAAATTATTAAATTAATTAATATATTAATTTTTTTATTTTTGACCCGGCCTCTTCTCTTTCTCCTAGCCTGGCCCGCAAACATGCATGGTCCGCGTCGCTGTAACACTTTTTTTATTTGCCAAGTAATTGGGCCGACCTGCCTTCGGTCTGCCCCGCCCCATTGGCCGGCCTGCCCTTCTGTCTGGATATATATGTGTGTGTGTGTGTATATATATATTATAAAAAATAAACGGGGCTGTCTTGCAGCCCGTCAGTCAGCCGGCCTGTTAAGGGTCCGGCTCTAATCCACTCGTTGGCAGGCCAGCCCGTTCAGCGCCGCCTCCCCCCTTTTTTAATTTTAAGCGCAACTGGCATGTGAGTGCCGTTCACGGCCACTTCCAACGGTGCGTGCGCCTCATGCGCCACCACTCTGGCCACCTTTTCAACTCCATAACCATTTTTTCCTATTTCCAGGCTATATGCACCTATTCTAAGGTTAAAACACAAATTTTAAAAAGCTCCAAGTATGAAAGTTTTCACCTTTTTAATTCATTTAAGGGTATTTTTAATCCGATCCAATACTACCACCAAATTCATACACATACGCGCACATAATAATCATAAACAACTCATCTCATGTTATTCAATATAAGTAAACATAAAGTTGACATCTTCAACAATTAAAAACAACTAATCATGTTAATATACCATTAAAGCATGGTAATTTTGTACCGAATTGAGACAGAATAGGCAACCTATCTCGATTAACGCTAAAGCCAAATGGATTAGACGGATTAGAACCCGGATTCGGGTTCTCGCTATCCTTCTTCTTCTTTTCTCTTTTTCCTCTATTTCCTCCCTTCTCTTTCTCTTGTCCCTCTCTCCCTCTCTGTCGCTTTTTTTTCTTCTCCAAAGAAAATTGTCACTGCCTCCTTGGGAAAGGGGTTTGGGGAGTTCCATTTTGATTAAGGGAGAGATTTTAGGGATTTAAGATAATTTAGAATCCTAGTAGTTATTTCAAAATTAATTAAATAATCAAAATCTTATCCCCTCCCTATCTCTGTCCTGTCACATACGGCACACATTCACCTTCCTTTTATATCTTTAATTATTTATTAATTTTAGTTTATTTCATTTTTTATTATGATTATAACATTATACCTTTCCACTGAGCCATCAAGTCCTAGTTGTCTTCACATCATTGGTTGGCCACGTAATCATCTTGTATACTTGGAAAAATAAAGACGAATGATTGGTCCATCTTGAAATGCATTTTGGCCAATTTTTACCCTTGAAATTGTCTTGAAAATAATAAAAATAATATGCAAGGATAAGATGGCATAACTCCTCCAAAATTGCCTCAACTTCTTAGCAAAACAATAGGGCATGTGAGGCTGAATTTTGACTCAAACAATCTGCCAACAACAATCTAGTAGCCGTTGGCTAAAATTCAAACTTTTCCAAGTCAGAAACTTTGCCAACTAGCTTATTTTTGGTTGGTCCACTTGGCATAAAGTCATAAAATGAATACACCATCATTTCAACCTATAAATATATGTTTCGAGGGCTGTTTTCATGAATATCAACTCTGAATTTCAAAGGAAAAGTGATACACAGTAGTTGTCAAGATTATGTCAACATATAACACCAAAATTCTCACAAATTCTCCTTGTATGTTGTGATGAATTTTGTTGTATTAAAACCTTTATAATCTTCTCAAGAAAATGAATAAGATTCTCCAATAACATATCTAAAAAGGACTTCAAGAAAAAATAGAATGTGACATCGAATACCGTCACATATCCCGCTACCGTCGATCAAATCATCAAATGAGAGATTATAATAGAAAACCACCAAATAATCTTCAAGATAATCATAGATCAACTCTAGAATGAATATAATATGATACTCAAGAGATTCCTTGAGTAAAAATACCGAACCTATTGAGAAATATGTTTGGATAATTTTCAAAGTCATGATTTTAAGTGGTGAATGCATAAAAATGTCACACATGGTGTTATTTGTGATTAAAAGTTGAAAAACTTGAGAAAAATGACATCGATCTCTCAGGTTGTTGCACTTCAATCGATCGATGTACTTCGATCTCTCACATCGATCGATCTATGTAAGGCAGAGAAAGTTCAAGACCTTACTGTGAGACATCAATCTCTAAACCTAAGACACATCGATCGATTGATGTATACATCGAACCCTCACTTCGATCGATCGATGTAGGTCAGAGACAAAATCTGAAACTCACTGTGAGACATCGATTTCTAAAGCTGAGGCACTTCAATCAATCGATGTCTACGGTTTTAAGAAATATTTTTTTCTAAAATGTGATAAATTGATTGTTTTCATTTGTACATGATTTATACATGTTCATTATGTTGATATTATGTGTTTTTGATGATTATAAATGTCTTGTGACTAATGTGCCTTGGAAGTTTCTACAACTTACCAAAAAGGACAAAATTGGTATTTTTAGTTTTGTAGGAACATGATATGGTGGAAATACTTCAAGGACTTATTCTCATCTTATTTATCATGACAAATGTTTTATTATATTTATTTCTGACCATCAGGGTCATTTCTAGAGTTTTCTCTTACTAGGGGCATTTTGGTCATTTTATCCCTGAGTTTAGTTTTGGTATTTTCACTCAAGGAATCTCTTGAGTATATTATTATCTTCATTCTGAAGCTTGTGTATGATCATTTGGAAGATTATTTGGTGGTTCTTTATCTTATTCTCTCAAATGATGATATTATCGACAGTAGCGGGATATGTGACAAGTTGTGATGTCACATCTATTTCTTTCTTGAAGACCCTCTTCTATATGTTATTAGGAGATATTAATCATCATATTTCAGAGAATTTAAAGGTGTTAAAGGTGTGGAAATGATCGCAACATACAAGAAGAAATTTTGGAGATTTTGGTTGTTATATGTTGACATAATCTTGTCAACTATTATTTGTTGATTTCTTCTTCAAAAATCTGAGTTGATATACATATATATATGTGTTGAAAAACATGTATATTCAGTTGGAGATGATGTGTTATTCATTTTATAGCTTGGTGACAAGTGGACCAATCAAAAAGAAGCTAGTTGGCAAAAGTTGCCAACTTGGAAAATTTGAAAAGTTTGAATTGGTAGCCAACGGCTACTAGGCTATTTTCAGCAGATTTTTTTGAGTCAAATTCAGCCTTCACATGCCCTATTCTTTTGCAAGGAGTTGAGGGTATCTTGGTGGTATTATCCCTTAGTATTATCTTCATTTTTCAAGCAAAATTCCAAGTCATTTTTGGTGATAAAATTCGGCCAACATAAGTGTTCCAAGGTGGACCAATCATTTTGCTTGATGTTGCCAAGTGTACAAGGTGATTAGGTGGCCAACGAATGATGTAAAGAAACTTAAGCATTGATGATGAAGATAGTGACACATTGGAGTTCTTATCTACAAGGCTCAACTCACACTATACATAGGAGACAATGGTGAAGAAGAAAAACACACTTGAAAAGCAAAAGTTGATTTGTCTTGCTTAAGTTTTTCAATTTTAGCAACATTCTGTCCGATTCTGTCCAGATTGACCATCTGAATCTTTTTATTTGTCTGAAGGGCCAAACGATCTTATTGTTGTCTAATTTTTGGAAAGCGTCTTGTCAACACATTGAAGTTAAATTCTGAAAATTTTCATAATTTTTGGAGTTGTGTACAAGGATTTTTGAATTTTTCAACAACGAGTTCTTAATCTGAGGTAGTCTCAGATTTTGTTTTCAAAGGGGATTTTTATCAAAAGTAATAGTGTAATTTCCACTAACCACTATTCACCCCCCTCTAGTGGTGTTTATTGCATGTGTACGGTCCAACAGAAACTGCTCTCGGAGGTAAAATGACTACAATACCCCTGTTGAGAGAAAACTCCAAAAATGACCCCGATAGTCATAAATAGATATCATAACACTTTTTGATGATAAATAAGAAATGAATGTGTCCTTGAAATATTTTCACCATGCCAATTATCTACACAAACTCAAAATACCAATTTTGTCCTTTTTTGTAAGTTGTAGAAACTTCCAAGGCACATTAGTTACAAAACACTATTATTATAATAAAATCACAATATACATATATGAAACATATGTAAATGAAAAGAATCATTTTTTCACTTTTAAAAAAATTTCTCCAAAAACACTGGACATCGATCGATCTATGTCTCAATTTTAGAGACTGGTGCATACATCGATCGATCGATGTACCTCTGGTTGAGAGATCGATGTCTCACAGTGAGTTTGAGTTTTTGATTTTTTATGACATCGATCGATCGATGTAGAGATCTATGTACATTGATCTCTGACTGAGAGATCTATGTATACATCGATCTCTGGCTGAAAGATCTATGTAGAGACCTATGTAACTTTTTCATTTGTTTTTACTTTATTTCAATTTTGTGACATTTTTATGTATTCAACACTTAAAATCTTGACTTTGAAAATTTATCCAAACATATTTCTCAATATTAAGCATTTCTTTGAAGAAGGACCAACTGATGGTGTCAAATGCCTTCCTGATGTCCACCTTAAGCATGCATTTCGGAGTTGTTCTTTTCTTACAATAGTCTCTGATCAACTCTTTAACTAAGAAGACATTTTCCATCATGGATCTGCCTTTGAGAAACCCGGACTGAGCAGGATCCATAAGGTGGGCCATGACTGACGTCATTCTCATTGCAAGAATCTTAGAGATTACTTTGTAGATCACATTACAGCAAGAGATTAGACGATAATCCTCAACTCAGGTGATATGAGCATCCTTAGGGTTCAGAGCAATGGTAGCGTGATTAACCTGTTTAGGCAATAGGCCATTCCTGAAGAACTCATGTACTGCAGCAATCAGGTCGGCCCCCATTATCTCCCAAGCTTTGATGAAGAACTGGGAGGAGTAGCCATACGGACCAGGGGCTTTTTCCTTCCCAATAGAGTGTAGAGCTTCTTTTATCTCAACTTCCTGTACTAGGACTGTTAGTGAGTCAGCTTGCTGCTCTGATAGCCTTGGCACACTATTCAGAACTTCTGGTCTGGTGGAATGGACCGGCTGAGCTGAGCCAAGTAGGTCAGTGTAGTAGGATACAAACTCCTAAGTTGCTTGCTCAATAGATATAGACATAGTACCATGGCCGAGCGGGACTCCAGTGATACTATTCCTTGCCTTGTTTCTTTTAATTATGGAGTGGAAGAATTTTGTATTTCAGTCACTCGAAATTAAATAATTACCTTTAACAAGATGAGTAAAGAATTTCCTTTCAACCTCCAGAAGATTGAAGACCATGTGCCTTTGTTTCTGCAGTTTGTCTTCCAGCCTGGTCTGCCCCATTGTTCTTCTAGGTTCTCCTCCAATGCTCGAGTTCTTCCACTGCCTGGTCAGCTCTGCTAGAGATGTGAAAGAAAGATTTCCTATTCAGCTTTTGGAGGGAGCCTTTTAGGGCTTTCAGCTTCTTGTACATCTGAAACATGGCTGTGCCATGGATCCGCTGACTCCACAATATGCTCACTAGAGAAAGAAATTCCTCATGGTCAGTCCACATATTGAAGAATTTGAAGGAACTCTTGGCTGCTGGGCTGGAGCTGTCAAGGCTGAGTACATCAGGTGAATGGTCAAAAAGACATCCAGCAAAGTAAAAATGTACCTTAGCCATGGGGTTTCTCTCCATAAATTCATTGCTGGCCATAACTCTTTCCAGTCAACATTTGACAGTGTCGTTATCCCAAGTATGAAACAACCGAACGAGCTGAGCTCCATTAAGCCGCTCTGGAGGAAGCAGTTGAGCTAGTCCTGAAGTTCATAATCCGTAGTCGCTCTACCCCCTATTCTCTCTTCTTCAATTAAAATGTAGTTGAAATTTTCTAGGACAATCCAGGGTTAATATAGTGCTTGGCTCTGGGTGATGATAGAGTTCCATAGTGGTTGCCTATCAACGAGCGTGTTAAATCTATAGACAAATGTGACTTGCAATTTCAGACCAGTCACCAAAGATGTGATTCTACAGTGCATAGTCTAAGGATTAGTTGAGATGAGCTAGACAACAGCTGAGGACGGATTCAAACAAACCAAAATTCGCTTGCCCACATGAGAGTCAAAATCATTTACAGACTCTCGTTTTGCAAACTTTTGCTTAAGAGAAAGATACATCTTGTCATTCAAATTAGTTTCTAATAATCTGATGATATCTTTTATGCTTATTAACAAAATTATAGACACCGTTGTGTTTTAGGGGCTTATTGCATCATCTTATATTCCAAAAACTTATTATCATTGACTTAGGTGTTTGGTCATACCTTGACCTGGCCTTGAGGTTCCATGAGCTTTCTCCTCAATAAAAACACCTTTGATTTTGACACCACCTCAGTGAACCCATCTTAGAGAAGAGAGTTTATTCTCTCCTCATGGTGTTCCACATAGACATTATGTTGCTGACCCTGACGTAGTTCATATAAGTTGATTTCAACTAAGCAATTTGTGCCCACCATTAATTGATCAGAAGTGGGTGGCGGGGCAAAGATGAAAGGCCGTGTTGAGCTGGTGCTGGCAAGCCGAGCTGAGCTGGAGGACAGCTGAGCTTTTTCTGGTGGTGCCCTGACTTGGACTTTGCCAATGTGTTGCTGGGTCGAGCTGGGTTGCTTTAGTCAAGCGGAGCTGGATCCAGGTCTAGATGGTTTTTTTTGTGAGAGGGATGAGAGCAAGTGTTATGAGTTGTGGATTAGCTTGCGTGGTAGTGACCGAGCTGAACTGATTTGTGTGCAGCTCGGCCTCAGTGGGGTTTGTAGTTTTTTAGGCCCAGCTTGTTTATAGGAGTCTGCGCTGCGGGCGAGCTGCGTGCAGCCTCTGCAGAACATCTTCGTTCTCTCGTATTCCACCTTCTATACAATAGTGGTGCCATTTGAGAGCACCAGCCCACCGAGGTAAGCAATTCTTTGCTGAGATCAATTTCAACTAGGGCACGGGCGTAGTTCCAAGTGCTTCTATTGGCGGCCAGCTGGTTGGCATACAGTGGTGTGCCGAGCTACGAACAGATGCCTGAAAGTACCTGATCTACTAGAGCGTCAAGGGGAGGTTAGGAAATTTCACCCATACTAGGACCTGCGCCATTTCCATAGCTCCAAATGCAAAGAATTTGGGCATTTTCTTGATGACGAGGGGCCTGCCATGTACAAAATATGGGCCAGCGCAGAGCACCTTTTCCATCTCTTTGGGAGATTCGAACTTGAAGATTATCCACCCAGACGCATATAATTCCACTTTCTGTTTGACCTTCCACGGTTTGGAAAGGTTGTGCACAGCTTGCCTTCCTGGAAATCTACCGACGAAGCAGCCAACAAGGCAGCGGCCTACTTTCTCATCATTTTGGAGCTCGTCTATACTGATGTGCACCTTTCTTGGGGTACACACTTCTACCTTTTTGAGCTTGAGTCCATGCTCATGTCGTCTATTGGTTACAAAGTGGGTGTTCCAAGCTCTATCTGGCGTTCATTGTGTGCCGGGCTAGACTGTTGTCTGGCTTGGGTTTTGAGCAAGAGGAGTGGTGGTTTGAATTTTCGGGGAAGAGTTTACAGCAGGGGGCTTACTAGCAATGATAGTGCTAGGTGTCAATTTTCGTGGATGAGAGAGGTAGTGGAGAAGTCACGTGATGGGGGCAGGTTTGATGTTGACCTTCTTTTGTTGTCACATCAGGCAGGGTATTGCCTGGTGGGCAATTTTTTTGTTGGGTTTCTCTTTCTTCAACATGTTCTTTTAGGTTGTTTAAGATCAAAGGTTGAGCTACGACCGCTTCCAGCTCATTCAATGCAACAATTACTGCCTTAATATGTACAGATTTAGAATTTTCACCTGCAGTGGCTTTGACATCTTCCTTAGCCTTCGTGTCAGAGCCTTCATCCTCAAAACTGTCATAAAAGTAGGAGTCATTATCTTTAGAGCTTGAGTTCTTGTAGAACCCTGTGTCGTTGAAATTTCTGGCTCCATGAGGGTTTTGACCATGTCCTTCTCTAGTTGCTGCCTTTTAAGCAGAGCAGCTCCGTTGTTTTCTGTCGGCAGACCTTAGTGACATGCAGCTCATACTGGAGCTTGATGCTAAATTTGCATATATTTTTTTGCAGCAAGCTTCAGCTTGGGTACAAATTTTGCTGCTCTAGTTTTGGTCATGTTTGGATAGTTTAAGGAAAGAGCAAACTAAGGGAGAGAGGTGAAGAGGAGATGTTAAGAACATAGAAGAGTTTGGTGATAGACAAGGTTTGCCGGAATGGAGTGGTTCTTTCCTTGAGAGAAGACAGAGAAATTTTCTCTATACGCCATTTACTATCGAAAAGTTCTTCCCCTAGCATATTATTGATTCTTTGACATACTATTTAAAGTATTTTTGGTTGTTATTAGTTGTAAAAGTCTTAAAAGAAGGTTTCTATTGGTTCTAAGTAGGATGTCTTTTCATAAATTTTATAAGCCTTTTAGCCAATATCATTAAATCTTCACTAACAGTTTCTAATTCACTATCATCATGGGGCTTCATTAAATTTTGAAATATATTTATTTTATTTAAAAGATAAAGAGTGTGAAAGTACTTTGCCTTCTTCAATTGCAGTACCCTTCGGATCTCATTCCGCTGGCAGGCTATGGAGCATCTTTTGTACTTTCTCATGATTTGAAAATTTTAAATGAGTCACTAATTAGATGAGCTTTTGATATTATGAACTATCAGTTGATCGATATAGCTTGACGCAAATTTTATTATGTGTTATCGGAAAACAACCTCTGTGTGTTCCAGACACATGGTACATATCAGGTGACATGAGGGTGAAATTCAATCCACAATATTCTACCAGTCATAGACAAAACCTGGTCTAATAAAAACAGTCAATTTAAGGCAACATAAATATGTGATTCCAAATACAACCCTTAGGTTCCTGTTGAGTCTGGTCGATCAACTGAAGATAATTCTAAAACATGTTTCATAAACTACCCACCACAAGAAGAAAGTTAGAGACGATATAACATAATGGAAACTCAATGACTCAAAGCATCAGTGATACAAGTTGATGCTGACAAGCAGTTAGCTTTTTATTTTAATTTGGATACACACTCTTAAGAACCGGAGTGTAGATTGCAAAAGTAGAAATCAACAAACACCAACGATCATCAACGACTTCCAGGTACATAGCATAGCCCAGTGCTATTCATAGCATAGCCAGGTATTATTCACATCGCAAATGCACGGAGCACGGCAAGGATTTTGATAACAATCATCCGCAGTACATGTAGGTACAGAGTCATCACCTTTCAGCTTCTTAGCAGTTGATGAAAAAAGGTAACTGCCTGATGGAATTTCTTCATCTCGGCTTGTTTTGTATAAGCCTCTCCTAGCTTCCACGGTGACTGGACCGAGAAAAAAGAAAACGGGAAATTTTGTTATTTACAAGGGGGGGAAATACGTATTTAACACCAAACGATTATGGGTTTTTTTTTTGGGGGGGGGGGGGGGTGTTTACCTGAAGCAATGCATAAGAATAGGAGGATGCCCATGACAAAATTAGACATATGTATGTTCATTTGTTCCCAAAGAAGTCTCAAGTACTGTAATTTGAGGTACAACAGAGTGCCGGAAGACAGTGCCAATATATAGATGAACTTGATTGCTAAATCCCAAATGGATCGCATTGACAATAACGAAATCATGAATATATAGCCCAGCAACATAGATACTGCCCTAATACCAAGTGGTCATAAATTAAATCATATACAAACATAGCTTATTTTTTATTTTATTTTTTTGCTTCGCGGTGGTTTATCCTTCATGTGTATTATATTGTTGATACCTATACGTATAATAGAGTTTATTCTACTGTATTCTCCATGTATGAATAATAGTTTATTTTCCTTCTTATGGTTTACTGTATTGTTGATGTATCATGTACGCACCCTGTTGAAGGCAGTTGCAAGCTAGGCATTGCTGCAAACGAAGGTGAAGAATACACATGATGTGATCATTGAGTGCAGATGCAGGATCATGTTGAAATAAAGGATCAAGACGCATATGAAGAGATTAGATGCTCAGAAGAAGGACAGCTAGTTTGGAAGATGTGCTGATCAGTTGGCGCAAGTGATTTGCGGATGGTGTTGTTGAGTGTTCGACGAAAGCAAAGGCAGTTTGCTGAAGAAGGAGTATTTTTGAATTGACTATTTTCCTTTACTAGCTATGTTGTAGTTGTAGTTAGTTAAGAGACATTCTTGTAATTTCATCTTCATATTTTGAACATTAAATAGCACGGGCCAGGCAGTTAGCAGTTGGACGGAACCTTCCCCTGCCATTTTTGTTACCGCTTACTTTCCCTCTCTTTGCTCTGTGGTTCTTCTTTCTCCTCCGCATCCATTATATCTCTCTGTGTTCAATTCTTGGATCACGATTCAATCGCTTGATTGTAAACTGTTACTGTCAATACAGTTGAATTCATGCTATTTTCCTTTACTAGCTATGCTGGAACTGTCGGGGTTTGGGTCAACCCGCGGCAGTCAAACCTGCTACTCGACCCAACATGGTTTTCCTCTCTGAAACCAAGTCTGTAAATAGGAGAATGGACTACGTTCGAACAAAGCTAGGGTTCAAAGGTGGTCTTTATGTAGAAAGGGAGGGACTGGCTGGAGGCTTGACGTTATTTTGGGATGAGAACTATGATGTATCTATTTTATCATATTCCAATGGCCATATTGACTACATAATAACCATCCCTACTGGCCTTACATGGCGCTTCACAGGCTTCTACGGCAACCCATACGATGACATGCGACACCATTCCTGGACTCTGTTACGAAGACTAAAAAGTCTTAGCCCGCTTCCTTGGCTCTGTGGTGGTGATTTTAATGAGACGCTATAAGCGAGTGAAAAACGTGGAGGCTTGCCTTCGAACCAAGTTCACATGCGTGCTTTTCAAGCCTGTCTGGATGAGTGTGACCTAAGGGACATTGGCTACGTGGGTTATCCATTTACATGGTGCAACAAACAAGAAGGTAATCTTATTGAAAAAAGATTGGATAGAATGGTGGCAACGGGTCCATGGCTATCTCAATTCCACGGCTGCAGAATGGAACATGTTATTGGTACACGATCTGACCATCTTGCACTACTGCTAAAATTAGACTATAAGGGACCGACATCACATACTGGAGGATTTGTGCAAAGGTTTGAACCTTTCTGGCTTAAAGATAAAGAATCTTATGACATACTAGAAAATGCATGGATGCCCTCACTTTCCTCCAAAGGTATTGTATGCGCTATAGCGGAATCATACTATTCCTTGAAATCCTGGAGCAACAGAAAATACGGTGCTTTATCAAAGAAAATCAAAAGGCTACGCCAAAAGATGGATTCACTGCAGGCTTCGACAGGGGGATCCGCCCAACTCCTTTGCACACTCAGAACTGAGTTATCACACTTGGAGGATTTGGAGGAGGCTTACGGGAGACAGAGATCACGTGCGGACTGGCTCCAAGGGGGAGACAGGAATACCAAATACTTCCACCATAAATCGTCCCCTCGACGATCACGAAACCGAATCACTCGCTTGCATGATACCAATGGTACGCTCATTGAAGATGAGGAGGGCATCAGCAAACTCATCCAAGAGCACTTTATGTTGCTTTTCAAAACAAATGACTCCACAGTGGCCTTGCCTAGCGACCTACAATTCCGGCACCTTACAGACGATGATGCCCTGCTGCTAAGCTCACCCTTTGATTTGGATGAAATCTATGGAGCAATCAAATAGTTACCAGCCACAAAGGCCCCAGGTCCGGATTGTTTGCAGGCCATCTTCCTACATAAGTGCTGAAGTATCATTGGGGAGGACATTGGCCGATTCATTCTTTGTTTCCTAAACCATGATCAAGCGATCCCTGAAATAAATCAGACCCACTTGTGCTTGGTTCCCAAAGTAAAATCGCCTGAAACAGTCTCGGATTTTAGGCCCATCAGTCTGTGCAATACGGTGTATAAGGTCATTGCGAAAGTTCTTGCAAACCGACTCAAGAAAGTATTGGGCTCTGTCATTGATGAAGCCCAAAGTGCCTTTGTTCCAGGCCGCCTAATTACGGACAATGCAATCATTGCTATAGAAACATTCCATAATATGCAACAACAGCAGCGAAGGGATTCATATGTAGGCCTGAAGCTAGATCTCTCTAAAGCTTTTGACAGGGTTGAATGGGATTATTTGAGAAGTATTATGGTACGCATGCAGTTTCCCTCACGTTTTATTGATTTGATCATGAGATGCATTACTACTACTTCATTGGCAGCACTCGTCAATGGTACGCCAACTGAATTCTTTACCCCTTCGCGAGGCATACGCCAGGGCTGCCCCCTTTCTCCTTTTCTTTTTCTCATATGTGCAGAAGGCCTCTCATCTCTTATACGCAGAGAAGAACGTGCAGGACACTGGGATGGTATGCTCTTCGGCCAACAAGGACCAAGAATAACTCACTTGCTTTTTGCAGACGATTCAATACTATTTTTTCGGGCCTCAGCTGACCAGGCACAAATGGTGAAGAGGGTGTTGATGACATACAGTGCAATATCTGGACAAACTATCAATCTACAGAAATCTAATACATTCTTCTCCAAAGGTACCAGCTCTGACCTAGCAGCGCAGGTATGCACTACATTGGGAGTACAGTAGGGGCAAACAGATGGACGCTATCTGGGGCTGCCCCATATGATTGGGCGATCTAAGCGCCGTATCTTCTAGTATATTGAGGATAGAGTGAAGAAAAAGGTGTCTGGATGGAAGGAACAGTTTTTGTCATCAGCAGGGAAGGAAGTGCTCATTAAAGCAGTATTGCAAGCGATCCCTACATACATTATGCAATGTTTCCAACTTCCAAACACTGTCTGTGATAAAATTACATCTATCATTCGAGGTTTCTGGTGGTGTCCAAAAGGCAAAGAACGCACCATCCATTGGAAGGCGTGGGACAAAGTTTGTAAGTCTAAGCGCGATGGTGGATTGGGATTCCGGGACTTGAAGGCCTTTAATCTATCTATGCTCGCAAAGCAAGGGTGGAGAATCATTCAGTACCCTTCTAGCCTGATGGCGCGTGTACTTGCCAGCAAGTACTACCCACATGTTACCTTTTTATGCGCTGGACTAACGGCTAGGCCGTCATACCTGTGGCATAGCCTCTTGGCAGGGAGATCAATATTATCTTTAGGCTGCCGCTATCGTGTTGGAGATGGTAATAGCATTGAGATATGGAATGACCCTTGGATCCCTCGGCCCCCCATCTTTCAAACCGCTTCCTTTCTACATATCTACTCACTCTGTGTCTACGGTTAAGGATCTTATAAGTGATGCTACTGGAGGCTAGAATGCTAATTTGGTGGACAGTATTTTTTCTGCCGTGTGATGCTGAGCTTATCAAATCCATCCCCATCGCCATCCAAGCTGGGAGAGATAAGTTGATATGGCACTATACTTCTAATGGTGAATACACTGTGCGATCGGGTTATCATGCGTATATGCAGACCCAAACACTTTTGACACGGAGAGGGGAGGCCTCCAATCGTAGCCTACTGCACGCATTCTGGAAGAAGATCTGGGGGATCCAAACAACGCCAAGAGTGAAAGTTTTTCTATGGAAACTGCTGGAGGGAGCGCTAGCGGTTCGGGGTAATCTTGCTCACCGGCTTCGCAATATGACGCATCTCTGCCCAATTTGTTCAAAAAACGAGGAATCTGAGTATCACTGTTTCTTTGGCTGTGCATGGGTCAAGGATCTTTGGACCTCAGTGATACACATCCCCATCCTTCAGGGCACATGATCAGTGTGGGATATTTTGCAATGGTGCTGCAACAACCTAGGTTCAGAGCAGCAGGTGAAACTATCACTTCTACTATGGCTCATATGGAAGGCCAGATGCAACTTTACCTTCAACGTAGGTCAGCTACTCCCTTGTACATCCAACATTATCGAAGAATGCACCGCAGTTTTATCAAACATCCTTACGCCTGCTGATACGGTACAAGCGGCCTTTCGGGAATTTCGTAAAGGAAAAGATCTACAGCACTAGGCACCACCCCAAGGCTCTGCTTTGTCAGTCAATGTTGATGCAGCTTGTGGTGAAGAAGGCACTCGGGCAGTGGGTTTGATCGTGAGGAACTCAAGGGGGGAAATTCTATGGGCAGAATTTAGTAGCATCCCCATGAATGCTGATGTACTTCAATGTGAGCTGAGAGCCATACTCAGCGGTCTCAGATACGTTACAAGGGAAGGAGTCGCCGACTTTACTGTTTGGTCAGACTGCTCTACTGCGGTTCAGTTTCTAAACAATCCCACTGATGACATCCACCCCCTCTTCTCTCTATTATATGAATGTAAACAACTATCCTCAATGTATGGAAGTGGTAGAGTGTCTTTCACTAGGCGTAGTAAGAATATCACCGCCCATCTTTTAGCACGTCTGGGGTTGCAATACTCAACAGGAATGGTTTAGGGTCCTAACCCCCCTCCTCATGTAATTGATGCTGCAGTTGCAGATATGAATGAATAAATTTATCGTTTTTCTCAACAAAAAAACAAACCCGCGAAACCGAATCATGCGTTTTGCAGATTCTACCAACACATGCAAGGACAAATGTGATTGATAATTGTTTTTGGTTCTTTTATGGAAAAGATTCTTAGAAAGAATGCTTCGTTGACTGTCTATTCTAATCATATAGTATTTCTGCAAGTTGATGGTCACTTCGTAATTGTTGTTATTTCATTGGCCTGCAAATATCTATTAGTGTGCTCAATATATGTCGGTATATATATGTATATATTTTGATAAAGGCAACTTTTATTATTTTGTCCTCATTTATGGCGGAGGAATACCAATAATACAAAGAAGTTCAAAAAATAATAAAATAGTGCTGCTTAGAGGCCGAAACTTAAAGAGATGGATATGATGAATGACCAGGGGAATGGAAAACTGTCCAAATGAGGTATGATATGCCTCATTAAAACCTTGGCAAGCAAAATCACCCTTGTAGATAAAATCTTGCACGAAGGGAAAAGAGTATATATTTATCCCCTTTGGCACAGCTGTAATACAAAGGAATAGAAGGCCAAAAATTGAAAGAGCTGACTGCGGCAGTTGTCTCTGAATGCACCGTTGATGTCCCTCATTATCCATGGAAAATCAAACACAAATGAAACAAACATTAGAGGATGCAAAAAAGAAGAGAAGTGTAAGTAAAGTGCCAAGGTCGCGAGCATACCCACGCTGCCTGCATCACCCCAAATGCAGGCAGCAAATATGTAATATAGCCAATCCATATGGAAGACGGGGTAAATGCATGGATTAGGGTGGGATTCTACCATGATAAACAACTGCACTAGGATGACGAAAGGAGGCAGCAGTGATGTCCATATGCACATGGCCTCGAATTGTACTTGGAAGGACTGAGAAGGAGGAATATGTCTGCATAGTCTGTGATAACATACATGATTGAGCTAAATAGTGGGTAGGCTTGTTAGTCTCTCGATGAGTGTGAGATAACCGCAATGTAATATTATCCAGAATTAAACGAAGGCGCTTCAAATCCAGGGCAAGGTGTGTGTCCGGCGAAGCAAGAAGTCTCGCTAATTCCAAACAATCCGTCTCAAACTACATGCTGGGGGAGTGGTGCATGTAGTAAATCAAAGCTTTATAGACTGCCTGAGATTCCACACGCAAAGGAAAATCAATTCGCAATGGAAAGGAGATGGCATGCACTAAATGACCATTTGCATTACGCAGAATCGCTCCACCACCCGCCGTTGAGTGTCCTAATGCCGCATTTGTATTAAGCTTAAACCAGTCAACCGGTGGTGCTATCCAACACAGTATGCATACTCTGCAAGTATGTAATGGAGGTGAAAGTCCCCCCTGAATAAGGTCAGCAACATTCTCTGCCTGCTTTGTGCCAGATTGAGATTGAGCCCATATAAAAAGATCATGTCGTATGGCATGAATAACAACACGCGGTGACCAAGATGCATCATCAAACAGGATGGTGGTATAGCATTTCCGAACATTCCATAGGAGAACACCAATAAAAATAGCCTACATTTCTCCTAAGAAAGTATGTGGAACCGCAGCCTAAATCATCATGAGATAAGAACGCCAATGCTGACCTCTCCCCGACGGCAATCATGGTGGTGGCTGTAAATCCTTCGCCGCCGCCGTCACTGTACCTTCTCCTTCCATCTCCATCTCTCCTAAAGCCATTTCCAAACACAAAGACCTTCCAATGATTCATTCTCGGATGAGTAAATTGATTCTTTGGCCGCCCTTTATCGGATGTCTCTCGTTGGTACCTTTTGGTACGGTCCGCCGCTGCTTAAGGTGATCCGCGATGTCTTTGAGCGAATCGGATTCCGTTTCGATATATGGATCACATTGCTTGATCAATCCCACATCCTGCTGAATTTCACCCATGAGCTGATTATATCTGGTGTTTCTACCGTCGGACGTGGCAAATCGCCGGTTGTCATATGCGAGTCACTAAGTGGACTATCAACTTTGATCCCGCAGCCGATGCCCCTATCGTCCCGGTTTGGATTGCCTTTCCAGGTCTACCACTCCATATCCATCATAAGACCGCCCTATTTGAAATCGCACGCATTATTGGTAAACTAATTAAGCTGGATATCGCCACAGCAGATGGTTTGCGCCAATATGTGGCTCGTGTATGTGTTGAAGTTGATGTTTCTCAGGAGCTTCCAAAGAAAATCTATCTCCAGGGTAAGCAAAAATTTATTTTACAGCAGGTGCTCTATGAGGATTTACCATCAGTTTGTGTTGTTTGTCATCGACTTGGGAACTTGGTTGGTGCTTGTGACGATCAGCCGCCGCAGCATCCTTCCATGCCACGAAAAGCTTCAACTTGATGGACTCTGTCAAAATTGTTCAAAACGACTAGAAAGAATTCATACGAAAGATAACTGCCAGAGAGAAGAAGAAAACTGAGCAAATTGGAATTGAAAACTTCTGATTGAATGAAAAATGCAGTGCAGCAGGATGCAGCACTTTATACAATCCGGTAGAGGCAAAACGAAGAAAAGAACCAAAAATTACTAAACTAGCCTTCCAACTACACAAAGTCCTACTGTCTCATTAAGGGCATATCCATCACTTCACATCATTTAAAGTTTGCCGCCTCTAGCCTTCTTCCCCAAATCCACTTCTGAAGTGCTGCTGCGCACCATGGTGCTACGCACCTCAGCCAGCCTCAATTCCTCCATCAATAACCGCTTCATAACCGTTTTTTCCAACTCATCAACTAATCATCTTGACCCTTGATTCTCACTCTTGATCCAACGGGTTAAGCTTGCTCAGCTTTGCTTGATCAAGCTCCAACTTATCACCACCTTCAACACCCCCCTCAAACCTGACTTACTATATATATTACATACTCCCATTGCAGAAGTCAGGTATTGCAGTTTTCTTGAATCAAGCGGTTTGGTGAACACATCCGCTAATTGCAGTTCAGTCCTGATGGGCATAGGACGAATGATCCCTTGCACAAACTTGTCTCTAACTATGTGACAATCAA
Source organism: Eustoma russellianum (assembly GCA_036186865.1). Taxonomy (NCBI): domain Eukaryota; kingdom Viridiplantae; phylum Streptophyta; class Magnoliopsida; order Gentianales; family Gentianaceae; genus Eustoma; species Eustoma russellianum. Next base: position 33,748,740 of record AP025050.1, read on the forward strand.
TCTCTATGTGCTTGGTTCTTTCGTGAAATACTGGATTTTCAACAATGTATATAGCACTCTTATTATCACAAAATAGCTCTACTGGTCTCTCTTGTACTACCCCCAAATCCTTCATCAAGTACAATATCCACTGTATTTCACAAGCAGCAGACGTTAAAGCCCTGTACTCAGCTTCTGACGATGACTTAGACACAGTGGTCTGCTTTTTCGCTTTCCAGGATATTAAAGATTCACCCAAAAACACACAATATCCTGTTATTGATCTTCTGGACTCAATGCAGCATCCCAGTCTGAGTCAGCAAATCCCTTCAACTCTACATTACCAGAACTTGGATAGAGCAACCCCTGTCCTGCTATGCCCTTTATATACCTCAGTAACCTATGTGCTGTCTTGAGGTGAAGCTCAGTAGGTTTATCAAGAAATTGGCTAAGCTGTTGTACCGTAAATACAATGTCTGGCCTCGTTATAGTCAAGTATAACAGCTTTCCAATCAACCATCTGTATCCTGAACTATCTGCTATCTGTGGAGAATCTCTATGTGCTAGCTTTACATTCTGCTCCATAGGTGTCTTGGTTGGCTTGGGCCCAATAAAACCAGCCTGCTCTACTAACTCCAGTGCGTATTTCCTTTGACACAGCAATACCCCCCTTTGGGACCAAGCCACCTCTAGGCCCAAAAAATACTTAAGAATGCCAAGATCTTTGATCTGGAAGGCCTGATGAAGAGAAGATTTCAAAGACATGATATGAGGTAGGGAGGATTCAGGTGAGAAGTGGTCCACACCTAGGGTGCTACTGTTTGATGGAGTATTGGAAGTACTGCTATCTTCAGGGAGAATGTTTGAAGCATCATGCGTACTGGAATCAGGCACAGGTGATGTTTCTCAGGAGACAATAGGCTGTTGACATGGAGACTGAGAGAGTTAACTCACTTCTAATCCCGGAAAGAATCTGTCCTTCTCTCTCATCCATAGACTGCTTTATTCTAGGTTGAGATGTTTGTCTTTGAGAAGGATTGCTAGAACCTTCTCCTCCCCTCCTAGAGGATCTTGGCCTCTTGGTTGTGTTCTTGCTTCTTGAAGACATTTTTGAGAGATTTTGGGGCTCGAGAGATTGAAAAATTTAGGTTGAAATGGAGAGATTCAAGAGAGGAAGTCAAGAATCAAGAGTAGAGATGATTAACCCTTGATTTAGAGGTGAAATTTAAGAGAGGGTAGGTTTTTGGAGAAGGAGGCGCAGGTATTGGTAGGGTTTCAATCGATTGAATTTGTTAGAAATGAAGAAGGGTTCGCCTTTTGGAGAATTTAAAGGTTGCAGATTCGACGACGTCGATCGATCGACGTCAGAGATCGACGTACGTCGATCGATCGATGTTAGAGATCGACGCACATCGATCTCTTGCTTTGATACGTCGATCGATCCATGTATATTGAGTTTTGAAATTTTTAATTTTAACCCTTTAAACATTGTTTATCATCCCTAATCTTGTTCTAATGGACTCAAATGTCTCAGTAAGAAGGGATTTGGTGAATATATCCGCTAGTTGATCATTTGTTGGAAGAAATTCGACGCATACCAATCCTTTTTGAATGCAATCTCTTATGAAGTGATGTCTCACTTCTATATGTTTGGTCCTACTATGATATACTGGGTTTTGCGCTATACTTATGGCTGAGATATTGTCACATAGGATGAGAACTTTGTCAAACTTAACATTAGAATCGTTTAAAGTGTTGATAATCCAAAGTAGTTGTGCACAACACGAAGCGGCCGATAGATATTCGGATTCTACCGTAGAAAGTGACACGCTATTTTGTTTCTTGGAGAACCAAGAAACTAAGCAATCTCCAAGGAATTGGCATGTCCCAGAGGTGCTTTTCCTATCAACAAGATTTCCGACATAGTCGGAGTCACTATACCCTCTTAAATCAAAACATCTATTTTTGGGATAAAACAACCCAAAATTCAAAGTTCCTTTCAAATACCTAAAGATACGTTTAATGGCAACTAAATGTGATTCCCTAGGCATACTTTGAAATCTAGTACATAAGCACACAGCATGCAAAATATCCGGTCTACTAGCAGTTAACTAAAGTAAACTACCAATCATACCCATATATTTGGTTACCTCAACCGGCTTTCCTTTTTCGTCTTTGTCAAGCTTTGTACTTGTGCTCATAGGTGTGCTTACACTTCTTCCATCCTCAAATTTGTACCTCTTGAGAAAATCCTTTGTATACTTCGTTTGAGATATATACACTCCATCTTGAGTTTGCTTGATTTGAAGACCAAGAAAGTAGTTGAGTTCACCCATCATGCTCATTTCAAATTCTCCTTCCATCAATTTTGCAAAATGCTCACAAAGAGAATCATTAGTAGCACCAAATATAATATCAGCCACATAAATTTGAACAAGCAATTGATGGTTTCCTTGTTCTTTAATAAAAAGAGTAGTGTCGACTTTTCCTCTTGAAAACTCATTTTCAAGTAGGAAGTTACTTAACCTATCATACCAAGCCCTAGGAGCTTGTTTAAGTCCATAAAGGGCCTTTTTGAGTTTAAATACATGATTTGGATAATCATGATTTTCAAACCCCGGAGGTTGAGCCACATACACCTCTTCTTGAATTATTTCATTCAAGAATGTGGATTTCACATCCATTTGATATAATTTGAAATCCTTATAGCATGCATATGCTAATAGCATTCTAATAGCTTCTAACCTAGCAACGGGGGCAAAAGTCTCATCATAGTCTATGCCTTCCTCTTGCCTATATCCTTGGGCTACTAACCTAGCTTTGTTTCTAGTGATGTTTCCTTTATCATCTATTTTGTTTCTAAATACCCATTTAGTGCCAATTACGGGATGATCACTAGGTTTAGCAACTAATTTTCAAACATCACTTCTTTCAAATTGATTTAATTCTTCTTGCATGGCTAATACCCAGTCTTCATCATTTATTGCCTCTTTTATATTTTTAGGCTCAACTTGTGAAATAAAGGCATTTTCATTGAATTTCCTCCTAGTCATTATGCCTTGGTTAGTTTCACCTAATATTAACTCTTTAGGGTGATATTTTCTATACTTATATGAATCCGGTAAATTTGATGTATCTCCTCCTACTTCTTCATCTTCAACCTTAGGTTCAAGGGGATCAATCCTAAGGTAAATAACAATATTTCCTTTTGGATTCTCAAATTTCTCTATATGACTTACTTCAATTATTTCATCATCATCATCATCGTTAATGTTTGATTTATCCTCAATGAGTTCACTAAACTTGACATGAATTGATTCTTCAACTTTCATGCTTCTTTTATTATATACTATAAATGCCTTGCTATTTTGAGCATAACCTATAAAGATTCCTTCATCCGCTTTGAAGTCGAGTTTATCCAAGTTATCTTTGGTGTTAAGAATAAAGCACTTACAACCAAATACCTTGAAATAACCAATATTTGGTACTCTACCTTTCCAAAGCTCATAAGGAGTCTTTTTGAGAAATGGTCTCAAATAAACTCTATTGATCACATGACAAGCGGCATTTACCGCTTCGGCCCAAAAATATTTGGGTAGCTCAAATTCAATTAGCATGACTCTACTCATTTCTTGAAGTGTTCTATTTTTCCTTTCCGCAACACCATTTTGTTGAGGAGTTCTTGGAGCTGAGAAATTGTGTCCATACCCTTTGGATACACAAAATTCTTGAAATTCTCCATCAAACTCACCACCTCTATCACTTCTAATTTCCTTAATTGTGTCTTCTCTTTGATTTTCTAATCTCTTACAAAGCTTTATAAATTCTTGGCATGCATCATACTTTTTAGCTAAGAACATTACCCAAGTGTACCTAGAGAAGTCATCTACCATCACAAAGGTGTAATGTTTTCCACTTAGACTTGCCGTACCAATATCCCTATACAAATCCATATGAAGCAATTGTAGAGGTTTGGTGGTGGAGATTTCACTTTTGGGCTTAAAGCTTGTTTTAACATGCTTTGCCTTTTGACAAGTGTCACATAAGCCATGGTTTTCGAAATTTAATTTTGGAAGACCTTGGACTTTTTCATTTTTGCAAATTTCTTTAAAACTTTTAAAACTAATGTGTCCAAGTCGTCTATGCCATAGTTGAGTCAAATCATTTTTGGCAACTAGGCAAGAAACATTTTGTGATATCAAATCATGTGTGCTAAATTTGTAAACATCATTTTTACGTATAGCCTCAAAAACAATCTTATCGTTCTTTTTCACAACACATTTTCTTTTCACAAATTCAATTTGAAAATTAGCATCATATAGTTGGCTAACACTTATCAAATTATACTTAAGCCCTTCTACATATAGTACATTATTAATAGTAAAAGAAGAGTTACCAATTTCTCCATGTCCAAGGATTTTGGCTCTCCCATTGCCAAAGTACACCGTTCCACCATCTTGGAGCTTGAGCTTGGTGAACAACGTCTTGTCTCCGGTCATATGCGTTGAACATCCGCTGTTCATAAGCCATTTGGTTCCTTCTTCTTTGGCTACTTCATTTATCTTGAGAGCCTACAAAACCAAAAGATGTATGCATGGGTACCCTTTGATGGTTGGGTCCTTTAGGGTTAGTTTGTCGACCCTTAGGCTTCCAAACATATGTGCTTCCAAATCTAGCTCTACATGCTTTCTTCACATGTCCTAGTTTGTTGCAATGAAAACAAGTGGGTACATGCTTTGGTTTAGAAGGTGATGAATTTTGTTGTGTTTTTCTATTATTTGCCCTTTTCTTTAAGGACTTAGGTTTAATAGAAGAAAGTGATGAATTAAATCCTAAACCGAATTTATCATTTCCAATTCTTTGATTTCCAAGTAGTATGCCTAAATTTTTTTACCATTTGTTAGTCTTTGTAAGTCTAACTTTAGTTTCTCACATTCTTTTCTAATTTCTACATTTTCAAGAGCTACGGTTTTATGCATGGTGAGTATGATGTCATGCTCTTGAAACATCAAAATATTCTTGTCATGCAAGCTCTTATTTTCTAAGATGCATTTCTTGAACTCTTTCTTCAAATGCTTATATTTTAAATTCAATTTTTCAAAGTCATCTTGCAAATCTCCTATTTCATCATGCAAATTTGAAGGATTAGAATTTACCTCAAGATCATCTTCAATAGCCATGAGACAAGTATGTTGAATCTTTAGATTGTCAACTATTGCAACAAGTCCAACACATTGATCTTCACTCTCTTCTCCTTCCGATTCCGAAAGGAGATCATCCCACGTGGTTACCTCCGCATTGAGGGCTTTCTTCTTTTGAGGAAAGACCTTCTTCTCTTAATTTTGCGGCTCTTTTACGTGGCAATCGGCAATGAAACGACCGGGTCGACCACATCTATAGCAATTTTCACTAGCTTTCTTTTCGTTAGATGGTCTTTTGAAAAACTTTCTTGCTTGAGCTTTGTTTCTAGTTGCCATTCTTCTAAATTTTCTTACTAGAAGGGCAACTTCCTCATCCGATTCATCGGACTCTACCACCAATCCTTTGTGTGATGTTTGTGTGGGCTTGATAGGGTTCATCCTATTTTGTTCATAAATAAGAATTTCACGAGTAAGAAGATTACTGGATAGTTTATCAAGGGTAAGAGTCTTGAGATTCTTTGATTCGGTGATGGCGGTGACTTTGGGTGTCCATTCTCTTGGCAAGGAGTTGAGGAGTTTTGAGACAAGGTCTTCATTTGAGATTTTCTTGTCCACCATGGAGAGTTGATTCACTATTCGTGTGAATCAATCGATTGTCTCCTCAATCTTCTCACCGCTTTTCATTACGAACATCTCATACTCCTTCATGAGCATGAGTCTTTTGGCCATTCTTACTTGATCAGTTCCTTCGTGTATCATTACAAGCCTTTTCCATGCCTCATGAGCTGTTTCTAGACCTTGAAGTCGTATGAGCTCGGTGGTGGTAAGAGCACTTGATAGAATATCGAATGCTTTGCCATTTATGGCAAATTTTATCTTCTCTTCATCGGTGTAGTCATCCTCATCTTTGAACATTGATTCTCCTTTTGAGTTGGTAATCATAGGATCTTCAATTTCCTTCACAACGGCTCTCCATATATCAAATCCATAGCCTTTCAAATGATTGATCATTCGAAATTTCCACAAAGAATAATTTTGGGCATCAAACATATGAGCTTTAGTGTTTGATCCAGAAAATAGTGCAGTAGGCTTAGGAGATGAAGCGTGAGATGAAGAGGTTAAGGTTGAGGTTGTCGTTGCCATGATCTTTAACATTGCTACTAGCAAAGATAGGCCAATCAATCAAGGTTATGCTCTGATACCAATTGTTAGGTCCGAAATACACTCTAGAGGGGGGATGAATAGAGTGTTTGGCACTTTTGCGGAATTTTTCATGCGTGACTCAACTCAAAAGATATTCAAAATCAGAGTAAGAATGGGAGATGAGAAGTAATGAATAAGTACACCGGATATAGAGTGGTTCGAATCGTAAATGATTCTACTCCACTACCACTTTGTTGCCAAAGTGGATTTTCAACAACTACTCTTCTTATTAAAGACAATAAGAACAACCACAGCAACACTTACACTAACACCTTAGTGTAAGCAACAACAACATCAACTTCTTGCACAAAATATACTTGTGCAACTACAGCAACTACAGCTCTTAGCAAGAACAACTTCTTGCTACCTCACAACTTCAACAAAGTTCCCTCAAGAACTTCTCATAGTGGGTTGAAGAAATATAGTAAGGTGTACAATTTCTCACTAGTCTAAGCACAAGCAAGAGATCAAATATTTATGGTTCCTCTTGTGCTTGACTCTCTTTCTCTCAATATACAACAATGAAGAGCAAAGAAAAGCTAAACAAGCTTTAAGAAAATTTACAAGTATGAAAGAACTATACAACAATGAAAGATGAAGCTAGATGATGTTGAAAGTGTGTATTTGCCTCATCCAAGCTTCTCCCATTTATAGATAAAGTTGACCACGTTTTTGAGGCTCTCCACCAAGTCTTCATCTTCAAAAATGTCAAGATAATGTCCAAATAGTCTTTAGCCACCCTATGAATTGATTTGATCTTGAATAGCCACCCTAGAGGATCTTAGACATGGTTAAATTAGTCAAGGAAGCATGTAGTATGTTGGGTTAAAGTCCACAAGAAATTTGAGCAAGATTGGAGAGAGAAAACATCATATATCTCCCTTGGATTTTGTTCCCACGTTCAAAAAAATTTGACTTCTGGGGACGTCGATCGATCGACGTTCCAGTGCTGAGAGATCGACGTCTCTCAGAATGACGTCGATCGATCGACGTCTCCTTGGCTGAGAGATCGACGTCTCTCAGATGTACGTCGATCGATCGACGTATCCTTAGCTAAGAGATCGACGTCTCTCAGAAAGACGTCGATCGATCGACGTCTGCCTGGACTGAGAGATTGACGTCTCTCAGAATGACGTCGATCGATCGACATCTGCCTGGCTGAGAGATTGACGTCTCTCAGAAGCACGTCGATCGATCCACGTCTCTTGGCTGAGAGATTGACGTGGATCTGAGAGCTCAAACGTTTACAAAACTTCACATGGATCGATCCATGTGCCTCCCTGAGGGGCTGATTTATACTTCAACCGATCCATGAGAGATTTACGTCTTGCAATGTGTTTTCTTAATTTGCTTCAAACTCAAAATGTGAAATTCCATTTTAACCCTTTTAAAACATCTTTTTAATATCATCAAAACATTTCATAATCCAACAATGTTTGGGATCATTTTCGTGCATTGGATCTTAAGACATACTTGGCATTTTTCACAATTATGTGAATCTCCAGAGCAGAATCGGACAACTGAGCAACTTTGATAGTTTCACCAAACTACAATTGTCCAAATCAATTGATTCGCATTGAAAATGAAATCTACATATTTAACTAACTTTTTGCAAAATTGGGCAGAATTCAGAAGTCGTTTGTTTTGTTCACCGTGAGGGCAAAGTTGTGTCAAGAAAACAGAATAGAAATCCAGAAAAATTGTGACTATATCCAGTCCCAAGACACCTCCATGATATTTCATTATCACAATTGTCATCAAATTATCATCTTATGCAAGTGGATTTAAGGTTAGAAACCAACTACCAGTTTTCATAATTTCAGCACCACAACAATACAACACCTCTACTAAAATGTATTGATCACACATTGATCACACTTTGTAGATATGGATGAATAGAATAAGGTGTAGAATACGCCTTTAGAGAATGATAATCAATAGCAGCCATGAATGTTCAAGTGATCCAAAGGTTTGAAGGCTAAAATTCTTCCTCCATGTAAGCGTTTGGGTGCCCCTAGAAATGTGAGTTGTCTTATTGGCTTCTCGTGATAAAGCCTTGATAACTTGTCTTAGACTTGATTGGTTGACTGTGTCACATTGTGCTTAGTTGTAAAAAGAATTGGTCCACCCCAACATATGCTTCCACACGTTTTTGAACCTCAAAAGGATAATAATCTGATTTTTGTTTTACCTTTTAGAAGAGATGATAACTTGGTCTTTGTCTCCAACAACCTTTAAGTTGATAAAGTCTTTCTTTTGTCTCATTCTGGTCGATTTTTACCCCCTTTTGGGGTCAAAAAGAAAAGATCTAAAAATTTGTTGCATAGTAAACTCCAAAGTAAGAGTTGAGGTTTCTCCAAGCCACTTATATGATCGAATTTCAATATGTCTGTCTCTTCGTCTCCTTGGCGTTTGCCGATTAAAGTAAAAACTTCACAAATATATTCGGTAATTGTAATGTAACAGAAGACCGAATATAATAACAATAAGATGTCAAGACTACGCCTTCATATGTGAAACAACTTCTTGTTAGCATCACCTTAGATTTGGTGTGATTCTTCTTTTAAGGGAAAAAAATAAATATCTACAGGCGTGCCATGTGTGGGTGTGTAACACCTTTGATATCTTCCATAAATATAAAAACAAACTTATATTGTGTAACAACTTCTGTCACGTAATAAGTAAATTCTAGCGTGATATAATATACGGTTGACGAATATAGAAATCTATAAGGCCACATAATAATAGAAAGTATGACCCTGCATAAAAGTATCCTAATGTGATGGTATGCTTTAACATATCTAAATATGCATTTCAGTGTATTAAAATATAACACTTTATGCTCGTACTATTAGTGCCGCCAACATTGGATGTTCAGGAGCAGCAGGGTGAGCAGCAGATGGATACATCCTGCTCTGCTACACTATCTAACCATACCGAGGAATCTAATATAGGAGAGGGAGCAGTATGCATATCTCCTCCACCCTTGGAGATTTCGGACGCAAATGTACATCATGTTCAAGAGGTGAACTCAACCTCTGAAGTGGCTCCGGATGTTCAAATTCAATCCATTCAAATCGCATTGCCAGCGCCACTGGCGATACTGCCAGTAAGTGACCCTCCTTCCTTCCCCGATTATGATCCTTTAATTGAACAATTTTACCAAGACCACTTTCGGGAGGAGGAAGATGATGCTGATCTTGCGGTAGGTTCGGACAATGAAGCATCTCGCTCATCTAATCGGCGCAAAGGGAATGACTATATACGTGAGAGTTTGCTCATTGCGGCAGATGATATGAATTGTCCAATGACATCGACTGGTGGCGAGACTCTTATTAGCGGACTATCTCGGAAAAAGCGCAGAGCTCAGAAGAACCTTCCACCACCTCCACCGTCATCAATGGTTACTAGACGAGGAAGTCATCGTTCTTTTGAACTATAGTGTGATTAGCATGCCTCATGTACCGTGAAGGATCATTTGATTTCGTTTTTTCTTTTTCTAGTTTGTAGTAAACGGCTGCCATCGGCCATTTAACGCGGGATATTTATTGAATAAATAAAGACCGGAAGGTTTCATTCCGTTTATTAAAAAAAATATAACACTTTATGACTACTTTGAAATCGTACACACATACATACACTGAATATTATATTAAGTCTGGGATATACATACTGAACATTATATTAGGTCTGGGACAGCAAGATATAACAAGGAACTAAACATAAACCTATACAGAGTCTAGTCGAAGGGTTTTCTCTATCTATGTATATCTTTATCTAGCTTAATAGACAGGCATAGGGGCTGCGCCAGGTTTTAAATTCTCGAATCCAAACGTATTAATGAGATCGTTAACGTACCTAATCTGACTTACCTGAATTCTTTAGAAGTTTGCCATTGATATTTTATTGAAGAAAATAATCCAATTAGTTTGCGGTAGATATTTTAAGTTCTGATTCCATGCAAAACTGAAATCCTTTAAAAAAAGATGGCTGTCAATTGCGTCAAAAATCAAATCACAAACACGGCTGAACACCGAAACATACTTTGCAATGAATTGAAATAGCATATTCAAAGACAAAATTTCAAATACAGTAAAAATGGCGCGACGCAGAGGTAGAAGACGACCTCAGGAAAACTTGAGCAAAAGGAAACTGTTTTCTCACGCTTACTGTCACTAGACCTACACCAGCTATATATACAAATGTTTGCGTGAAACAGAAAACCGTTTGGCACATGTAACTTGTGAGTTCTGGCGGAAAGTTGGTGTATCTGCCTTCTAGCTGCTTCCTGTTACTTGATCCGACATGTCACTCTTATTTTCAGCTCCTATTTGCCATATACAGCTCATCCATATCATGTGTTACTCACACTGGACAACCACCTTTAACTCAACACAGCTGCCTAAGATTAGTTTGCTCTCTCCTTACTTGATTGTCGTTGCAACTGCTGTGTGCTCTTCCTGCACTTTCCTCTTGCGTGACTTTGCTTCTTCAATATCTTCAATACCCTCTCCTAATTCTGACTTTCTATAGATATCATAAATTGCAATCTCTGTGTTCCTAATGCCTTAGTAAACAAATCTGCAATTCGATAATAAGTCTGCACAGCCATTGGCTTCACCATTCCTTCCTGATACTTATCTATAACTACATGACAATCCACTTCTATGTGTTTTGTTCTCTCATGGAAAACTGGATTCTCTACTATATAGCTAACACTTTTGTTATCACAAAATAGCTCAACATGTTGCTCATGACTTGCACCTAAGTCCTTCAACAAATAGAGCAACCACTGAACTTCACACATTGCAGTGTCCAATGATCTGTATTATGCTTCTGAAGAAGATCTAGAAACTGCAGTTCGTTTCTTGGCTTTCCAAGAAACCAAGGCATTACCAAGAAATACACAATACCCTGTAACTGATCTTCTTGTCTCTGTGCAGCCCCCAATCTGAGTCTGCATAAGCTCTAAGCACGCTAGAACCTGTACTAGGAAATAACAACCCTTGACCAGGAGACCCCTTCAAGTACCTTAGCAATCTCTGAGTTGCCCTCATGTGAAGCTCTGTTGGGGTATCCAAAAACTGACTTAGTTGCTGTACACTGTAAGCTATATCAGGTCTAGTAATTGTAAAATATAACAGCTTTTCAATCAACCTTCTACATCTTGAGACATCGTCAATCAATTCTGAATCATTGTGCTCTATCTTTAAATTTTGCTCCATAGGCGTCAGTGCTAGTTTTGCAGCCAAATATCTTGATTCCTCAAGCCATTATATTGTATACTTCCTTTGGCATATGCTAATTCTTTTCTTAGACCTTGCAACCTCAAACCCCAAAAAATATCTCACTTCACCCAAGTCTTTAATCCTAAAAGTGAAGTGAAGATGATTCTTAAGCTTCTGAATCAACTCGAGCGAATCACTCACCAATATAATATCATCAACATACACTAGCACAACGGAAAACTTTCCTGATGTTATTTCAGTAAACAAAGTGTAATCATGTCTTGATTGCTTAAAGCCCTGGCACAAGAGATAATTTGTAGCCTGTTTATGTCCATAAAGTGATTTTTGTAGCTTACAAACTGCATTGGGAAAAGGAGACTCCACTCCTTGAGGCAATTCTATATATATTTTATGAAATAGCTCTCCATGTAAAATGGCATTGTTTACATCTAATTGATGAATGTACCAATTATTAAGAGAAGCCAAAGCAAGAAATAAATGCACAGAAGTCATTTTAGCTACAGGAGAAAAAGTATCATCATTGTCTATTCCAGGCTGCTGAGTATACCCCATAGCAACTAACCTAGCCTTATATGTAGCGCTCTGCTCCCGAGCCGTAGCATTGGAAATAGTGCATCCGCCATAGTCTGCTAAGAGATCTACAAAGCGTCGAATCAACTTCTTACATGTCGAAAATGATGTCAAAATTTTTTTGCGGAAATGTTAATTATAACTCAAATTAAAGACCAAAAGAAACATCGATACCATAATGAATAAGTTCTAGGTTAATGAGACCCAACATTGTCAACACTTTTCAAAGGATATAAAATAAAAGAATACTAAAAATGTCTGTGATAGCCCCAAGGAAATAAACAGAAATAAGCTGCAAGGTTTCCTCGTGTCCTAGATGCAGCTATCAGCATGCCCACTCTGTTATGTCCGTCCTATCCTCAACAAAGATATGGTTGATCAAGCTAATCCCTGAACACCGTGTTCATCAAGTCCATGAAGGCTTCTGGAGCATTAGTCAGACCAAATTGCATCACTAAAAACTCATAGTGGGCATATCTAGTACGAAAAGCAGTCTTCGCTACATCCTTTACTTCAATCCTCAACTTATGATATCCGGATCGAAGATCAATTTTAGAGAATACCTAAGCACCTTGAAGAATGCCACAGTCGCAAAATTAATTGAAAAATTATAAATTATTAATTATGAATTATATTGATTAAAGAGTACTTTTAACTAATCAAAGAGGTCCTCGATCCGAGGTAGAGGATACTTGTTGCTGATGTTGATCTTGTTAATCTCCCAAATAGCCGCATACTTCCATCCTTCTGCTTCACAAATAAAACAGGGGCTCCCCTGGGTGAGACATTGAGGCGAATACACTTGCGGTCGAGAAGTTCTTGTAGTTGCTCCTTCAGTTCTTGGAGTTCTGCTGGAGCCATACGATACGACGCTCTGGAGATACATTCCGCAACCGGTACAAGATTGATGTCAAATTCCACCTCTATGATCAGTGGCAAACCTTGTAGCTCATCAGGGAAGACATCCTTAAATTCTCGTACTACTAGGATATCCTCGATCGATGGAGTCTCAGCATTAGCATTTAAAGCATAAACAAGAGAACTCTCAGCTTCTTTCTTCAATGCTCAAGAAGCATGTGTTGTAGTCATATAAATCTTTCTAAACTTTTTCAATTTGATATCACCGTGGAAGATTGATTCTTGCTTATCCTGTGTCTGCATACGAACCTGTCTCTGACGACAGTCGATAGTAGCATGATACCTAGCCAAGAAATCCATGTGCAGGATAACATCAAAATCTTGCATCTGGATCGGAATTAGGATTGCAGGAGAACTCCAACTCATTAATCTCCAACAGGCATCCCTTGTACTGATAATAAGATACAAGCACCTGGACGCCGGTGGCTTGAACATGATAAGGAATATCAAGCCATTCTAGTAGAATATTTAGGCTCTTGACAAACCTCTTGGCAATAAATGATTGGCTGGCACCACTATCGAATTGGACTTAGGCTAGAACTTTGTTAATTAATATCTCAAACTAATATGTTCAGGGTTATACATACAGCACAAATCACCAAAACAGAAAGAACTTCTTAAAAAAAATTTAAAATTGAAATTACATAAATTAAAGGTACCTGTGACGACGTCCCCGACATCCTCTACCTCAGCGTCTGTCATGATATGCACACGTGCATTGGTCCTCCCCTTTCTTTTCTGCTGCATCAGATTCTTTTGTGGAAGGGGTGCTTGTGCCGGTGTAGGGTACTCTTTATGTAATGTCCTTATTTTCCACAATTGTAGAGAACCTTCTCGACCCTCTAACACTAACCTGTATGCGGACGCCCACACTGTGCACATACTTGGGGTGGCGGTCCAACTGCCCTGAGTGGCCGCGTCGCTGTCATGGTGGGACCCTCAATAGTCAATGGCCGAGTCGACGATCCCTGTCCTGGCTGTGGTGGACCAAAAGATCGCCCAGTCTGATGGCGGCGTGGAATCTTCAGCCATCTTCCGGATCTCCCGGAACGGAACTCCACCCGAGGCCTCTTAGCCCTGTCAACCGCTGCTACCCTATTGAGATCACCCTCGGCCTCATGGCACACCTCCAGCAGCTCCTCAAAAGGAGTAGGCCAGGCACATATGATCAATGACTGGATGCGAGAGTTCAAGCCGGTCTTGAACTTCAGCATCTTTGCCTTCTTGTTATCCATAATGGAGGGCATGTATCTCCCAAGTGCATGGAACCTCTCAGAATACTGGTCCACAGTCGTGGACCCCTGTGTAAGAAGCTGAAACTCTGTCATCCTCCTTTGAATAACACTCTCAAGAACATAATGCTTCTGGTACTCCTCCCTAAACTGGGTCTATATCGGCGGTAGAGTCAGTCTGCATGCCACACCTTGCCACCATTCCTCGACATCACCCTCCAAGAATGGTACAACCACATCTAGCATCAGGCCATCCGGAACCTGCAAAAATCTCAACTGCTCAGACATGTTCTTGAGCCAGATTTCTTCCTCATCTGGCCGTGTGGTACCTCTGAACATATGTATTTGTGAGTTCTGCATCTCCTGGTAGAAAAATCAAAGACCCTGGGGTAGCTCATCTGGCCGTGTGGTACCATCTGTGCCTGCTGCTGGGCCACCAATGTAGTCAAAGTGGCTGGAGTATCCGCGAGAACATGGAGTATAGCCCCTGACCCTGATGGTCATATCCTTCGTGTCTTCCACTTCCAACTGGCTCACGTCATGGAGGCATTTTCTGGAATTCGAGTTCATAAAAAAATTCAGATTAGCAAGAGTAAGTAAAAAGGTTGGACGCGGGGTAAAACGATAATTAGACAAAGAAAACTCACTATCGGCACACACCTCCCATAACCCGATCACAACTTATTTCTAAAATCATCACTTAAGTCTACTTTGTTTATTAGGGCAAAATCATAATTTTACAAAAGCTTATAACTTACGTCTATTGATCTAGTTAATCCTGCATTTCCGAGACAGATCTGAAGCTTGGGCTCCGATACCAGCTGTAGCGCCCCGCTCCTGAGCCCTAGTATCGGGAACAATGCACCCGTCGTAGTCTGCTAAGAGATCTACAAGACGTCGATTCAACTTCTTACATGTCAAAAATGACGTCGAAATTTTTTTTGCGGAAATGTTAAGTATAACGCAAATTAATAACCAAAGGAAACATCGATACCATAATGAATATGTTATGGGTTAACGAGACCCAACATTGTCACCACTTTTCAAAGGATCTAAAATAAAAGAATACTAAAAATGTCTCTGATAGCCCAAGGAAATCAATAGAAAATCAGCTGCAAGGTCTCCTCGTGACCTAGATGCAGCTATCAACCTGCCCACTCAGCTATGTCCGTATTGTCCTCAATAAAGATATGGTCATACTCTTAACCTGGCTCACCTGGGAAATTAAGGGTGAGTGACAAGATATCACCCAGTAGATGTCCGTCTCAAACCAATACAAAACAGGCATATACAAAAATGATATAACCACATAGCACAATAAATAGGATAAGGCATAAACATAAAATAGAGTAAGTGCGGTAAGTAAATCACTCCACATAAAAATGCACAACTAAGTGATGTATGCCTTCGTCCACGTGTCACACATAACTAGAATTATGTCACGTAATATGACCCTAAGCCTACATGGAATGCATGATCCCGAGACTTACTGGATGCCCGTACACTACAATCCATCCCGAACGATGCTCGTGGTCCGTACACCACGATCAACCATAACCGAGTGCTTGCAGCCAGTACACCACAATCTACTCCACTCGATTTTCTTAGACCCATACATCTTTTACCACTCTAAATACAATGCACGTGCTATGAATGCAATAACGAAGTCGCCTGGGGCCCTTGCGTCCAACCTCGCCATCTCCGGCACTCAATATTTGATTCCGTAAATTATTCGAATAATGAAAAACTGTTATTTATCACCACCTGTATTTTTCCTTAGCTTGTCTAAATTTTTTAGAATTTTCTATTTTTTTTATTTTTTTGCTATTTAATTCTCTTTATTACTATTTATTTTAATTACTTAATTTTACTAAAATTCATAAATTAAGTGAAAATATTTCAATTTTAACCTTTTATATTTTCTGGAATTTATTTACATTTTTTTTGGTATTTAACTATATTTTTCTGGAATTTAAAATCATTTATTTACCTTTTTCTAATTCAAAAAATTATTAAATTAATTAATATATTAATTTTTTTATTTTTGACTCGGCCTCTTCTCTTTCTCCTAGTCTGGCCCGCAAACATGCAGGGTCCGCGTCGCTGTAACACTTTTTTTATTTGCCAAGTAATTGGGCCGACCAGCCTTCGGTCCGCCCCGCCCCATTGGCCGGCCTGCCCTTCTGTCTGGATATATATGTGTGTGTGTATATATATATATTATAATATATAAACGGGACTGTCTTGCAGCCCGTCAGTCTGCCGGCCTGTTAAGGGTCCGGCCCTGATCCACTCGTTGGCAGGCCAGCCCGTTCAGCGCCGCCTCCCCCCTTTTTTAATTTTAAGCGCAACTGGCATGTGAGGGCCGTTCACAGCCACTTCCAACGGTGCGTGCGCCTCACGCACCACCACTCTGGCCGCCTTTTCAACTCCATAACCATTTTTTCCTATTTCCAGGCTATATGCACCTATTCTAAGGTTAAAACACAAATTTTAAAAAGCTCCAAGTATGAAAGTTTTCACCTTTTTAATTCATTTAAGGGTATTTTTAATCCGATCCAATACTACCACCAAATTCATACACATACGCGCACATAATAATCATAAACAACTCATCTCATGTTATTCAATATAAGTAAACATAAAGTTGACATCTTCAACAATTAAAAACAACTAATCATGTTAATATACCATTAAAGCATGGTAATTTTGTACCGAATTGAAAGAGAAAAGGCAACCTACCTCGATTAACGCTAAAGCCAAATGGATTAGACGGATTAGAACCTGGATTCGAGTTCTCGCTATCCTTCTTCTTCTTTTCTCTTTTTCCTCTATTTCCTCCCTTCTCTTTCTCTTGTCCCTCTCTCCCTCTCTGCCGCTTTTTTTTCTTCTCCAAAGAAAATTGTCGCTGCCTCCTTGGGAAAGGGGTTTGGGGAGTTCCATTTTGATTAAGGGAGAGATTTTAGGGATTTAAGATAATTTAGAATCCTAGTAGTTATTTCAAAATTAATTAAATAATCAAAATCTTATCCCCTCCCTATCTCTGTCCTGTCACATACGGCACACATTCACCTTCCTTTTATATCTTTAATTATTTATTAATTTTAGTTTATTTCATTTTTTATTATGATTATAACATTATACCTTTCCACTGAGCCATCAAGTCCTAGTTGCCTTCACATCATTGGTTGGCCACGTAATCATCTTGTATACTTGGAAAAATAAAGACGAATGATTGGTCCATCTTGAAATGCATTTTGGCCAATTTTTACCCTTGAAATTGTCTTGAAAATAATAAAAATAATATGCAAGGATAAGATGGCATAACTCCTCCAAAATTGCCTCAACTTCTTAGCAAAATAATAGGGCATGTGAGGCTGAATTTTGACTCAAACAATCTGCCAACAACAATCTAGTAGCCGTTGGCTACAATTCAAACTTTTCCAAGTCAGAAACTTTGCCAACTAGCTTATTTTCGGTTGGTCCACTTGGCATAAAGTCATAAAATGAATACACCATCATTTCAACCTGTAAATATATGTTTTGAGGGCTGTTTTCATGAATATCAACTCTGAATTTTAAAGGAAAAGTGATACACAGTAGTTGTCAAGATTATGTCAACATATAACACCAAAATTCTCACAAATTCTCCTTGTATGTTGTGATGAATTTTGCTGTATTAAAACCTTTATAATCTTCTCAAGAAAATGAATAAGATTCTCCAATAACATATCTAAAAAGGACTTCAAGAAAAAATAGAATGTGACATCGAATACCGTCACATATCCCGCTACCGTCGATCAAATCATCAAATGAGAGATTATAATAGAAAACCACCAAATAATCTTCAAGATAATCATAGATCAACTCTAGAATGAATATAATATGATACTCAAGAGATTCCTTGAGTAAAAATACCGAAACTATTGAGAAATATGTTTGGATAATTTTCAAAGTCATGATTTTAAGTGGTGAATGCATAAAAATGTCACACATGGTGTTATTTGTGATTAAAAGTTGAAAAAATTGAGAAAAATGACATCGATCTCTCAGGTTGTTGCACTTCAATCGATCGATGTACTTCGATCTCTCACATCGATCGATCTATGTAAGGCAGAGAAAGTTCAAGACCTTACTGTGAGACATCAATCTCTAAACCTAAGACACATCGATCGATTGATGTATACATCGAACCCTCACTTCGATTGATCGATGTAGGTCAGAGACAAAATCTGAAACTCACTGTGAGACATTGATCTCTAAAGCTGAGGCACTTCAATCAATCGATGTCTAGGGTTTTTAGAAATATTTTTTTCTAAAATGTGATAAAGTGATTGTTTTCGTTTGTACATGATTTATACATGTTCATTATGTTGATATTATGTGTTTTTGATGATTATAAATGTCTTGTGACTAATGTGCCTTGGAAGTTTCTACAACTTACCAAAAAGGACAAAATTGGTATTTTTAGTTTTGTAGGAACATGATATGGTGGAAATACTTCAAGGACTTATTCTCATCTTATTTATCATGACAAATGTTTTATTATATTTATTTCTGACCATCAGGGTCATTTCTAGAGTTTTCTCTTACTAGGGGCATTTTGGTCATTTTATCCCTGAGTTTAGTTTTGGTATTTTCACTCAAGGAATCTCTTGAGTATATTATTATCTTCATTCTGAAGCTTGTGTATGATCATTTGGAAGATTATTTGGTGGTTCTTTATCTTATTCTCTCAAATGATGATATTATCGACAGTAGCGGGATATGTGACAAGTTGTGATGTCACATCTATTTCTTTCTTGAAGACCCTCTTCTATATGTTATTGGGAGATATTAATCATCATATTTCAGAGAATTTAAAGGTGTTAAAGGTGTGGAAATGATCGCAACATACAAGAAGAAATTTTGGAGATTTTGGTTGTTATATGTTGACATAATCTTGTCAACTATTATTTGTTGATTTCTTCTTCAAAAATATGTGTTGAAAAACGTGTATATTCAGTTGGAGATGATGTGTTATTCATTTTATAGCTTGGTGACAAGTGGACCAATCAAAAAGAAGCTAGTTGGCAAAAGTTGCCAACTTGGAAAATTTGAAAAGTTTGAATTGGTAGCCAACGGCTACTAGGCTATTTTCAGCAGATTTTTTGAGTCAAATTTAGCCTTCACATGCCCTATTCTTTTGCAAGGAGTTGAGGGTATCTTGGTGGTATTATCCCTTAGTATTATCTTCATTTTTCAAGCAAAATTCCAAGTCATTTTTGGTGATAAAATTCGGCCAACATAAGTGTTCCAAGGTGGACCAATCATTTTGCTTGATGTTGCCAAGTGTACGAGGTGATTAGGTGGCCAACCAATGATGTAAAGAAACTTAAGCATTAATGATGAAGATAGTGACACATTGGAGTTCTTATCTACAAGGCTCAACTCACACTATACATAGGAGGCAATGGTGAAGAAGAAAAACACACTTGAAAAGCAAAAGTTGATTTGTCTTGCTTAAGTTTTTCAATTTTAGCAACATTCTGTCCGATTCTGGCCAGATTGACCATCTGAATCTTTTTATTTGTCTGAAGGGTCAAACGATCTTATTGTTGTCTAATTTTTGGAAAGCGTCTTGTCAACACATTGAAGTTAAATTCTGAAAACTTTCATAATTTTTGGAGTTGTGTACAAGGATTTTTGAATTTTTCAACGAGTTCTTAATCTGAGGTAGTCTCAGATTTTGTTTTCAAAGGGGATTTTTATCAAAAGTAGTAGTGTAATTTCCACTAACCACTATTAACCCCCTCTAGTGGTGTTTATTGCATGTGTACGGTCCAACAGAAACTGCTCTCGGAGGTAAAATGACTACAATACCCCTGTTGAGAGAAAACTCCAAAAATGACCCCGATAGTCAGAAATAGATATCATAACACTTTTTGATGATAAATAACAAATGAATGTGTCCTTGAAATATTTTCACCATGCCAATTATCTACACAAACTCAAAATACCAATTTTGTCCTTTTCTGTAAGTTGTAGAAACTTCCAAGGCACATTAGTGACAAAACACTATTATTATAATAAAATCACAATATACATATATGAAACATATGTAAATGAAAAGAATCATTTTTTCACTTTTTAAAAAAAATTTCTCCAAAAACACTGGACATCGATCAATCTATGTCTCAATTTTAGAGACTGGTGCATACATCGATCGATTGATGTACCTCTGGTTGAGAGATCGATGTCTCACAGTGAGTTTGAGTTTTTGATTTTTTATGACATCGATCGATTGATGTAGAGATCTATGTACATTGATCTCTGACTGAGAGATCTATGTATACATCGATCTCTGGCTGAAAGATCTATGTAGAGACCTATGTAACTTTTTCATTTGTTTTTACTTTATTTCAATTTTGTGACATTTTTATGTATTCAACACTTAAAATCTTGACTTTGAAAATTTATTCAAACATATTTCTCAACATTAAGCATTTCTTTGAAGAAGGACCAACTGATGGTGTCAAATGCCTTCCTGATGTCCACCTTAAGCATGCATTTCGGAGTTGTTCTTTTCTTACCATAGTCTCTGATCAACTCTTTAACTAAGAAGACATTTTCCATCATGGATCTGCCTTTGAGAAACCCGGCCTGAGCAGGATCCATAAGGTGGGCCATGACTGACGTCATTCTCATTGCAAGAATCTTAAAGATTACTTTGTAGATCACATTACAGCAAGAGATTAGACGATAATCCTCAACTCAGGTGATATGAGCATCCTTAGGGTTCAGAGCAATGGTAGCGTGATTAACCTGTTTAGGCAATAGGCCATTCCTGAAGAACTCCTGCACTGCAGCAATCAGGTCGGCCCCCATTATCTCCCAAGCTTTGATGAAGAACTGGGAGGAGTAGCAATACGGACCAGGGGCTTTTTCCTTCCCAATAGAGTGTAGAGCTTCTTTTATCTCAACTTCACGTACTAGGACTGTTAGTGAGTCAGCTTGCTGCTCTGATAGCCTTGGCGCACTATTCAGAACTTCTGGTCTGGTGGAATGGACCGGCTGAGCTGAGCCAAGTAGGTCAGTGTAGTAGGATACAAACTGCTAAGTTGCTTGCTCAATAGACATAGACATAGTACCATGGCCGAGCGGGACTCCAGTGATACTATTCCTTGCCTTGTTTCTTTTAATTATGGAGTGGAAGAATTTTGTATTTCAGTCACTCGAAATTAAATAATTACCTTTAACAAGATGAGCAAAGAATTTCCTTTCAACCTCCAGAAGATTGAAGACCATGTGCCTTTGTTTTTGCAGTTTGTCTTCCAGCCTGGTCTGCCCCATTGTTCTTCTAGGTTCTCCTCCAATGCTCGAGTTCTTCCACTGCTTGGTCAGCTCTTCTAGAGATGTGAAAGAAAGATTTCCTATTCAGCTTTTGGAGGGAGCCTTTTAGAGCTTTCAGCTTCTTGTACATCTGAAACATGGCGGTGCCATGGATCCACTGACTCCACAGTATGCTCACTAGAGAAAGAAATTCCTCATGGTCAGTCCACATATTGAAGAATTTGAAGGAACTCTTGGCTGCTGGGCTGGAGCTGTCAAGGCTGAGTACAGCAGGTGAATGGTCAGAAAGACATCCAGCAAAGTAAAAATGTACCTTAGCCATGGGGTTTCTCTCCATAAATTCATTTCTGTCCATAACTCTTTCCAGTCAACATTTGATAGCGTCGTTATCCCAAGTATGAAACAACCGAACGAGCTGAGCTCCATTAAGCCGCTCTGGAGGAAGCAGTTGAGCTAGTCCTGAAGTTCATAATCCGTAGTCGCTCTACCCCCTATTCTCTCTTCTTCACTTAAAATGTAGTTGAAATTTTCTAGGACAATCCAGGGTTAATACAGTGCTTGGCTCTGGGTGATGATAGAGTTCCATAGTGGTTGCCTATCAACAAGCGTGTTAAATCTATAGACAAATGTGACTTGCAATTTCAGACCAGTCACCAAAGATGTGATTCTACAGTGCATAGTCTAAGGATTAGTTGAGATGACCTAGACAACAGCTGAGGACGGATTCAAACAAACCAAAATTCGCTTGCCCACATGAGAGTCAAAATCATTTACAGACTCTCGTTTTGCAAACTTTTGCTTAAGAGAAAGATACATCTTGTCATTCAATTTAGTTTCTAATAATCTCATGATATCTTTTGTGCTTATCAACAAAATTATAGACACCGTTGTGTTTTAGGGGCTTATTGCATCATCTTATATTCCAAAAACTTATTATCATTGACTTAGGTGTTTGGTCATACCTTGACCTGGCCTTGAGGTTCCATGAGCTTTTTCCTCAATAAAAACACCTTTGATTTTGACACCACCTCAGTGAACCCATCTTAGAGAAGAGAGTTTATTCTCTCCACATGGTGTTCCACATAGACATTATGTTGCTGACCCTGACGTAGTTCATATAAGTTGATTTCAACTAAGCAATAAGTTGATTTCAACTAAGCAATTTGTGCCCACCATTAATTGATCAGAAGTGGGTGGTGGGGCAAAGATGAAAGGCCGTGTTGAGCTGGTGCTGGCAAGCCGAGCTGAGCTGGAGGACAGCTGAGCTGTTTCTGGTGGTGCCCTGACTGGGACTTTGCCAATGTGTTGCTGGGTCGAGCTGGGCTACTTTAGTCAAGCGGAGCTGGATCCAGGTCTAGATGGTTTTTCTTATGAGAGGGATGAGAGCAAGTGTTATGAGTTGTGGATTAGCTTGCGTGGTAGTGACCGAGCTGAACTGATTTGTGTGCAGCTCGGCCTCAGCGGGGTTTGTAGTTTTTTAGGCCCAGCTTGTTTATAGGAGTCTGCGCTGCGGGCGAGCTGCGTGCAGCCTCTGCAGAACATCTTCGTTCTCTCGTATTCCACCTTCTATACAATAGTGGTGCCATTTGAGAGCACCAGCCCACCGAGGTAAGCAATTCTTTGCTGAAATCAATTTCAACTAGGGCATGGGCGTAGTTCCAAGTGCTTTTATTGGCGGCCAGCTGGTTGGCATACAGTGGTGTGCCGAGCTACGAACAGATGCCTGAAAGTACCTGATCTACTAGAGCGTCAAGGGGAGGTTAGGAAATTTCACCCATACTAGGACCTGCGCCATTTCCATAGCTCCAAATGCAAAGAATTTGGGCATTTTCTTGATGACGAGGGGCCTGCCATGTACAAAATATGGGCCAGCACAGAGCACCTTTTCCATCTCTTTGGGAGATTCGAACTTGAAGATTATCCACCCAGACGCATAGAATTCCACTTTCTGTTTGACCTTCCACGGTTTGGAAAGGTTGTGCACAGCTTGCCTTCCTGGAAATCTACCGACGAAGCAGCCAACAAGGCAGCGGCCTACTTTCTCATCATTTTGGAGCTCGTCTATACTGATGTGCACCTTTCTTGGGGTACACACTTCTACCTTTTTGAGCTTGAGTCCATGCTCATGTCGTCTGTTGGTTACAAAGTGGGTGTTCCAAGCTCTATCTGGCGTTCATTGTGTGTCGGGCTAGGCTGTTGCCTGGCTTGGGTTTTGAGCGAGAGGAGTGGTGGTTTGAATTTTCGGGGAAGAGTTTACAGCAGGGGGCTTACTAGCAATGATAGTGCTAGGTGTCAATTTTTGTGGATGAGAGAGGTAGTGGAGAAGTCACGTGATGGGGGCAGGTTTGATGTTGACCTTCTTTTGTTGTCACATCAGGCAGGGTATTGCCTGGTGGGCAATTTTTTTGTTGGGTTTCTCTTTCTTCAACATGTTCTTTTAGGTTGTTTAAGATCAAAGGTTGAGCTACGACCGCTTCCAGCTCATTCAATGCAACAATTACTGCCTTGATATGTACAGATTTAGAATTTTCACCTGCAGTGGCTTTGACATCTTTCTTAGCCTTCGTGTCAGAGCCTTCATCCTCAAAACTGTCATAAAAGTAGAAGGAGTCATTATCTTTAGAGCTTGAGTTCTTGTAGAACCCTGTGTCGTTGAAATTTCTGGCTCCATGAGGGTTTTGACCATGTCCTTCTCTAGTTGCTGCCTTTTAAGCAGAGCAGCTCTGTCGTTTTCTGTCGGCAGACCTTAGTGACATGCAGCTCATACTGGAGCTTGATGCTAAATTTGCATATATTTTTTTGCAGCAAGCTTCAGCTTGAGTACAGCTTTTGCTGCTTTAGTTTTGGTCATGTTTGGATAGTTTAAGGAAAGAGCAAACTAAGGGAGAGAGGTGAAGAGGAGATGTTAAGAACATAGAAGAGTTTGGTGATAGACAAGGTTTGCCGGAATGGAGTGGTTCTTTCCTTGAGAGAAGACGGAGAAATTTTCTCTATACGCCATTTACTACCGAAAAGTTCTTCCCCTAGCATATTGATTCTTTGACATACTATTTAAAGTTTTTTGGTTGTTATTAGTTGTAAAAGTCTTAAAAGAAGGTTTCTATTGGTTCTAAGTAGGATGTCTTTTCATAAATTTTATAAGCCTTTTAGCCAATATCATTAAATCTTCACTAACAGTTTCTAATTCACTATCATCATGGGGCTTCATTAAAGTTTGAAATATATTTATTTTATTTAAAAGATAAAGAGTGTGAAAGTACTTTGCCTTCTTCAATTGCAGTACCCTTCGGATCTCATTCCGCTGGCAGGCTATGGAGCATCTTTTGTACTTTCTCATGATTTGAAAATTTTAAATGAGTCACTAATTAGATGAGCTTTTGATATTATGAACTATCAGTTGATCGATATAGCTTCACGCAAATTTTATTATGTGTTATCGGAAAACAACCTCTGTGTGTTCCAGACACATGGTACATATCAGGTGACATGAGGGTGAAATTCAATCCACAATATTCTACCTGTCATAGACAAAACCTGGTCTAATAAAAACAGTCAATTTAAGGCAACATAAATATGTGATTCCAAATACAACCCTTAGGTTCCTGTTGAGTCTGGTCGATCAACTGAAGATAATTCTAAAACATGTTTCATAAACTACCCACCACAAGAAGAAAGTTAGAGACGATATAACATAATGGAAACTCAATGACTCAAAGCATCAGTGATACAAGTTGATGCTGACAAGCAGTTAGCTTTTTATTTTAATTTGGATACACACTCTTAAGAACCGGAGTGTAGATTGCAAAAGTAGAAATCAACAAACACCAACGATCATCAACGACTTCCAGGTACATAGCATAGCCCAGTGCTATTCATAGCATAGCCAGGTATTATTCACATCGCAAATGCACGGAGCACGGCAAGGATTTTGATAACAATCATCCGCAGTACATGTAGGTACAGAGTCATCACCTTTCAGCTTCTTAGCAGTTGATGAAAAAAGGTAACTGCCTGATGGAATTTCTTCATCTCGGCTTGTTTTGTATAAGCCTCTCCTAGCTTCCACGGTGACTGGACCGAGAAAAAAGAAAACGGGAAATTTTGTTATTTACAAGGGGGGGAAATACGTATTTAACACCAAACGATTATGGGTTTTTTTTTTGGGGGGGGGGGGGGGGGTGTTTACCTGAAGCAATGCATAAGAATAGGAGGATGCCCATGACAAAATTAGACATATGTATGTTCATTTGTTCCCAAAGAAGTCTCAAGTACTGTAATTTGAGGTACAACAGAGTGCCGGAAGACAGTGCCAATATATAGATGAACTTGATTGCTAAATCCCAAATGGATCGCATTGACAATAACGAAATCATGAATATATAGCCCAGCAACATAGATACTGCCCTAATACCAAGTGGTCATAAATTAAATCATATACAAACATAGCTTATTTTTTATTTTATTTTTTTGCTTCGCGGTGGTTTATCCTTCATGTGTATTATATTGTTGATACCTATACGTATAATAGAGTTTATTCTACTGTATTCTCCATGTATGAATAATAGTTTATTTTCCTTCTTATGGTTTACTGTATTGTTGATGTATCATGTACGCACCCTGTTGAAGGCAGTTGCAAGCTAGGCATTGCTGCAAACGAAGGTGAAGAATACACATGATGTGATCATTGAGTGCAGATGCAGGATCATGTTGAAATAAAGGATCAAGACGCATATGAAGAGATTAGATGCTCAGAAGAAGGACAGCTAGTTTGGAAGATGTGCTGATCAGTTGGCGCAAGTGATTTGCGGATGGTGTTGTTGAGTGTTCGACGAAAGCAAAGGCAGTTTGCTGAAGAAGGAGTATTTTTGAATTGACTATTTTCCTTTACTAGCTATGTTGTAGTTGTAGTTAGTTAAGAGACATTCTTGTAATTTCATCTTCATATTTTGAACATTAAATAGCACGGGCCAGGCAGTTAGCAGTTGGACGGAACCTTCCCCTGCCATTTTTGTAACCGCTTACTTTCCCTCTCTTTGCTCTGTGCTTCTTCTTTCTCCTCCGCATCCATTATATCTCTCTGTGTTCAATTCTTGGATCACGATTCAATCGCTTGATTGTAAACTGTTGCTGTCAATACAGTTGAATTCATGCTATTTTCCTTTACTAGCTATGCTGGAACTGCCGGGGTTTGGGTCAACCCGCGGCAGTCAAACCTTGAGTAGCCTCATCAAGGCTACTCGACCCAACTTGGTTTTCCTCTCCAAAACCAAGTCTGTAAATAGGAGAATGGACTACGTTCGAACAAAGCTAGGGTTCAAAGGTGGTCTTTATGTAGAAAGGGAGGGACTGGCTGGAGGCTTGACGTTATTTTGGGATGACAACTATGATGTATCTATTTTATCATATTCCAATGGCCATATTGACTACATAATAACCAACCCTACTGGCCTTACATGGCGCTTCACAGGCTTCTACGGCAACCCGTACGATGACATGCGACACCATTCCTGGACTCTGTTACGAAGAATAAAAAGTCTTAGCCCGCTTCCTTGGCTCTGTGGTGGTGATTTTAATGAGACGCTATAAGCAAGTGAAAAACGTGGAGGCTTGCCTTCGAACCAAGTTCACATGCGTGCTTTTCAAGCCTTTCTGGATGAGTGTGACCTAAGGGACATTGGCTACGTGGGTTATCCATTTACATGGTGCAACAAACAAGAAGGTAATCTTATTGAAAAAAGATTGGATAGAATGGTGGCAACGGGTCCATGGCTGTCTCAATTCCACAGCTGCATAATGGAACATGTTATTGGTACACGATCTGACCATCTTGCACTACTGCTAAAATTAGACTATAAGGGACTGACATCACATACTGGAGGATTTGTGCAAAGGTTTGAACCTTTCTGGCTTAAAGATAAAGAATCTTATGACATACTGGAAAATGCATGGATGCCCTCACTTTCCTCCAAAGGTATTGTATGCGCTATAGCGGAATCATACTATTCCTTGAAATCCTGGAGCAACAGAAAATACGGTGCTTTATCAAAGAAAATCAAAAGGCTACGCCAAAAGATGGATTCGCTGCAAGCTTCGACAGGGGGATCCGCCCAACTCCTTTGCACACTCAGAACTGAGTTATCACACTTGGAGATTTGGAGGAGGCTTACTGGAGACAGAGATCATATGCGGACTGGCTCCAAGGGAGACACAGGAATACCAAATACTTCCACCATAAATCGTCCCCTCGACGATCACGAAACCGAATCACTCGCTTGCATGATACCAATGGTACGCTCATTGAAGATGAGGAGGGCATCAGCAAACTCATCCAAGAGCACTTTATGTTGCTTTTCAAAACAAATGACTCCACAGTGGCCTTGCCTAGCGACCTACGATTCCGGCACCTTACAGACGATGATGCCCTGCTGCTAAGCTCACCCTTTGATTTGGATGAAATCTATGGAGCAATCAAACAGTTACCAGCCACAAAGGCCCCAGGTCCGGATTGTTTGCAGGCCATCTTCCTACATAAGTGCTGGAGTATCATTGGGGAGGACATTGGCCGATTCATTCTTTCTTTCCTAAACCATGATCAAGCGATCCCTGAAATAAATCAGACCCACTTGTGCTTGGTTCCCAAAGTAAAATCGCCTGAAACAGTCTCGGATTTTAGGCCCATCAGTCTGTGCAATACGGTGTATAAGGTCATTGCAAAGTTCTTGCAAACCGACTCAAGAAAGTATTGGGCTCTGTCATTGATGAAGCCCAAAGTGCCTTTGTTCCAGGCCGCCTAATTACGGACAATGCAATCATTGCTATAGAAGCATTCCATAATATGCAACAGCAGCAGCGAAGGGATTCATATGTAGGCCTGAAGCTATATCTCTCTAAGGCTTTTGACAGGGTTGAATTTGATTATTTGAGAAGTATTATGGTACGCATGCAGTTTCCCTCACGTTTTATTGATTTGATTATGAGATGCATTACTACTACTTCATTGGCAGCACTCGTTAATGGTACGCCAACTGAATTCTTTACCCCTTCGCGAGGCATACGCCAGGGGCTGCCCTCTTTCTCCTTTTCTTTTTCTCATATGTGCAGAAGGCCTCTTATCTCTTATGCGCAGAGAAGAACGTGCAGGACACTGGGATGGTATGCTCTTCGGCCAACAAGGACCAAGAATAACTCACTTGCTTTTTGCAGACGATTCACTACTATTTTTTCGGGCCTCAGCTGACCAGGCACAAATGGTGAAGAGGGTGTTGATGACATACAGTGCAATATCTGGACAAACTATCAATCTACAGAAATCTATTACATTCTTCTCCAAAGGTACCAGCTCTGACCTAGCAGCGCAGGTATGCACTACATTAGGAGTACAGTAGGGGCAAACAGATGGACGCTATCTGGGGCTGCCCTATATGATTGGGCGATCTAAGCGCCGTATCTTCCAGTATATTGAGGATAGAGTGAAGAAAAAGGTATCTGGATGGAAGGAGCAGTTTTTGTCATCAGCAGGGAAGGAAGTGCTCATTAAAGCAGTATTGCAAGCGATCCCTACATACATTATGCAATGTTTCCAAACACTGTCTGTGATAAAATTACATCTATCATTCGAGGTTTCTGGGGGTGTCCAAAGGGAAAAGAACGCACCATCCATTGGAAGGCGTGGGACAAAGTTTGTAAGTCTAAGCGCGATGGTGGATTGGGATTCCGGGACTTGAAGGCCTTTAATCTATCTATGCTCGCAAAGCAAGGGTGGAGAATCATTCAGTACCCTTCTAGCCTGATGGCGCGTGTACTTGCCAGCAAGTACTACCCACATGGTACCTTTTTATGCGCTGGACCAACGGCTAGGCCGTCATACCTGTGGCATAGCCTCTTGGCAGGGAGATCAATATTATCTTTAGGCTGCCGCTATCGTGTTGGAGATGGTAATAGCATTGAGATATGGAGTGACCCTTGGATCCCTCGCCCCCCGTCTTTCAAACCGCTTCCTTCCTACATATCTACTCACTCTCTGTCTACGGTTAAGGATCTTATAAGTGATGCTACTAGAGGCTGGAATGCTAATTTGGTGGACAGTATTTTTCTGCCGTGTGATGCTGAGCTTATCAAATCCATCCCCATCGCCATCCAAGCTGGGAGAGATAAGTTGATATGGCACTACACTTCTAATGGTGAATACACTATGCGATCGGGTTATCATGCGTATATGCAGACCCAAACACTTTTGACAGGGAGAGGGGAGGCCTCCAATCGTAGCCTACTGCACGCATTCTGGAAGAAGATCTGGGGGATCCAAACAATGCCAAGAGTGAAAGTTTTTCTATGGAAACTGCTGGAGGGAGCGCTAGCGGTTCGGGGTAATCTTGCTCACCGGCTTCGCAATATGACGCATCTCTGCCCAATTTGTTCAGAAAACGAGGAATATGAGTATCACTGTTTCTTTGGCTGTACATGGGTCAAGGATCTTTGGACCTCAGTGATACACATCCCCATCCTTCAGGGCACATGATCAGTGTGGGATATTTTGCAATGGTGCGGAAACAACCTAGGTTCAGAGCAGCAGGTGAAACTATCACTTTTACTATGGCTCATATGGAAGGCCAGATGCAACTTTACCTTCAACGCAGGTCAGCTACTCCCTTGTACATCCAACATTATCGAAGAATGCACCGCAGTTTTATCAAACATCCTTACGCCTGCTGATACGGTACAAGCGGCCTTTCGGGAATTTCGTAAAGGAAAAGATCTACAGCACTGGGCACCACCCCAAGGCTCTGCTTTGTCAATCAATGTTGATGCAGCTTGTGGTGAAGAAGGCACTCGGGCAGTGGGTTTGATCGTGAGGAACTCAAGGGGGGAAATTCTATGGGCAGAATCCACTAGCATCCCCATGAATGCTGATGTACTTCAATTTGAGCTGAGAGCCATACTCAGCGGTCTCAGATACGTTACGAGGGAAGGAGTCGCCGACTTTACTGTTTGGTCAGACTGCTCTACTGCGGTTCAGTTTCTAAACAATCCCACTGATGACATCCACCCCCTCTCCTCTCTATTATATGAATGTAAACAACTATCCTCAATGTATGGAAGTGGTAGAGTGTCTTTCACTAGGCGTAGTAAGAATATCCCCGCCCATCTTTTAGCACGTCTGGGGTTGCAATACTCAACAGGAATGGTTTGGGGTCCTAACCCCCCTCCTCATGTAATTGATGCTGCAGTTGCAGATATGAATGAATAAATTTATCGTTTTTCTCTCAAAAAAAACAAACCCGCAAAACCGAATCATGCGTTTTGCAGATTCTACCAACACATGCAAGGACAAATGTGATTGATAATTTTTTTTGGTTCTTTTATGGAAAAGATTCTTAGAAAGAATGCTTCGTTGACTGTCTATTCTAATCATATAGTATTTCTGCAAGTTGATGGTCACTTCGTAATTGTTGTTATTTCATTGGCCTGCAAATATCTATTAGTGTGCTCAATGTATGTGTGTATATATATATGTATATATTTTGATAAAGGCAACTTTTATTATTTTGTCCTCACTTATGGCGGAGGAATACCAATAATACAAAGAAGTTCAAAAAATAATAAAATAGTACTGCTTAGAGGCCGAAACTTAAAGAGAAGGATATGATGAATGACCAGGGGAATGGAAAACTGTCCAAATGAGGTATGATATGCCTCATTAAAAACTTGGCAAGCAAAATCACCTTTGTAGATAAAATCTTGCACGAAGGAAAAAGAGTATATATTTATCCCCTTTGATACACCTGTAATACAAAGGAATAGAAGGCCAAAAATTGAAAGAGCTGACTGCGGCAGTTGGCTCTGAATGCACCGTTGATGTCCCTCATTATCCATGCAAAATCAAACACAAATGAAACAAACATTAGAGGATGCAAAAAAAGAAGAGAAGTGTAAGTAAAGTGCCAAGGTCGCGAGCATACCCACGCTGCCTGCATCACCCCAAATGCAGACAGCAAATATGTAATATAGCCAATCCATACGGAAGACGGGGTAAATGCATGGATTAGGGTGGGATTGTACTATGATAAACAACTGCACTAGGATGACGAAAGGAGGCAGCAGTGATGTCCATATGCACATGGCCTCGAATTGTACTTGGAAGGACTGAGAAGGAGGAATATGTCTGCATAGTCTGTGATAACATACATGATTGAGCTAAATAGTGGGCAGGCTTGTTAGTCTTTCGATGAGTGTGAGATAACCGCAATGGAATATTATCCAGAATTAAACGAAGGCGCTTCAAATCCAGGGCAAGGTGTGTGTCTAGTGAAGCAAGAAGTCTCGCTAATTCCAAACAATCCGTCTCAAACTACATGTTGGGGGAATGGTGCATGTAGTAAATCAAAGCTTTATAGACTGCCTGAGATTCCACACGCAAAGGAAAATCAATTCGCAATGGAAAGGAGATGGCATGCACTAAATGACCATTTGCATTACGCAGAATCGCTCCACCACCCGCCGTTGAGTGTCCTAATGCCGCATTTGTATTAAGCTTAAACCAGTCAATCGGTGGTGCTATCCAACGCAGTATGCATACTCTGCAAGTATGTAATGGAGGTGAAAGTCCCCCCTGAATAAGGTCAGCAACATTCTCTGCCTGCTTTGTGCCAGATTGAGATTGAGCCCATATAAAACGATCATGTCGTATGGCATGAATAACAACATGTGGTGACCAAGATGCATCATCAAACAGGATGGTGGTATAGCATTTCCAAACATTCCATAGGAGAACACCAATAAAAATAGCCTACATTTCTCCTAATAAAGTATGTGGAGCCGAAGCCTAAATCATCATGAGATAAGAACGCCAATGCTGACCTCTCCCCGACGGCAATCATGGTGGCGGCTATAAATCCTTCGTCGCCGCTGTCACTGCACCTTCTCCTTCCATCTCCATCTTTCCTAAAGCCATTTCCAAACACAAAGACCTTCCAATGATTCATTCTCGGATGAGTAAATTGATGCTTTGGCCGCCCTTTATCGGATGTCTCTCGTTGGTACCTTTTGGTACGGTCCGCCGCTGCTTAAGGTGATCCGCGATGTCATTGAGCGAATCGGATTCCATTTCGATATACGGATCACATTGCTTGACCAATCCCACATCCTGCTGAATTTCACCCATGAGCTGATTATATCTGGTGTTTCTACCGTCGGACGTGGCAAATCGCCGGTTGTCATATGCGAGTCACTAAGTGGACTATCAACTTTGATCCCGCAGCCGATGCCCCTATCGTCCCGGTTTGGATTGCCTTTCCAGGTCTACCACTCCATATCCATCATAAGACCGTCCTATTTGAAATCGCACGCATTATTGGTAAACTAATTAAGATGGATATCGCCACAGCAGATGGTTTGCGCCAATCTGTGGCTCGTGTATGTGTTGAAGTTGATGTTTCTCAGGAGCTTCCAAAGAAAATCTATCTCCAGGGTAAGCAAAAATTTATTTTACAGCAGGTGCTCTATAAGGATTTACCATCAGTTTGTGTTGTTTGTCATCGACTTGGGAACTTGGTTGGTGCTTGTGACGATCAGCCACCGCAGCATCCTGCCATGCCACGAAAAGCTTCAACTTGATGGACTCTGTCAAAATTGTTCAAAACGACTAGAAAGAATTCATACGAAAGATAACTGCCAGAGAGAAGAAGAAAACTGAGCAAATTGGAATTGAAAACTTCTGATTGAATGAAAAATGCAGTGCAGCAGGATGCAGCACTTTATACAATCCGGTAGAGGCAAAACGAAGAAAAGAACCAAAAATTACTAAACTAGCCTTCCAACTACACAAAGTCCTACTGTCTCATTAAGGGCATATCGTCATTTCTCATCATTTAAAATTTGCCGCCTCTAGCCTTCTTCCCCAAATCCACTTCTGAAGTGCTGCTGTGCACCATGGTGCTACGCACCTCAGCCAGCCTCAAATCCTCCATCAATAACCGCTTCATAACCGTTTTTGCCAGCTCATCAACTAATCATCTTGACCCTTGATTCTCACTCTTGATCCAATGGGTTAAGCTTGCTCAGCTTTGCTTGATCAAGCTCCAACTTATCACCACCTTCAACACCCCCCCCCTCAAACCTGACTTACTATATATATTACATACTCCCATTGCAGAAGTCAGGTATTGCAGTTTTCTTGAATCAAGCGGTTTGGTGAACACATCCGCTAATTGCAGTTCAGTCCTGATGGGTATAGGACGAATGATCCCTTGCACAAACTTGTCTCTAACTATGTGACAATCAATCTCTATGTGCTTGGTTCTTTCGTGAAATACTGGATTTTCAACAATGTATATAGCACTCTTATTATCACAAAATAGCTCTACTGGTCTCTCTTGTACTACCACCAAATCCTTCATCAAGTACAATATCCACTGTATTTCACAAGCAGCAGACGCTAAAGCCCTGTACTCAGCCTCTGACGATGACTTAGACAAAGTGGTCTGCTTTTTCGCTTTCCAGGATATCAAAGATTCACCCAAAAACACACAATATCCTGTTATTGATCTTCTGGACTCAATGCAGCAACCCCAGTCTGAGTCAGCAAATCCCTTCAACTCTACATTACCAGAACTTGGATAGAGCAACCCCTGTCCTGCTGTGCCCTTTATATACCTCAGTAACCTATGTGTTGTCTTGAGGTGAAGCTCAGTAGGTTGATCAAGAAATTGGCTAAGTTGTTGTACCGTAAATGCAATGTCTGGCCTCGTTATAGTCAAGTATAACAGCTTTCCAATTAGCCTTCTGTATCCTGAACTATCTGCTATCTGTGGAGAATCTCTATGCGCTTTACATTCTGCTCCATAGGTGTCTTGGCTGGCTTGGACCCAATAAAACCAGCCTGCTCTACTAACTCCAGTGCGTATTTCCTCTGACAGAGCAATACCCCCCTTTGGGACCAAGCCACCTCTAGGCCGAAAAAATACTTAAGAATGCCAAGATCTTTGATCTGGAAGGCCTGATGAAGAGAAGATTTCAAAGACATGATATGAGGTAGGGAGGATTCAGGTGAGAAGTGGTCCACACCTGGGGTGCTACTGTTTGATGGAATATTGGAAGTACTGCTATCTTCAGGGAGAATGTTTGAAGCATCATGCGTACTGGAATCAAGCACATGTGATGTTTCTGAGGAGACAATAGGCTGTTGACATGGAGACTGACCATCTGATGAGGAAGGATCAGAAACAGTATCAATAGAAGGGGCATGGTTAAAAGACGGATCAGTGGTGGTTGGATTTTCAAATGGGAAGGTGTGTTCAAAGAACTGAACATCCCTGGAAATGAAGACAGATTTGGTGTGCAAGTTTAGCATAATATAGCCTTTGACATTGTGAGGGAGACCAAGATAAACAGATGGTATGGATCTTGGGGCAAATTTAGACTTGTGAGGTGTAGTGTATGCAGCAAATGCAAAACAACCAAATGTCTTCAACTGATGATATGAAGGAGTGGTCTGAAACATTAGTTGATGTGGACTTTTATGATTGAGTAATGGAGTAGGCAGAATATTTATGAGGTGGACAGCATACTGGGTACAGAATCCCCAGTAGCCAACGGGTACATTGGACTGAAATTTCAAAGCTCTAGCTGTATTTAGGATGTGATGATGCTTCCTTTCAACAATCCCATTTTGCTGGGGAGTGTTGACACATGTAGTTTGATGAATTATGCCTTTATTCATATAAAACTTAGTCATATTGAATTCCTGGCCATTGTCTGACCTTAACACTTTGATGCATTTACTGAACTGATTTTGAACAAATTAGTAGAAACTTTCAATTACATCTCTAGTCTCTGATTTTTGTTTGAGAAGATATAGCCAGTATATCTTGTGAAGTCATCTACTATGGTAAGAAAATATCTTTGGCCATAAACAGTAGAGTGTTTGTGAGGTCCCCATATGTCAACATGTATGAGGTCAAAAGATGAATTTGAAACAGAAACAGATACTGGGAATGGATGTCTTTTCATTTTTGCCAACGGGCATACAGAACAAGAATACAATTGGTCAGGCAAAGTAATGGAGGGATCAATCCTCTGTACATCCTTTATTCTAGGCATAGAAGCATGACCTAATCTATAATGCCACAACAAGGTAGGAGAATCAGAAAGTTTAGCAGCAACTGACAGACACTTTGGATATGATGAGGAAGAAACTGGCTTGGCATGGTGAGAACCTTGCAAGTAATACAAGCCTTTAACCAATTCAGCTGAACCAATCGTCTTCAGTGAGACTTGGTCCTGGATTACACAAGAAGATCCCATGAATTGAACTAACACAGACGATGCAGCAAGTAATTTACTGAGAGACAAAAGGTTATAAGCAAAGCTAGGAACAAACAGCACATTGTGTATGACAAGTGAAGGGTTAATAATGACTGAACCAACGTGTGTGGCTGCAACTGAAGTCTTATTAGGAAGCCTAATGAATATGTTATGAACAGGCTGATAAGAATGAAACATGCTGATATTACATGTAATGTGATCAGTAGCTCCTGAGTCTAGAATCCATATATTCAAATTATTAGCACAGCCATTACCTATTTCATTACCAGATAAAGCAGACATTACTGCTCCTTGGCTTCCACCAAACTGCACTGGAGCCACAGCAGACTGACTAGGATCCTTGACATTCAACAATGACATCAGTCTTTGAGTCTGTTCCTGCGTCAAAACAGGAAGCTGGCATGACTGTCCATTCTGATCATGCTGCTGTGAATCACACTCAACATCATGAGCTTCAGTTATATTTGCCTTCG
The DNA here is from genome assembly GCA_036186865.1 of Eustoma russellianum. NCBI lineage: Eukaryota > Viridiplantae > Streptophyta > Magnoliopsida > Gentianales > Gentianaceae > Eustoma > Eustoma russellianum. The sequence continues at coordinate 33,785,159 of AP025050.1, forward strand.
GCTTGTATCCCGGGGGAAAGCCACGCTTCTTATAGCACCTCTGTTCAACGTGCCCAATCATGCCACAGTGAGTGCACTGTGGCCTCCTAGATCCTTCAGGAAAAAATCTGCCAATTCCTCTTCTGTATGCGTTACCTCCTCCTCTACTGTTAAACGCATTCACACTAACATTCACACCTTCATTATTCTCAGACATCATGGCAGTAGGATTATTCATAAACTGTACAGAGGTAGCACTATTACTCAGTTTGCTTTCGTATTTCAATGCCATTGCAAATACAGTGTCTAAGTTAGGCATGGGTGACATAACAAACACTTGAGATTTTACCGCATCATAATCCTCATTCAGACCTTTTACAAATTTAATGACACAATCACTTTCCACATAAGCTTTCATATTGGCTGTGACATCACAATTGCAACCACGGCATGTACATTGGGGAATTGGCCTTACAGCCATCATCTCCTCCCACACTCCTTTCAATTTAGTGAAGTAATCACTAATACAGTCTGTCTCTTGCCCTATATTGTAAAATTTTTCAAGTAAATCAGAAAGCCTAAAAGGATCACAGCTTCCATACCTTCGCTTTAGATCATTCCATACCTCTGCAGCGGTATCATACCACATCATGCTTTGAGCAATTGCAGGAGATACGCTATTCATGATCCAAGAGTGAATCATCGAGTTAACTTGCCTCCAGGAACCGTACTGAGGATCATTTGGATTAAGAGGTGCAATGGTGTCATCCACAAATCCAATTTTGTTCTTCACGATTAAGGCCATTGAAAACATTCTACTCCAAGTATGATAATTGTGAGAGGTTAGAGGAGGCTGAGCAAGGATTATCGCTGGACTATCATTCGGATGAAGATAGTAAGGATTAGCAGCCGGAGCATCTGCTGGTTGATTACCGTTTCGCGCGTTATTAGCTATTTTCCAGAGAAACAGCAAAGATCAGGACCAACACTTATCACAAATCAGAGGTTGGAGATTCAACGCTCTGATACCATGTCAAAATTATTCAAAACGACTAGAAAGAATTCGTACGAAAGATAACTGCCAGAGAGAAGAAGAAAACTGAGCAAATTGGAATTGAAAACTTCTGATTGAATGAAAAATGCAGTGCAGCAGGATGCAGAACTTTATACAATCCGGTAGAGGCAAAACGAAGAAAAGAACCAAAAATTACTAAACTAGCCTTCCAACTACACAAAGTCCTACTGTCTCATTAAGGGCATATCTGTCGTTTCTCATCATTTAAAATTTGCCGCCTCTAGCCCTCTTCCTCAAATCCACTTCTGAAGTGCTGCTGCGCACCATGGTGCTATGCACCTCAGCCAGCCTCAATTCCTCCATCAATAACCGCTTCATAACCGTTTTTGCCAGCTTATCAACTAATCATCTTGACCCTTGATTTTCACTCTTGATCCAACGGGTTAAGCTTGCTCAGCTTTGCTTGATCAAGCTCCAACTTATCACCACCTTCAACAGACTCAGAAGAAATCTCATCAATCGGAGCCTGCTTCGCAGGCAGTTTCTGTTAGGTTGCTCACACGTCCTATATCTCCGGCTATTGAGAATGTCAACCCGTCGCGGACAACCTCAGATATTCCTTCAGACCCACAGACTGCAAACTCAGTATTACTATTCCACCCATGCAGGATATTCGATTGTTAAGTGCTGACAAAGGGGATGTTTTATTGCTCCATAAATCTATTGATGATCCTGATGATTGCTAGTACTCTGATTCTGAGGTGTGTCATTTGGCGGACCCAAATCCTCCTTTTGATGCTCAAGCGCATGCCGCATTTCGACAACAAATGAGTAGTGCCTCAGTTCTTATTGGTAAGCGTCTTGCCTCGCATCCAGTACTCTCTGATGATGACATGCTTTTGCATGCATTGATTGGTTCATCCACCCCTGATCATGATAGGTTCGTTCCTGTTCTGCCTCGTAGCTGACGTCGGCCGAGAAAGTAACTACCCCCTTGGCCTCCTTCCTCTATTGTGATTCGTAGTGCGACTCGTAATGGCCGTCTTCCTTCACTTTCTGAATCTAGTTCGCAACGAATACCGAACATGGAATGCTGGAGGCCTGTGTACTTCCTTTGCGCGATTATTAACTTTGCTGTGAAATCATCATATTGAGCTACTAGTTCTCATTGAGCCTAAGCAATGTTCCTGCAGGCTCACGTACTATCGAATGAAGCTGGGTTTTAGCCATGCAATAGATACTTGTGAAGGTAATATTTGGGTTTTCTGGCATACTGCAAGTTCACAGTTTCATAATGCTAATCATGGAGTACAAGCTTCTCTCTTTCGGTTTACATGGCGTTCTATGCAACAGTCCTTATATTGGACAGTAGTGTATGGTCGACATCCTATTCTTGGGCAAAAGTTGCTGTGGGAATCGTTGGTTTCAACTTCACAGCACATTACAGATCCATAGATCATTGGTGGAAATTTCAATACTTTCTTATGTCTAGAAGAGCATCGGGGCCGCACTTCCCTACACTTTGCTACCTTGCTGATTTTAATACTTGTCTTAATCACTATCAGTTGCATGAAATTCCTACATTGGGATCTCCATTTACATGTGTAGGACCTGTAAGGCACCACTAGAAGGGGGTTGAATAGTGGGTGCGAAAAATTTGGTTTTTAAAAACTTTTAAACCAAAAAACCTCACTTCTGAAAACAGTTTCTGTTTTCAGATTCTGTTTTGAAATAAACAAAAGACCTAGTTACAGACCTTCAAAAATTATAAAATTCGGTGTGAATGAACCCTCAGAAGTTTTAAGTATGTCATAAAAATTTCAAATTAAAATTTCACTCCTAACCCTTTGAAAATGCGTTCTTGATCAGATTGCACGAATCTGCCAGAAACCGCGCTCCGACTTGAAAATTATATTCCTATTAATTGGAGACTCCAAATGGTCTGAAAATTTAATGACAAACCCCTTAAGATGTTTATTTTAATGGGTTGAAACAGTTTTGAAAATTTTCGATGGGAAATAGGTAAAATACATTCAAGTTCTCAACCTTTATAAGTCTGAAAATCAGATTGCACTAGTCTCAGAACTATTAACGTTTGAATGACTTATATTAGTCCAAAAGGGTTGAAACTTGCGCCAAATAAAACTTAAAACGTGTGGCTATGTTTCTGGAAAGTTTTGTGATTTTTGAAATCCGTTTGATATTTTTACTACTGCAATGAAAATGATGCACAATGCTGGAAACTGAAAGTAAAATGCTGAAAGTAATAACACCGAGAATTTTATACTGGTTCGGTTAACACAACCTACTCTAGTCTTCGAAGACACCTTTCTAGGTTATCACTAAAAAAATAACACCTTGACACAAAGGGTTTCTGGAGTTACACACCAACTCCAATCCTTTACAAATGATACAAGCAATCACACCTTTCACGAACACCACCACCGAACGAATGAAGGATTGATCACACATTGATCAACCTTTTACAACAATGAGCGTGTATAGTGGTCTATACAAAGCATATTCAATATATTTGAATATAAGAACAGTAGGCTTGAGAAAGAAGAAGAAAGAAAGGTAGAATAAGAAAGTTGAAGACACTTTTTGCACTTGAGAGAATATGAGAATTGTCTTGCTTTTGTTTGACTCTCTTCTCTTCTTTTTATGACAACATGGCCGCCCCCAAGGGCTTTTCTTCACCTTGCTAATTCTCTTTTATGTCCTTGGAAGAATGCCTTATGTAGATGTGACACCATCTTGCATACTTGGCACAACTTGATTGGATGGATGACTTGACCTTGCTTACTTGTCACTTGATGATTGGTCCAACTTGTCATCATTTAGTGTGCTGCAAAAATCTGATTAAAACCCATAAAACATGTGCCAATTAGTAGTCAAAAGGTTACCAAACAATCACACATTAATCCCCCTTCAATTTTGGAAGACAATTGAAGGCAAACACATGCTAAATTCGTCCATAACAAGGAACATATGCTGAAATTTTTAGCATGTGTTGTATTTTGAACTGTTTCCTTGTGTATTGCCCTCTTCAATGTCACCAATCATGTATGGCTTATTTTCCAATAATTAAAGTGCCAAATATGTGTCAAATAAGCTCCACCTAAGCTCCATCATGGCTGGAGTGGCGTGTGATATGGCTTGTACATATGCTCAATTTCACTTTTGTCAACTTTGTCAAATATTACACAATAATTACACATATATGGTATATTTCAATCAGCCCTAATTTGAATATTCTAGAACACACTAATATGTCTTGAATATGTAAAAAGTGTCTAGATACATGTTACATGTCATGCCAAAACGTTCCATGTGTTGTGTTCGTAGAAAACCGAATTTTCGACTTTTGTCGATTACGTGATTTTTCTCCGATTAAATTCAAAATTTTTCCACATGTTATACATATTATGTCACACATAATATACATAAAATAAATTGAATATTCAGCTCTAATGGCTGAGTAAAGTGGCGCCCCATGTGCTTAAAAAGATGAATTTGGAATCTCCATAATTTGGCCTTAATTAGGGGTGATTTGTGTGTGCCAACATGGAATGATTTTATGGATGAGTGCACCATGTAAGCCACAAAATTTTGTGGCCATTTTTGAAGTGTAGGGGCTGGCCTCTATTTATGGCAAGTACGTGACACGTTAGCGAAGTTTTGGTGGTCACCCGATACGACAATTTTTGGTTTAGAACCTTGTAACGTGTCGTTATAATTTTGTCATCACCATGACTTATATCATATGATATAAGACCTGAATATACTCATAAATATGAGATAAGTATAGTGGTGTGACGTTGACGTACGTTCGTAATATATGTAACGTGTCGGTAGTACGTCGGAATATATGTGTATGTGCCTTTTTATAAAAATGATCTGAATATATATATATATATATATATATATATATATATATAATATATATAAAACATGTGGACTATAAGGAGAGGAGAATTTCCATTTCCATTTTTGTTGTCATCATGCCTTCTTCAAATATATCTCTATTTAATGAACTACTTAGTTCATTTAACTAAGTACTTCACTTAAAGAACTAGTTTAGTTCATTAATGGTGGAACCTGAAAATAGTTTAAACACAACAAATGTTTGTCATTTGATGTAAGCTTTAAAGCTTCATGTCTTGTTAGTACGGCAACATTATATATAAAGTATATAAGGCAAGTTTATCACAAACACGTGTCAAGTAATAAATTGTGTCATGCATTTCTTTAACACACATTCTTTTAATCATGCATTTTGTGAATCACTCAAACCCTTTTTCTCAAAAATCTCCCCCTTTTGATGATTTACAAAATAACATTAGTACATGATTTAAATTTTAATCGTTCCCCCTCCAATCGTGCACAAATTTAAATTTTGAGCTTCGAGTTTTCTCCCCCTTGATTTTTGCAATCAATTACTCTCTCCCCCTTAAATCATGCACTTTCTCTCCCCCTTTATTTTGGAAATAAAATCAAAAGTGCACGTAAGAAATAAATAGAAATTAGTATAAAAATCATGTATTTCAAGTGTATTGTACAATAATGCGTTCTTAAGGGTTATTTACTCAACCCTTTGCAAATGCCCCTTTTGGTACCCGAATTTTGGTGACCTTTTTAGGTTTTCCAAAAGGTAAGAAAAAATATGAAGAATCAATGTAATAGATGTTCGGTGCAAATCCGTTTGGCCTTTGGCCTACAATGTCTTCATGCTTATGATAAGATTTTTGTTTTTGAAAAGTTCTTGTGTTGGTGTGCATGGAGCGTGATCTAGATGCATTTTTATGATATCAATGTCGCATATGCATCAATGGCTTTCTTTCATATCTATATGGCACATAATTATATCTTGTATGATAAGAAGGAGAAGCATGATGAGATGAAGGGAGAGGGGGCCTAGGCATCTTCTTAGGCGCCATATGTGTCTTAGGTGTTTCTATTTTCTTAGACAAAATGAATTTGATTGGTTTAATTGATGTTTTGTTTTTCTCAATGTATCCTAACCGGTTTTATCACTATCATGCTCTTGTGACAAAATGATGCGATCTAGCATGTTAGTTCCCGTGTCAAATTGTTTCATCATTTTCTCTAAATCCGTATTCCTTGATTTCAAGTTTGAAATCTCGGATTTCATTTCATTGTTATGTGTAATTAATGATGAAATCTCTGATTTTAATGCATTGATGATGTGAGACGACTCTTCTTTTGAATCGTTTAATTGAGAAACAAGGTTCGTGTTAGAAGATTCTAACAACTTCTTGTCTTCAATTAATTGTTTCTTTTCTTTTTCAAGAGTCTTTGAGAACTTATGCAACTCTAAATGTTGACTAAATAAATCATCATAAGAAGATTCAGATGCAGAATCAGAGTCAGAAGATACCTCATTTGATGCCTTAGATGCAAAACATAATTGTGCCTTTTGTTCTTCCTTATCGTCAGTCTCAGAGTCGGATGAATCACTCCAAGTGGAGACCTTGAAGGCTCTTCTCCTTTTTTTAGGTTCTGAGACGAGTCTAGGTTTGATCCGATCCTTGTCAAGGTATTTGTTCGTTTGTTTGTCCTTGTTTGGGCAGTCATATGACAAGTGTCCAAGTTTCCCGCATTCGTACCACTTTACGTCTTCATTATTTTTATTTCTATGATACTTAGATGAAGTAGGCTTATGTTTTTAATCGATTTTTCTCAAGATCTTTCTTAATCTTTTAGCTATCATGATTAAATCTTCATCATCGGAATCTATGTCGTTATCATCTACGCGATCATAAGAGGTAGAGAGACGTATTCATTTGATTTAAACGCTATAGTCTTATCATTTTTAGAAATAGATTCAGAATTTCTTAAAGTGAGTTTGTTTTCATATACCTTTAATGATCCGATCAATTCCTCCATTTTTATCGATTTAGTATCCTTACTTTCTTCGATTGCAGTGATTTTTGAATCCCATTTGGATGGGAGACTTCTTAGCACTTTTTGCACCTTCTCCTGCGAAGAGAATACCTTTCCAAGATACTCAAGAAAAGTGTAAATGTTAGTCAATCTTAGATCCATATCAACAATAGATTCATTTGGCAATAATTTAAAACACTCAAGTGTGGACATAAGCATATTAACTTAGACTCCTTTACTTGGCTAGTCCCTTCATGTTTCATTCCAAGAATTCTCCACATCTCTTGGGCACTAGAGCAATTAGATACGTGAGTAGATTCACTTTTGCTTAGTCCGTTTAACAGTAATTGCATGGCTCTAGCATTCATACTTAGTCTCTTTTTGTCATCACTAGTATATTCTTGTTTCGTTTTTATAACCTCTAGTGTGACACCATCAACAATAGACAACTTAGAAGGGATGAAAGGACCATCTTCTATAATGGACCGTAGGTCTATATCAATGGCCATAAAGAAAAGTTTCATTCTAAGTTTCTATTGAATAAAATACTCACCATCGAAAAGAGGAGGCCTTACGGTTTTGAAGCTAGTGGTTCAAAACCTTCTTGTTTTGAAGAGGAGGCCTTACGGTTTTGAACCTTCTTGTTCGGTTTTGAAGCTAGTGGTTGCCATCTCACTTAGATTGTTGGATCCTCTTGTTGAGAGTGTGCCTACGCTTTGATACCACTTGTAGGACCTGTAAGGCACTACTAGAAGGGTGGTTGAACAGTGGGTGCGGAAAATTTGTTTTTAAAAACTTTTGAACCAAAAAACCTCATTTTTGAAAACAGTTTCTGTTTTCAGATTCTGTTTTTATATAATTAAAAGACCTAGTTACAGAAATTCAAAAATTATAAAATTCGGTGTGAATGAACCCTCATAAGTTTTGAGTGTCTCATAAAAATTTTAAATTAAAATTCCACTTCTAACACCTTGAAAATACGTTATTGATCAGATTGCACGAATGTGCCAGAAACTGTGCTCCGACTTGAAAATTTTATTCCTACTAATTGTAGACTCCAAATGGTCTAAAAATTTAATGACAAACCCCTTACGATGTGTATTTTAATGGGTTGAAACAATTTTTAAAAATCCCTTTGGGAAATAGGTAAAATACGTTCAAGTTCTCAAACTTTGCAAGTCTGAAAATCAGATTGCACTAGTCTCAGAACTATTAACGTTTGAATGACTTATACTAGTCCAAAAGGGTTGAAAATTGCGCCAAATGAAACTTAAAACGTGTGGATATGTTTCTGGAATGTTATGTGATTTTTGAAATTTGTTTGATATTTTTACTACTGCAATGAAAATGATGCACAATGCTGGAAACTGAAAGTAAAATGCTGAAAGTAATAACACCGAGAATTTTATACCGGTTCGGTTAACACAACCTACTCTAGTCTTCGAGGACACCTTCCTCGGTTATCACTAAAACAAAACACCTTGCCACAAAGGGTTTCTAGAGTTACACACCAACTCCAACCTTTTACAAATGATACAAGCAATCACACCTTTCACGAACACCACCACCGAACGAATAAAGGATTGATCACACATTGATCAACCTTTTACAACAATGAGCGTGTAGGGTGGTCTATACAAAGCCTATTCAATATAGTTGAATATAAGAACAGTAGGCTTGAGAGAGAAGAATAAAGAAAGGTAGAATAAGAAAGTTGAAGACACTTTTTGCACTTGAGAGAATATGAGAATTGTCTTGCTTTTGTTTGACTCTCTTCTCTTCTTTTTATGACAACATGGCCGCCCCCAAGGGCTTTTATTCACCTTGCTAATTCTCTTTTATGTCCTTGGAAGAATGCCTTGTGTAGATGTGACACCATCTTGCTTACTTGGCACAACTTGATTGGATGGATGACTTGACCTTACTTACTTGTCACTTGATGATTGGTCCAACTTGTCATCATTTAGTGTGCTGCAAAAATCTGATTAAAACCCATAAAACATATGCCAATTAGTAGTCAAAAGGTTACCAAACAATCACACATTAATCCTCCTTCAATTTGGGAAGACAATTGAAGGCAAACACATGCTAAATTCGTCCATAACAAGGAACATATGCTGAAATTTCAGCATGTGTTGTATTTTGAACTGTTTCCTTGTGTATTGCCCTCTTCAATGTCACCAATCATGTATGGCTTATTTTTCACCAATTAAAGTGACAAATAAGTGTCAAATAAGCTCCACCTAAGCTCCATCATGGCTGAAGTGGCGTGTGATATGGCTTGTACATATGCTCAATTTCACTTTTGTCAACTTTGTCAAATATTACCCAGTAATTACACATATATGGTATATTCCAATCAGCCCTAATTTGAATATTCTAGAACACACTAATATGTCTTGAATATGTAAAAAGTGTCTAGATACATGTTACATGTCATGCCAAAACATTCCATGTGTTGTGTTCGTAGAAAACCGAATTTTCGACTTTTGTCGATTAAGTGATTTTTCTCCGATTAAATTCAAAATTTTTCCACATGTTATATATATTATGTCACACATAATATACATAAAATAACTTGAATATTCAGCTCTAATGGCTGAGTAAAGTGGCGCCCCATGTGCTTAAAAAGATGAATTTGGAATCTCCACAATTTGTCCTTAATTGGGGGTGATTTGTGTGTGCCAACATGGAATGATTTTATGGTTGAGTGCACCATGTAAGCCACGAAATTTGTGGCCATTTTTTGAAGTGTAGGGGCTTGCCATCTATATATGGCAAGTACGTGACACGTTAGCGAAGTTTCGGTAGTCACCCGATACGATAATTTTTAGTTTAGAATCTTGTAACGTGTTGTTATAATTTTGTCGTCACCATGACTTATATCATATGATATAAGACCTGAATATACTCATAAATATGAGGTAAGTATAGTGGTGTGACGTTGACGTACGTTCGTAATATATATAACGTGTCGGTAGTACGTCAGAATATATGTGTATGTGCCTTTTTATAAAAAAATCTGAATATATATATATATATAATATATATATAAAACGTGTGGACTATAAGGAGAGGAGACTTTCCATTTCCATGTTTGTTGCCAACATGCCTTCTTCAAATATATCTCAATTTAATGAACTACTTAGTTCATTTAACTAAATACTTCACTTAATGAACTAGTTTAGTTCATTAATGGTGGCACCTGAAAATAGTTCAAACACAACAAATGTTTGTCATTTGATGTAATCTTTGAAGCTTCATGGCTTGTTAGTATGGCAACATTATATATAAAGTATATAAGGCATGTTTATCACAAACACGTGTCAAGTAATAAATTGTGTCATGCATTTCTTTAACACACATTCTTTAAATCATGCATTTTGTAAATCACTCAAACTCTTTTTCTCAACAACATGGACATGGGGCAGTGGTCATAACCGAGTTCTCCTTCGCCTCAATCGCATGTTGTGTACCACTACCTTTGTTGATTTGTTTGCGCATGTTGTAGCACATCATAATCCTCGAGCATCTTCTGATCATTCTCCTTTATTATTAAAGTGCAGCTTCTTAATGCATGGGCTTTACATGATGATTTTTACACGTTTGTTGAGGCAAACTGGAAGCAATACCCGATGGTGGGTGGCATACGTGGTTTATATAATAAACTATGCCTATTAAAGCATGATCTTCGACGATGGAATAGAGCCGTATTTGTCAATATCTTTAGCCAGGCATATGTGACAGAATGTACCTATTCTCGGATGGAGGCAGCTTTTGATCGGGATCCCACAATTGTTGCGTGCTAATAATGAGCAAGTATCTTTTTTGTCACAGAAGGTTTGAATATGTTGGGTTTTAGACGAAAAAGCTAATACCTTATATTTTCATGTGTTGGTAAAGGATAGATATCGCAGCCAACGTATTCATCAACTCAAGGATTCTGATGGCACGGTTCTTGAGGAGACCGACGACTTAGGGCGTGCTGCTGTGGAATATTTTCAGAAGTTATTTACCAATGAGCCTGTGGTTGACATGGATGATTTCCTTCACTCTATTCCATCTTTGGTGATTCTTGCTGACAATGACAGGCTGCTGACTATTCCTGTCATAGATGAGATTAAGGCTGTGATTTGGAGTGTACATCCTAACAGTGCTGCTGGACCGGATGGCTATAATGGCCACTTTTTCCATACATGCTAGGACATACTAAAATTGGATATTTATTGTAGGTGCACGGTCCATCAAATCTGGTCCAAAAGATGTTGGTATTCTGGCTCGTTTGCTTTGACGCGGTTCCTCAATTTCTTGAGGGGTAGTCTCATGCACCCGCTTACTAGTGTTTGTTTCTTCGTCATTTTTGTCTTTCTTTGGAAAGACATCTTCAAAAAATACTGCATTTCTTGAATCTATGACAACATTCTCATGTATGTCAGGAATGTCTGACTTGTGCACCAAGAATCGATATGCACTACTATTAGTTACATATCCTATGAATATGCAATCAATTGTTTTAGGCTCAATTCTTACTTGCCTTGGTTTAGGTATAGCAAGCTTAGCCAGACACCCCCATACTTTCAAGTATTTTTAGCTAGGCTTGTAGCCTTTCCAAAGCTCATATGGGGTTTCATCCATCTGCTTGGATGGAATTCTATTCAAAATGATGTTAGCTAAGAGAACAGCTTCCCTCCACAAGTTTTGACGTAAGCCCGAACTTATCAACATAGCATTCATCATCTCTTTTAGAGTTTGGTTTTTGCGTTCGGCAATACCATTCGATTGAGGTGAATATGGTGTAGTCGTTTGATGAATAATGCCATGCTCTGAACAGAATTCATTAAACGGTGTATCATATTCGCCACCTCTATTAGTACGAATTGTCTTAATTCGTTTGCTAAGTTGATTCTCAACTTCATTTTTATAGTCCTTGAAATCATCAAGGGCCTCGTCTTTGCTACTTAGCAAATAGACATAATAGTATCGTATGCAATCATCGATAAAAGTTACGAAATACTTTTTACCACCTCTTGTTTGCACAAATTTTAAATCACACACATCGGTATGAATTAAATCCAAAGGTTTAGTGTTCCTTTCTATTGAAGGAAATGGCGTCTTTGTCATTTTTGCTTCAACACAGACTTGGTATTTTTCTTTATTAATGTTCAGTTTGGGTAATAAGTCAAGATTAATCATCCTTTGTATTGACTTGTAATTAACATGTCCCAAACGAAAATGCCATAAACAAGAAGACTCAAGAATATAAGCGGAAGTAGAAGCATTCTTATTAGCCTCTTTGGGCGAAACTTTCTTGGGTACGACTGTCATTATACTTAACTTGAAAATATTGTCAGTTAAGTACCCCTTTCCCAGAAACACTCCATTCTTACTCAGAACAAATTTATTACAATCAAATACTAGTCTAAATCCATGACTGACTAGTAAAGCTCCAGAAACTATGTTCTTGCGAATGTGAGAAACATGCAGAACATCTCACAAAGTCAATTCATTTCCTGAAGTCATCCTCAGAATCACATTGCCCGAACCTTCAATCTTCGAGCTATCAGAGTTCCCCATGTATAGCTTTTAATTATTCTTCGCTGGAGAATAGTCTCTGAACATCGCCCTGTTGGCACATACGTGTCGAGTGGCTCCAGTGTCCACCCGCCATTCATGAGGATTTCCTACTGTGTTGCACTCAGAAACAACACCGCACAAATCCAGATCATCCATTTGGCTGGCAAGGTTGGCTTTCGCTTTTTCTTTTTTTTCTTTAGCTTACGGCAATCAATACTGAGGTGCCCCTGAATTCCATAGTTATAACATTTTCCAATGAACTTTTTGGCAACTTTCTTGCCTTTAGGGTTCACTTCGACAGGATGTACCTTTTTCTTTTTCTTCGCCTCTGCGACATGAGCCTTTGCATGACCAGAACTCGAACTTGTCTTTCTTTCGGATCTGCAGTTGTCCTCCTCTATACGAAGTCGAACAATCAGATCCTCCAAAGTCATCTCCTTTTGCTTGTGTTTGAGATAGCTTCTAAATTCCCTCCACGAAAGAGGTAGCTTCTCAATCACAGACGCCACTATGAAATATTCACTGAGCGACATGCCCTCTTCTTCTATTTCAACCACTAACATCTGAAGTTTCTCAATCTGAAACAACAGTCTTGGAATCTGACATTTTAAAATCAAAAAATTTGCCAACGACAAACTTCTTTGTATCGGCATCCTCCGTGCGGTACTTCTTATCTAAGGCAATTCACAGTGACTTTGCAGTTTTAAAGATACAATACAGTCCGCACAACGAATTCTCTTAAAAACTCAAAATATCACTCAAGCAAACATAATTACTATAGTTCCATGGTTCAGCCATCAAACCGTTTTGCATATTCTGAGTCTAATCTTCGACTGGAACCACCTTCTGAGGATCCTCAGTTAGCATTTTAGCCAAACCCATCGTTGTCAAGAAAAATAGCATCTTTTGCTACTAGCGTTTGAAGAAACTCCCTTCAAAATTTTCCAGCTTCTCAACATGTCCAACCGCAGGGACAGGAGTAGGAACAGACGCAGCAACAGCAGGTGCAATTTGAACAGCACTGCTCTGTTCCTGAGAACCAACGTGCACAGCATTGGACAGAGTAGAGTTTTTGTTCTCCATCACGTTTCAGTTTCTGACAAATGTAGAAACAAGAAGTCAGTATACAAACAAAATACTGTAAATAACCCGGTACACAACTGAGATAAGAACAATTCGTCTTAAGAATGTTATAGCATATACGAAACTCAGATTCTATACAGATTAGAGAAAGAAACTGACATTTTGTACAGCACAAGGATGAGTAGAGCTCAGCATAGGGATGAGCTGAGCTCGGCATAGGAAGAGCTGAGCTCCACACAGGAAGAGCTGAGCTCAACATAGAAAGAGCTGAGCTCAAGACAAGAAGAGCTGAGCACGGAGAAGAGCTCATGATAGAGAAGAGCTAAGCACAGGGAAAAGCTCAACACAGGAAAGAGCTCAACACAGAGAAAAGCTCAACACAGGGAAGGGCTCAACACAAAGAAGAGCTCAACACAGAAGAGCTCAATATAGGGAAGAGCTCAAACACAGGGAAGAGCTTAACACAGAGAAGAGCTCAACACAGAGAAGAGCTCAACACAAGGAAGAGCTCAACACACAAACCGAGACGAGTCCAGGACTCTGTCCATAAGACGAATTGCTCCGGTATACTGTGCCCAACCAGAAATGGCAAACGTCTCCTAGGATACAACGGCTAACAGTTCGAATGAGTGGCACTACTACGTAAGAACTCCACAAGCCTCAAATTTTTTGACTTCTCGGATTGATGAAATGCAGCAGTAGTGTATGCAATATGCAGCAGTAAATATGCAGAATGCTCGTATGCAGCAGGAGAAGGGAAGAAAAATTTCTCAGTGTGTCTCAGAAGTAGAACACTGGCTCTATTTATAGAGGGAAATCTTGGAGGTTACTGCAATCCACGACCGCACTAATCGGCCAGTAACCCCCACGATCACCACGCACCAAGCACCAACTGATACTGTTAGTTTCATATGAGCCATTAGATCGTAGGATTAAATCATAACTGTAGGATCCGGTAAATAATTTTCTGGATAAATTTAAAAGAAAATTTGTCCAAAAAGATAAGAATCGGGCGGGCGCGCCATGAGCCGAGCCAAGCCAAGCCGGCAAACCGGGCGGACGGGCGGCAACAGCGCACGCGGCCGTGTGGCAGCCATCTGCGTCTTCCCTCCGGTCAAAAATTCTCATGCCCTTAGGGCACATCTAAAGTGCCTCTCCTAGCACTATATTTGGTGGCAACTTTCCTTCAATTGACCAATGTGGTATATTTGGAAAATAATGATGTGTTCAATTCTCATGAGGTCACATCATCATTTTTCTATTTTTCAACCATTTTTAACTCCTACTTTGAGCATTAATTTCTCATTCATCCGGTATCGGAATTGAGTGATTCAAAAGCCTAAAATCATCTACTCATTATGTAAATAATTTAAGACTAATTAGTTTCTATTTTTGATTAACAGGAACTAATTATAATTAAGCTCAAAATATGTTGCTCACCAACTTTAGATAAATCCATTTCCAAAATTTCTTCCAACACCTTTTACGTATGCGATGTCTAATTAATTAAAGAATGTTAAATAGAAACCTTGTGTATGTCCCTAGAGGGTTAGGCACTATATATATATATGTATTACCTGAGTTATGTGTATGTATCATACTATTTGAACCAACAAAAGCAACCGCAGAGCTGTTGCACTGTATGGAGTGCCGTCATATCTTGCATGTTTATGCATGTGCACGTATGTGCTATGCAATTCATGAAACACATCAGAAGGGGTGTGACACTGTATAGTGTGCTATATTTATAGAAACTCATAGTGATGTTTATGTGATGTCTATGGATACAACGCTATAAAGGACATATGTTTGACGGGCTATGCGCTGTAAGAAGTGCTTTATGTCGCTTATAGCAAATAGATGAATGTAAAAATTGATCAAATACATATTCATACGTACACAAACATATACATACATTACATATATGTATGTATGCATATATGCATATATATATATATAAGACACATGTATATGTCTACATATGCATATACATATGTATGTGTATATATGTATGTGTACTACATATATATGTATGCATATGCACACATTTTTATTTATGATGCCGTTTATATATACATTTATCTACATCTATATTGATTTGGTGGGAAAACCCTAATTAAATTCAATTAAAAAAAGAAATAAACAAGAATATAACAAAATTAATATCCGTGTCATCAACAAACCAGCTGCTGTATGATGCTATGCTATTTATGGAACACATCAGAAGCGGTGTGACACTGTAGGGGTGCTATATTTCCTAGAAAGTCATAGTGATATCTATGGATGCAATGCTATAAAGGATACATGTACGACGAGGTATGCATTATATGGAGTGCTTATGTCACTTATACCAATGCGATGGATAGAAAAATTGTCCAATACATACTTATTTGTACACGCACATATACATACATCTATACATATATATATATATATATATATATATATATATATATATATATACATTTTTTTTGATAAAGGAAGGCGAGGCCCCCAGTTCGTATTAATAACCCCTCACTTATGGCGGAGGAAAACCCAATTTACAGAGCAGGTCCCGACAACATATATATATACATATATATATATATATATATATATATATATATATATATATATATATATATATATATATATATACATACGTTCTAAACAAAATCACATTTGCCCAAAAAAAAAAAAAGAATTTCTCCGGCAACAGAGACAAATGCAATTGATGCAACCATTATATATATATATTGAATTATTATGATGCAAAAACTCCAATAACAAGGCAGCGGCGGCGCTCAAAGGCCATCGTCGGCACTAATGCCAGCTATCACTTCTGCTTCAATTTGATTCTCTTTTCACATATTTCTGCGACCCGGAATACACATCGTGCAATTCATAACGCTGTTCGATTTCTGCAATTCCACTGGTAATTGTTTCTTCATTTTTGGTTCTTTGTGACAAGTTCTACGGGTTTCGGCCCTACATTTTGCAAAAGTTTCAACCTTTTCAATTGTAATGCTGCATTATCATTTACTGCTGGTCTTGAATTCATATTTGGTCTGAGATGGAACCGCCGCCACTCTCCAAATCATTTGCGGCTATGGTATCGTCTGCTGTTGCAGGCAGATTCCCATCGCGTGAGATGGGACGCTATAAAGGATACCCTGCTGTTTCATTTACGCAAGATGAAATTGCCATTGTTGCAAATCGCTTCAAGTATGCCCTGGTTGGAGCCTTTTGGCGTGGCAGGCCATCTATGGCAGGCCTTCGCACCTCGATTGACAGAATTGGGTTCAAAGGTTCAGTTAATATTGGTCTCCTTGATGAGGGACATGTATTGCTAAACTTTATTAACGAAGATGATTATACGCGATTCTTTTATCGTCGTCATTGGCGTTTCCAGGGATATGATATGAAGGTCACGAAATGGACTCCTTCTTTTGATCCATGTCTGGATACCCCAATTGTCCCAGTGTGGGTGGCACTTGAGGGTCTTTCAATTCATCTCCACGATTATCGTATGTTATATGAGATTGCAAAGTTGATTGGTACCCCGTTAAAGATGGACTCGGCTACCTTAAGTTTTCATCGTCCCTCTGTGGCGCGGTTTTGTGTTGAAGTGGATGTCACCATGGATTTACCATCTAAGATATTTATAGATTGTGGAGAGCATTCTTTCTTTCAAGTAGTTGTGTATGAAGATCTCCCTAGGTACTGCAACAAATGCCGTCGTTTTGGTCATTCAGTGGGTTCCTGTGGAGAAGGGAAGGCCCCAGCGCATCCGACGAAGAATGCAGGAAAGAGTGAGGTTTGGATTCCTAAAGGAAATATTCAGAAAGAGGCTGGAGAACAACCTGTTGGAGATTCTAATCCTAATCAGCATCTGGTCCAGACTCCAGAATTACATGCACATTCTGAGGAGACTCAACAGCAGGAATTGGTTGATGTTGGGGCAGGGGACGGTGATGGCAGGGAAGCACTACAGGAGGCAACAGCTCAACCCATTCTTGCCAAGGAATCACAGAATCTTGCGACTACTGCAGAAACATCTACATTGCAGATTTTTTCTCGGTTGACTGCAGATTTAAGTCCCGTACTATTAGTGCCGCCAACATTGGATGTTCAGGAGCAGCAGGGTGAGCAGCAGATGGATACATCCTGCTCTGCTACACTATCTAACCATACCGAGGAATCTAATATAGGAGAGGGAGCAGTATGCATATCTCCTCCACCCTTGGAGATTTCGGACGCAAATGTACAGCATGTTCAAGAAGTGAACTCAACCTCTGAAGTGGCTCCGGATGTTCAAATTCAATCCATTCAAATCGCATTGCCAGCGCCACTGGCGATACTGCCAGTAAGAAACCCTCCTTCCTTCCCCGATTATGATCCTTTAATTGAACAATTTTACCAAGACCACTTTCGGGAGGAGGAAGATGATGCTGATCTTGCGGTAGGTTCGGACAATGAAGCATCTCGCTCATCTAATAAGCGCAAAGGGAATGACTATATACGTGAGAGTTTGCTCATTGCGGCAGATGATATGGATTGTCCAATGACATCGACTGGTGGCGGGACTCTTATTAGCAGACTATCTCGGAAAAAGCGCAGAGCTCGGAAGAACCTTCCACCACCTCCACCGTCATCAATGGTTACTAGACGAGGAAGTCATCGTTCTTTTGAACTCTAGTGTGATTAGCATGCCTCATGTACCGTGAAGGATCATTTGATTTCGTTTTTTCTTTTTCTAGTTTGTAGTAAACGGCTGCCCTCGGCCATTTAACGCGGGATATTTATTGAATAAATAAAGACCGGAAGGTTTCCTTCCGTTTATTAAAAAAAATATATATATATATATATATATATATACATATATATATACATATATATATATACACCACCTAACATGTTTTCTTTGCCATCCTTACATTGTGATTCCAATATGTTCTGCATTGATTGGCGTTTGGCTTTGCTTGGCGGACCATGATGCTGATACATATTATTCTATGACAATGCGAGCTTCAAGCATTCAACCGCACATTCTACTGTTGTTGCATGTCTTCCAGATGGATTGGCATTCATTCACTGTTTCTGTCGGTCCCTTAATAGGTGCCGGCAGACCCGGTATGTTCTCGTCATCCCTCAACTTTTCTGCAAGTTGGCTGTATCGTGTTTACTCACTTCTACTTTGCTATTGTGCATGGACGGGATCCTGTTTCTCTCTGGCCTCCACTATCATCAACGCCGAGGTTCACAATGGTACATCACAGTTTCAACATCTTCCTTTCGTTGGCGGCCTCATTTGTTCTTACGACATTAGCCTACACCATCACGCTTGGGGTTTTTTGCGGCATCTCCATCATTTGTCCCATCTGTATCATATGTGGTTTACTGTATTTATCTTATTACACTGTAACGACTATCCACACTTCAATCATATAAATATGTACGCTTTTTCCTTCGCCAAGGTTTTATCCACAAGGGTGGTTTTACTTGGCAAGGTTTTAATGCGGCATATCGTATATGGTTTGAATGCGGATACCACTCATTTACTTTGCGCGTTATACTCTATGTCACTTGTAATAAGGTTTTCCTCCACCAAAAGTGAGGTCTTTTCTTTAATAAAATAGTTTTTTTTAAATATATATATATATATATATATACACACACACATATATATGTATACATGTATATATACATATATATATATACATATATATATATATATACATATATATATATATATGCATATATGTATATATATGGACACACACATGTGTATATATACATATGCATATGTGTGTGTATATATATATATATATATATATATATATATATATATATATATGTGTGTGTATATATGTGTATGTTGTTGCAGTGAATGGAGAAGTGGAAGAAGGAAAGGAATAAGCACAATTCGTTAGTTCTAGTGTGAAATGAATGTATGCGGTTGGATCAATTCATAAATTGAAGGTCATGATTACGAAATGACAGGTCGGAGAGTAGTGTGGGAGTCTTGGATGAGAGTCACGTGGGCTATGCGCATTTTTCGGGTCAAGAACACATAGGAGGCTGAAGAAACGGGTTGAAGAAGAAGAGTAGATGGCAGAAACAGGTTGAAGAAGAGTAGATGGCAGGAGCAATTCAAACATATGAAATAACTTTCATGCCCTTTGTAATTCGTTTACAGGAGAGTTATTAGTAGGGGTAGTATGGTAATTTTTTGTTAGTTTCTTCTTCTTCATCAGGTGTAAGGCAGTATATATGTACATTGCGTATGGTTGCAGAAAGAAAAAAAAGAATAACCATTTTTCCTCTCCATTCTTATGTGGAATTAGCTCAATATCAATCCCTTTGTTCGTTTGATCTTGAATGTGTCATTAGAATTGCTACTTTGACATGGTATCAGAGCGTGTAGCTTAGTTGCTTGATGTAGCAACTTTTTCTTTTTGTTTTTTATTGATTGATCTTTTGTTTGAGAATTGAAACCCCAAGGCCTTGGTATGGCGTCTTCGTCAAATACTCAGAGAACTGGTGGTTCTCAGGCACCTGAGAAACCAATCAACGATCCTTTTTATCTCTATCCAAATGATAGTCCCGCTATTATTTTAGCACAACCTCCTTTAAATCCCCATAATTACCATTCCTGGAGTAGGATGTTTCAGATGGCATTGATTGTCAAGAACAAAATTGGCTTCATAGATGGATCTATTCAGCAGCCAACACTTAATGACCCACGGTATCTGGTCTGGAGACAGGTAAACTCTATGATACACTCTTGGATTATGAATAGTGTAATTCTTTCAATTGCATAGAATGTTATGTGGTATGGTAGTGTTGTTGAGGTTTTGGATGATCTCAAATGTAGGTATGGTATTGGTGATGCATTTAGGCTTTCGGATTCTAGAAAATTTTTACGCAGTAAGGCAGGAAGGTGACTCTGTAAATAATTATTTCACTAAGGTAAAGGTATTATGGGAGGAATTCATGGTGTGGAGACCTACTCCAACTTGTAACTATCGTGGTTGTAAGTGTGATGTAGGAAACAGGATGCGTGAATTTGTAGAGACTGATTACGTTATAGAGTTCTTGAAAGGTCTAAATGAGGAATTTGATCCCGTAAAATCACAAGTGTTTGTGATGACTTCATTACCTAAGATTGATGTTGTATTTGCAATGGCTTTAAAGTATGAAAGGAAGTTGAATGGCTTAAGTTTTGAAGGAGGATTTAGCAATAATCCAACATCACTTATGGTAGAGAACTTTGAAGCAATGGCTGCAAGTGTTAATATGCTTGTGAGTAGAGGTTGAGGTAATAGTTATAGAAGAGGTAGTGGAAAGTTCTTCCCTGACAATTCTAAGAGACCATAGTGTGCACATTGTGGGATGATTAGACATGTTGAGCAAAGATGTTACAAAAAGCACGGGTATCCACCGGAGTTTAAGTTCAGGAGTCAAGCCAATCTATCTGAGGTTATGAATAGAGAAGTTGAGTCTGCACCTGTGGATCAGAATGACAAGTCATATCAGGCACCACTTCTTACACCTGGACAGACTCAAAGGTTGATGGCAATGTTGAGCATGGATGAGAAGAAAATGCTTATGATATCACATGCAATGTCTGCTGCTGGTGGAAGCCAGGGAGCAGTAATGTCTACACCCTTGGATAATGATCGAGGTAAATGTCATCCTAATAATTTGAATATATGGATTCTAGATTCAGGGGCAACAGATCATATATCATGTAACCTCAATTTATTTCATTCCTTTAAATCTGTTGAATACATGTCTATAAAGCTGCCTAATAACCTCTCAGTTTCAGCCACCCACATTGGTTCTGTAATCATAAATCCATGTCTAACCATACATAATGTACTATATGTTCCATCATTTTCTTATAATCTTCTCTCACTTAGCAAATTGCTTTCTGTTCCTTCTTTCTTTGTTCAATTCCTGGGAGATTATTGTGTCATTGAGGAACATGTGTCCCTGAAGACGATTGGTCCAGCTGAACTACATAATTGATTGTACTACCTCCATGGTGTTTCTAAATCAGAAGCGACTTCTTCTTGTTATCTGTCAGTTGCTGACCGGCTTTCAGACAATTCACTCTTATGGCACTATAGATTAGGCCATGCATCATTGCCTAGAATAAGAGAGTTGCAAAAATTTGACAATTGTGTATGTGCTGATGATGTTTCAAGCAAGTGTACTGTATATCCTCTAGCCAAAATGAAAAGAAATTCATTTCATGTGTCTAAGTCTTTGTCTAAATTCCCTTTTGATCTTGTTCACATTGATATCTGGGCCCCTATAAACACCCCACTGTACATGGTCAGCGTTACTTTCTTACTCTTGTTGATGACCATACAAGATATACTTGGTTGTACCTTATGAAGCAAAAATCAGAAACCAGAAATATTGTTGAGAGCTTTTACCAATATGTTGCGACTCAGTTTGATAAAAACATCAAATGTATCAGAACGGATAATGGCCAAGAATTCCAAATGAATTACTTCATTATGGCCAAGGGGATTGTACATCAAAGTAGTTGTGCCTACACTCCTCAGCAAAATGGCATTGTCGAACAAAACACCAACACATCCTCAACATTGCAAGATCCCTTAAATTCCAGGAAAACATCATATATGTTACTGGGGGTTTTGTGTACAATATGCAGTCCACATAATCAACATTCTGCCTACACCATTACTTCACCAACAGTCACCTCACTAACTTCTGTTTCAGACTACACCATCATATAAAAGTCTCAGAGTATTTGGTTGTTTGGCATTTGCCAATAACACTTCCACACAAAAAACCAAGTTTGAGCCCAGAGCCATTCCTTCTGTTTACCTTGGACTACCATACCACACTAAAGGATATCTCTTGTTGAACATTGCTACAAAGCATATATTCATTTCTAGAGATGTTCAATTTTATGAACACACCTTTCCATTCACTAATGACAATTTACCAGATGCACCATCGCCACATATTTCCCAGACCTCAGACATCTATGGCAAACAACCACTGACCAATGACTCAAATACATCAGCTCAGCCATCTGACCAAGTATTACATTCATCGCCATCTTCATCTTTACTTGTTCCTTTGTCGTCTGGAGGAGTCAATGATACATTACAGGAACTGTTAGAAAATTGCAGCAAATAAGCAAGAAGATGTAAACGAACAAAGCCGAGACGAGTCTCAAGATGACTCTGTCCTTAAAGCAATTTAGTCTCTACCAATGAGCAAGATAGACAACGAGACTAATGCTTCCCAAGATATAACGGCTGTCTTCTTTTCCTTTGCTCTAGTAGAAGAAGAATGAACTTGGTGTAGAAGAGAAGATAATGGAAGATAGCAAGAGATGAAGAATGCTGAGAAATCTTAGTTTTTTTGCAAGAATGTCAAGTGTATGTAGAAAATACCAAGATCTACTATATATAGATCTTGGGGTGTGTTTAAAACCCTTTTTGAAACATGTCTCAACCTCTTCTTAACCTCCAATGGCAGTTGTTTACCGTTCATAGGTGAAAGGAGATGATTCTTGGACCAAAAGCTGCAACCCAAGTTGAAAAGTTCTGTCATTTGGCACGTCGATCGATCACATCGACCGATCGACGTCACCTCGATCGATCGAAGTCGGACAGAAACTTCGTTTTTCATTCTGTCCTACATCGATCGATCACATCGATCGGTCGATGTCACTTCGATCGATCGATGTGATCGATCAAAGTCGGACAGAGAACCTCCTTAAGCCTCAGATCTACGTCCAACTGAGGCTTTCCAGCTTTGCAACAGTTCATATCAATCTCACAAACAACCTCATACATGTTCTATATAAGTTTGGAGCACCCGGAAAGGTACTTTAACGTACTTTTCCAATCCAAACTTATATAAAAACAACTTCAGAACGTTAAACAACTTACCTCTCCATTATCAATCAAAGATAATGACACATAACGGATACGATGACTTATGGTCCTGAATCGCCGGTAGTACAACTTGAGTTATATAAACGGAAGTAAGATGAAATTTGTCTTGAATCTTACTCCACTATTGTTTATATGAACAACAAGAAGACATATCATTATCTAATTCTTCAAGTTTGCGGTTTTGGTGCGATATCGGACATGCACCCATCTCAGGATTCATAAGCTCTCTAGAGAGTTTTCCAAGCTCTCACAGGAAGCGGCACCACTTCCAAGCTTATATAGGTGAAATTCATCAAGTGTGCACTGTTCACACCACCAAACATTATGGCTATGAATTTTTTCATTAAGAGATTCTTAAAATCTCACCCTCAATTCATTACAGCGAGCAATATCAACAACAACACCATAGGGAGAGACACTTAGATAGTGCAACATAGAACTCTTCCATGACTTGTTCTTACCATATTGAACCCCGTTCGTAGGATCTCTACTAATAGTGGGTTGGGTTCCCATCATGAAGAATTCTCTACAGATGGAATAAGTCCCATCCCCCTCGATGTTTCGTAGACCAACTTCTTGTTTAGTCCTTTAGTTAAAGGGTCTGCAAGGTTAAACTTTGTTCTAACAAACTCCAAGTTAACCACCCCTGAACTAATCAACTCACACACAATGTTGTGCCTCAAACGAATGTGTCGACTTTTCCCATTGTATATTTTGTTCCTTGCACGTGCGATAGCAGCCTGAGAATCACAATGAATAGATACAGAAGGCATAGGTTTAGACCATAAAGGAATATCAACAAGCAAATTCCTTAGCCATTCGTCTTCTATACTAGCAAGTTCTAAGGCAATGAATTCAGATTCCGTAGTAGATTTAGCACTACATGTTTGTTTGCATGATTTCCAACAAATAGCTCCACCACCCAATGTGAAAACATAACCACTTGTGGAGTTTATTTCATCATTATCAGTCACCCAATTAGCATCACAATATCCTTTTAAAACAGCGGGTGACCCAGTAAACATTAGTCCCAAATTCATTGTTCCTTTAAGATATTTCAACAAACGTCTTAATGCACACCAATGACTCTCATTTGGATTATGAGTGTATCGTGCAAGCCTATTCACGGAATATGCAATATCAGGCCTAGTGCAGTTCATCAAATACATTACACTACCAATTATCCTAGCATATTCACATTGAGACACGCTATCACAATTATTTTTAGTCAAAGCAACATGCGAGGCATAAGGCGTACTTACTGGTTTTACATCGTAGTGATTGAACTTTCTCAACATTTTCTCCACATAATGTTCTTGAGAAAGTAAATAACCCCCACATTTCTCTATTAACTTGAGACCAAGAATTAAGTCCGTCTTCCCCATGTCTTTCATATCAAACAAAGTAGATAACAATGATTTTGTATCATTAACAACATTTATGTTGGTTCCAAATATCAACATATCATCAACATAAAGATAAATAATGACACCATCACAATCATTAAACTTACTATACACACAACGGTCACTTTCATTTACTATAAAACCATTAGATACTAATGCGTTATCAAACTTCTCGTGCCATTGTTTAGGTGCCTGTTTCAGACCATACAAAGACTTTTTAAGCCTACACATTTTGTGCTCTTGACCATTTACTATCATACCCTCCGGTTGCTTCATATAGATCTCTTCTTCTAAGTCTCCATTTAAGAAAGCTATTTTCACATCCATTTGGTGAATAACAAGCTTGTGAATGGAGGCAAGTGCTACTAAGACTCTAATCGTAGTGATCCTAGCAACCGGTGAGTAAGTGTCAAAGAAGTCTATACCTTCTTGTTGTGTGAACCCTTTTGCGACAAGCCTAGCCTTAAACTTATCAATTGTTCCATCTGCCTTTAGTTTCTTTCTAAAGACCCACTTACAACTAATAGGTTTACACCCTCTAGGCAAGTCCACTAACTCCCAAGTATTATTACTTAATATAGACTCAAATTCACTATCTATGGCTTCCTTCCAAAACTTAGAATCAATTGACTTAATTGCTTCTCCGTGAGTTTTGGGATCATCCTCTAAAATAAAGACAGTTATGAAGTCACTTCTGAATGACTTCTCTGTTCTTTGTCTCTTACTCCTCCTAGGTTCGTCAACTTCTTGATTAACTAGGGACTTATTAGACTTGCCTACCTCACTGTTAGAGACACACTTGGATTGTCTATTCATAAGAAATATATGCTCAAAAAACTCAGCATCTTTAGATTCCAATATAGAACTATTATCTATAGACATGAATCTATATGATGCACTATTTTGAGCATACCCGATGAATACACAATCTCTTGTTTTGGATGCGATTTTACTTTTCTTAAGATCTGGAATCCCAACCATGGCTAGACACCCCCACACTTTCAAGTAATTTAAGTTGGGAGCATAGCCTTTCCACAACTCATAAGGAGTTTTATTTAACTTCTTATGAGGCAACCTGTTCAAAATATGACAAGCAGTCAAGATTGCCTCCCCCCACAAATTGTCTGGAAATCCTGAACTAATCAACATGGCATTCATCATATTTTTCAACGTTCTATTCTTCCTTTCAGCGACTCCATTAGACTGAGGTGTGTATGGGGGGTGTGACTTCATGAATAATGCCATTCTCTTCACAAAACTTTTGTAAAGAGTCTGTGCTATATTCGCCACCTTTGTCTGTTCTAAGCCTTTTGATTTTTAAGTCTAGTTGATTCTCAACCTCGTTCTTATAACTTATGAACTTAGACTTGGCCTCATCCTTATGACTTAACAAATACACTTTTGTGTATCTAGACTAATCGTCGATAAAAGTAGCATAATACCTTTTTACACCTTTACTCATGTGATTCTTGAAATCACCTAAGTCACTATAGATTAAACCAAGTTTTTGTGAGACTCTATCAACTTTCTTAAAAGGTTTCTTATGATGTTTCGCTTCAACACAATGTTCACATTTGTTGAAGTTATCATCATCATAAGAAATCACATTCATATTCTTAAGTTTCTTTATTGCTCCTATATTTGCATGTCCTAGTCTAGCATGCCACATATCAAGAGACTCAGTGAAGTAAACAGAACTAGATGCATCTTTATTAACACAACAAATAGCATCGAGTACAAGCAGAACTCCATTACAGAAACCTTTACCGATAAACTCTCCATTTCTAGACAAAACAAGTTTATCAGACTCTAAAACAAGTTTAATATTAGCCTTGTTCAGTAGCACTCCGGAGATCAAGTTCATACGCATGGCAGGAACATGCAACACATTGCTTAATTCCAGTTTCTTCCCAGATTTCAACTTGAGAAGCACCTTACCCTTTTCGAGGACTTGGGTACTATGTGAATCTCCTAAGAAAACTATTTCGTCACTGCCTATTTCCTTGTTCAGAAAATAGGTCTTTACTGGTAGCAATGTGTCTGGTAGCACCCATGTCTACCACCCATTCCGTAGTACCACCAACAAGGTTTACCTTTGTTAAAACGACTGCTGCGATAATGTCGTCTGCAGCTCTTTTGGCCTCCACAAGGTTCGCCTGGTTGCTTGGTTGGCCCTTTCGTTTCCTGCAGTTGACAGCTCGGTGTCCCGGTTTTCCGCACACCCAGCAAACTCCTTTCATCTTATTCTGGCCCTGCACAGCAACTTTCTTACCTTTTCCTCCATTATTGTGGCCGTCGCCACCACTGTTCTCCAATGCTGACCAAATCTCTTTTGCAGACGTAAATTTGACATAAATGTCAAACAGAGAATTGGCCAGAAAATGTAGAATATGGCCTCTGCAAGTAGTGTTGTCTGCATCAAATATCTTTTCTTCAGTTTCATCACTGGGCTTATCCATCTTGAGAACATATGAAACTGAGAGCATTTCCAAGAAGAACAGCACTTTTGCTGCCCATCTCTTATAGAACTTGCCGTCGAACGGCTCCATTTTGGACATATCCGGCAAAGCTTGCTTGGATGCCATTGTGAATTGCTTTAAGATTGTTAGAAAATTGCAGGAAACAAGCAAGAAGATGTAAACGAACAAAGCCGAGACGAGTCTCAAGATGACTCTGTCCTTAAAGTAATTTAGTCTCTATCAACGAGCAAGGTAGACAACAAGACTAATGCTTCCCAAGATATAACGGCTATCTTCTTTTCCTTTGCTCTAGGAGAAGAAGAATGAACTTGGTGTAGAAGAGAAGATAATGGAAGATAGCAAGAGATGAAGATGCTGAGAAATCTTAGTTTTTTTGCAAGAATGTCAAGTGTATGTATAAAATACCAAGATCTACTATATATAGATCTTGGGGTGTGTTTAAAACCCTTTTTGAAACATGTCTCAGCCTCTTCTTAACCTTCAATGGCAGTTGTTTACCGTTCATAGGTGAAAGGAGATGATTCTTGGACCAAAAGCTGCAACCCAAGTTGAAAAGTTCTGTCCGTTGGCACGTCGATCAATCACATCGATTGATCGACGTCACTTCGATTGATCGATGTGATCGATCGAAGTCAGACAGAAACTTCGTTTTTCATTCTATCCTACATCGATCGATCACATCGATCGATCGATGTGATCGATCGAAGTCGGACAGAGAACCTTCTTAAGCCTCAGATCTACGTAGATCGATCACGTCGATCGATCGAAGTGAGAGATCTACGTTCAACTGAGGTTTTCCAGCTTTGCAACACTTCATATCAATCTCCCAAACAACCTCATACATGTTCTATATAAGTTTGGAGCACCCGGAAAGGTACTTTAACGTATTTTTCCAACAGGAACCGTCAGATGACTCCAACTCTATCCAATATACTTCACCTCAGCCTTGCACTGGAATAGAGATACATTTACCTTTAGTATAAATGGACAGACCTGAATGTTCCATGCCTAACAGAGTCAAACATCCACCAAGATACCTCCAAGACTATTAATGTGGACAAATACACAATTCATCTGCTAAGTCTGTCCTATATGTCTCTCCATCCTCTATACACTCTCTTTATCCAACTGAGGATTACATGTCTTTTGATGATCTAACCCCTAAATATAGATCCTATGCTCTTAATATTAGTGTGCAACAGGAACCAAAGTCTTATCAAGAGGCAGCCAAATCTGTTCACTGGCAGAAAGCAATGCAACTTGAACTGGCTGCACTTGAAGCTAATCACACTTGGTCTCTTGTTCCACTACCAGCTGGAAAGAAGCCCATTGGATGTAAATGAGTATATAAGGTTAAGTATAAGTCTGATGACAGTATAGAGAGACACAAATACAGACTTGTGGCAAAGGGCTTCACACAAGAATTATGCACTGATTATACTGACACTTTCTCACCTGTTGCTAAACTGACCACGGTTAGATTACTCCTTGCAGTGTCCTCCTTGAAACAATGGCATGTGCATCAATTAGATGTAAATATTTCATTCTTACATGGTGACCTAAACATAGAAATTTACATGACGCTACCTGAGGGAATTTTTGCTCCTACAGACAATATGGTATGCAAGCTTCATAAATCTTTATATGGGTTGAAGCAAGCCAGTCGTGAATGGAACATCAAGTTAACCAATGTTCTGGTTGGTCAGGGCTATGTACAGTAAAAACATGATTATACCATGTTTATCAAACAGTCTAAAAACAACTTTCTGGCTATTTTAGTATATGTGGATGAGATCATAGTGGCCAGTGATTCAACACACAAATCAACAATCTTAAGGAATCACTACATTAGACATTTCTTATTAAAGACTTAGGCCCCTTGAAATATTTCCTTGGCATTGAAGTGGCTCGGTCACAGGGGGGTCATGCTTTGCCAAAGGAAGTATGCACTAGAGGTGGTAGAGCAGTCAGGATTTTTAGGTACCAAACCTACAAAATCCCCTATGGAATAGACTACTAAGCTGACTCATGATGACTCAGACCTAATAACAGATGTGCCTTAGTTATAGAAGGCTTATTGGCAAACTGTTATACCTTACTATAACAAGGCCAGACATATCGTTTGCGGTTCAACAGCTAAACCAATTTTTAGATACACCTACAGAGTTAAATCTAAGGGCAGCATATAGGCTGCTGAAGTATTTGAAAGGGACAGCATGCCAAGGTTTGTTCTATCCTAGTAGTGGAAAATTGGAGCTGGAAGGATTTGATGGCTCTGATTGGGGTGAATGTATGGAGACTAGGAAATCTGTGACTGGATACTGCATGTTCCTTGGAGATTCATTGGTGTCATGGAAGGCTAAGAAGCAAGGCACAATATCGAAGCCTTCTTCAGAGGCTGAGTACAGGGCTTTGGCAATGGCAACATGCGAAATTCAATGGCTTTTGTATTTGTTGGAGGATCTGGGGGTTAGACAGTCTAGTCCAGTTGAGCTATTTTGTGACAACAAAAGTGTCATATACATTGTAGAGAACCCTTTATTTCACGAGAGGACAAAACACAATTAAATTGATTGTCACATAGTCAGGGACAAGTATCAGCAAGGAGTAATCTGCCTTATGCCTGTTAAATCTGAGTTTCAACTGGCTGATGTCTTTACCAAGGCTTTAGACTCAATTGTATTACAGAACCTGACTTCAGCTATGGGAGTATGCAATATCTCTAGTAAGTCAGGTCTGAGGGGGGTGTTGCAGTGAATTGCAAAGTGGAAGAAAGAAAGGAAGAAACACAATCCGTTGGTTCTGGTGTGAAATGAATGTATGCGGTTGGATCAATTCACAAATTAAAGGTCAGGATTACAAAATAACAGGTTGGAGAGTAGTGTGGGAGTCTTGGATGAGAGTCACGTGGGCTATCCGCATTTCGCGGGACAAGAACGCATAGGAGGCTGAAGAAACGGGTTGAAGAAGAAGAGTAGATGGCAGGAGCAATTCAAGAATATGAAATGACTTTTATACCCTTTGTAATTCGTTTACAGGAGATTATTAGTAGGGGTAGTATGGTAATTTTATGTTATTTTCTTCTTCTTCATTAGGTGTAAAGTAGTATATATCTACATTGCGTATGGTTGTAGAAAGAAAAAAAAAGAATAATTGTTTTTCCTCTCCATTCTTCTGTGCAATTAGCTCAATTTCAATTCCTTCGTTCGTTTGATCTTGAATGTGTCGTTAGAATTGCTACTTTGACATAAATATGTATGGGTATATACGCACACACATTTTTATATGCATATACATACACATATATACGTATGCGCATATATATGTGAATGTATGTATGTGTATATATACACACACATTGTTTTGCGAAAAATCTTTAGGTCTAACGATTGAGTAGCATTTATACCATTCACAGGTCTCGAGTTCGATTTTTCTGTCCAATTTTTTAAAAAAATATACACACACATTTTTATTTATGGTGATGTTTATATTTACATATATCTACATGTATAATGATTCCATGGAAAAACACTCATTAAATTCAATTCAAAAACAATAAACGAAGCAAATGTAACCAAACTAGTCCGTGTCATCATCGTACCAGCCACTGTGGGATCACTCGTTAGTTGTACTTTATAAAACTACTGTATACTTGAATCTGTAAAAATTCACTCAAACAATTAACAATTGAAAGCTCAAGAACTCAATCATTGAATGCAGGAGAAAAGTGGAGCAAAACAACGAAAATTGTTACTGAATTCGTTGTATGAAATGGCTCTAAACAGTGCAGCCATTTATACAAACGGTTAAAGAGGGAAGAAGAAAAATCTAAAATTACAAATATGTCCTTTCTTTGCAACTGAATTTATTACATCATAAAGGGTATAATAGTCATTTAGCACGTATCAAACTTTTGCCGCCTTTATCCCTTCTTTCCCACTGCGCTCTGGTTCATCCCTTGCACCATTGCCTTGCTCAACTGCTCAGCCTCCTGCATGCCCAAAAGTAACCGCTCCTAACCAACTTGCCAGCTCACCACTTAACCATCTCCACCTTTGATTATAACTTTGATCCAACGAAATTAGTTTGTTTTGCCTTGCTTGACTGGACTTCATCTTTTGTGCTCAAGCCTTCTCAACTGCATCTTCAACACCGACATCTTTAACACCCTCGTCCCCTCAGACCTGACTTACTGTAGACGTTGCACACTCCCATTGCAGAAGTTAGGTACTGTGATTTTCTTGAATCAAGGGCTTTGGTGAATACATCCGCCAACTGTAACTCCTTTGTAATGGGCATAGGATGCACAATTCCTTGTTGAAACTTTTCTCTAACAATATGACAATCAATTTCTATATGTTTTGTCCTTTCATGAAATACAGGATTTTCAACAATGTAAATAGCACTTTTATTATCATAAAATAACTCAACAGGTTTTGTTTGATTCACTCCCAAATCCTTCATCAAGAGCAACTGTATTTCACATGTAGCTGAGGTCAATGCCCAATACTCAGCTTCTGATGAAGACTTAGAAATGGTGGCTTGCTTCTTTTCCTTCCAAGATATCAATGAATCCCCCAAGAACATGCAGTATCCTATTATTGATCTCCTGCTTTCAAAGCATCCTCCCCAGTCTGAATCATCAAATCCTTTTAGCTCCATGTTACCTTGGCTTGGATAGAATATCCCTTGGCCTGATGTCCCTTTCAAGTACCTCAATAGTCTATTTCCTGTCTTGAGATGCAACTCAGTGGGTTGATCCAGAAACTGGCTGAGCTATTGGACTATATATGCAATGTCTGGCCTAGTTATAGTCAAGTATAACAGCTTGCCAACTAGTCTTCTGTAACCTGATATGTCTGAAATCAACTGAGAATCCTTGTCTGCCAGTTTTAAATTTTGCTCCATAGGTGTCTTGGCAGGTTTGGCTCCAAGAAGGCCAGCTTGTTCTATCATTTCCAAGGCATACTTCCTTTGGCATATCATCACCCCTCCTTGTGACCTAGCCACCTCTATACCTAGAAAGTATTTAAGGTGTCCAAGGTCCTTGATTTTGAAATCATTATGAAGGGCTTGTTTCAAGCATGTTATCTGAGAAATGCAATTGCTAGCAACTATAATGTCATCAACATATATAAAGAGAACCAGAAAGGAACCACGGTGAGCCTTGGTGAACATGGTATAATCATTCTTGGATTGAATGTACCCTTCAGAAAGAAGAAATGAAGTAAGTTGGTGTTCCATTCCCTGCTGGTGTGTTTGAGTCCGTAAAGAGACTTATGTAACTTACAAATCGCATCTGGCTTATTAGAATACAATCCTTCAGGCAATTGCATATAGATCTCTTGGCTAAGGTCACCATGTACGAAAGCATTATTAACATCAAGTTGATGTACATACCAATGCTTTATGGAGGAAAAGGCCAACAGAAGTCTAACTATGGTTAACTTAGCAACGGGAGAGAATGTGTCAGTGTAATCTACTCCTAATTGCTGAGTATAACCCTTAGCAACTAAACGGGCTTTATCTCTCTCTATACTGCCATCTGGGTTGAATTTGACTTTATACACCCATTTATGACCAATGGCCTGTTTACCTGGAGGTAGAGATACCAGTGACCATGTATGATTAGCTTCCAAGGCAGCTAACTCCAATTGCATTGCCTTCTGCCAGTGAGAAGATCTGGCTGCTTCCTGATAAGAAGTAGGTTCCTGCTGCATACTAACATTAAGAATATATGCTTTATATTTAGGAGACAATGCATCAAATGACATGTAAGACTGAATAGGATAAGGGGTATAACAGATGGGCTGACATGGAGAAGCTTGATGTAGGAGGTTACAGTAATTATCTTGAAGGTATTTAGGTGGGTGTCTCATTCTTGAGGGATGGCCAGGATCAACAGGTGCTAGGGGTAGGCAGACTTCAATTCCAGTGCAAGGATGTGGTTCATTTGAACTATCAGATGAATCAGAAGGAATTTGGCCTCTACAAGGGGGAGCACTGCTGTCAGAGGGTACGGTTGCACAGTTAGGTGTACAGGGATCAGAAGATGAAGTATCTGAGGTTTCATTAGGCTGATGAGGTGAAGAAATTTCAGAAAAAGATGGAAGAACTAGAAGTTCATGGCTGACAGAATCTGTATTGGTTGGGTCTATGTCAAGAATAGGTGTTTCAAATAGAAAGTTGTGTTCATGGAACTGGACATCTGTGGAAATGAATATGGCTTTAGTATTGAGATTTAACATCAAATATCCCTTGACATTATGGGGCAAACCAATATAGACTGATGCAAAGTTAGGCTTGCCAGGTCTAGTGTCTGCAGCAAAGGCAAAACAGCCAAAGACCCTTAGGTGTTTGTAAGACGGGACTGTTTGGAATAATGGTTGATATGGGCTTTTGTGGTTGAGCAATAGAGTAGGTAGAATATTGATAAGGTGAACAGCATACTTGGTACAGAACCCCCAATAGCCTATGGGTATGTTTGAATGAAATTACAGTGCCCTGGATGTGTTGAGTATATGTTGGTGTTTCCTTTCAACTACTCCATTCTGTTGAGGAGTGTTGACACAGCTAGTTTGGTGAATGATGCCTCTGTTCATATAGAATTTAGGCATATTGAACTCTTGGCCATTGTCTGATCTCAAGATCTTGATCTGTTTATTGAACTGATTTTGTACAAAATGGCAAAAACTCTCAATGACAAGCCTGGTTTCTGATTTTTGTTTAAGAAGGTAAAACCATGTATACCTTGTAAAATCATCAACTATGGTAAGAAAGTACTTTTGACCATAGATGGTAGGATATTTATGAGGCCTGCGTATATCAACATGAATAAGATCAAAAGGAAACTTTGAAATAGAATCAGACAATGGAAATGGACTTCTTTTCATTTTTGTCAGTGGACACACAGCACATGAGTACAATTGATTTGGTAGTGTAATACAAGAATCAAATCTCTGTACATCTTTTATTCTAGGCATAGAAGCATGTCCTAGTCTATAATGCCATAATAATGAAGGTGAATCAGAAAGTTTAACTACAGCTGACAAGCACTTTGAATGAGAAGAGGAAGAAACTTGCTTGCAAGCACCTTGCAAATAGTACATGCCATTGTTCAACTCAGCTGAACCAATCATCTTCAGTGAGACTTGGTCATGAATGACACAAGAAGTGCCCAAGAACTGAATAATATGGATGTCACAGAAAGTAACTTACTGAGAGAAAGAAGATTATAGGCAAAGCTTGGCACATACAACACATTCTGTATGCCAAGTAAAGGATTGGCAATAACTGAACCAATGTGAGTAGCTGACACTGAGGTTTTGTTTGGGAGCTTGGTTGATATACCATGAACAGACTGATAAGATTGAAATAGACTTAGACTACATGCAATGTGATCAGTGGCTCCTGGATCTTATATCCATATATTCAAA
This sequence comes from Eustoma russellianum, assembly GCA_036186865.1. Taxonomy (NCBI): domain Eukaryota; kingdom Viridiplantae; phylum Streptophyta; class Magnoliopsida; order Gentianales; family Gentianaceae; genus Eustoma; species Eustoma russellianum. The sequence goes on from AP025050.1 coordinate 33,819,968, forward strand.
TTATTAGAGCAACTGCTACCTATTTCATTACCAGACAAGGCAGACATCACAGCTCCCTGGTTTCCAGCAAACTGCACCGGAGCCACAGCATATTGACTAGGATCCTTGACGTTCAACAAAGAAAGCAGCCTCAGCTTCTGCTCCTGAGTTAGAATAGGAGCTTGACACACTTGTCCATTCTGATCATGTTGCTATGCATCATACTCTGCATCATGAACTTCTACTGCATTGGCCTTTGGCTTAAAACCTGGAGGAAATCCATGCTTCCTGCAGCATCTTTGTTCCACATGTCCAACCATGCCACAGTGAGTGCACTGTGGCCTTCTTGATCCTTCAGGGAAAAACCTACCACTTCCTCTCCTATAACCATTTCCTCCTCCACGGCCATTAAAGGCATTCACGCTAACACTCATGCTATCATCAACCAACGTAGCAGTAGGATTATTATTAAACTATCCAACCATAGTGCTACCACTCAGTTTCCTTTCATATTTCAAAGCCATAGAGAACACAGTGTCTATACTAGGCAATGGTGTCATAACAAAGGCTTGAGACTTAACTGCATCATAATTATCATTTAAGCCTTTTACAAATTTGATTATATAATCACTCTCTGCATAGTCATGCATATTAGCAGTAACTTCCCATGTACAAGCACGACAAGTGCATCTAGGAATAGACCTTACAGCCATCATCTCTTCTCATACCACCTTAGGCTTGGTAACATAATCACTAAAAGAATCAGATTCTTGCCTTACCTTATATTGTAAAAATTTTCAAGTAAATCAGAGAGTCTAAAAGGATCACCCATACCTTCGCTTCAAATCATTCCATACTTCTGCTGCGCTATCGTACCACATCACGCTTTGAGCTACCAATGGAGACACAATGTTCATAATCCACGAGTGAATCATCGAATTAATTTGTCTCCAAGAGTAATACTGAGGATCATTAGGATTAGGAGGCATAATGCTACCATCAACAAAACCTATTTTGTTCTTCACAATTAAGGCCATAGAAAAGACCCTACTCCATGCGTGATAGTTGTGAGAATTCAATGGAGGTTGAGCAAGAATTATTGTTGGACTATCGTTTGGATGAAGATTATGAGGATTGAGTACCATTTCGTGCATTGTTCTCCATTGTTCATACAAAAAAAATCAACAACAGAGAGGAAGAAATTTGGATTTATGAATCAATACAACAAGATCCAATGCTCTGATACCATGTAAAAATTTACTCTAACAATTAACAACTGAAAGCTCAAGAACTCAATCACTGAATGCAGGAGAAAATTGGAGCAAAACAACGAAAATTGTTACTGAATTCGTTGATTGAAATGGCTCTGAACAATGCATACATTTATACAAACGGTTAAGAAGGGAAGAAGACAAATCTAAAATTACAAATCTATCCTTTCTTTGCAACTGAACTTATTACATCATTAGGGTATAATAATCATTTCGCACATTTCAAACTTTTGCCGCCTTTCTCCTTTCATCCCCACTGCGCTCTGGTTCGTCCCTTGCACCATTGCCTTGCTCAACTGCTCAGCCTCCTGCGTGTCTAAAAATAACCGCTCCTAACCAACTTACCAGCTCACCACTTAATCATCTCTACCTTTGATTTTAACTTTGATCAAACGAACTTAGTTTGTTTTGCCTTGCTTGACTGGACTTCATCTTTTGTGCTCAAGCCTTCTCAACTGCATCTTCAACACCAACGTCTTCAACAGAATGCCTACCACCAATGGGTATTGTTTTGAACACCATAGTTATTAAATGCTCATTGTCGGGGACAAATTTGAGCACATTTCAATCCTTTTAATAAAAGTTTCTTTATAACGTACAGAAAAAGGAGAAATATACAATCAATGTCCAAAGCTATTTGCACAGTTCAATCAATCAATCATACTCATTATACTCCAACGGCAGTAAAAAAAAATATCGTTATGGTCTAAGGACTTGTTAGAAATGATTTGGTTTTGATGATTTGCACAAGGTTGGCACTTGAATTTGTTAGATTAGGCGCTTCAAGTTGATGGTTTGAAGTTGTACACTTTGAACTCTCACTTCAGGCGCTTAATGTACCTTGGTGAAGTCAAGTACACTTCGAACGCCTTGTTCAGGCGCTTCATGTGAAGTGTATGAAAGTCAGGGCACTTCGAACGCTTACATCAAGCGCTTCATGTGCCTTGATAAAATGTACGAACACTTCGAACGCTACTTTAAGCGCTTCAAGTGTTCCACCAAGTCAAAAAGTACTTTTCTCTGAATTAACACGCTTTCCCAAGTCTGATTCTGAGAAAATGTCAGTTTCAGTTCGAACTAGCATGAAGTGCTACATGAGGCGCTTCATGTCACTTCGAACGCATTCAGTTGCCAACATTAGGCGCTTAATGTGACTTCGAACGCATGTTCACTTTCACATTAAGCGCTTCATCCTACTTTGAACGCTTATTCTTTAAACAGATTAGGCGCTTCATGTGCTCAACGGTACAAATGTCTTTTTGCTTCATTTTCTAACCAGTTGACTCTTTGTACCCTCCTCTTTTAGTGTTGTTTCAGCAGGTCTTCTCTCACACTCAGAGTTATCAGGTTTCCATTCTTGGCCAAGGTTTTTGAATCTTCTTCTAATGGCTGCTACATGCCAAAAATTGTTTCCCAAGAATGCTGCAGTACCTTCACAAGATGCCAAATCCCATTATTGGCTGGGCAGAAGGTTTCAAACGGGAAGTTGTTTGAAGATTGATAAAAGATGGGTTTTGTTCATTCTCTTCTCTAACTTTCTACTACACAAGCTCTCAAGTTCTCTCAAGCTCAAGCTCTCAAAATATTTGTAATCTTTGTACATCTTTACTTTATTGTTGAGAGTGATTATTGTAAGAAGAAGAGTCTTCTTCTTGGTGAGATTTTCTGTGAGAGATTTGGTAGATTGTTGGTCAAGGAGCAAGGGTGCTCTTTGTTTAAGTTTTCTAAACTTTGAAGGGTTTGTTGATAGTGTGTGGTGCACTATTCTCCCTACAAGATTTCTTTGAGGGCAAAGAAGATCTTTGGAGGCAAAACTTCAAAGTGTTAGAACTCTTGTTTGTGGTCTAGGCAAGGTGCCTAGTTTGTATTCTTTTGATTTTGTTTTGGTTGTTGTTTCCCCCAAAAGAAATAACAATCCCCATTTCAAAATCCTTCTTGTGAAACATCAAGAAGGTAGAGGAGTAGAGTCTCTTGACTTGAACCTCTATACATACTCGTGTTCTTTCTTGTCTTTCAAGTTTTATCTTTCTAAAGAACACATCCAAGTATTGGTGGTACTCAAAAACGAAAAATAACCACAAAATATCCATACTTGGTGAACACACTATTCAACCCCCCCCCCCTTCTAGTGTGTTCTAAGGGACCTAACAATTGGTATCAGAGCCTCATCTTGCTTATTTGAGTCCAAATACAAGATTTGATCATTTCTAGTATGGATCCCTTTGTTTTTGATGATTTGGGTTCTCCTACTGCTGAAACCTCCAGAAGAAGGAGGCAGGCCTCTGTTGATGAGGATGTGAGTTCTCCTACTGCTGATATTTCCAGAAGAAGGAGGCAGGAAACCCTATTCCCTTCTATCTCAAATGTTCATGTTAAAGTTCCCATGTTTGACCCTTTAAACTACCCACTGTGGAAGTCAAACATGGAAACATACTTGCGTTCTTGTTCTCATAGAATATGGGTTGAGGTCTCAAAAGGATCTATGATTCCCATTGATATTGATGATCCTTCCCCGGAGGAGGAGTTCCAGTTGGCCATAAATAGCAAGGCTCTTGCTATTTTAAATAGCTCTCTTTCCACAAATGAGAGAGCTCAGATTCAAGGTGTCCAATCCGCACATGAGGCCTGGACAAAGCTTGAGATGATCCATGAAGGAACTTCTCAAGTAAGAAAGGCCAAAAGGAGACAGTTGATAAAACAATTTTACAACTTCACTGTCCCCAAAGGTGAAAAGATTGAAGAGTCCATCCAAAGATTCACCAAACTTGTCAACCTTCTCAAAGCAGTTGGCAAGAAGATAGAACAAGAAGATTTAAACCATTGCTTCCTAAACAGTTTAGGAAGAGAATGGAATGCAAAAGTTACGGCCATTGAGGAGTCCAAGGATCTTGAAACAATCACCTTGGACGAGTTATACGGGAATCTCATCACTTATGAGATTCATTTAGATGCACAAGAAAAGAATGATCCTATTCGCCAATCTTCAAAGGCGTTGGTCGTAGAGTCGGAGGACTCGGATGATGAAGTCGGACTTCTTGTCAAAAGATTCCGACGTATTGCAAGAAAAAATGGTGACGAAGCAAGGAGATTCGTCAAGGAAAGATACCCCAAGGACAAGGTGAAGGACCAAGAGAATAAATGCTACAAATGTGGGAAGCTTGGTCATTTCATGAAGGATTGTCGGGTGAAAGAGCCGCAACTCAAAGACAAGAAGGCCATCTACCAAAGGAAGAAGGCTTTGCAAGCGGAGGTAGCCCATTGGGAGAGCTTTCTTTCCGGATCCGAAAGCGACAATGGCGATAGAGATGATCTTGCACTCACGGGGGTGGTGGAAGATGATCTCGACAAGGAGTTCTTTGCACTAATGGCCATCGACGATGACAAGGAGGTATGCAATATTTCATCTCATTATAAATTTATTGATGAACGAGATGATTTAATACAAGAAAATGATCTCCTTGATTTAAAATATCAACGTGTCAAGAAAGAGTTTAGAGCATGCATAAATGAGTACAATGACACGTTAGAGAATCACATTGCATTGCAACTTGAGCATGACATATTTTTAACTATGCATGTGATTGCACTTGAAGAGAAACATGATTTGATGAAATCATGTGCTCAAGCCCTTGAGGATAAGAAAAATGATTCAAGGGTAGGTGCTAAAGAGATAAAGAATAAAGATGCATCTAGGCCAAGCATGAAAGTCAAACCTAGTGTCATGTATGCATCTAAGAAGGGAAACAAAAAGGAACAAACACAAGTGATCAAGGAGTCTAAAACCTCCTTGAAAAAGCAAAGGCACATGCCTAAACCAAAGGCTAATGCACCAAAGGTATCACAACCTTTGGTCCATGTTGTGAAACAAAAACCTTCTACTATTCCAAAGAAGGTGGTTCCTAAGAAGGAAACACGACATGTGCCAATGCACAAACATTTGCACAAGCATGCACCAACACACAAGCATACTCCTACATGTTTTTATTGCAATAGGAAAGGTCATGTAGAAAGAGTATGTAGAGCTAAGAATAATAAGAATCTTGTGTGGGTGCCGAAAGGCGAGATGAAGGTAACTAACCTTCAAGGACCCAAAATAAAAAGGATACCAACTTCATATGGTTCTTTTGTAGGCCCTAGCACTCAATGGAGAAAGCGAAGACAAGAAGGTCAAATGGGTCGTGGACAGTGGGTGTTCCAACCATATGACGGGAGACAAACGTCTCTTCCATAGACTCACTATGCAAGACGGAGGAGTTGTCCACTTTGGCGGTAGCAAAGGCCAAATCAAAGGACATGGTATTGTGGGTAACGATTCCTTCTCTCTTAGTGATGTCTTATATGTTGTAGGTCTTAAGTTTAACTTGATAAGTGTCAGTCAACTTTGTGATGCTAATTATGAGGTAACGTTTTTGAAAACAAAGTGTGTTGTGAAAAAGGAAGAAAAGATTTTATTTGAGGCTTTGCGTTTCAAAAATATTTACAAAGTTAGCATCAATGATTTGGTTTCTCAAAATGTATCGTGTCTAGTTGCTAAGAATGATTTGACGCAACTATGGCATAGACGTCTCGGACATGTATGTTTCAAAACATTTAAATTTATTTGCGAAAATGATAAAGTCCGAGGCCTTCCAAAAATGAGTTTTGAAAACAATGACTTATGTGACACTTGTCAAAAGGCGAAACTTGTGAAAACAAGTTTCAAACCCAAGTCAAATATTTCCACCTCCAAGCCCCTACAATTGCTTCATATGGATTTGTATGGGGATGTTGGAACAAGAAGCTTGGGTGGCAAACATTACACCTTCGTGGTTGTAGATGACTATACTCGTTATACGTGGGTGATGTTTCTTGCTAAGAAAAGTGATGCATGTAGTGAGTTTATAAGTCTAAGTAAACGATTGGAAAATCATGTGGGTGACACCATCAAAACCATCCGTAGTGATCGTGGTGGTGAGTTCGATGGTGATTTCGAAAGGTTTTGTGTATCCAAAGGATACTCTCATGATCTTTCGGCACCTAGAACTCCTCAACAAAATGGTGTGGCCGAACGGAAAAATAGAACTCTACAAGAAATGTGTAGAGCAATGTTAAACGAGTTCGGTTTGCCCAAGTATTTTTGGGCCGAAGCGGTTAATGCCGCTTGCCATGTGATCAATCGTGTCTATTTGAGACCATACCTAAATGTGACACCTTATGAGCTTTGGAATGGAAAAGTTCCCAACATTGGGTATTTCAAAGTCTTTGGTTGCAAGTGTTTTATACTTAATACCAAAGATACTTTGGACAAACTTGAGCTCAAAGCGGATGAAGGTATCTTTTTAGGTTATGCCTCAAATAGTAAAGCATTTCGTGTTTTCAACAAAAGGAGTCAAAAGGTGGAAGAATCAATCCATGTTAAGTTTAATGAGTCACTTAGTGATGAACCTAAACTTAATGAGGATTGTGTAGAGGATGAAGATGTGACTCCTCAAGAAGAAATTTTTGAGGATGTTCCTATGGTTGTTCCTCAACGAGAAATCGTTGATGATCCTCCAAATGGAAACATCTTCGTTGACTTGAGAGTTGAACCTCTCGAAGGCACTCCTCCACCTTGTGTAAATGAACTTAGTGAGCCACGTAGAAGTGTCTCCTCTACTCATGTTGATTCACAAAATGTAGAAAATGCATCACAAATTCCGGAACATGAGGTTCATGATGATAATGAAGGTTCATCTCTTCCGGAACATGATCAAGAGGAAGTTGGAGGTGATGTCTCAAATCTTCCTAGATCATTTAAGCATAAAAGTTCTCATCCTCAAGAGTTAGTCATAGGTGATTTAAATAGAGGTATCACCACACGAAGGCAATATAGAGAGAATGCATTTGTCTCTCTTATAGAGCCTAAAAATATTAAAGAAGCACTTCTTGATGAAAATTGGATCTTGGCTATGCAAGAAGAATTAAACCAATTTGAAAGAAGTGATGTTTGGGAGTTAGTTCCCAAACCAAACGATCATCCTATTATTGGTACGAAATGGGTCTTTCGTAACAAGATGGATGATCAAGGTAATGTCACTAGAAACAAGGCTAGGTTAGTTGCTCAAGGATATCGTCAAGAAGAAGGTATTGATTTTGATGAGACATTTGCACCCGTAGCACGGCTTGAAGCTATTAGAATGTTGTTAGCATATGCTTGTTATAGAGATTTTACACTTTACCAAATGGATGTTAAATCCGCATTCTTGAATGGTGTTATTCAAGAGGAAGTGTATGTTGCACAACCTCCCGGGTTTGAATGTCATGATTCACCACATCATGTCTTCAAACTTAAAAAGGCTCTTTACGGCCTCAAACAAGCTCCAAGAGCTTGGTACGAGAGATTAAGTACTTTTCTTCTTAATAATGGTTTTTCAAGAGGTAAAGTTGACACTACTTTGTTCATAAAAGAACAAGGTAGGAATCATTTAATTGTTCAAGTATATGTTGATGATATTATTTTCGGTGCTACTAACAATTGTCTTTGTGAGCAATTTGCTAGTCTTATGCAAGGTGAGTTCGAGATGAGCATGATGGGCGAGCTAAATTATTTCCTTGGATTACAAATCAAGCAAACCAAGGATGGTGTGTACATTTCCCAAGCCAAATACACAAGAGACTTGCTCAAAAAGTACAATTTTGGTGAAGGAAGAGAGGTGAACACTCCAATGAGCACAAGTGCAAAGCTTGACAAGGATGAAAAGGGAAAACATGTCGAGGTAACCTTGTATCGTGGCATTATAGGTAGTCTACTTTACTTAACGGCTAGTAGACCCGATATTTTACATGCGGTATGTTTATGTGCTAGATTTCAAAGTGATCCTAGGGAGATGCATTTTATTGCGGTAAAACGCATCCTTAGATACCTTAGAAGTACTTTGAAATTTGGTTTATTTTATCCTAAGAATGCATGTTTTGATTTAAGAGGTTATTGTGACTCCGATTATGCGGGGAGTCTAGTTGATAGAAAGAGCACCTCCGGAACTTGTCAGTTTCTTGGAGATTGTCTCGTTTCTTGGTACTCCAAGAAACAAAACAGTGTGTCTCTCTCTACGGCGGAATCCGAATATGTGTCGGCCGCCTCGTGTTGTGCACAATTGTTATGGATGACTAACACGTTAAATGATTATAACATTCACTTCTCAAAGGTGCCAATTTTGTGTGATAACACGTCCGCCATAAATATTGCACAAAATCCCGTCCAACATAGTCGGACCAAGCACATTGAAGTGAGGTATCATTTCATCCGTGACTGTGTACAAAAGAACTTGGTAAGTGTAGAATTTGTTCCTACACATGACCAACTTGCGGACATTTTTACGAAACCCTTGCCTAGTGATGTATTCTTATCTATAAGAAGTAGGTTGGGGTTGCTCAATATGGGTTGACAAAACCATCTTGAGTTTTGAGCATGAAAATTTCAAAAATTTTCAATATCAGTAGACATGAAGCGCTTCATCTTAGATTGTTTAGGCGTTCGATATCACATCAAGCGCTTGATGTTAAGGATGTCACTCGTTCAAAGTGACATCAAGCGCTTTATCCGAGTATGTTCACGCGTTCGATGTGATTTTAAGCGCTTCATCTGAATTTCCTCACTCGTTCAAAGTTACTTCAAGCGCTTCATCCGTTTGCATGAAGCCGTTCGAAGTCACTTGAGGCGCTTCAACCCTAATTCTTCACTGTCATTTCCGCCGTCTCTTCAGTTTCGCGCCATTCAATGACCATCAAACTCCTGCCGCCAGTTTTATCTCTCCCTCTTTCCCACGACCTCCCTCTTCCCTTCCCCATTTTCCCAACATTCATTTCACCTTCCTCCTTTCTCTCCTCCACTTCTCCACTCTCTAACTATCAATTACTTCCTCCATCTCTTCATCTTCTTCATCTCCTACTATAAATTCTCTCTCCCAGCCTTCACCCCCATTCAATCAAGCCTTCATCTCTAGTCAATCCCCCAGAACTCTTTCACTCATATCCCTAAAAATGGCCTCAGCAGGACCTTCAAAACGCCCACGCACTCATAGGACAAAGAAAACTGCTGGGCTCGGGACCGCGGAACCCGATGAACTCAAGACTACCCGAGAAGGGCTGACCAAGGACAACTTCCCTTGGTTGAAGAAGTTTGATAATGATATCAAGAAATCTCCTCGCCCAATTGACAAAGGAGTACACCTGTCACTGTACTCAAGTCTGCTCGTTGAAGAATGGCACACGAACAATCGCCCTGTTGTTCCCCTCAAACTCCTGAGTCTCAGTGATTTGTCCGAGACTCACATGGATCAAATCGTGTCGTTGCTCGATTTTCAAGGTTGGACCTCCCTCTGGTCCAGGCTTGACATGCGCAGTTTCTCCCGGGAGTACACCCGGATGTTTTATGCAAATCTGTGGATTACTCCACAAACTGAATCTCAATCCTTCTTGCTCAACACTGTTGTTGATGGTACGTCCCTCAGGTTCTCTATTCCCGAAATCTATGAAATTCTCCGCATCCGAAACGAAGGCCTAAGTGACTTTTCCGTATTTGACTGGAGCAGTAAATACGGAATTCCCGAACAAGATGTGAAGTTTGATCTGGGGTTCTTTCCTTCCCGAAAGACTCAGAACATGGCTCTCATTGATCGCATCTTGTTAGCCATTGTCACTTACTGTGTAAATGGTAAGTCGACAAGAAATCCAAGCAACATGGATTTCTACATCACTTACCGCATCAAAAATCAAACCCAACTCAATTTTGCCTGGATTATGGTTGAGGTCATGTTTTCTGCTCTTCGGAAAGCTTCCAAGGCCTTACCCTTTGCCAATCTCATCACCATTCTTCTCAAGTCCAAAGGTGTTGTCATTCCTGATAATGAACTCACCTCGGTGGCGAACACGGACTATTACAGTAATTACAACATTGTTCAAGCCATCGACTCCCAAAAACGTAAAGCCACGAACATTCCCGGTCTTGATGATGAGGCTGAAGCTGAGCCTCAAGAAAATGTTGAATCAAGTACCGTTGACCAGCTGCGCGCTCAAATTCAATCTTTGGAACAGTCTGTTCAGCACCTTCAGCTTAGAAATGCGCGTCATGAATATCGCTTTGGAGTTCTTAAGGAAGTTATTCTCCAACAAATGCCGTGGACATCCTTTCCCTCTGATTTTGATGATTTAGGGGGAGACACCGCTGCTGCTGCCGGAGATACAGGAACTGCTGGTGGTGCTGGTGGAGCTGGTGGTGCTAGTGGAAGTGGTGCTGGTGGAAGTAGCCAACCAATGAGTGGTTTTGCGGAGTATGCGTCAAGTCCTTTCAATTTTGGTGATTTGCAGCATCCTGGTGGAAGTGGTGCTGGATCTGGTGGTGGATTGTAGTTGGTTTCTGATTCTTTCGTTTCCTTCTGACATTTTCATTTTGTTTTGCGTTGCCTAAGAACACTTTTCCGTTCCTGAATATAATTTGAATTTACTTTCTTCTGGATAGATGTAAGTAACAGTGTTTCTATTAAGTAAATTCATTTTGGGATTATATGGTATTTTTTTTGAAAAAGTTTAATGCACTTTGTGAGGGGGAACATATGCTAAGGGGGAGTAAATTAAAATGATGCATGTTGTGAAATCATCAAAAAGAGGGAGAATGTTAGAAATGATTTGGTTTTGATGATTTGCACAAGGTTGGCACTTGAATTTGTTAGATTAGGCGCTTCAAGTTGATGGTTTGAAGTTGTACACTTTGAACTCTCACTTCAGGCGCTTAATGTACCTTGGTGAAGTCCAGTACACTTCGAACGCCTTGTTCAGGCGCTTCATGTGAAGTGTATGAAAGTCAGGGCACTTCGAACGCTTACATCAAGCGCTTCATGTGCCTTGATAAAATGTACGAACACTTCGAACGCTACTTTAAGCGCTTCAAGTGTTCCACCAAGTCAAAAAGTACTTTTCTCTGAATTAACACGCTTTCCCAAGTCTGATTCTGAGAAAATGTCAGTTTCAGTTCGAACTAGCATGAAGTGCTACATGAGGCGCTTCATGTCACTTCGAACGCATTCAGTTGCCAACATTAGGCGCTTAATGTGACTTCGAACGCATGTTCACTTTCACATTAAGCGCTTCATCCTACTTTGAACGCCTATTCTTTAAACAGATTAGGCGCTTCATGTGCTCAACGGTACAAATGTCTTTTTGCTTCATTTTCTAACCAGTTGACTCTTTGTACCCTCCTCTTTTAGTGTTATTTCAGCAGGTCTTCTCTCACACTCAGAGTTATCAGGTTTCCATTCTTGGCCAAGGTTTTTGAATCTTCTTCTAATGGCTGCTACATGCCAAAAATTGTTTCCCAAGAATGCTGCAGTACCTTCACAAGATGCCAAATCCCATTATTGGCTGGGCAGAAGGTTTCAAACGGGAAGTTGTTTGAAGATTGATAAAAGATGGGTTTTGTTCATTCTCTTCTCTAACTTTCTACTACACAAGCTCTCAAGTTCTCTCAAGCTCAAGCTCTCAAAATATTTGTAATCTTTGTACATCTTTACTTTATTGTTGAGAGTGATTATTGTAAGAAGAAGAGTCTTCTTCTTGGTGAGATTTTCTGTGAGAGATTTGGTAGATTGTTGGTCAAGGAGCAAGGGTGCTCTTTGTTTAAGTTTTCTAAACTTTGAAGGGTTTGTTGATAGTGTGTGGTGCACTATTCTCCCTACAAGATTTCTTTGAGGGCAAAGAAGATCTTTGGAGGCAAAACTTCAAAGTGTTAGAACTCTTGTTTGTGGTCTAGGCAAGGTGCCTAGTTTGTATTCTTTTGATTTTGTTTTGGTTGTTGTTTCCCCCAAAAGAAATAACAATCCCCATTTCAAAATCCTTCTTGTGAAACATCAAGAAGGTAGAGGAGTAGAGTCTCTTGACTTGAACCTCTATACATACTCGTGTTCTTTCTTGTCTTTCAAGTTTTATCTTTCTAAAGAACACATTCAAGTATTGGTGGTACTCAAAAACGAAAAATAACCACAAAATATCCATACTTGGTGAACACACTATTCAACCCCCCCTCTAGTGTGTTCTAAGGGACCTAACAGGACTGTGACCCGAAGATAAACAATATCTCTATCCCAATGGATAAATAATTAAATAATTCAAAAATCTAAAACCTTATTACCTTTCCCCTGAACCAGGAATCCTACCCACAAACGGATTCGCGTTTTTTCACACAGCTGTATGCGTAGGGAGAAGAGGCCCCATAGCAATTCACATCCTAGTTATTCATGTCATCATACAGCCGCTCTCTAACATATTCATATGCTACTCAATAAACCATTTCTTGGGCAGAGTATAGAATGAGATATATATTGTTTCCAATGTAATGGTATACCGAGATTTGTCCCGACAGCGCAAAATCATTCCCCAGTTGCCAAATACAGGAACCATTTTCCGTCGAAATCAGATGTCCCAACTTTAAATCGTATCTAAGAATATATACATATACTTACATATTTGTATGCATATATGTGTACATATACACTCTTCTGGGCCCGCATGTTTGCAAAAAAGATGACACCGTTTCTTTTAAGATCTGTTCAATCAAAAGCTTTTTTTCTCTCCTCGAAGTTATGGTGAATACTGCCGACCTGCCATGCCAAAGCCACAATGGTTTGCATTGATATGGGGCACGGGAGTATTTTTATCTCGCTGTGACTATGTTCGTATCACTTACTATGGCCGGATTGGCGATCGTACCATCAACTGTCATGCACCAAGTATAGAGTGGTGTTGAAGTCGATACCAATCCAGACTGTGAAGAGGCAGTAGCATCAGATGAGTAGAAGAAGCTTGAGCTGTGAAGAGCCATTGATTGAACACGTGCAGGAGGAGGTTGGTACACGAGTGGAAAGGAGTTTGGATGTTTCTGGAGAGGAATGATCAGAATAAGGTGTTGTGTACGGGAGATGAGCAAGGGAAGCAGAAAGAAGGAAGGTGTACGCGGGAAAGCGTTTGAATAGTGTGGAATTACAAGATTGTCCCTGTTTAAACCGTTGTATAGAGTTAGTTAGAAGGGCATTACTATAAATTCGCAGCTTAACTACCTTCTTCTTCTTTTTGCGTCTGTTATAAGCAGAGGGGTATAATCTGCGAAATCATATTTTGCACTTTTGGCAGTTACAAAATAGAGATAGCAGCGTCAATTGCTTTTCTCTTCCGTCTTAGTATTGTTCCTTATTCTTGCTCTTTATTTTTTTTCGTTGATTGAATGCTATTTTGACATGGTATCAGAGCGTACTTCCATGTTGCTCAATTGATTGCAAAAGTACTGCTGCGGTTGTATGTGAAGTTGTGGTGTAAAATCTGTTATGGCAACACATAACCACAGTCTGTCTAGTTCGTCCGTTGGAAGAGAGAATCAGAATGCCATTAATGAAACTCCAGTACAGAATATCGTATTTGGATCAAGAGGAAGTGGAAATCAAAATCAAATTGCTGATTTACATGCGCAGAATTTATTAGAAAATCCATTCTACCTCCATCCAAATGATAGTCCTTCTATATTACTAGCACAGACTCCGCTGAACTCAAGCAACTATCACACTTGGAGTCGAACATTTGAGATGGCGTTGGTGGTGAAAAACAAGGTAGGCTTTACAGACGGTACAATTCAGAAGCCTATGACTACTGATCCATAATATCCAGTGTGGAGACAAGTTAATACCATGGTGCAGTCATGGATGATGAATTCAGTTTCACACTCAATTGCACAAAGCATTATATGATGTGATAGTGCTCATGAGGCATGGCTGGATCTTCAAATGAGGTATGGTAGCACAGATCCATTTAGATTGTCTGATTTGATTGAAACATTTTATGGAATTAAGCAGGATTCGCTGAGTGTGAGTGAATATTTTACCAAACTCAAGATTGTCTGGGAAGAGTTAATAGCAGTTAGGCCAATACCTTCCTGTACCTGCAGAAACTGTGTATGTGATGTTACGAGTAAGATGAGGAAGTTTGTGGAAAGTGACTACGTAATTAAATTTGTAAAAGGCCTGAGTGATAGCTTTGAACCGGTTAAATCGCAAGTGTTTGTGATTACACCGCCACCTGATATAAATACTACTTTTTCCATGGCATTAAAGTATGAGAGGAAGGTGTTAGCTGATAATGGTGGCACCTCCTTTGATAATAATCCTACGGCCTTGTTGATAGAAGGACAGCAAGGGGATAGTTTTGTGGCCTATACAGGCAGGGGCCAAGGATATAAAAGAGGAGGAGGTAGATATGGTGCTGAGGGAAATAAACGCTTTCAGTGTGTGCATTGTGGAATGCAGGGGCACACAGTTGATAGATGCTATAAAAAGCATGGATATCCTCCTGGCTTTAAGCCTAGGAACCAGGTGAATCTAAGTGAAGCAATGGAGGTAGATAGTCAGGAAGTGCAGAAAGATCAAGTCACTAAAGGAACGTAGTCCCTGGTTCTTACCCCTCATCAAAATCAAAAACTGTTGAACTGGTTGAACAAACATGATGATAACCAGGAAGGAGGTATGGCTGTTGCTCAGGGCACCGTTTTATCTGCTAACGTTGGTAAGGTAAAAGGTAATTCTCATACTAACAGACTTAGTACATGGATTCTGCACTCTGGAGCTACTGATCACATTGCTTCTTGTCTTACTCTGCTTTCTTCTGCTAAACCTGTTAATAATGTCTTCATAAATCTGCCTAATAATTTTTCATTTGCTGCCACAAATATGGGTTGTGTAGCTGTTAACCCAGACCTCACTCTACATGATGTTCTCTTTGTGCCATCGTTCTCTTACAATCTCATTTCCTTTAGTAAGTTGGCTTCAGATCCTAATGTACTGATTGAAATTTCTGGTGCTTGTTGTTTGATCCAGGATCAATTATCCAAGAGGATGATTGGTTTAGCTAAGTTGGCACAAGACCTTTACTATTTACGTGGTTATATGTCTGCTCAGAAACCTGCTTGCTTCACTTCCACCTCTGAGATTGTTTCATCAGCTATGCTATGGCATTACAGATTGGGGCATGCTTCTGCCCCTAGAATAAAGGAAATTCGCAAATGTAATGATTTGGTATCTGTCAATTCTCATAATGAACAATGTACAATTTGTCCTCTTGCCAGATTGCATAGACTTCCATTTCCAGTTTCTGTTTTCGTTTCTGCTCAGCCTTTTGATTTGATTCATGTGGATGTCTGGGGTCCAAACAGACACACTACTTTGTATTCTCAAAAATATTTCCTTACCATTGTGGATGATTGTGGTAGGTATGCTTGGCTATATTTGATGAAGTCTAAAGGTGAGGTTAGACATATACTTCAAAGTTTTTGTGCTTATGTTCATAACCAGTTTGAAAGGAAAGTGAAGATGATTAGAAGTGATAATGCACTAGAATTCAAAATGTCTCAATACTATATACAACATGGTATAATTCACCAAACCATTTGCATTTATACCCCACAACAAAATGGGTTGGTGGAGAGAAAACACCAACATATATTGGTTGTGGCCAGATCCGTTAAGTTTCAAGCTCAACTACCTGATTCTTACTGGGGTTTTGCCGTGACTCATGTTGTACATCTTATCAACCTACTACCAACCCCAGTTTTGTCTCAAAAAACTCCTCATGAGATCCTTTTTCAGAAGCCTCCATCATATCATCACCTTAAGGTTTTTGGGTGTTTGGCCTTTGCTTATAACACTTCCACAGATAAGCACAAGTTTACTCCCAGAAGTGTCAGATGTGTGTTCTTGGGGGTTCCATCAACATCTAAAGGGTATATCCTGCAAAACCTGGATTCAAAGGCTATATTTGTATCTAGAGATGTCCAATTTTATGAAACACAATTTCCTTTTTCAAACCCAACATCAGATCCTCAATCTTCTGTAACCAATGCCCAAGCTCCTTATATCCATGATCCTCTCTGGTTGTCCTCTTCAAATCAAAATATAACTCCTGCAGCAGTGTCTAATCCTGGTTGTGATACTTCTTCTCCTTCTCAAACATCGCATTCACAGCCTTCTCAATCCCCGCATCCTGTACTGTCTGATTCACATAACGTTTCTCATCATCAGTCACCTAGTCATGCACATCAACCAGCCTTTACCCTTGACATTCCTCTTGCAATTAGATCGGAAGATCAGCTTAACCTCAATCCTGACATCTCCAATCTTTCATCACCTATTCATAAGAATGAACCACGTGCCACCAGAACAAGAAAACAACCGTCATATCTCAATGACTATTACTGCAACCATCTAGCTGTATCACCCCCTTGGCATCCGTCATCATTGAAAACTGTTGTTGCAAATTCTGTGTCATATCCGATTGAGCATTATTATACTTTGGATCATTTAGCTCCACAATTCAAAAGATATGTACTTAATGTTAGTATGCAGCAAGAGCCTCAATCTTATCAGCAAGGAGCTGATTCAGCGGACTGACAGCAGGCCATGGCAATGGAGTTGGCAGCTTTGGAGGCCAATAACACATGGGTGCTTACTACTTTACCACCAGGAAAGAAACCCACTGGGTGCAAATGGGTATATAAAATTAAGAGAAAGGCAGACGGATCTATAGAAAGGTACAAGGCATGTTTGATGGCCAAGGGGTACATGCAGCAAGCGGGAGTGGACTATGGAGATACATTCTCTCCTGTGGCCAAAATGACCACAGTCAGGTTGGTGCTAGCCATGGCTGCTATTAAAGGATGGGTTGTTCATCAATTGGACGTGAACAACGCATTTCTTCATGGGGACTTGGAGCAAGATATTTACATGAATCCTCCAGAAGGCATTTCAGCACCACCTGGGACTGTATGCAAGCTTCTTAAGTCACTATATGGACTTAAGCAAGCAAGTAGACAATGGAATGCCAAGCTCACCTCATTTCTTCTTTCTGATGGTATGTTCAGTCTAAGAATAATTACACTTTGTTTACTAGAAAGCAGGAAGGCTCTTTCTTGGTCCTTTTGATCTATGTGGATGACATTGTAGTGGCTAGTGACTCTTTGGTGGCTATTCAGGATTTGAAAACCAGTCTCCATTCTGCTTTCAAAATCAAAGATTTAGGTGAGCTCAGGTATTTTCTGGGCTTAGAAGTTTCCAGGTCTCAAGGGGGTGATGCTTTGCCAGAGGAAGTATACCCTTGAGCTATCGGAAGAGACTGGACACTTAGCGTCTAAGCCTGTTGGTAATCTTATGGAGCAGAATTTGAAGCTTTCACATGGGGATTCTCCTTCATTTGAGGATGTGCCTAGATACAGAAGATTGATTGGCAAGTTATTGTATCTTGCAATAACAAGGCCAGATATAAGCTATACGGTACAGCAACTGAGTCAGTTCTTAGATACACCCACTGTTCTGCATTGTCAAGTGGCTCAGAGGTTACTGAGGTATCTAAAAGGGACCCCAGAACAGGGATTAATGTTTCCTAGCAGTGGGTCACTTAAACTAACAGCTTTCTCAGATTCAGACTGGGGTGGTTGTTTGGAAAGCAGGAGATCAGTAACTGGCTATTGTATGTTTCTTGGAGATGCATTGATATCATGGAAAGCCAAGAAGCAAACCACGGTTTCCAGATCTTCATCTGAAGCTGAGTACAGAGCTCTTGCCTCAGCCACTTGTGAGGTCCAATGGATTCTCTACTTGCTCAGAGATCTTCAGGTGACTCATTCAGATCTAGTAGAAGTGTTCTGTGATAACAGAAGTGCCATTTACATTGTGGAAAATCCTGTTTCTCATGAGAGGAAAAAGCATATAGAGATTGATTGCCACATTGCAAGAGAAAAGTTTCAAGAAGGTGTGATCAAACCCATGCCAATCAGAACAGAGCTCCAGCTAGCTGACATTTTTACTAAGGGGTTGGATTCCAAGAGGTTAAGTACACTGACTGCAGCATTAGGAGTATGTAATTTATTTTTCATTCAGGATTGAGGGGGGGTGTTGAAATCAATAACAATCCAGACTGTGAAGAGGCAGTAGCATCAGATGAGTAGAAGAAGCTTGAGCTGTGAAGAGCCATTGATTGAACACGTGCACGAGGAGGTTGGTACACGAGTGGAAATGAGTTTGGATGTTTCTGGAGAGGAATGATCAGAGGAAGGTGTTGTGTACGGGAGCTGAGCAAGGGAAGCAGGAAGAAAGAAGGTGTACGCGGGAAAGCGTTTGAATAGTATGGAATTACAAGATTGTCCCTATTTAAACCATTGTATAGAGTTAGTTAGAAGGGCATTACTGTAAATTCGCAGCTTAACTACCTTCTCCTTCTTTTTGCGTCTGTTATAAACAGAGGGGTGTAATCTGCGAAATTATATTCTGCACTTTTGGCAGTTACAAAATAGAGATAGCAGCGTCAATTGCTTTTCTCTTCCGTCTTTGTAGCGTCCCGCTCCCGAGCTCTAACATCAGGAACAGTGCACCCGCCGTATCTCACTAAGGAGAATACAAAGCGTCGAATCAATCTCTTACTTGTCAAAATGACGTAGAAATTTTTTATATTAATTTATATTTCCTTCTAACCTTCATAAAATCTTCGTTTTAACTCCGATTGACCTCAAATCAGTTGCGTTGGACTCGTTATAACGAGACGCAACTTTTGGGAGTGGACACGTCATCACGTGTCCGGACACGCCGTCAGGGGCCGCGCGTGGGTCCCACGCGCCACCCCCCTGAAACGCGTCCGTCAGACCCGTTTTTCGACTTCCAACCAAATCTCAACCTATTCCGGGCTAGATGAACCTATTCTAAGGCCAAAACAGAGTCTCCTAATATGAAAATTTTCCACTTTTCAATTTCTTTCAAGGTTATTTTTGGTTCAATCAAATCCTACCACCCAAGTTCAAACACATACAAGCACATTGTAGCAATAAAACAATTACCTCATGTTTTTTCGAATATAAACAAATACAAATCTACATCTAATACAAATAAAAGCAATGAATCACATATAAAAAAATACCATCAAAGCATGCATGGATTGTACCCATTTGAGGGGGGAAGAGACACCTACCTTTTTTTTCCAGCGAATACTCTGTCTTCCTACACCGCAGCTGCCTACTATGCTTGGAATTAGAATAAGCTATATATTATTATTTTTTTTTGAATGTGGCAGCCAAGCGGCTGCTATATGTCTCTTTTTTTTTTTTGGTTGTTGGGGCGGCAGGGATGCTGAATGGGGTGGGGGGTTTGGGTATATTTATAGGAAAATTTAGGGTTTTTTTTAATAGCGATTAGGCTTAGTTTATTAATTAGTATCCTATTCCACTTAAGGTTTTTTTGTGTTTATCATTATCTTACTTTTGATTGGGAAGAATGATAATTATCCCTTCTCTTTTATACATTTTTTTTAAATATACGGCTATAACAGTCCTCCCCTCTTACAAAAAGTTTCGTCCTCGAAACTTGACATACCTTAATCGAAGAGGTAGGGGTAGCGCTCTCGCATCTGTTCCTCCAACTCCTATGTCGCTTCACGCTCTGTATGATTGGTCCACTGCACTTTGACATAAGGGATGACTCGGTGTCTCAACACCTGGTCCTTTCGATCCACTATCCTGATGGGAGTCTCCTCATAAGTCGTGTCCGGCCGAATCCTCAATGGTGGCGCATCTAAAACATGGCTCGGATCTGGAACATATCTCCTCAACTGAGAAGCACGAAATACGCTGTGAACCTGAGCCAAGACAGGGGGTAACGATAATCGGTAGGCCAAGGTACCGACCCTCTCGAGTACCTCATATAGATCAATGTAGCGAGGCATCAGCTTACCCTTCAAACCAAATCGTGAAACCCCCTTCATAGGCAACACTCTCAAGTAAACCTTCTTGCCTACACCAAACTCTAAAGGACGCCTCATTGAATCTGTCCAACTCTTGCTTCTGTCTTGCGCAACCTTGAGTCTATCACGTATCAACTTCACTTTTTTTTAGTCTGTTCGACCAACTCAGGACCGGTTATAGTGCGCTCGCCAACCTCGTCCCAATGAACAGGGGACCTGTACTTACGTCCATAGAGCGCCTCAAAGGGTACCATGCTGATGGAACTGAGGTGGCTATTGTTGTAGGAGAACTCAATTAACTTGATCATACCGTCCCAGTTCCCCTTGAAGTCCAATACGCACGCTCTCAACATATCCTTTAAAGTCTGAATGGTCCTCTCCGACTGTCCGTCGGTCTGAGGATGAACGCATTGCTCAAACGTAGCTCTGTTCCCAACCTTCTCTGACAAATTGACCAGAATCGGGACGTGAACCTCGGGTCACGGTCTGAAACAATACTAACTGGAAGCCCATGAAGGCTGACAATATCATCGATGTACAGCGTCACCAGTCTCTCCAGGGCCACGTCACTCGGCACAGGTAAAAGTGAGCAGACTTCGTCAATTGGTCAACAATTACCCAGATCATGTCATTGTTGCTTCTTATTTTTAGGAAGCCCTACAACAAAATCCATCGTCATATGCTCCCACTTCCAATCCGGTATCTCCAACGGCAACATCAAACCTCACTGCCTCTGATGCTCTGCCTTAACCTGCTGACAAACGAGGCATCTCTCAATGAACTCCGCGATGTTTCTCTTCATCTCACTCCACCAATAATGTTTCTTTAAGTCATTATACATCTTCGTAGCACCTGGATGAATCGTCAATTTCAAATTGTGCGCTTCTTTCAATAGTTCCTTCCTCAGGTCCTCAACATTAGGCACACACAACCTTCTTTGGTACCAGATACTGCCATCGTCGCGAATCTAGAAACCCTCAATCGGACTGGTCAACATCCTCTCTCGGATATCTTTGAGCGTCACATCCTCCTTCTGCGCCTCCTTAATCCGCTCAATCAGAGATGGTGTAATAACCAAGGCCGCCAAAATGTTAGCAGTGGAATCAACAATGTCAATATCAAATTTGGCAATCTCTTTCTCCAGTGGCGTCCGTCTAGCATGATTAGACTTTCTACTCAAGGCATCTGCAACTCGGTTTGCCTTCTCCCAGATGATAACTGATGGTAAGGTCATAGTCTTTCAGTAGCTCAAGCTATCTCCTCTGACGCATATTCGACTCTTTCTGTGTGAATAAATACTTCAAGCTCTTATGATCTGTGAAGAATTTGCACTTTACACCGTATAGATAATGGCGCCAAATCTTTAATGCAAACATCACCGCTGCCAGCTCCAGATCATGAGTCGGGGAATTTTGTTCATATTGCTCCAACTGCCTTGAAGCGTATGCACTACCCTATCTCTCTGCATTAACACACACCCTAACCCATTCTTCAAGGCGTCGCCGTAGATGACAAACACTTCAGTGTCAGAGGTCTATGCCAATACTGGTGCAGTCGTCAACCTCCATAAAACTTTTCTCACACTCGGAGGTCCATAAGGATTTGGTCTTTTTTTTTGAGTTAGTCGACTCAGAGGTGCTGCGATATTCGAAAATCCCTTCACGAATTAGCGATGATAACCGACAAGGCCAAGAAAACTGCGCACCTCAGTTACATTAGTAGGTCGGAGCCATTCTGTATCTATCTTCTTTGGGTCAACAGAAATGCACTCCTTAGAAATCACGCGGCCTAAGAAAGTCACACTCTCTAACCAGAACTCGCACTCGCTGAACTTTGCATACAGCTTTTTCTTCCTAAGAGTCTCCAATACCTCATGCCGGTGTTCAATATGCGTCTCCTTATCAGGTGAATACACCAAGATGTTGTCGATGAACACTACCACACAATGGTCATACTGCTTCCTGAATACTGTGTTCATCAAGTCCATGAAGGCCGCAAGTGCATTTGTCAGTCCAAAAGGCATCACAAGAAACTTGTAGTGCCCATATCGAGTGTGGAACGCAGTCTTTGCTATGTTTTCTGCCTTAATCCTCAACTGATGGTAGCCTGATCGGAGGTCAATCTTCGAGAATACTCTAGCACCCTTCAACTGATCAAATGGATCGTCGATCATCGGTAGTGGGTATTTATTCTTTATCGTCATCTTATTTAGCTCACGATAGTCGTTACATAACCTTGTACTGTCGTCCTTCTTTTTCACGAACAACACTTGTGCTCCTCAGGAAGAAACACTAGTCCTGATAAAATTCATGTCCAGCAACTCCTGCAACTGCTCCTTAAGCTCTTTTAACTCTGCTGGTGCCATCCTGTATGGTGCCTTCGAGATCGGCTCAGCTCCAGGTATAAGGTCGATCTCGAACTCTACTTCCCTACTCTGTGATAAACCTGACAACTCGTCAAGGAAGACATCCTTAAAATTTCGTACCACTGGAATATCCTCAATCGATGGAGTCTCAGTACTGGCATTTAGAACATACACAAGAAAACTCCCGGCTCCTTTCTTCAATGCCCGAGAGGCCTGTGCTGCAGTCATGTAGATTTTTTTTTGGATGACTTTTTCAATTTGACATCCCTCTGGAAGATAGTCTCTCGCTTATCCGGTGTCTGCGTACTGACCTGTCTCTGACGACAGTCGATGGTAGCACTATATCTTGCCATGAAATATATGTCCAGAATGATGTCGAAATCCTGTATCTGGATCGGGATCAGGGTTGCGGATAACTCAAGCTCATTAATCTCCAAGTGACATTTCTTGTACTGATAATGGGATACAAGCACCTGGTCGCCGGCGGCTTGAACACGATAAAGGATCTCAAGATGTTCTGATAGAATACTCATGTTCTTGGCGAATCTCCTAGCAACGAACGAGTGGCTGGCACCTCTATCAAATAGGACGTAGGCTGAGACTTTGCTAATTTAACATCTCACCGATAACTACGTCCCCGACCTCCTCTACCTCAGTGTCTGTCATAACATGTACACAAGCGTTGGTTTGCCCTTTTCTTTCTATTGCATCTGACTTGATGATGGAGGGGGTGCTTGTGCTGGTGCAGGGCACTCTCTGGAATAGAGTGCTTCTGGTACTCTTCCTTAAACTGGGTCTATGTCGGCGGTGGAGTCAGCCTGCATGTCACACACTGCCACCATTACTCGGTATCACCCTCTAAGAATGGTACAACCACATCAACCTTTAGGCCATCCAGAACTTGCACCAGCCTCAACTGCTTATACACATTCTTGAGCTAGATCTCTGCCTGCTCTGGCTGGGTGGTACCCCTGAATGTAGGTATCTGGCAGTTCTGCATCACCCGGTAGAAAAATCGAAGCCCTTGGAGTGGGGGTGGTGGTGGTGGATGCTTATGCTACTCCTGCTGGTGAGCCATCTGTACCTGCTGTTGGGCCACTAATGTAGTCCGCGTCGCCAAAGTATCTGCAAGGGCCTGAGTAATGGTCCCCTGACCCTGTTGATCATCACCATCGTGTCCTCCGTTTCCAGCTGGCGGCTCGCGTCGTGGAGGCATTATCCAGAATTTGAGTTCATGAGACGAATACAGATTTGTCGATAATAAGTTGAAAGGTGGAACGCGGGTAAATCGATAATTAGACAAGAAAAGCTCACCATCGACACACACCTCCCATGACCCAATCATAACTTAGGTCTAAGATCATCACTTAAGTCTACTTTGTTTATTAGAGGTAAAATCGTAACTTATGTCTAAGTGTTCTAAGTAATCCTGCGTTTCCGAGACGGATCTGAAGCCTCGGCTCTGATACCACCTGTAGCGTCCCGCTCCCGAGCTCTAACATCGGGAACAGTGCACCCGCCGTATCTCACTAAGGAGAATACAAAGCGTCGAATCAATCTCTTACTTGTCAAAATGACGTAGAAATTTTTTATATTAATTTATATTTCCTTCTAACCTTCATAAAATCTTCGTTTTAACTCCGATTGACCTCAAATCAGTTGCGTTGGACTCGTTATAACGAGACGCAACTTTTGGGAGTGGACACGTCATCACGTGTCCGGATGCGCCGTCAGGGGCCGCGCGTGGGTCCCGCGCGCCACCCCCTGAAATGCGTCCGTCAGACCCGTTTTTCGACTTCCAACCAAATCTCAACCTATTCCGGGCTAGATGAACCTATTCTAAGGCCAAAACAGAGTCTCCTAATATGAAAATTTTCCACTTTTCAATTTCTTTCAAGGTTATTTTTGGTTCAATCAAATCCTACCACCCAAGTTCAAACACATACAAGCACATTGTAGCAATAAAACAATTACCTTATGCTTTTTCGAATATAAACAAATACAAATCTACATCTAATACAAATAAAAGCAATGAATCACATATAAAAAAATACCATCAAAGCATGCATGGATTGTACCCATTTGAGGGGGGAAGAGGCACCTACCTTTTTTTTCCAGCGAATACTCTGTCTTCCTACACCGCGGCTGCCTACTATGCTTGGAATTAGAATAAGCTATATATTATTATTTATTTTTTTTTTTGAATGTGGCAGCCAAGCGGCTGCTATATGTCTCTTTTTTTTTTTGGTTGTTGGGGCGGCAGGGATGCTGAATGGGGTGGGGGGTTTGGGTATATTTATAGGAAAATTTAGGGTTTTTTTAATAGCGATTAGGCTTAGTTTATTAATTAGTATCCTATTCCACTTAAGGTTTTTTTTGTGTTTATCATTATCTTACTTTTGATTGGGAAGAATGATAATTATCCCTTCTCTTTTATACATTTTTTTTTTAAATATACGGCTATAACAGTCTTAGTATGGTTCCTTATTCTTGCTCTTGATTTTTTTCGTTGATTGAATGCTATTTTGATAAGTGGTTCGAATAAGTTCCATAATACTCGGAGGGTTCCGAGTTGCGTCCTCATATAGGATACTGGCATAATATTTCCATATTGCCCAGCATATGATTCCTGAAGCTACTATGTGAATTGTTCCTCGCATGTTCTTTGAATTAGTACTTAGCCACCATTGCAGCAGATAGATCTTCACTGACGTATGGTTCGGATGTTTTCCATCCAGTATGACTGCATACCTATGTCAAATAGCTTAAACTTGTCGACATTTCAGAAAAATATGATCTCAATTACTAGCGGAGTTCAAACAAAAAGGGAATCTAGTTGGTTGTGCACACCGAAATTTAGTCAAATTGTCTACAATATGTAAAGATTCGTGATATAAGCTCCAGAGAAGCATCTTGGTTGTTGGCTTCTGCTTGTTTTCCCAAATGAATCTGTGAGACAGAATGCTAGACTAAACTTGCCTGCATTCCTCATAAGCTGTAGATGTTTTTGATGTAGCCTAGCTGGTTATGCCTTCCTCATAGGAACTCCTAGTATCACAGAATTCGGACCGAGCACATCCTTTTCGAACCTAGAGAATCATGGATTCTTAGAGGATAATTCTCTCTGCCCCCATATTTAGAATGCATGTAATTGCTATATGGATTGAGTTTAGTGTGATAGCTTTGCCAAATTTTGCAAGAAAAGGCTTTTTGTAAAGCTTCTAAGTCTCTGATCATCAGTCCCCCTCCTACGTAGGGTTACAAAGCTTAGACCATGACATCCAATGATGTTTAGGTGACTATCGTGAGGAACCGTAAAGAAATCTTGACATTTTTTGATTGTGTTGTTATCATACTTTTCGGTAGTTTAGATGCTGGCAATAGTTATAAAGGTACAGTTGAGAGGACATCCTTGATAAGTATTAGCATGCCAGCCTAAGAAACTTAACATACCATCCAAGAAGTTTACAGAAGTTTTGTTCAATATTGCACTCTAATTATTCTCTTAATAGATAGGAACCAGGGTACTTTATAGGTAGAGAAACTTACTTTATACCGAGTGCGGATTTCATTATCTTGACTCTGTTAGAGGCTAGTTTAACAGGAGGAACAAAATTGGCTCTTCCTATAATTGAATAATTGCTGTGAAGCCACTTGATATTGCTGGAGGAACTTTTTAAATTTCAACAGATTTGTTGAGATTTGCTGTGAGGATGAAGTTGCGAAGGAGGCTTGATCCTGTGCGTGCACTGCAGGTTCTTAAAGTTTTATTGGATCAAGCAGCAAATTGAGGGTCAAGATGATAAATTGGTGAGCTGGCAATCCGTGTGGAGTTGTTTGGGGCTGAGCACGTGAAGGTTGATGTGCTGCAATGCTTGGATGCGTCAGGAGTGCAACGAAGAAGGAGGCAAGCGGTTAAAGGAGATTTGGCGCAGGAGGGAAAGTTTTTAAAATCTGGGAAATGACGTTTATACCCTTTATACCTTTGTTAGTGTATGGCAGTTATTAAGGGCTTAGTGGTCATTTGGTATGTTTACTGTTTTTCCTTCCTCTTCCTGCTGGTTGTATAAAGCACAGCTGAAGCTATGCTGAAACTCAATTCGATGGAATAACCGTTTTACTCTAAGAATTCTCTCCCAATTGCATTTCTTTTCTCATTTCGTGTTCTTCTCTTGATGATTCGTATGTGTTATTCTCGTTGATTTGATCATTTTGACATGGTATCAGAGCGATCCATTGACTGTTGATTGCGTTTTTGTTAGCATCAAATCAAATCATTCACATAAATTCCACCATTGAAATGGCATCTACGTCTAATTCTCAGAGGAGCGCAGGATCTCAATCATCGGATAATCCTGTCAATAGTCCCTACTACCTTCATCCTAATGACAGTCCTGCCATTATTTTGGCTCAACCTCCATTGAATCCACACAACTTTCATTCATGGAGCAGGATGTTTCAGATGGCTTTAATTGTGAAGAACAAAATCGGTTTCATTGACGGATCAATTCAACAGCCACCTGCGAATGATCCACAATATCCTGCGTGGAGACAGGTAAACTCTATGGTCCACTCTTGGATTATGAATAGCGTATTACCAACGATAGCACAAAGTGTGATGTGGTATGATAGTGCTTTAGAGGTATGGAATGATTTGAAAAGAAGATATGGCACAGGAGATGCCTTTAGGTTATCGGATCTGCTTGAGAATTTTTATAGTGTTAAGCAGGAGAATGACTCGGTGAATGATTATTTCACTAGAGTGAAGGTCCTATGGGAGGAAATGATGGCGTTGAGGCCTATACCTATATGTACATGCCATGGATGCAGGTGTAACGTGAGAACGAAGATGTGTGAGTTTGTAGAGACAGAATATGTGATAAAATTTTTGAAAGGCTTGAATGAGGAGTATGATGCAGTGAAATCGCAGGTGTTTGTCATGACACCGCTCCCCAATATTGATGTGGTGTTTGCCATGGCTCTTAAATACGAGAGGAAACTGAATAATTTGAACACGCAGAACTCTTTCAACAATAATCCAACAGCGCTGTTGGTAGATAACGTTGATGGTATGAACATGGTTGCTAATGCCAGTGCTTATGGCAACAGAAGTGGAAATTCTGGTTATAAGAGGGGAAGCGGAAGGTTCTTCCCAGACAACGCAAGAAGACCTGTTTGTACACATTGTGGGATGATTGGGCATGTAGAGCAGAGGTGTTATAAAAAGCATGGTTATCCTCCAGGTTTCAAGCCTAGGAGCCAAGTGAACTTGACTGAGATGGCAGGAGCAGAGGACGGGTCTGTGCAGATGGAGCAGGGAAACAGAACGTGCCAAGCTCCTCTACTCACACCAGAACAAATTCAGAAGTTAATGTCCATGTTAAATGTGAATGATGGAGGACATGCTGGTCAGAACTCTGGGAGCATTGCTGGAAGTCAAGGAGCAGTTATGTCTGCCCTCCGTGATAATGATCAAGGTAACCGTCATCCTAATAATCTGAACATATGGATTTTAGATTCAGGTGCCACTGATCATATAGCTTGTAATCTCAATATATTTCAGTCTTACCAAGCCATTGATTCTGTGTCTATCAAATTGCCAAACAATATGTCAGCTCATGCCACACATGTTGGTTCTGCCATTATAAACTCTTCATTGTCAATTCATGATGTCCTCTACGTCCCTTCATTCAAATACAATCTGCTGTCACTTAGTAAACTTCTTGCCAATCATTCTGTACTCATTCAATTCTTTGGACGTTATTGTGTCATTCAGGAACGTATCTCCCTGAAGACGATTGGTTCAGCTGAACAACACAATGGATTATACTATCTTCATGGTACCTCAAAACACCAGCTAGTCAGTCCTTCAAAATGTTTGTCTGTCAATGTTCAAATGTCAGATCCTTCAGTACTATGGCATTATAGATTAGGTCATGCCTCACTTTCTAGAATAAAGGAGGTACACAATCTTGATAGTTCTGTGCTTGTTCATAACAATACATATCAGTGTACTATCTGTCCTTTGGCAAGAATGAAAAGAAAGCCTTTCCGTGTGTCTGAATCTGTTTCTATGTCATCCTTTGATCTTATACATGTCGATATATGGGGCCCCTACAAACATCCCACTGTATATGGCCAGAGATATTTCCTTACAATTGTTGATGATCACACCCGATACACATGGATCTATCTGCTCAAACTAAAGTCACAAACCAGACACATCGTTGAAAGCTTTTATCAATACATTCGTAACCAGTTTGATAAAAGCATTAAGTGTATAAGGACTGACAATGGCCAAGAATTTAAGATGGATCACTTCTTTATGTCCAAAGGAATCATACACCAAACCAGCTGCGTTCACACTCCGCAACAAAATGGAGTTGTTGAGCGCAAGCATCAACACATATTAAATATAGCCCGGGCCATCAAAATTCAAGCTAACTTGCCTAATCAGTACTGGGGGTTCTGTGCCCAGTATGCAGTCCATATCATCAACATTTTGCCTACACCATTGTTGAAACAACAAACACCTTATTACTGTCTCTTTAACCAGATGCCTTCATACCATGATCTCAAAGTATTTGGATGCTTAGCATTTGCTAGCAACACATCCCCGCAGAAGATAAAGTTTGAGCCAAAAGCTATACCATGTGTGTATCCTGGATTGCCTTATCATACAAAAGGTTACCTGCTACTAAATATTAATACTCAATCTATTTTTATATCCAGAGATGTTGAATTCCACGAAACCACTTTTCCATTCCTCACTCAGCCGTCACATAATACCAGTCCACCATGTCCAGATCCTCATGCCAACTGGCCAAATGGTATCTATCCATCATTTGTCCAAGCTGGTACACCATTGCATGTTCCATCCACTGACTCAGTCGACCACTCAACTCCTTCATCATCCTCAGATAGCCTCCAAAACCATATCACTGAGCAGCCATCAAATGCAGTGTCAGATCATGAGCATTCTTACTCTTCCCTATCATCACCTCAAAGCGTACTACACCCTTGCACTGGTCTTGAAGTTCAACTACCCTTTGAAACACATCCCCATATCACTTCAAGGCCTACGAGACTCAAGCAAACACCTACCTATCTCAAGGATTACTATTGCAGTCTTATAACCAGTTCACCCTCTTCTGAGCCTTCGTCTGTTTCTACCTTTGGTATCTCTACTCCTTACCCGATTGAGCATTACATGTCTTTTGATTCATTGACACCTGAATATAAGGCATATGCTCTCAATATTAGTGTGATACAGGAACCAAGATCTTATCAGGAAGCTGCCAGAAATGTTCATTGGCAGAAGGCAATGCAAACAGAGTTAGCTGCGCTTGAAGCCAATCAAACTTGGGAATTGGTTTCTCTGCCACCAGGGAAGAAACCCATTGGCTGTAAATGGGTTTGCAAGGTGAAATACAAACCTGATGGCAGTGTGGAGAGATTCAAAGCCAGGCTCGTTGCCAAAGGCTTCACTCAACAACTAGGTGTTGATTACACCGACACATTTTCCCCCGTTGCGAAACTGACCACTGTAAGATTAATCCTTGCTGTCTCTGCTTTGAAACAATGGCATGTGCATCAGCTCGATGTCAACAATGCCTTTTTACATGGTGACCTTAGCCAAGAGATTTACATGCGTATGCCTGAAGGTGTTGATGCTCCTGGACCTAACATGGTGTGCAGATTGCGTAAGTCCCTTTATGGATTGAAACAAGCAAGCAGGGAATGGAATCATACGCTCACCAAGTTCCTCACAAACTACGGTTATGAGCAATCCAAAAATGATTATACCATGTTCTTTAAACATGCTGCCACTCTTAGTTTGATTCTTGTAGTTTATGTCGATGACATTATAGTTGCCAGCAACTCTTTGACGCACATTGTCCAGCTTAAGCAAGATTTGCATCACACTTTTAAGATCAAGGATCTGGGCCCTCTTAAATATTTCCTTGGCATTGAGGTGGCTAGGTCACACGGGGGGATAGTGATTACTCAAAGGAAGTACGCCTTGGAGGTGGTGGAACAGGCTGGCTTCTTAGGATCCAAGCCTGCGAAGAGTCCCATGGAGCAGAATCTAAAACTGGCTCATGATGATTCCAAGATCATACAGGATATTTCAGAGTATAGGAGACTTATAGGCAAATTGCTGTACCTCACCATCACAAGGCCGGACATTTCGTTTGCGGTACAACAATTGAGCCAATTTCTGGATAAGCCTACGCAGTTACATCTTAATGCAGCACATAGGTTGTTGAGATACCTAAAAGGGACGGCAGGCCAAGGGTTATTGTACCCTAGCAGTGGCACGGTGGAGCTGAAAGCCTTTGCTGATTCTGACTGGGGAGGGTGCATTGAGACCAGGAAGTCTGTAACTGGGTATTGTGTTTTCTTGGGCAAATCACTGGTATCTTGGAAAGCCAAGAAACAAAGTACTGTATCTAGATCTTCATCTGAAGCTGAGTACAGGGCCTTAGCAATGGCAACTTGTGAGGTGCAATGGCTTGCGTATCTTCTAAGTGATTTGGGAATCAAACGTTCTAAGCCAGTGGAGCTATTCTGTGACAATAAAAGTGCTATATACATTGTGGAGAATCCTGTGTTTCATGAGAGAACGAAACACATTGAGATTGATTGTCACATAGTAAGGGAGAAGTTTCAGCAAGGAGTGATTCTTCCCATGCCCATTAGATCAGAGCATCAGTTAGCTGATGTGTTTACAAAAGCGCTGGATTCCGTCACTTTGCGAAACTTGACAGAGGCAATGGGGGCCTATAACATCTTTGATAAGTCAGTTTCGAGGGGGGGTGTTGAGATTTGCTGTGAGGATGAAGTTGCGAAGGAGGCTTGATCCTGTGCGTGCACTGCAGGTTCTTAAAGTTTTATTGGATCAAGCAGCAAATTGAGGGTCAAGATGATAAATTGGTGAGCTGGCAATCCGTGTGGAGTTGTTTGGGGCTGAGCACGTGAAGGTTGATGTGCTGCAATGCTTGGATGCGTCAGGAGTGCAACGAAGAAGGAGGCAAGCGGTTAAAGGAGATTTGGCGCAGGAGGGAAAGTTTTTAAAATCTGGGAAATGACGTTTATACCCTTTATACCTTTGTTAGTGTATGGCAGTTATTAAGGGCTTAGTGGTCATTTGGTATGTTTACTGTTTTTCCTTCCTCTTCCTGCTGGTTGTATAAAGCACAGCTGAAGCTATGCTGAAACTCAATTCGATGGAATAACCGTTTTACTCTAAGAATTCTCTCCCAATTGCATTTCTTTTCTCATTTCGTGTTCTTCTCTTGATGATTCGTATGTGTTATTCTCGTTGATTTGATCATTTTGAAATTTGTGAAAACTTTCACAAAGCAACGCACGATGCACAGTGTAGGCAAGAGATCAAATTACAAGATTCAAAATATTAAGCCAGCCAAATTATACAATGAATGTATAGAGTCGTAAGGAAGAAGAAAGAGAGATTAAATCAAGTCTGCTGGCAAAACGTCGAGCACATCTTAAAGGTGGTGCAGGAGGAAGAAATGTAACTGCCAGCGTGAAATTACAAATTTACCCAACTAACTAACTCTTTTACATCAGTAACTAAAAAGGACAAAATCATAATTGTAGTTCTTTAAAACTGCTTCCCGCATCTGTTTTCTTCTTCGCTGTAGTTTTGCATTCCCGCCATTTTTGCTCACTCGGACTCCACCTTCATCACGCTGTTCCAGATTATTTTTATGCATCCAAGAAGCAGCTCCCAAAGATTAAATCTTCAATCCAACGATCCCACTTCATATCGACATGGATCACCACTTGGATAAGCTGCTGTTGCCTCTTTCATCTAGTGTTCAAGAAGTTGTGTTTCTTGAATATAACCTTTAACACCTCCCTCAAGCCTAGCTTGCTGTATATGTTACACATCTCTAGCATCTTGATCAGTTCATTCATTCTCCTGTTGTCCAGCGCCTTAGTGAAGATATCTGCCACCTGAAACTGAGTCCTCAATGGCATCAACTTAATCACTTGTTGTTGCACTTTATCCCTGGCAGTCAATCTCTATATGCTTCGTTCTCTCATGAAACACTGGGTACTCAGCAATATACAAGACACTCTTACTGTCATATAACAATTTTATAGGCTCTTGTTCAGTGAGCATCAAGTCCTTGGCCAGAAAAAGTAGCCACTGCACTTCACATACAGCTGAGGCCATGGCTCTTTATTCTGCCTCTGCTGAGGATCTTGACACCGTCGTCTGCCTTTTTGCCTTCCATGACACTAAGACAGCACCCCAATAACACACAATAACCTGTCACAGACCTGTCAGTTTCTTGACATCCATCCCAATCCGAGTCTACAAACCCTCTCAACCTTAGATCTCCCGATTTAGATAACAAAATGCCTTGACCAATGGAACCTTTCAAGTACCTTAAAACTCTATATGATGCCTTTAAATGGTTTACAGTGGGATAGTTTAAGAATTGACTCAACTGTTGGACACTAAAAGCAATATCAGGCCTGGTGATTGTGAGATAAATTAGCTTCCCCACAAGTCTCCTGCATTTTGTGATGTTATCCAACGATTTCGAATTATTACGGGCCAACTTCACATGGCTTTCCAGTGAAGTGAATGCTGGCTTAGACCCTAGAAAACCTACTTCCTTTAGTAACTCTAGAGTGTAATTTCTCTGGTATGACTATTCTTTTGTGTGACCTAGCAACCTCAATACCAAGGAAGTACCTCAAATCTCCCAGATTCTTGATATGAAATTCCAAGTCCAGGGCCCTCTTAATCTCTTCAATTGCCTGTAGGTACTTGCTTGCCACAATAACATCATCAACATACACCAGTAGTACCAACAGAGAACCATATGACAGTCTAGTGAATAATGTGTAGTCATTCTTTGACTGAGAAAATCCTTGTGAGATCAGGAAACTTCTCAATTTGGCATTCCATTCCCTACTAGTTTGTCTCAAACCATACAAGGACTTTTGTAGTTTACAAGCAATGTTAGGGTGTGCCACCATTACTCCAAGAGGAGGAACTATGTAGATCTCTTTATGTAGATCGCCATATAAAAATGCATTATTAACGTCTATTTGATAAACATACCATCCAATTCTAGATGCTAAGGCCAGCACTAACTCACTGTAGTCAACTTTGCCACTGGAGAGAATGTGTCCTCGTAATCCACTCCAAGCTGTTGTGTATATCTTTTTGCTACCAGCCTAACCTTATATCTTTTCACTGATCAATCAGGCTTGACCTTGATTCTATAAACCCACTTACATCTAATAGGCTACTTTCTTGGGGGTAATTCTGTCATTGTCCAAGTCTTGTTTGCTTCTATAGCTGCAAACTCATTCTCCATGGCTTTCTACCATTTAACAGAATTAGTTGCCTCTGTATAGGTGTTATGTTCTGTATTCACACTAATATTTAATGCACATATTTTGAATTTTGGTGCCAGAGAATCAAATGAAAAATATTTATGAAGTGAGTGTGGTGTGGAGTTAGTATGTGGCATGAGAGATAAGGTAGAGGTTTGATTTGTCTGGGCCTGGTTACAATAGTACTCTTTAAGATATGTAGGAGTATGCTTGGTACGTTGGGGCTAGATACTGGGATGTCAATATGAATGGATATGGCATGTGTTTCAAGAGAGCCTCTAGGTTCTTAGACCTGGGACTCAAGGGACTAGAATGATGCCAGCTACTTTGAAGTGAGTCAAGAGAGTGCTGAGGTGACTGCTGGGGGAGTCATCAAAGAAATGCTTAGGTGGTGGATGTGGTTGTTGAAGTTAAGGTGGTGGATGTGGTTGCTGTAAGTCAAGGCCCTCCCTAGATGTGGCCATGGGTGGATGACATCTCAATGGTGAGTTAGTAACTGGAGGAATATTAATAGAGGTTATGGAAGGAAGGACAGGAATAGGAGTTGGATCATAGGGAATGATAGAAGAGACAGAAGGAGATTACAAGGGTAAGGCAGATAAAGAAGAGGAGTCAGAATAAGTTGCAGACACAAACTGGAAAGGAAAAATGGTTTCATGGAATGTGACATTCTTAGAGACAGACGCATCCTTAGTGGTTAAGTCTTGAAGAGACATAACCCTTGATAGTATGGGAGAGACCTAAGAAAAGACTCCTAGCTTTGGAACTGTATTTTTCCTTGGAAGGAGATGTGTTGGTAGCAAAGCAAAGACATCCAAAGACATTAAGATAATTGTACGATGGAAGCGTGTTAAACAACATCTCATGAGGGGTTTTGTTTTTTAGCAAGGGAGATGGTGTGATATTGATAAGGTATACTGCATATTGGACACAAAAACCCCATTAGGCAACTGCCATGTGTACTTGGAATTTTAAGGCTCTAGCTACATTAAGAATATGTTGTTGTTTGCGTTCAACAATGGCATTTTTCTGCTGAGGAGTATATACACGGGTGGTTTGATGAAGTATGTCCTTAGAAGCACAAAAGGAGTTCATTTTAAATTCAGTCTCATTATCCGTCCTCATGACTTTGATGTTTGCACCAAACTGAACAAAGACATAGGGCCAGAAGCTTTAAATAATATTTCTTGTTTCAGATTTAGCTTTCATGAGATAAATCCAACAATATCTAGAGTAATCATCAACAATTGTGAGAAAGTAATGTTGTTTATACATTGTAGAATGTTGTATGGACACCATATATCTATGTACCAAGGAAAAAGGAAGAATTAGACCCTGAAAGTGAAACAGGAAAAGGGGCTCGTTTTTGTTTAGCCAAGGGGCAAATGGTACAAGAAGGGGAATGAAAAGAAGCATAAACTTGAGGATCAATCTTGCTGATTTCTTTGAGTGTGGATGGTGAAAGATGCCCAAGTCTTGAATGCCAAAGAAAAGGATCTGAAGAAGCAACAACATGAACTTGAGGGAAAGAGGAGTAGATGAAGTGTTAGGTCTGGTATGACTATGTAAATAATATAAGCCTTGGTTCACTTTAGTTGAACCAATCATCCTCTTGCTCAAATGGTCCTGTAGCAAGCATAAGTTGGAATGAAAAACTAAGTATATATCACCATTTTTTGTGAGTTCACTTAAAGATAACAGATTGAAGGCAAATGAGGGCACATGTAAGACATCATGTAGTGTCAAGTAAGGGCTGACACACACTGTGCCCACAGGAGTGACAGGAACAAGGATATTGTTTGATAGTTTAACTGGCATGGCTTTAACTGGATGGTGAGATTCAAAAAAAGACAGGGAACAACAAATATGATATGTGGCTCCAGATTCAATATCCATGTGCATGAAATATTATGAGATACATTACCTGACCGCTTAGTAGGAACAGTAGCCCGTTGAGCTGATATTACGGCATGGAGTCCCTTAACATCCTCAGTTGGTCCACTGCCTTCAGCATGTCCCTTATGTTTATGCTCCTACAATAGACTAATCAATTGGTTGTACTGCTACTGTGTGAATGAAGGAGTTGCCTGTGAAGGTAGCTCAACAAATCGTCCTGCATGACTTCACTAGACTGATAAGGCTCATAATTTGCCTGACTGTATGCTCCTCCTTCCTTGTAGTTCACCAGTCCTCAAGGTTTGAAACCTGGAAGGTAGCCATGTTTCTTATAACATCTGCCTATTGTGTGGCCCACCATGTTATAATGAGTACAGACATGAGCCTTGGGATTTTAGGAAAAAGGCCTCTCAAGATCCTTCCTGAAACCTCCGCCTGCAGGCCTACTCCAACTGCCACCAGAGCCTGGACTAACAGGCCTTAAACCATAAGAACCATATCTAGGATTACCATCAGCACTCAATACCATAGAAGGATTATTAGTGAACTGATTATATCCTGATGCATAATTGAGTTTCCTTTCCAATTTAACAGCCACGGCAAATGTGGTTTTCAAATCAGGAAAAGGACGCATCAATAGAACTATGACTTCAGAGCCTCAAATTCTTCATTCGATCCTTTAATAAATTTGATAACATAATCATCCTTAATAAACTTGTTTATCTGACTAGAAATGTTACATGTGCAACGGTTACAGATACAATTAGGGATGGAACGCAACACCATAAGTTCTTCCCATATTACTTTCAAGCGAGTATAATACTTAGTAACAGAATTCTGATTTGCAGCGTTGTTTGAAGAAGTAGGAGAATTCTGATTCGCAGGCACGAATGTACCCAAATTCATTAGAAGGAAGGCAGTAGCTCTGCTACCATCTGAAAACTTTCACAAAGCAACGGACGATGCACAGTGTAGCCAAGAATATGAGATCAGATTACTAAATTCAAAATATTAAGCCAGCCAAATTATACAATGAATATATAGAGTCATGAGGAAAAAGATAGAGAGAAATTGGATAGAGAATTAAGAAGTTGCAGGCCTGAAATCGTTTGTTTGTAGGCAAAACATCGAGCACATCTTAAAGATGGTGTAGGAGGAAGAAATGTAACTACCAGCGTGAAATTACAAAAGTGCGCATCTAATTAACTCTTTTACACAGTAATTAAAAGGGTAAAATCGCAATTGCAGTTCTTTAAAACTCCGTCCCGCTTCTTTTTTCTTTTTCACTATAGTTTTGCATTCCCATAATTTTTGCTCACTCGGACTTCACCTTGATCACGATGTTCCAGATTATTTTTATGCATCCAAACATCAGCTCCCGTAGATTAATTATTCAATCCAACGATCCCACTTTATATCGATATGGATCACCACTTGGATCAGCTGCTGTTGCCTATTTCTTCAAGTGTTCAAGAAGTTGTTTTTCTTGAACACAGCCTTTGACACGATTAGAACCAGTGCCGACAATAAAAGCCAATAGATCATCAGCAAAAGCTAACTGTATATGTGTGTACATATCTCTATGTGTACTTATATGTGTGTGTGTGTATATATATATATATATATATATATATATATTCACAATGCTCTCTCTAGACTGCTCTCACAGGCGACGGCGGTAGGCATCCGCCTTCGCCGTTGCTATGATCTCCACCCCTCCATTCATCTCTCTCTCTACCCGGTTTCTTCTGTCGACGATCACCGTAGAGATCACAATGGCGGCCCAGCCGCCACAATCTAACCCTCCAGCGATTTCCTCGGATACGTTTCGGTGCTGCCAGCAAAACCGTTTGGCTCATTGTTCACAGCCGCATCAACGACAATTGCGCCGAAACTGGTCCGAAAGTTCAAGGGCAGTCCAATGATCTTATTCACGAAGGAGGAAATTCAATCTTTGGCTGCCCATATCGTTTAACATTGGTGGGAACTTTCTGGTATGGACGTCCCTCGCTTGTGACAATACGCTCGGCCATTGATCATATAAGCTTTTCTGGTACCCTTAAAATAGGTTTCCTTGATGCTTCCCACGTCCTTCTTCATTTTGATCATGAGCAAGGTTACCTCTGTTGTTTTACTCGTCAAAGTTGGATGATATCTGGAAAACACATGCGCGTCACGAAGAGGAAGATGCCCTTAACCTGGCTTGCCTATACATTTTCATAGGGAAGATGCCCTTTTCAAATCGCCACGATGATAGGCACGCCTATGAAGCTAGACATGACAACCATAGCCGCCATTCCCCCATCCGTTGCCCACATATGTGTTGAGCTAGATGTATCGAAAGAACTGCCACAAAGGGTGTATATTCAAGGGCCTTCGCGGGTCATAATGCAACAAGTGGAATATGAAGGACTGCCTTCGTACTGTACCGGCTGCTATCGACTGGGACATGTTCTAGTCAATTGTGTCTAATCGAAATCTGATTTACCAGTTCCGCCAGATCAACCTCTTCAACGTCGCTCTGCAGCAGATAAGGACAAACGGCAGTGTTGGACGCCAAAAAAGAATATGCCGCCGATTGATGAAGTTCTTGGAACATCGGGTGGTTTGACTACTGCCCCTACACAAGCATCACCTTCACCCCAGGCTATCCAGCAGCTTTCGCCTTCTCGAATAGCCCAGCTGCCATCACCTGATATTTATGCGGTAGCCTCCATTTTTGATGTCCAAGATTTAGCACGCTTAAAGGGAGTAGATGATTGCATATTGGGTGATCTGCGGGTCAACCCAGACACGTCTTCTCATTTAGATAGTGAATTGGTTCTCCCGCTAAATATCAACAAGCTTGATGAACAAGATCGGGACATTTACGACACAATGGCTAATCTCTTTCAGGCAACTTTCCTAGATATTAGCCGGTCAATGTCAACTCAGACTGACACATCGATTGGTCAGGAGATTTGTGGACCGCTATTACGCCGGAGTCATCATGCAACACCAACATCGCCAAGAGTAACGAGATCACGTGCAGCTCACATCTCTAATTCTTTTGACGCTTTATCATAATGAAGATGTTGATATGTAATGTAAGAGATATACGTACCTCAGTGAATAGAATACTTTCGCTTGTGAGACACTATCATCTGCATGTCTTAGTAGTTATAGAGCCTAAAGCTAGGGCTTCATCGTTGGTGTCGTATAGATTACACTATGGTTTTTCAAAAGCTTTATATGGCTGTGATGATCATATTTGGTTTTTTTTGGAAGAATTAACTGCTATCATTGGAGGATGAACGACCGGGACATCAAAATTATTCCCTCAAAATGAAATGGTTGGCGGCTGGAGATATATTTTGGTTTACAGCAGTTTATGGACTGCATTCGGTATCAGCGTGAAGGCCACTATGGACCGATCTACAGATGTTTCATACTACGCTGACTGTTCCATGGCTGGTTGGTGGAGATTTTAACACGTTTCGGTCCTCAGATGAACATAGGGGCTAGTCTTCACCAACGCTACGTTCATTACAGGATTTCAATGACTGTATATCAGCATGTGATTTGCAGGAGATATCATTTCAGGGATCTTCTTATACTTGGTGTGATGGGCACGGTTTAGGTCGTGTTTGGTGCTGTCTAGATCGATATCTTTTGTCTTCCACTTTCTTGGATTTATTTCTGGTTACACAATCTCAGCATCTAGCAAGGACGACATCTGATCACTCTCCCATTTACATAACATGTGACTTTGAACAGACAAGGGTGCCTGCTGCTTTCAGATATCTTGATGTCTGGTCCTCTCATCCAGATTTTGACGCGTTGGTTCAGCATCAATGGCAATCCTTTCCGACAGTTGGATGTATGTGGGGTTTTTTCGATAAACTCTGATATTTAAAGTATCAATTAAGAAAGTGGAAAAAGGAAGTTTTCGGCAACATTTTTGATGCGGTAGCGAGGGCTGAAGAGGAGGTCCTTCATCGAGAGAGGGACTTCGATTCTTCTCCATCTGAGGCCACGCGGGAGTTGTATCGTCAAAGTGTTGCAGAATTGAAGCTGGCGCAGACACGGGCTTTTCTTTATTTGAAGCAAAAAAGCAAATGTTAAATGGCACAAGGAAGGGGATGCTAATACCTCCTTTTATCACCAACCAGTGAAGGATAAACGGTGACAGAAATGTATTCGTAGGATAATACGACAGGATGGAGTAGAGTGTGTGTTAAGTGCGGATATAGAAATGGAGGCAGTGAATTATTTTTCTCATCATTTTTCAGCTGAGCCTGTTGATGACGGCGATTTGATCTTGCAGCATATTCCATCCCTTCTAAAGGCGGAAGATAATATCATGCTGCAGGCCATGCCAACTTTGAAGGAGATACGTATGGATGTGTGGGACCTTAGCCCATCCAGTGCGGCAGGGCCGGACGGATATCCAGGTTCTTTCTACAGGCAGTTTTGGCAGCTTATACATTTTGATATCCTTAAGGCAGTTCAAGAGTTTTTCTTAGGGGTTGTGATGCCTAAGCAGGTAGCTTCGGCCACTATAATTTTGATTCCTAAGGTGCAAAGTCCTCAGACATTTGCAGATTTCAGGTCCATTTGCCTGACAAACTTTATATCTAAAGTGGTTACAAGATTGATAGCTACTAGAATTGCTGGTTTATTGCCCAAGGTCATCTCTCCAGAACAAGAAGGGTTTATGAAAGGCGGGGGTATCACAAAACAAATACTATTAGCTCAAGAGATGGTGCATGTGCTAGATTGTCGGACTAGAGGTGGGCAAGTTATGGTTAAATTGGATATGACTAAAGCATTTTGACCGTGTCAGTTGGCGATATCTTGACCTTCTTCTGGGAAAATTCGGTTTTCACTCCAGATTTGTTCGCATTTTAATGAACAATTTAAGTGCTACTCAGTGTTCGATCCTTATTAACGGCAAAAAGGTAGGTTTCTTTTGTGTTGACGTGGAGTAAAACAGGGTGATCCTTTATCGCCCCTATTGTTCATTCTTGCATCGGAAGGTTTCTCTCGTGGCTTGAATGCTATGATGGAACACGACACAATAAAAGGATTCAATGCAGGTCGTGTTCCAAGAGTTTCGCATTTGTGATTTGCAGACGATTTATTAATCTTTCTAAATGGCTCAGTGTGCAATTTGGATAGATTTCGCACTTTCTTAACGTCTTATCAAAATGCATCTGGACAGCTGGTTAATTATCATAAAAGCCAAGTTGTGGTGGGAGCGGGAGTCTCTGGGGGTGGCAGCTTCACAAACTTTGGGCATGCGCTTGGCCTCTCTACCAATTAAATATCTTGGATCTTTTTCATATAAAGGCATCAACAGATAAAGGTATTGTACATCTCTACTACATCACTTTGACGTTAAGTTAACATCATGGTCGTCTAAGTTGCTCTCGATGGCAGGCCTAGTGGTGCTGATAAAGCATGTACTCAATTCTATGCCAATTCATATTATTGCTAGTTCCCGCTTGCCTAAAAGTGTCATTGATATCTTAAATCGCAAGATGGCCAATTTTCTTTGGAAAGGTAGGCATCATTGGCGTTCATGGCAATCTGTATATCATTCATTGGAGGAGGGGGGATTGGGCATATGGCATCTTTTGGGTGTTCAACAAGCATACGATTGTCAGCTTTGATGGAAGTATTATCATTCTCAGACGCTTTGGTCTGAGTTCTGTAAGAAAACGTATGGAGGTCAATTATCGGTGTACTCGCATATTTATGATTCTTCAGTGTGGAAAGGCTGTGTAACATCAATGCCTTTATAGAGTCATAGGTTGTAAGAACGTAGGATATAATGTATTGGTCGCAGGATGCTAATGGTTAGTTTTCATTAAAATCGGCCTATACTTTAATAAGTGCGTTCGAATGCAAATTTTGTCGAATGCCGTTATGTGTGGTGGACCAACTCTCATCATGGGATGTGCATATTTTTATGGAGACTGTGGACGCACTCGTTGCCAGTGGTCGATAATTTGCGGTATTGGCAAACCGTGTTTCCCTCACAGTGTCCCTTCTGTCGCCAGTGTTCCGATACTCAAGACCATATATTTTTGACATGCTCACAGATACAACCGTTATGGACTGAAATGTCGCTACTCCTTTTGGGCCCAATCCCACAAAGTGAAACCATAAGGGGGTATCTTCGTCGTCAGTGGCGTATGTCTACTGCGACATCTATGGCAGGTCAGTTGAAGGCAGTAGTACCCTCTATAGTTGCATGGGTAATCTGGAAGGAATATGCAGCGATACGATTTGGCACAGAAACTTTTGCATTTAGGTGATTTTTCGACAGAGTCCGCACAACAATTTACACGTGGTGTTCTGAGATGAATGGTAAGAAATTTGCGCAAAATATGCCTCACTTAGTAGCTCGTTCCTTCTCACCACCACTGAAATCGAAGAGGCTGCGGCTGATTAGATGGGAGCTTTCTCCCACTGGAAAGATGAAATTAAATGTAGATGCATCTGTGGGAAGACAATGTTTAGCAGGAGGCGCAGTCTTGCGAAACAATCAGGGACAGTTTGTTTCGGCGGTGTGTTTTGTACTACCTCCGGTTAGTCCTCTATGAGCAGAGTTGTTGATCATGACGTTGTCATTGATTTATATATACGAGAGTATAGTAGTCTTATTATTGAGACGGATTGTCATTCCATCCTTTCCTTGTTGTCGACTACACAGCGGTTCACAGGCATGCTAGCAGAGGAGCTGGCTCAGGCATCTCTCTTTCTGATGCTCAATCATGCCACTATCCAATATTGCGCACGGGAAGCCAACACCACGGCTCACTTTTTAGCGCATCACAGATATAGTTCTGCAGGCGAACGCCACTACACCTCATTACATGGCCTTCCTTGTGAGGTTCGCGGAGCAATTCTCATGGACGTACAGGTGCCTAATATTCGCCATTAACCAAATGTTTCACACTGTGTTGGCGCTTTATTCTTATGGTTTCCTGTGTCATCAAATGGCACAGACAACGCTTGTGCATTTTCGTTCTCTTCGTTAGGGTCTTGTTATGTTTCCATACTTGTCTGAATTCCACTTATGTTTACATGTTCGCGCATGGTTTTTGGTTTACATGCTACATGTGTGTCGGTGTCATTCTCGTGGTGTATGGCCTATGGATCTACCGGTTTAGCTGGAGACACATCATTTCAAGGAATATGTTCAGATAAGAAGACGGCTTACATTCACGGTATTGCCTGGTTCTCTTTGAATCAAGACGACATGGGTATGTGATATCTCCTACTTATTTCTTCTTCATATGCTATGGCTGCTTCACTTGGATATGATTTTTGTTTTGATTTGTGCGAGGTACGACGGGTGTCATGGGATCACACTAACACAGCGCTTTGCTCACTACGAATGCCCTACTATCATTTTCGGCGATGTCTACGCATATCGGCAGCGCGGCTTTTCATTCATATGTATTATGTGTTCCTTTCATCTATACTAGCTCAATGCTCCAATTATATAAATATGTAAGCTTTTTCCTTAGCCAAGGTTTTATCCACAAGGGTGGTTTTACTTGGCAAGGTTTTAATGCGGTATATCGTATATGATTGGAGGTTGACAATCATTAGCTCGCTTCGTTATCTCTTAT
The DNA here is from genome assembly GCA_036186865.1 of Eustoma russellianum. Classification (NCBI taxonomy): domain Eukaryota; kingdom Viridiplantae; phylum Streptophyta; class Magnoliopsida; order Gentianales; family Gentianaceae; genus Eustoma; species Eustoma russellianum. The sequence goes on from AP025050.1 coordinate 33,863,260, forward strand.
CATATGCTGAACTTTTGTAATATGGTTTTCCTCCGTCATAAGTGAGGGTGCTTAATAATATATTGCAATTCCATGTAAATATATATATATATATAATTAAAAAAATCCGAATGCTCTCTTCTGCATGCCATTGCCGGCGGCGGCTATAGGTTACCGCCTCCTACCACTGATGCGCTACCTTCTCTCCCCCGTCTCTCAACCTCGCCTGTTTCCGTCACAATGGATATAATCATCCAGCAGCCGCTATCCAACCCTATCGCCCCAACTTCTCTTTCGGCACAACCCAGGACTTACACATCAATGTTTTCATTTCCGCCACCTTCAATCGCGTCGAAACAGATACAACGATTCAAGGACAGTCCAATGATCGTATTCACAGAGGAAGAAATCCAATCTTTGGCTGCCCCATACCGTTTTATGTTAGTGGGCACTTTCTGGTACGGCTGTCCTTAGCTAGAGACAATACGATCCGTTGTTGATTGCATAAGATTTTCTGGATCCGTAAAGATCGGATTTCTTGATGCCGCACATGTTCTTCTTCATTTTGATCATGAACAGGATTACTTGCGTTGTCTCTCTCATCAAAGTTGGACAATTTCTAAAAAGCACATGCGTGTCACGAAATGGACACCGGATTATGATCCATCTGTAGAAGTGTCTATTGTTTTGGTCTGGGTATCCTTTCCGGGTCTGCCAATTCATTTTCATCGAAAAGATGCTCTTTTTCACAATCGCTCAAATGGTTGGTATCCCATGAAGTTGGATGCGGCTACAACGGCTATAATCCGCCCCTCGGTCGCCCGTATCTGTATTAAGATTGATGTATCGAAAGATCTACCACAAAGAAAATATAGTTAGGGATCCACACGAGTCATAATGTAGCAGGTTGTATATGAAGATTTTCCATCGTATTGTACTGGATGTTATAGGCTGGGTTATGTTTTGGCCGATTGTGGCAAACCATCTACGTCAGATCAACCTGCTTCGAGTACTCAGCCATCCAATGTCGCACTGCAGTGGACAAGGAACAAAAGCAGCGTTGGACGCCGAAAAAGAATTCTCGGGGTCAATTCTGTTGGCATCAATCATGCCGCCGTCTGAAGCTCCGCCATCAAAGGACCCTCATCTGCCATCGCGAGATATTGGTGCAGCAGGCACAGTCTCAAATGAACAGGACATATCACGGCTGAGAGGAGTGGACAATAGTTTGCTGCGTGAACTGTCGGTTCGGGTAGACATATCATCACTTTTAGATAGTGAACCGGATATTCCTCTATATATTGATCAGCTTGATGCGCAGGACAGGGATATTTATGACTCCATGGCTAATATCTTTCAAGCAACCTACTTGGGTACAAATCGGCCCTTGCTCCCTCAGTCAGACACATTCATTGATCAGGAGTATTGCGTCCCATCGAGAATATTACGTAGCCCTACTCATGCAGCGCCTACATCACCAAGGATAACAAGGTTAAGTGCAGCTCATCTCTCTAACTTATTTGACGCTTTATCCTAATGAAGATCTTGATATGGAACGTACGAGGTATACGTACCTCAGTGGATAGATTAAAATCATTAGTCCGGCGTTATCATCTTCAAATATTAGTGGTTCTAGAGCCCAAAGCTAGGGCTTCCTCATTGCACATGTATAGATTGCAATTAGGTTTTTCAAAAGCTATGTCTATCTGTGATGATCATATCTGGTTTTTTTTATGGACTCACTATTGTCTTTAGAGTAGGAGCAGCCAGGTCATCAGAATTATTCATTCAAACTAAACTGGCTGGCATCAGGTGATATGTTCTTGATTACTGTGGTTTATGGTAAACATTCAATCGTGGCACGGAGGCTGCTATGGGCCAACTTGATGTTCTTCAAAAGTACTTTGAACATTCTTTGGCTGGTGGGCGGAGACTTTAATACATTTTGAACATTGGACGAACATAAGGGGCGATCTACTCCTACGTTGCGCTCGTTGCAGGATTTTAATGATTGTATCTCCGCATGTGATTTGCAAGATATATCCTTTCAGAGCTCTCTTTACACATGGTATGATGACCGAGGTTTAGGTCGAGTCTGGCAAGGACTAGATCGCTATCTATTCTCTTCCCCTTTTTTGGATTTATTCCCAGTCGCACATTATCAGCATCTTGCTAGGGCTACGTCTGATCACCCTCCAATTTATTTGATATGCGATTCAGAACATTCTTATGTGCCTGCAGTGTTTAGATATCTTGATGTTTGGTCAACTCATCCAGATTTTGACGGGTTGGTAAGGCATCATTGGCAATCTTTTCCAACATTTGGAGGTATGTGGGGTTTCTTTGACAAGCTTCGACGTCTAAAATTTCATTTGAGAAAGTGGAATAAGGAGGTTTTCGGTAACATTTTCGACACAGTATTAAGGGCTGAAGAAGAGGTGGATAGCTGTGGGCGTGCCTATGACTCCTCCCCCAATCGATAGTACATGGGAATCATATCATCATAGTGTGGCAAAGTTGAGACTTGCGCAGTCTCGAGCTTTTCTCTTTTGGAAGCAAAAATCAAATGTAAAATGGCTTAAAGAAGGTGATGCTAATACATCCTTCTATCATCAAATAGTGCAGGATAAAAGGAGATGTCAAGCTTTACGCCGGAACATCCGAGAGGATGGTGTGGAATGTGTGTTGAGCTCGGACATAGAAGCGGAGACTGTAAATTATTTTTCACGTCATTATTCTGCTTTGCCTACCGTCGGCTATGACTCCATCCTTCAGTATATTCCATCTATACTAACGGCGGATGATAATATTATGCTGCAGGCAATGCCATCTTTACTAGAGGTATAAAGGGATGTGTGGGATCTTAGTCTGCCTAGTGGAGGAGGTCCAGACGGATATCCAGGTACATCTCGATGTCCTTAAAGTTGTCCAAGAATTTTTCTTGGGAGTAGGTGATGCCTAGTCAGGTAGCATCGGCCACAATCACCTTGATTTCGAAGGTACAGTGCCCCCAGACATTTGCATATTTTCGGCCTATTTGTTTGACAATTTTATATCTAAATTAATTACACGGCTAATATCTTCTCGACTCGTTGTTTATTGCCCAAGCTTATATCTCCAGAACAGGCAGGTTTCATGAAAGGTAGAAGCATTACAGAACAAATACTTTTAGCTCAGGAAATAGTGCATGTGATTGATCACCTGACTAGAGGTGGCCATGTTATGGTTAAGTTGGATATGGCTAAAGCGTTTTACCGGGTCAGTTGGCACTATCTGGATCTTCTGCTGTGGAAACTTGGTTTTGACATCACACTAGTTCGCATCTTAATTAACAATTTAAGTGCTACTCGATATTCTGTACTTGTCAATAGTCAACCGGCAGGGTTCTTTTTTGTTGGACAAGGAGTAAAAAAGGGTGATCATCTATTGCCGTTATTATTTATTCTGGCCTCTAAAGGGTTCTCTCGTGGTGTAAATGCACCGATGGAAGCAGGCATAATCAAAGGGTTCAACGCAGGTCGAGTCTCTAGAGTTTCAAATTTGGGTTTTGCAGATGATCTGTTAATCTTCTTTAATGGCTCATATAGCAATTTGGAGAGATTTCGTTCCTTCTTAATATCTTATCAGAATGCATCTGGACAGCTGGTTAATTACCACAAAAGCCAGGTCGTAGTGGGATCAGGAGTCTCAGTAGTGGATGCGTCGCACGTTCTGGGCATGCGCTTGGCTTCCCTGCCAATCAAATATCTTGGTTTTTTCTTATATAATGGCATCAATGAGCAAGGTATTGTACAACTTTACTAACTCATTTTGATGTAAAGCTCATGTCGTGGTCATGTAAGTTGCTGTCAATGGCGGGCCGGGTGGTACTTATATGGCACGTTCTGAGTTCCATGCCTGCTCATATTATTGCTAGTTCTCGTTTATCAAAGAGTGTAGTTGATAGTTTAAATCGCAAGATGGCAGAATTTCTTTGGAATGATAGGCATCACTGGCGAGCATGGCAGTCCATATGTTGTCCAACAGCAGAGGGGGGATTGGGATACGGCACCTCTCGGGTGTGCAATAAGCATATGACTGTCAGCTTTGGTGGAAGTATTACCATTCTCAAACACTGTGGTCAGAGTTCTGTAGGTGAAAGTACGGTAATCGAACCATGGTTTATTCACATATTTATGACTCAGTAGTCTGGAAGCGTCTGTGTTGCATAAATGACTTTATGGAAACAACGGTGGAGCGAACATAGGACATAATGCACTGGACTCCGGACATCAATGGCCAATTCTCCTTAAAATCGGCATACACTATAATAACTACTATCGGTTGTTGTTTTGCTAAATCACGCTTTGTGTGGTGGAAAAACTCTCACCCAGTAATGCGTATATTTCTTTGGAGACTGTGGACGCGCTCCTTGCCGCTCGCAGATAATTTATGGCATTGGCAATCGATTTTTTCCATCTCAACGTGTGTTTTGTCACCGAAATTTGGATACTCAAGACCATATCTTTATGGGCTGTCCAAGGATACGACATTTATAGAATGAAATGTCTATAATTTTCTTGGGCCCAATGCCTAATAACAGAACAATAAAGGGTCATCTATGTAGGTGGTGGCATATTTCCAATGCCTCATCAATGGTAGGTCAGCTGCGAGTGGTAGTTTTATCGATAGTTACGTGGGTCATTTGAAAAGAATATGCTGCTATACGTTTTGGCACAGAATCTTTTGTCTACAGGAGATTGATCAAAAAGGTACATACGCACGTCTACACGTGGTGTTCTACGATGAATGGCAAGAAATTTGCATAACATATGCCTCATTTGGTTGCGCTTCCCATCTCTCCTTCAATGAAAGCAAAACGGCCGAGGGTTTTTAGATGGGAGCTCCCTCCAACTGTGAAGATGAAATTGAATATGGACGCGTCAGTGGAGAGACGAAGCGCAGTGGCTGGAGCCATTCTGCGAGATGACCGCGAGCATTTTATTTCTTCTATTTGCTTTGTGGTTAGTCCATTACGCGCAGAGTTATTGGCATTGACATTAGCTTTGGTTTACTATGTAAGAGACTATACTAGTCTCATTGTTGAGACGGATTGTTACGCTCTTCTTTCTTCACTACCGAATAGACTGCATCTTACGGGGATATTCCCGGAGAAATGAATCGGGCAGCTCTCTTTTTGTCTCTCAACCAAGCTACTCTACAGTATTGTCCGCGTGAAGCCAACATGGCAGCTCACACGTTAGCAAGACAACGGATATCACTCTGCAGGCTTGCACCTGTATACTTCACTTTAGGGCCTTCCTTGTGAAGTGCGGGGAGCAGTTCTCATAGATGTGAAAGTTCCGAATTTGTGATATTAACCAAAAGACTTGCATCATATTGCCGCGTATCTCTATCGGTTGCCTGTGTCAAGCAACAACACAGGCAACACTGGTGCGTCTTATTAAACATCTTGTTTTGGTGCAATTGTTGTTTCAATTTCATGTTATCGTTTTGTTTGGCTTTATTCTATGCATGTCCCAACTGCTTCATATGCAAGATTTTGGATTCGGCGATGCACTGCACCATGCTTCAATGTCACCTTGGTTCTACAGCTTGGGAGGAGGCTCTTACTATCAATGTCACCTTGGTTCATTTTAGATCAAGGCGGCACGGGTATGTGAGATATCTCCATATTTCCTACATCATGTGCTGCTATTAATATTGTGTCATATGACGTCATCTTTGGTCTGTGTGAGGTGTACTGGCTTCGTATAACCAGCAGTAACATAGAGAATCACTCCACGTCGATTTTATGTTGCATTCTCCATGATGGCCGATTTAGACATTATCCGCAGGAGCCAATAGCATGCAATCTAGCTTATCTGTTCTATTCTTTCACACTCGTTGTATTGGATTAACACTCCAATAATATAAATATGTACACTTTTTCCTTCGCCAAGGTTTCATCCACAAGGGTGGTTTTAGTTGGCAAGGTTTTAATTCGACATATCATATATAATTGGAGGTTCACAATCATTAGTTCGTTACATTCTCTTTTTTCATATGATGAACATTGATGTAATATGGTTTCCTCCACCATAAGTTTATAATATATATATATATATATATATATATATACCTTTTTTAAAAAAATTAGGGAGGGAAATCGAAGTTGAGACCCAGGGTTGGGATAAATGCTACTCAACCGCTAGACTAAAGGTTTTTCGCATATATATATATATATATATATATATATATATATATATATTGATTTTGGAGGAGTATGTTTGAGCCTACTCTTTTTTTTAAACCAAAGAGATTGATTTTATTGATATACCTCTCACTTGTGGCGAAGGAATACCTTTGTACGTATTACATGTCATCATATGCAAAATGTGAGTATAGTGCTATGATAATCTGTAATCTCCAATCATATATGATATGTCGTATTAAAACCTTGCCAAGTAAAACTATCCTTGTGGATAAAACCTTGGGAAAGGAAAAAAGCGTGCATATTTATATGAAAGGAGTCTGTATCTATATGATGTTTTCGAATATAATACAATTTAAAGTCCATGGTCGTAGCCCTGTTGCGTGTAAAGGAATGAAGAGAATTTGATTTGTATAGCCCAAGAATGCTGCTTCTTCCTATGCGTGGAGGTGAGCTCCGTTCTTGCGATTGCCATTGTTCATAATATCTCCTCAGCAAGCCCAGTCCCAACACATGCATGTGATGAGAAACATTGTAAGTAATAGAGGATAGTTCATATCAAAAAGAGTGAATCCATAATATGAGAAAGTATTACACGTGTTGTCTGTATGCAATGATACAAACAACCGGCCAGCAATACATGCACTCAAAGCTATAGCAAGCGAGCATAGCCGGGTTGCCCATACCAGTTCAAGGCATGGGCAACGATCAGAAGTAAAGTTTTCATCCATGTCGCAAATTGGGAATAGAGTCAGTTTGTAGTGTCGCCCGAACTAGAGGTGGTAAGTCCATTAGATGTGAGAAGTGAGTGAGCAGCGGTTGTTGACCATGCTGAGCCAAGTAGTGCGCCGCCTTATTAATCTCCCTCGGGATATACTCTAATGTAAATGACTGTGAAGCCAAGAGTTCATACAAAATGCGTGCTAGTGAGGATCGACATTCATGTACTTTTGTTAAGACACTCTGAGCATCAACTTCAACATCCAAATGATATCCATAGGAAGCAAAATGTAAAACTGCTAAACCATAGCTTGGAGCTCTGCCTGGTCTGGAGATGGCATGGGCAATGAGAATGAGATAGTGCTGTTAAAGTCTCCAGTGGAATCGCGTAGAAGTGCACCTGCTGCTGCGGTGTATTTCCTATGGGCTGCATCTACGTTTAGTTTATGACGACCAGAAGGTGGAAGTACCCAGCGGATCACTCGACAACGAGGTGTTGCTAAGGCTGGAATTAGTCCAATTTGAACCAAGCTAGCATCCAGCAATATATATTTCTTCCCTTTTTGTTCAAGCGTCCATTCATATATTGATCTTCTAATAAGTTCTATCACCAATCTTTTAGATCAGCGGCCTTCTCCAAATACAATAGATATATATGCTTTCTATATTTCCCACATAAGATGAGCTGGTAATATAATGCGAAGTTGTCCTTTAAGAGATTTACCCTGAGAGGATATCCACCATTGCATTAAGAACGGGTGAATTCGTGATGATGTGACTATAGGTCCATCAAGACATAGACTATAGTACTTCCAAATAGAAGACACCTCCGGACATGTTAAGAATATATGATCAGTAGTTATGGCTTCCGTCAAACAGAAAGGACACTGGGTAGGAAACACCACCGCAAACCTTGCTAAGTTCGTCGGGATGGGCAAGGCCTTATGATAGATTCTCCATAGAAATATCCTTTGTTTTAGGTGAAGAAGCTTATGCCAAACAAATTTATGCGAGAATAGCTTAACTCCCATAGACCTTAGCTGTTCGTAAGCAACTTTAAGAGTGAAGGATCCATCCGGCATACTTGGCCAAATGAGTGCATCTGATACCGAAGATGTAAGGGTGATACATGTAGGATGTATTTGACATATACGCTTCCAAATTGGTGAATCTGTAATTCAAATAGAGAGAGTACCTCGTCCACCATATTTGGAGTGTAAAAAAGAGCGAAGAAATGTAGTTTGCGTTTGATATCTCCACCACAACCGACAGGAGTAAGCCATCTGCAAGTCCTCCAAACTTCTAAGTCCCAGTCCTCCCTCTTCTATCGTATGAAAGAGTCTTTCTATTGAAACCCATGGATGGCGCTTTGAACCATCAGATGTTCCCCAAAAAAATGTAGTCATCAATCGATGCAATAAAGTAATCAGTCTAGCAGGAAGTAGAGAAACCGCTAAATGATGTAACGGAATAGCAGCAAGGACGTGTTTAATCAAAATAAGTCGTCCTACGTAATTCAAGAACTTATTTTGCCACATGCTCAGCTTTGCTTGAAAGGATGATATCAAAGAATTGTAGTAAGAAACACGAGCCTTCCCTTTGAAAAGTGACTCCCAAGTACTTAATTGGCAGTGAGACTGCTTGCATATGAATATAATTTTCCATTCTCTGGAGCTGCGATGCTTGAATATAGGAGGGTGCTACAAATTGGCTTTTTTGATAGTTAACAGCCTGTCCAGATGCATTTTGATAAAGCTGTAAAAACTGCCAAAACCTCTCAAGATTTTTCAAATTGCCATTGATGAATATCAAAAGGCCATCCGCAAATGCAAGGTGAGATAGGCAGGGATGCACTCTGCCAACATTATAAGGCTGTATTGTGCCTTGAACGATCAAATGATTTAATCCCCTTGAAAAGGCTTCAGATGCTAGGATAAATAATAACGGAGATAGTGGATCACTTTGTTTGACCCCACATGATGGTTGGAAGAAACCAGCCGGTTCTCCTTTGTTGAGGATGGATATATAGGTACCTTGTAAATGATTGAATATCATCGTGATCAATCGTGAATCAAACCCAAAGCGGTGAAGGAGTTTTGTTAGAAATTGCCAATTTACCTGGTCAAATGCTTTCATCATGTCTAGCTTGATCATTACGTTTGATCCCCGAACTTTTTGTCTAAGTAATGTGTCATTTCCTTCGCCATCAAAATATGAGCAGTGATGTCTCTTTCTTTTAAAAATCTGGCTTGTTCTATTGAGATAATGCGCAACAGGATTGGCTGGATTCTTATTGCTAGAATTCGTGTTGCCACCTTAGAGACAAAGTTTGCCAAACTAATGGGCCTAAAATCAGAAAATTTTTGCAGTGAAAGCTTTTTTGGAATTAGGGTAATCAACGTACTCCCATGGCACGAGGAAGAGGGAGTCCCAAGAAGAATTCTTGCATTGCCATTAGCATATCATCCTTTATAATCTTCCAGCATGTGCGAAAAAATTGCCCATTATATCCATCTGGCTCTGGGACACTTTTCGGATCCAATGACCACACCGCCTCCTGTATCTCAGATATTTGCGGCAAAGCTATCAGTTGGGTGTTTTCCTCTGTAGTGATCAGAGAGGGAATCACATTCAGCAATAGCTCTTCATCCTGAATGGGTTCATTGTGAATAATTTGGTATAGAATGATACTGCTTCCTGCTTTATAGAGGCTGGATTGTCACATAAATCTCCATCTTCAGTGTAAATAGACGTAATAAACTGTCTATGTTGACGGTCTCTTACTATGTTGTGAAAGTAGGAGGTATTGGCATCTCCCGCACTCATCCATTTCAATCTAGCACGCTGTTCCCAGTACAATAATTCTCGCTTGGCTGCTATTTTGTATTGAGCTTGAGCTTGTTGATAAGCTTGACGGTTTTCTGTTGAAGGATGATTATCATACATTTTCTCATGATGGATTGCGCGCTGTTCTGCCTCTGGTAGCTTGTCAAAAACATTTCCAAAAACTGTAGTGTTCCATGTACACAGATCACGTTTTAATGAAAGCAACTTATCATATATACCTCTCATACCTCCTCGAGTGGGATAGGAAGCCCAGGTAGTTTGCACAAAAGGTAGAAAATCTGGATGATCCAGCCAAACATTGAGGAAGCGAAAAGATTTTGGACCCTACTGTTGATGCTTCACACATCGCAATAATAACGGAGCATGATCAGATGTAAGCTGCGACAAATGCTTCACTCGCAGAGATTGAAACCGAGTATTTAAGGACTCTGAACATAAAAATCGATCCAGTCTTCTTTGTACAACTCCTAATCCACGTCCATAGACCAAGTATACGTTGATCCATCAAAGGGCAGATCAATGAGAGCACAGTAAGTGACACAGTCTTGAAATTCCTCCAAAGAAGAGATATTTGGGGTTGACAATCCAGCATGTTCATCCACTGAAAGAAAAGTATTAAAATCTCCTCCTATTAACCAAGGTTCAGAATGTGTATCATAATGTTGCTGCATTGATGTCCATAAGTGTCGTCGATTTGTGATTGTATGTAAGCCATAGACTGGGGTAAACCAAACTGTGTAATCTGACTCAATCAGATGAAAACGGAAAAAAGAACATTGTTCTGCATGAATAGACTCTAGTAACCGAAGAGAAGAATGATTCCAAAACACCCAAACTTTCCCTACAAATACTATCTCTGCTTTAGAGAAGCTAAGTTTAAGACGAAAGCGATCTAATTGTGTTGCGAGTTTTTTTGGTTCAATAATTGTGAGCAACTGAATTTCATGAGCTTTGAGTAAACGTTTCAATCTAACTAAGGATGTGGCTAAACCACATACATTCCAGACTAAGCAATTCATTGATCAGATTGAGTTTGAGAGTTTGAAGAGCGAGTAGTCCTATCAGCTGATGGTTGGTAAGTGCTTATCATCTCCTGCTTTGTACGACGTCTTCTTGGTTTAGGATGAGGGAGATCTTGTTCAATATTAAGTCTCTCTGTTAAGGAACGTGGATTCCTTTCACATGATGCCAATATCCGTTGGAACTCCTCTAATGCTGCCAATAGCCATGCCTTCAAAGTTTCTGACTGTGCTATTCCCTGCAGTGGCTCTTCAGTTGATTTACTAACTTGGCATGACCGCTCTCCTGCGGGATAAAAGAGCTCCGTATCAGATACCGTGGCGCATAAAAGATTGTCTTGATCAACAACACCACTTCTATGGAACTCTCCACATTTGGCAGTGGCTCATCAGCAGTATGATCTATGTCTGTGGTCTCTTCGATGAGTTCTGCACCATCATTTTTATGTGTATCTCTGTAGTCTGAGACTCTAATGGCTCTTTATCCGAAATTGGTAGAGAAGGTTCATGACGTTGAGTTTTTGTATTGTTCGCCATTTCCTGGGAAACCATATTATGTAATGAAGAAGGACCCTTACTAAGAGGGTCCTTAATGACCTCCTCTTCTCGAGTTAGTAATGTGGGCACACTTATTTCCAAAGTAGGTTGCTTCCCAGAACACTGCTGATCATCTGGGATAAGAAGTTCCTCAGAGTGTGGCATCTCACCAGCTAGGTCTTTGTCTGTTGTTTTTGGCTTAGATTTTTTTGGTGTCCATCTCTGAGGAACAGGTGCAGCAGGCATCTTTGGTTGGGGATCAATTGCGTCTGCACTTTTTGATGCGATTAATTGCGGGAAAGTTTTTTGTTCATGTCCTAGTGTTCTACACGAAGCACAAAACAAAGGTACATTTTCGTATTCTACAGTAGGATAGAACTCCTTATCTCCTCCTTGTATATGAAGTTTAGGTGGTAATGGTTTTGAGATATCCAACTCCAAACATATTCTAACAACTGATGGCCTTAATCCCTGAGCAGTAGCAGAATCCATTTTTAGGGGATAACTTATCATATGCGCTATATCCCACAATGCAGATTTGTTATGAAGGTACAGCGGAAGACCTCGGATTGATACCCATATTGGAACAATAGGCTTATCCACCTGCGGATCAAAGTCAGACGTCCACTTCGTGATTCGCATCTGATAACCGCTCAACATCCAAGTGCGATGCAGAAAACATCGTTGATAATCCTATGAGAAAGTGATTAGTACATGTTTATCATCCAATAGTCCCAATTTTGGTGTGGTTTGGAAACCTATTCGCTCCATGCATATAGCCAGCTGTTTCATGTTTGGCCTCCCATGCCAAAAAGAGCCTATAAGTATGTGTTGATAAGGAATTGAATACTTAGTTACCTCTTCTGCTGTGAAATTAATAGAAGGCAGACCCTTGTATCGATTCACCGGCTGTGAAGGTGTAGAAGGAGGCGGCTCCAGGTTTTTTGATAAAACATGCAGAAAAGATTTCTTCCCTGCATGATCCGGTGGAGGATCATGCGATTCCATATGAGTATGTAGAAAAGATCAAAACTTCGCTGGTAATAATCACTGGTACAGAAAGCAGAGTGACTTCCAAGCATTAATCGTGAACGTAACCGTAGCTCATGATCGATCGCCATGAAGATCGCCAGAGCCGCCAGTAGCCATTTTTTCATGTGATATATATATGTTTGAACCTACTCTTATATATATATACATATATATATATATATATATATATATATATATATATATAAGAGTATCCTTCCGTTTAAATAAAAGCCGGAAGGTATCCTTCCGTTTAAATATAAATATATATATATATATATATATATATATATATATATATATAAGTATGTACGTATATATGTTTGTGAGCCAAAAAGAAGCACGATTAAAGCATGAAACCATATCATGAATAGCCGTGTGTAACAATGGGACTTGTAACTTGATGAAGACCGTCATCCCAAAACAAAGGCCCTGATACAGCAATCAGTTCAGTTTTCGCGCTAACTGTCACTGTCAAAGACTTCTTCTGCCCCAATGGGTCAAAGGAAAGGACGTCCGGCTCCACAAATATCTCAAGTAGAGAAGGGTTAGTAGAAGATACATTCGCTTTATAGGTGGATTTTTCTGATCCAACGTTGGTTAGTGTTCTGTGAAAAACTTGTGTCATGTTTCCTGAATATGTTTCTGAAACGATAGAACATGGGTAATTGGGATCCCAAACTATCGTCATATTGACTAAAGAACAAGCATTCTGATATCCAGCGATAACTGCATGTTTGTTGTGTTAATTCCTTGGCCGCACAAAAATCTCATTAATCAGCCTCTCCCAAGCCGTATACCAAACCAGGATTTAATGCTTTTATGGATCTATGTGGCCTGAACCTGTGTGGAAGTTCAGTGTGAAACATTCAACAACAAACTAATTCAAACAGTAATCGAAAAAGTTCAAGGAAAACTCGTCACAGAATCTAGATATGAAGAATCAAGAACACGCAATATGAATCAAGAAGTAAGAATGTTCAGAGGAGAGAGAGAAATCGAAAAATGTGAGCCTTTGATTTCTTGATTGTGCAAATCATCGAACGAGTCAGAATATGTACAAGGAAGAAGAAGAAAATAAATGTCCTACCGAAAATACATAATTGTCCTTTCAGCTAATACTGGACTGTTACAATTAAAAGGGGTAATACTGTCATATCACATCTATTTAAACTTTCCCCCAGTACTCCTTTCTTCTTCCTTTCCTGCTCTGCACATTGCAACTGCACTCCTTCGTAATATTGTTGGATCAGCATGTCCCCACGTGCTCTCTTCACTTCCAACCGATAGACATCGTAGATTAAGATCTTAATCCAACGATTCTGCTTTACTGTCATGAATCCATCCCTGGATCAACAACTGCAGTCTCACTTCTCCAATCATTGCAGAGCTCATCTTGTAACAGCCACCCTCAAGCTCAGCTTACCATATATATAGTGTATGCTCCCAGTCTCCTTACCAGCTCATTCAATCTCTTACAGTCCAATGCCTTAGTAAATGTATCTGCTAACTGGAACTACGTTCTAACTGGCATCAATTTAATCACACGTTGTTGCATCTTGTCCCTCACTATGTGGCAATCTATATCTATGTGTTTCGTCCTTTCATGAAACACAGGATTTTCAGCAATGTACAGTGCACTCTTGCTATCACAAAACAATTCCACTGGTTATGTTTCAGTAAGCATCAAATCTTTTGCCAAGTAAAGCAGCCACTGCACTTCACACACAGCTGAGGCTATTGCTTTATATTCTGCTTCTGCTAAAGACTTGGAGACCGTAGTCTGCTTCTTTGCCTTCTAGGATATTAGGATGTCTCCCAAGAATACACAATATCCAGTAACAGATCTCCTGGTCCCTTGACATCCTGCCTAGTCTGAATCCACAAACCCCTTCAATTTCAACTCATCAGTGCTAGGCAATAGGATCCCTTGACCAACAGAACCCTTTAAGTACCTTAAGACTCTATGTGCAGTTTTTATATGATTTATAGTAGGACAATCTAAAAACTGGCTCAATTGTTGTACACTGAAGGCAATATCAAGCCTAGTAATTGTAAGGTATATCAGTTTCCCTATTAGTCTTCTATACTCAGTAGCACTGTCCGGCAAGCTTGAATCATTATGCACCAGCTTGACATGGCTTTCCATATGTGTTGCCACAGGCTTAGATCCCAAGAAGCCTGTCTCCTCCGACAGCTCCAAAGCATATTTTCTCTGATTAAGTACCACCCCTTTGGATATCTAGCCGCTTCAATACCAAAAAAAAATATCTTAGGCTCCCAGGTCCTTTATTTTGAACTTCTGACTTAATGCTCTCTTAATATCATCAATTGCCTGCAAATCTTTACATGCCACAATAACATCATCTACTACACTAGCAGCACTAACAAGGAATTATCTGATAGCTTGGTGAATAATGCATAGTCATTCTTTGACTGTGAGAACCCTTGAGAAATCAGAAAGTTTGTAACTTGGCATTCCATTCTCTACTAGCCTATTTCAAGCCATATAGTGATTTTTCATAATTTGCAAACAACGTTAGGATGTTCTGTTAACACTCCAGGAGGGGGAACCATATATATCTCTTCATGTACATCACCATGTAAAAAGCCATTATTCACATCCAGTTGATGCACATACCAGTTGAGTTTTGATGCCAAGTCTAACACCAATCTCACAGTAGTCATCTTTGCAACTGGAGAAAATGTGTCCTGATAGTCCACCTCTAACTGTTGTGTACATCTCTTTGCTACTAGTCTTGCCTTGTACCTCTCCACAGATCCATCAGGCTTGTGCTTAACTTTGTAAACCCATCTACATCCTATAGGCTGCTTACCTGGAGGCAACTCAGTCATTATCCAGGTGTTTTTTTCTTTCAAAGCTGCAATTTCATTGTCCATTGCTTTCTGCCATTCAACAGAGCTAGCTGCCTCTGCATAACAGTTAGGTTCTGTATGCACACTAATATTTAATGCATATGTGTATTTTGGTGCCAAAGATTCCAAAGAGAAGTATTTCTGAAGTGAGTGTGGTGTAGTGTCATTTTGTGATGCAGGTGACATGATAGAAGAAGAAGAAGAAGAGCTTGATTGTATTTGATTACAATAGTATTCTTTAAAGTATGATGGAATATGCCTAGTTCTCTGAGGTCTGGGTATAGGAACATCAATATGTATTGAGCTTATAAGCATCTCTTGAATGTCTCTGGAACCATTTTCAGAGGGACGCTGAGGTGAAGAATGAGAAGAAAAAGATGTATCTGAAGTTTCTAGAGCTGCATTACGGGCTGGATTAAGTGATTGATGGCCATGTCCCCCTAGATGTGGACCTAGATGGGTCACATCTTGTTGGTGAAGAAGGATTTTGAGGAATAGGATGCTCAGAATATAGAGGGACGGAAGTGGAATAGGGATCAAGTACTGTATCAGAAGGTGGTGCTGAGGCAGGTAAAGGTGAGGATGGTGCATGTGAATGTTCAGACACACACTCATGGTTGGATTGATAAGGGAATATGTTTTCATGAAATATGACATTCCTGGAGATGAAGATGTCTTTAGTGGTCAAGTCTTGAAGAATGTATCCTTTTGTGACATGAGAGAGACCAAGAAAGATGCTTCTCTTTGATCTGACAGAAAAATTTTCTTTAAGGGGAGATGTATTAGCCGCATAACAAAGACACCCAACCACTTTAAGGTGACTATACGTTGGGGTTTTCTTACATAACAGTTCATATGGGGCTTTATAGCTTGGCAAAGGTGATGGAGTGATGTTGATAAGGTATACAGCATGCTGGACACAAAAACCCCCCAATAAGTGATTGGCATATTTGCTTGGAACTTCAAGGCTCTAGCTATATTGAGGATGTGTTGATGCTTGCGCTCAACCAAACCATTTTGCTGTGGGGTGTACACACAACTGGTTTGGTGTAGGATTCCTTTAGATGCGTAAAACTGATTCATTTTAAATTCAGCTCCATTATCAGTTCTAATGATTTTGATGGCAATATCAAAATGAACATGAACATATTTACATAAACTTTCAGCAATGCTTCTTGTTTCTGATTTTGATTTCATCAGGTAAATCCAAACGTATCTTGTGTAATCATCAACAATTGTAAGAAAATATTGTTGTTATACATTGTAGGGTGTTTATATGGACCCCATATATCCATATGTACAAGATAAAAGAGTGACTTAGAAACTGAAACGGAAGAAGGAAAAAGAGCTCTTTTGTGTTTAGCTAACGGGCATATGGTACAAGAAGGGGAATGAAAGGATCCATCAACTTGGAGATCTTTCTTGCTGATTTCTACCAACCTTGGCTGATGACAAATGCCCAAGCCTTGAATGCCAAAGAAAAGGATCTGAAGACTCAACAACATAAGCTTGAGAACAATGAAGAGCATATGAAACTGAAGGTGGGATACTGCCAAGCAGATGATACAAGCCTTAGTTCACCCTAGCTGAACCAATCATCTTCTTGCTCAATTGGTCCTGTATCAGACATGAATTTGAGTGAAAAATCAACTCTATATCACCTCTTTCTGTAAGCTTACTCAAATACAATAGATTAAAGGCAAAGGAAGATACATATAGAACATTATATAGGGTTAGGAATGGTCTAAGGCAGACACTGCCCATATGTGTAACAGGTGCAAGGACATTATTAGGAAGCTTGACAGACATGGACTTGACTGGGTGATATGATTCAAATGAGGACAATGAACAATAGATGTGATCTGTGGCACCAGAATCTAAAATCCATGTGCACAAAACATTATATGACATATTACCTGGCTGATTAGTAGACGCATTAGCTTATTGAGCTGACATCACGGCATGGTGTCCTTTACTCTCCTTAGTCTATATATTGCCTTCCATATGTCCTTTGTTTCTATGTTCCTGTAACAAACTGATTAGTTGATTGCACAGCTCCTCTGTGAATGAAGAAATTACCTGTAATGGTTTGCTCAGTATTCTGATAAGGCTCATAATCAGTTTGACAATAATTTCCTCCCTCCTGACTAATATACAGGTTTCCTTCAACACAATTCACTTGTCCTCTAGGCTCAAATCCAGGAGGATAACCGTGCTTCTTATAGCACCTTCTACTGTATGTCATGGCATATTACAGTGAGTACACACAGGTCTCTGGGAATCTTTTCTAAAACCTCTCCTTGCTAGTTTGTACCGGTTCCCACCGGATCCTTGACCAATTGGCTTAACACCATAAGTATCAATCCTTATGTTGCCACTATTCGTACTCAACACAACAGATGGGTTATTCATAAACTGGCCTTGTGCAGGTGTGTAATTTAGTTTTCTCTCCAATTTGACACCCATGGCAAACGTAGTCCTCAGATCAGGAAGGGACACATCAATGGGACACGAGACTTTACAGGTTCAAACTGATCATCCTTTTATGAACTTAATGACATAGTCATCCTCAATAAACTTGTTTATCTGACTAGAGATATTACAAGTACAACGATTGGACAAACAGCTGGGTATAGACCTCAGCATCATAAGTTCTTCCCAAATTTACCTTCAAGCGTGTGTAATACTCAGTGACATAGTTGTTTTCTTTTTTAGTAGCATAAAACTATTCTTGTAAATCTAACAATCTAAACACATCCACATGAACAACTAATCATCTTACTTTACTCTGTCATGAATCCGTCCCTGGATCAACAACTGTAGCCTCACTTTTCCAATCATTACACGGCTCATATTGTAACATTCAGCAATCGCATTGACTATGTACATAGTCTTCTCTGTGTTTTAAACATTGATTATCAAGAAAAAATGATAAGATGGATAATTAATATACCGTGTATGTATATATCATTAGTAGCGTTATCATTAGCACAGACTCGATACTTTCGGGAGGCCAATCAGTGTTGAAAGATTTAACATAAGCAGCAGCATCAGTCACGGGGAAGCCATTCAGCCCTATATGATGTTGTAGGGAGCTATTGAAAGATTTAACATAAGCAGCAGCACCAATCGCGGGGCAAGCCATTGAGGATTTCGAAGTAACGAAAACATTTTGAAGTGATGATATGAACTAATTAGGGCCACCTGTTATGTAAAGAAACTACTAATTCAACAAAAAAATCAAGAAATCAAGAACTAAGATGATTAGTTGTTCATGAATCAACGAACTCAATGAAGGGAGTGAAAGAGAGAAAAAAATCTCAGCTTAAAATTCTGTAACTGCTCGATATTGTTCTTGGCCCCGTTTTGTACATTCGGTTAGGAGGGAAGAAGATAAAGCATACAAAAAGACAAGAATACCCTTAATTTTCTCATACATCCATTCTAACTTCTGAGGGTAAAATAATAAATTCACACTATTTAAACCATCCCGCCAGTAACTTCTTCTTCTTCCTCTTCAATGCGCATCTGCACCTCACTGTTTGATGTCTTCCTGCACTTCTCCTTCCACATGTCTCCCTTGATTCATCCTTCAGCTTCCATTTATCACTCATCCAATCAAAGATTCCTCCTTATCCAACTATTATTCATGATTCTCTTGGATAAATTTTGTCATTCGATTTGCATTGCTCTTCTGTTGTGTTGCTAATGTAATCTTCAACACCCCTTCCCCCAATTCTAACTGACCATAGATGTTACACATCCCTAATGCATCAGACAGAATTGTTAGTCTTTTAGAATCCAGTGCTTTAGTAAATAAATCAGCTGATTGCAAATCGGTCTTAATGGGCATTGGTCTTATTACTCCTTGCTGAAACTTGTCTCTCACTATATGGCAGTCAATCTCAATGTGTTTAGTCCTTTCATGGAATACTGGATTTTCTACAATGTATATGGCACTTTTGTTGTCACAGAACAACTCAACTGGTTCCTTAAATTCCACCTGAAGATCTTGGACACCGTAGTCTGTTTCTTTGCTTTCCAAGAAACAAGCGCATCACCCAGCATCATACAGTATCCAGTGACATACCTTCTGCTCTCCATGCAGCCTCCCCAATCTGAGTCTGAAAAGGCCTTCAATTGAATTGTTCCTTTGCTAAGGAATAACAACCCTTGTCCTAGACATCCTTTGAGATACCTTAGTAACCTTTGCGCAGCATTCATATGAGATTCTGTAGGAGTGTCTAAGAATTGGCTTAGTTGTTGTACTGTGTATGTAATGTCTTGTCTAGTTATGGTAAGATACAACAACTTGCCTATCAGCCTTATGTATGTAGATACATCCTCAATTAGCTTGGAATCATTATGAGCCAGTTTGATGCTTTGCTCCATAGGATTTTTGGCTGGCTTAGAGGCCATGTAACTAGTTTCTTATAAAAGCTCAAGCGTGTACTTCCTTTGGTATATGAACACCCTCTCCTGAGACCTGGCTACCTCTAAGCCAAGAAAATACCTGAGTTTTCCTAAAACTTTGATCTTAAAAGCTTGATGGAGACTGGCCTTAAGCTCATTGATAAGAAACAGAGAATTGCTGGCTAATACTATATCATATACATAAACCAGCAGTGCTAGGACGGAACCTTGCTGAGACTTAGTAAACAAGATATAGTCATGCCTAAACTGATGATATCCTTGAGAAATCAAGAACTCAGTAACTTTTTCGTTCCATTGCCTACTTGCTTGCTTAAGGCCATATAGAGATTTATTCAATTTGCACACAACATTAGGAACAGAAGTAAGCACTCCATCCGGTAAGGACATATAGATATCTTCATTTAGATCCCCATGTAGGAAGGCATTGTTGACTTCAAGTTGATGTGCATGTCATCCTTTAAGTGAAGCCAGAGAAAGAAGTACCCTTATTGTGGTCATTTTTGCTACTGGAGAAAAGGTATCTCCATAATCTATGCCTGGTTGTTGTGTATAACCCTTGGCAACTAATCTGGCTTTGTGACGCTCAATTCTCCCATCTGCTTTACGTTTAATCTTGTAAACTCATTTACAGCCTATGGTTTTCTTACCTGGAGGCAAAGGTACGATGTCCCAAGTGTGGTTGGCATCCAATGCTGCCAATTCCAGATCCATGGCATGCTTCCAGTCTGTTGATCTGACAGCTTGGTGATAAGAAGTAGGCTCTTGTTAAGTACATAGTTCTTGTATTGAGGAGCTAAGTGATCAAATGAGTGATAGGTTTGAATAGGGTACAGAACAGATGAATGTAAAGGCTAAGAGATTGATTGATTATAGTAGTAATCCTTAAGATACTGGGGCGGATGAATCTGTCTATGAGGTCTAGTGCTTGTCATAGGAGGATAAGGTTCAGGTGGAGAGGAAGGACCTCGTACACTTGGAAGAGTGTGGAGTAATGCATTATCTGCAGTATTAATAGTCAAGGGAATGTCAATGGTGTGAGGCATTGGTGCATGGTCAGAGGGTGCCTATGATGAAGACGAAGTACTGGGAGTAGGAGACGGTTCATGTAGTGGAGATAAGGGTTGTAGCCACTGACTAAGGTAGTCAAGACCATCAAGACAAACTGAAGGTGGCAATGGGGTTGTTTGAGTAGTTTTACGTGACACAGACTAAGGTTGTGAATTTGATACATCATAGGGAAATTGTGATTCATAGAGCTGTACATCTCTTGAAACTATGATCTCTTTGTGTTTATTGTCTGAAGAATATAACCCTTTGAAGTAGAAGAGATGCCTAGGGACACACATGGAATGCACCTAGGAGAGAACTTATGCTTTGCAGGGTCTTTATTGTGTGCATAGGCTAGGCATCCGAAAACTTTGAGTTGCCGGTAGACAGGTTTAGTTGTGAAAAGGATCTCAATTGGTGTTTTCTGTTCAAGAGCTATTGAACATTCTTAGGTATTGAAAATAGAGAATAAGAGTTCCAAAGGTTACCATTATTTGTCATATGGTCAGTTGCCTCGGAGTTAATGATCTATGAACTACTAGAGCTCGGATGAATATAGCCTACTATTGTAGCTTGGTATGATTCAGCTTGGCCACGTTGTCTGTTTAGTAACTTGATCAGAGTAGCAATTTGATTCTTGGTAGGGACCTCAGCTTCAGCTACCTGAGCTGAACTGAGGTGGGTTGTGTTCTGCTGAGCTACACCAAGTTGAGCTGTGCTGCTGACCTAATGTGAGTCACCTTGTCCAACCGTGAATGGCTTTTGTTGAGGGTGTAAGGGTGCATCTCTGGACTTCATAGGTGGTTTTCTTTCTCGTACCAGCTTTGCCTGCAACTTCCAGCAATCATTTACCGTGTGACCTTCCTTCTTGCAGTATTTGCACACTTTACTTCCAGCTGAAGTAAAGTGTCGTTTAACAGCCAGTCCAGATGCTTCGGATGGTTGTTCAATGTGCAGAGCAGTGGTCTCCAAATTTGGAGTACCTCCTATCATGACCTTTTTCCGGCTTTCTTTTTGTTTGATTTCAGCAAAGGCAGTCTTCAAGGTCGATAGTGGTTTTGTACTCAGAATCCAACTTCGGATACCGTCAAATTCTGGGTATAGTTCAGTCAGGAAATGAAAAACTCGCTTCCTTTCTGTCGTTTCATTGTATGATCCAGCATAGTGGTACAAGACCGCTGATGTGTTTTGAAAGAGTCAATATACTGCCATGCTTTTGTCAGTAGTGTATAGTATCTGTGCAAAACCAAATTGCCTTGTTTAAGATCATGAAGATGAGATGAAGATGACTTCAATTTCGTACAGTTCTGAGATGTTTTCCTGCTCTGAATACATCTCATTGACTGCAATCTAGATTTTTGCTGCAGTATTGTGCATCATGAATCAACAGAAATGTCAGGTTGCATAGAACGTATCAACCATAACATAATCGTGTTGTTTTCTGACTTCCATAGCCAGTAGATTGTATCAGCCTCAGATGGAACAGCAACTGTTCCATATAAGTATTCCTCCTTGCATTTGCCTGTAATAAAAATTTCCACCCCTCGAGACCATGAGAGATAGTTGTATCCGTTGAGTTTATGGCTGGTGATGTCAATGGAGGAATCATCAGAGATTTGAGGACCACGTACCTCTCCTGATGCCTTATCAGAAGTAGAGGTGGCCTCCGTATATTCAGCTGAGCAGAAGAGAGTATACATTTTAAAGAAATTTAATATTTGCAGAGAAAAATTAGCATGTAGGCAGTAATCGAGAATCAGATGAGCTCTCATACCATGTCGAGATATAAGAATTTGAAAATTCATTCAAGTTGATCAAAAAAATACATGTGTTTCTCCTTATATAGGAGTTTGTTTTACCAACTAACGGCTTTATTTCTAATCTACATCAATTCTATAGTAACTTGACTAGATACCTAATAGCTATATGGTAATGACTAGTTACCTGGTTAGTTTATGTATAGTAGAGAATTCTAAGTTACAATATTTACAAGTGTGGCAGCTCGGCCTTAGTGTTGCTGCCCTACTTGTGCTTCGCCTCGTCACCTAGCCTCAGCACATTTTTACTTCAGCTTCTTTGTTTTTCTTCTCTTCAGCTAGTCTTAATTCCGTGCTTGTCTTCACCTCAGATTCTCTTTAGTTCAGCACGGCCTTCATCTGTTTCACCTTAGTTCTTCTTAGTTCCGCTCAGCTGGGCTGCCTGACTTTGTGCACTTAGTTTTATTTTCCAGGATGGTCATCACTTAGTTCAGGACAACACACCTTGACTGAGCTCAGCCCACCTCGACTGAGCTTATTTTCACAAAAATATATGAGTTAAAATGTCTTTATCAATTAAAAAAGGAAAAAATAGTTGTTCAATGGAAAGAATATTACAACTCAATTCCTCTCTTCTCTCAATTTCTCTTCCATTTTTTTTTAAAAAAAAGAAGTTGGGGTACTACCGTTTTCCAACAACTTTGATCCGCAAAATAATACAATATATGCATAAGAGTGACGGTAACGATAAATTAGTATTTAATTTGGTCGTCCTTTACAACTTGGTTTGGAAGACCAAAAGTCATCATTATTTGAACAAAGTGGCAATATGAACCTCTTTCAACGACTTCTTTGCGAAACGTTGAACTACGTCACAACAACATCATTACCATGTTATTATAGAGACTCCAGCCAAGAACAGGATATGAGTGGTCGGAAATACGCAGCCATATTTATGTATTAGAAACACACGGAGGTTGTTTCCTCATGACCCATAATGAAAATTGCGTCGCGCTTTATCGATCAACTCTATTCCACAATATAATAACCGCGGCCAATTTAGTAAGTCATTTCTCTTTATTCCATCATATTCAAAAATCAAGAAAAAATTTGTCTTTCACTCCATTAGAAATAGAAACTAAACGTTGAACTACAAATGTTAAGAAATGAAACTGGCATTAGAATTACACTTTCCGATATTATATAGTGTGGCAATGATATTTGGATTTTGTCATCAGAAAATGAGAATAACTAGTAGGACATACTTACATGGACCTCATGTTGAACGCATAAACGATAACGAAATTTGACCCGCATTTTTCTCTTGGTGTTTAGCATACAGACACACACAAACAAGTTACATTTTGTTGGTTTTTGGCATGGGATTGCAAATCAAATTCTTAAGGTTGTAAAATTTCAGGAAGGTCAAGTTTTTCTGCAAGGGAAATTTTTAATTGGGTTGGGATGAACAAACAGACTGATAAACCAGTCAAGATAAACCAAGAATACTAAGCAAGGTGGTCAGCAATGTGATCATTCTATTCTTTTCTTTCCTTTTCTTTTCTTTTTAAGCACCCAATTTTTGCTTGTGGGATTTAGTCGGTACAAAAAAAAAATGGGAAAAATGCAAATATCATTATCCAAATAAATGACCATGGTTCATATCCATGATCGATCAAAATGCACCTAGAAGAGGTGCCTCCCGCACGCCAAAATATACAAGTAAATGCCATGCAAAAGCAACAGGCTGCTTAAACAAGCCCTATACTGTGCATTGTTCTTAGACAACAGGCTGCCTAAAGAACCAAAAATTTAAACTAGGATATCTAAGAAAATGCGTAAAGATAGCGACCTATACATAATGCTAAGCTAATCCTATGGATGTAGTCAATAGTCAGTAAAAATTTTTCTTGTTCCGGTGTTGCTGCAATAGATGTCATGGTGATATAGCATTCTTCTTTTTGTTGAGCACATTTTTTCATGTGATCACATTTGTAGGTTGAAGAGATGTCGAAATATTGAAAATTTTTCCACCATTTTATCTGATACCATCCCTGGATTACAAGTATTGGATTATCTGTAAATTCAGCCAACCAAGAGATGTTGGATAATTTCCTCTAATCCTAAAAGTAGGAACTATAGATAGAGTTATTATCTTAAAATTCCTTAGTTGTTTTTATCTATTCTAGTTTGGATTTGTTTTAATGATGTTTATCTAGTCCTATTAGGGTTTGGTTTTGTTTAGACTAGTTAGTCTATAAATAAAGAAGGCCGGCCATAGTAGATGGTACGCCAAGAGTGCCAAGCGCCAAGAGTGCCAAGCGCCAAGAGTGCCAAGAGCAAGAGTGCCAAATACCAATCCCGGGTAGAGTGATTGGTGAGCCAATGCCGGGTAGGGTCATTGAAGAAGGTGCCAAGAATAGTTGTTCGGTTTTGAGTTATTTTCCGAATATTAATAAAGTGAGTTGTGCTTTATACGTGGTGTTCTTTGAATCTGTTATTACTTCAATTGGTATCAGAGCAATTGTTGTTACTTCAATTGGTATCAAAGCCGAGGTTGTTTGAAGAGGGAGGAGCCACCATGTTGGGTTTGCCGTGTATGGTTTGATCCAGGGAGGAGGCTACCGTGTTCTTCATATGAGCAAGGGCCGGATTCTGTTCATCTCTATTAAGATTTGTGTTAGGAATCTTCAACACAACATCATAGTTTGTAATTGAATAGAAAGTGGATAGTTGACGGAGGTGATGGAGCTGATCAAGAAGACATCGAAGATGAAAGGCCAAAGAAGCAGAAGAAAAAGAAAAGAGATGCTAGAAAGGCTTGTGAACTTGACGAGGATGATGACTTGCTCCTTCGGGAACAGAATATCATTCCTTCCAGACCAAAGTTTGAAAATCAGAAGTTTAAGCGTTTGAAGAAGAAGTTACCTGCCTTTGGAGGAATATGCATCTTTGAGGGAATTCTTGGTGCACACACTGAAGGAGGGTTCCTGACCTTTACATTCGGAAATTAAGGGAGAGATTGTTGGATAATTTCCTCGTTGGATTAGGATTCCTAAAAAGTAGGAACTACAGATAGAGTTATTATCTTAAGATTCCTTAGTTGTTTTTATCTATTCTAGTTAGGATTTATTTTAATGATGTTTATCTAGTCCTATTAGGGTTTGGTTTTGTTTAGACTAGTTAGTCTATAAATAAAGAAGGCCGGTCATAGTAGATGGTGCGGCAAGAATGCCAAGAGCAAGAGTGCCAAATACCAATCCCGGGTAGGGTGATTGGTGAGCCAATGCCGGGTAGGGTCATTGACGAAGGTGCCAAGAATAGTTGTTCGGTTTTGAGTTATTTTCTGAACATTAATAGAGTGAGTTGTACTTTGTACGTGTTGTGTTCTTTGAATCCGTTATTACTTCAAGAGAGAATTTAAAGAAAATAGAATTTTGAATGAAAAACCAACAGTGGGTTAAAATGTCTTTTCACCAGTGCTATGCTGGTAGCCTACTTTTTTTTTATAAAGAAACTATTATTGGGATAATGATGAAAATTTTTGTTTTTTTATGCTAGCATTGAAAACTTGTTCGTTATGGATTGAGCATGCTTTATAGGATCAAGATTTCTAGTTCTAGTTTTTTCAGGAACTTGAAAAGAAAGCTTTTTGCTCTAAATTTTCAAGTTAATTGAATCATTATCAACTTTATATGGTGTTATCAGTTTCATAAAAAGGTACATTTAACATAATATCATGATGAATATTGTCTACAACTATGGACTGTGAATTTTAGATGTATTTACATTTATCACAAAAGCTTTAGTTTTGTATTGAACTTGGAGTTTAGGATTATTTGCAGCTGATAACATAGTTGTAGTAGGTTCTCTGTAACATTTAGGTACTAATTCTGCTTTGATACAGTGGAGATGTGCCCGTATAGTATCTAAATAGCAAGTTTGTTAATACTTTCAAGTTATTTGAATTAGGTATTTTATAGAGGTTATGTCTATTAACATGAAAGGATCATAATAACATAGAGAAATATTTATGTTTTTGATTCATTTTGTTTCTCACATCCAAGATTTAAGATTCTATCGGCATATTGTTGTTGAATTGTTAAAATATTAAGAGCTAAACAACTCAAGCATCCATGGCTGCGGTCATGCCATGATCATCACAGAGAACACAAGCGTGCGGAGCTGAATCAATCTAGATCGAGCAAATTGAACTAGAGAGAGAAGAGAGGAAACAAAACTAGAGAGAGATAAATTTGATAACTGCTCAATTGATTATTTTCTCCAATCCGAAAATGCTACACTCTTCGAATACAAATACAGAGGAAAGGAAGGAGGCGGTTATAACAGAATTGGCCCTGAAATTACAAAGATACCCTCACTACTAAACTATCCATAGAAACTCAGCCAGGGGTAAATTAGTAACTTCACCCCAATTTAATTCTCCCGCCTTCGACTTCTTCTTCTCCCTTGCACCAGCTGCTTCCCGTACACCACTCCTCATGATCATCCCGTGACCACACCTCTAGGTTCTTCATTTTATCACGCAACTGGTGAACACCACGGATTAAACCTCTTATTCAACGATTGGGATGAACTGTCGCATTAATAGTCACGGGCAGGTCTGTGATCACTCAACATTCCAGCTACACCCTTGCTTTCCCTTCTCCATCTGAATTTTCTATACTTTCAACACCCCCCCTCAAGCCATGCTTGCCATAAATGTTGCACACCCCAAGCTTCCCCAAAAGCTCACCCAAACGCTTGCTGTCCAACGCCTTAGTAAACAAATCTGCAAGCTGAAATTCCGTTCTTATTGGCATCAACTTAATCACCTTTTCTTGAACTTTGTTTCTCACAATGTGGCAATCTATCTCAATGTGCTTCGTACGTTCGTGAAAGACTGGATTTTCAGCTATATAGAGTGCACTCTTGCTGTCACAGAACATCTCCACAGGCTCCTGACCCTTCAGTCCCAAATCACCACCTAGATACAGCAACCATTGCACTTCACACACAGCAGATGCCATAGCCCTGTACTCTGCTTCTGCTGAAGATCGGGACACCGTGGTTTGCTTCTTAGCCTTCCAAGAAATTAATGCTTCACCAAGGAATACACAATACCCAGAAACGGACTTTCTTGTTTCCTTACAACCAGCCCAGTCCGAATCAACAAAGGCCCTCAACCTTAAGTCTCCAGTGCTGGGTAGCAACAGCCCTTGTCCAATGGTCCCCTTTAGATACCTTAGCACTCTGTGGGCTGCTCGTACATGATTAAGCGTGGGACAGTCAAGAAACTGACTCAGCTGCTGCACAACAAACGAGATATCCGGTCTAGTGATAGTGAGATAGATCAACTTTCCTATGAGTCTTCTGTAAATGACAACGTCCTCAAACAGTTGTGAATCATTATGTGTCAGTTTTAAATGCATCTCCATTGGACTAACAGCAGGTTTGCAATCTGAAAAACCAAAGTCTTCTAACAACTCCACCACATACTTCCTTTGGTTAATCAGCATCCCTTTCTTTGATCGTGCAACCTCTATGCCTAGGAAGAACTTCAGATCACCAAGATTTTTAATCTTGAACTTCCCTGTGCAATGCCTCCTTAATCCACTCAATTTCCCCCAAGTCATCACAAGCTAAGATCAAGTCATCTACATACACCAAAAGTATCAATAATGAGCCCTTCGTTTTCTTTGTAAACAAGGTGTAGTCATTCTTAGATTGTGTGAAGCCATTTGATATCAAGAATGCAGTAAGCCTTGCATTCCATTCTCTGCTCGCTTGCTTTAATCCGTATAGAGATCTTTGTAACTTACACACCATTCCTTCTCGTGGTAAAGTCAGTCCCGGAGGTGGCACCATGTAAATTTCTTCGTGTAGCTCACCATGTAAGAATGCATTGTTTACATCTAGCTGATGCACATGCCATTTTTGTCTGGCAGCCATGGCTAGCAACATTCTCACTGTGCTCATCTTCGCTACCGGAGAGAACGTATCTTGATAGTCTATTCCTAGTTGTTGCGTATATCCCTTAGCAACCAACCTTGCCTTAAACCTCTCTACTGTCCCATCAGCTTTCTGCTTTACCTTATACACCCACTTACAACCTACAGCTTTCTTCCCTGGTGGCAACGATGTTAGCACCCAGGTCTTATTCTCTTCCAGAGCAGTTATCTCGGCTTTCATGGCTCTTTGCCACTCAACTGAGGCTGCTGCTTCAGCATAAGTTTTGGGCTCTGTGCACGCACTAATATTTAAAACATATGCTTTGAACTTAGGTGTCAACAGATCAAAGGTTAGATATTTAGACACAGGATGTGGAGACGTTTGGTTGGTTTCTGTGGGTTTATAGCTTGATTTGAGACTTGGCCACAATGATATTGCTGCAAGTAAGAGGGAGGATGTCTGTTTCTGTGAGGGTCTTGTGATGGGAAGTTCTATATTAATGGAGCTGATAGGTACTGATCTTGACTCATTGGCATTATGGGAGAGGTCATGGTCATCAGACGAACCTTGGACTGCTGTAGATGAATCTTGGATTGTTGGATGGTGGTCATTTGAGTGGTGGTTGAGTACAGGCAGGGAGGAGCATTGGCTGGGATGAATATGTTGAAGTATGGCTTGTGGCTGTGGTGTGGTATGATGTTGGTTAGGCTGATGTGGTTGTGGCTGTGGTGTGGCTGATGTTGGTTAGGCTGTAGGTATAGGCTGAATGTGGCTGTGGCTGTGGTGTGGCATGATGTTGGTTAGGCTGATGTGGCTGTGGCTGTGGTGTGGCATGAGTTGGTGTAGGTTGGGCCCCCCTAGATGTGACAACTGGTATAGGGCATGAAAGATTCAGTGTCACATCTGGAATTAGAGAAATGGAACTCAGTATCAGAAGAAAGAATGATCAGACAAATGTGGTAAGGAAACAACAGAATTTTCCAAGTAAGGGAAAACTGTCTCAAAAAACACAAACGTCCCTGGAGATGAATATATCTCTGGACTCAAGATCTTGAAGGATATATCCTTTGGTGGTGTGAGATAGGCCCAGAAAAAATGCATCTTTTTGATCTTGGGCTGAACTTATCTCTAGATGGGGCAAGTAATCGTAGCATAGCATAAACAACCAAAATACTTTGAGATTGACATAGGAGGGAGGACTGTTGTGGAGAATCTCATGAGGAGTCTGTTGATGAAGAAGAGGAGAAGGGGTGAGGTTGATGAGGTAAACAGCGTGTTGCACGCAGAACCCCCAATAGGAGGCAGGGGGACATGGGATTGGATTTTAAGTGCTCGGGCTACGTTCAATATGTGCTGCTGTTTTCTCTCAACTGTCCCATTTTGTTGAGGCGTATAAGTACAACTTGTTTGGTGTATATGCCTTTAGAAGAAAGAAAGCAGGCATACTAAACTCAAGACCTTGTCCGAACGAACAATTTTTAATTGTATTGAACTGCACACGTACAAAGTTCCAGAAACTCTCAACAACAGATCTAGTTTCTGATTTTGCTTTCATCAAAAAAATCCAGCAATATCTACTGTAATCATCTACAATGGTGAGAAAATATCTCTGGCTAAACATAGTAGGATGTTTATAGGGGCCCCAAATATCCATGTGAATAAGAGAGAAGGGTGAATGAGTTACAGAATTTGAGACGGAAAAGGGAGCCTTTTTTGTTTGGCTAGAGGCATACAGTACAGGGTTCTGTAAAAAGAAGAAACATCAACTGAGGAGTCAAGCTTGTTGATCTCCTTCATTCTGGATAAGGATTGATGCCCAAGTCTGGAATGCCAAAGGAAAGAAGAAGAAGACTTGGAGACTGCTAATGTCTGGCACGGATCAAAAAAACAGTGCTCTACACAAAGGCTGATCAGCTAGATGGTACAGGCCATGACGGACTTCAGCTGAACCAATCGTCTTCCGCTCAGATGTTCCTGAATCAGCACATATTTGAATGAAATGACAGATCAATATCACCAGTCATTGTGAGTTTACTAAGGGATATGAGATTGAAGGAAAAGGCTGGGATATGAAGCACATGATGCAACGTCAGATTGGAAGAACACTCACCGTGCCAACATTCTCAACACTCACAGTTTGATATTAGGCAACTTAACTGACATTCCAGTCACAGGTTATAGGAATCAAAGAAAGAGGGGAACAAGAGATGTGATCTGTGGCACCTGAGTCCAATATCCATACACTAGAAATATATAGATTGCACATTACCTTTCCACTTACTGAACCATTGACCTGCTGAGCAGACAAACACTGCGTGATGGACTATGTGATGGCTCTGCCAGCTTGGGACTCATCACTGTGCCTCTGTCCTTATGCTCTTGCAACAACCCCATAAGTTGCATATACTGCTCATGTGTCAAAGCAGGAGCCATTTGCACTCACAGGATCATTCATCACCTCTATTTCGCTTGACAGAACTCCGCACCAGATTGTGCATACTCCACATTGTTCTGCACCACATCAACTTCATTACTTAACACAATTCACTTGTCCCTTGCCTTTATATCCGGGGGGAAAACCATGCTTTCTATAGCATCTATCCACGGTGTGGCCAACCATATTGCAGTGAGTACACACGGGAGCCTTAGAGCCATAGCCAGACACTTTTGGCTATGAACTCTCTCCTACCACCTCTACCTCCAGACTTCTGCCAATTACTACTAGTACCACTAGGACTCATTGCCCTGTAACCAAAACTGCCCTGTCTAGGCACACCACCAGCATAAGGACAAGTGATTGGTTATTAGCAAACTGGTTTTGTCCACCAGCATAGTGTAGCTTCCTCTCCAACTTAGCTGCCATAGCAAAGGTTGTTTTCAGGTCCGGGTAATGGAGTGGATAGAAGCACTGTGACTTCATCCGGTTCATACTCATCATTAAGACCTTTAATGAACCTTATAACGTGATCATCCTCCACAAATTATGTTATCTGACTAGATACATTACATGTACACCTATTGCATACACAATTAGGAATAGCTCTCAACACCATTAATTCCTCCCAAAGGACCTTAAGCTTCGTATAATACTCAGTTACCGAGCTATCTCCTTGCTTAGTGGCATAAAACTGCTCTTGCAGGTCTGATAAACGAAAAACGTCTGCATTACCGTACCTATGCCTCAAATCATTCCAAATGTCTAAGGCATTATCAAACCACATTACGCTTTGTCCAATGGACGGAATAACAGAATTTACAATCCAAGATGCAACCATATTATTCGCCTTCGTCCAAGCAGCGAATCTACGACTAGTTTCCATTGGTTTAAGAATAGTACCTGTAATGAAGCCAATTTATTCTTCGACTCAAGAGCTCTACGAAAAGTCCTGCTCCATCCGTGATAGTTGTTCCCATCCAATAAAGGCTGAACGAGTACCAGCGAAGGGCTGTCTCCAGGATGAATATACAATGGATCCTCTGATGGATCGATTGGAGCTGCACCTTGTGACATGTTCACTGGAGATTGAGTAGAAGTGCTCGGGGATGCTTGATTCGAAGCCATAAACGTACCAAAATTCATCAGTTACCCGATCAAAAGCTCTGATACCATGTTAAAATATTAAGAGCTAAACAACTCAAGCATCCATGGCTGCGGTCATGCCATGATCATCACAGAGAACACAAGCGTGCGGAGCTGAATCAATCTAGATCGAGCAAATTGAACTAGAGAGAGAAGAGAGGAAACAAAACTAGAGAGAGATAAATTTGATAACTGCTCAATTGATTATTTTCTCCAATCCGAAAATGCTACACTCTTCGAATACAAATACAGAGGAAAGGAAGAGGCGGTTATAACAGAATTGGCCCTGAAATTACAAAGATACCCTCACTACTAAACTATCCATAGAAACTCAGCCAGGGGTAAATTAGTAACTTCACCCCAATTTAATTCTCCCGCCTTCGACTTCTTCTTCTCCCTTGCACCAGCTGCTTCCCGTACACCACTCCTCATGATCATCCCGTGACCACACCTCTAGGTTCTTCATTTTATCACGCAACTGGTGAACACCACGGATTAAACCTCTTATTCAACGATTGGGATGAACTGTCGCATTAATAGTCACGGGCAGGTCTGTGATCACTCAACATTCCAGCTACACCCTTGCTTTCCCTTCTCCATCTGAATTTTCTATACTTTCAACATGAATTTCACAATTCCTAATATGTTTTCAGATATCGATAATTATTTCTTTTTTTTTCCTTAAGCCAAATACATATTTACATGAATCAGAAGAACTTTTTTGGTTCATCTATTAGAAGATCTTCTTCAGAATCTGATGAAGAATGTTGAAGGATTTCTGAAGTAGAAGGCCCAGTGAGAAGATTTGACATTCTTCTAATTTAGTTCCTAGAGGAGGGTTTTGGAGCAACAGGTAAGTTTGTTCCTTTATGACCTTGAGGTCATGGGTTTGAGCTACCGAAACAGCCTATTGCATGTAGGATAACGCTGCGTATATCAGATCGCAAAACGATCCGGCCTCTTCCCGGATCTTGCGCAAACACGAGAGCCTAGTACACCGAGAACGCATCAGATCGCAAAACGATCCGGCCTCTTCCTGGATCCTACCCAAACGCGGGAGACTGGTACACCGGGAACGCCCTAAATTTAGTTCCTATAAATTTTTAGTAAATTTACGATATCTGGTTGTATGTTTTTTATCATAAATTTTTATATGACATTTATTATTCTTCTGCAAATATCTTTGGTAGTATTTTTTGTTGGGTTTAATGTACGTTTTAATGATTCACATGAGACAAATGTGCAAAAAATTGTAAACAAAATACAAAATAAAAGTCAAGTTTACAGATAACTGTCACTAAACACAAAACTGGTTTGACCGAATGCTCAGTTAAACTCCAGTAAACTTTCCGTCCAACTCACCAAATGCAACATTAAATTCAGCACATGAATTCGGCGACTCAAGTCATTGAACACGGGACTAGCTCTCTCTAAACATTTGGTTAGGTAAATTCAAAATTAATTCAGTCGATCTTCTAAAGTCAATGTTGGAACAAGCCTAGGACCAAACTCAAAAGCATGAGTTCGCCAAATGGATTCACCGAATGTTTGGTGATGAGCTCGGTAACAAAACAGAGAGTTCCAGAAGAGATGACCAAACTCAGAAGTGAGTTCGGTAAAATTCACCGAACATTTGGCGCCTGAGTTCTTGTGACATGTAACTAACCATTACAAAAGTTTTCTAAACTGCAAAAGACTATCTCTCTCTTATCTACTCCACTTAGATACCTCATTTATTGCAAAAGTCTATAATGCTAATTTAAGTATTTTTCCATATCCTACAAGTATCTAGGTTGTAAATTTTTACCTGCAATAGAGAAAAGATTTTTTTGGAAGAAATTCTAATTGTGGAAGACAATAAATGGAAAACAAGGAAGGGACAAGGCTGGAAATGCAAAGTGAATAACTTTATACATAAAATAAGCTTTGAAGAAGCAACTATACACTTTTATCTTCTTCAAGCTCTATCTTTATTGATACCAAAAGCTCTCAAAGTGCATAAGTGCATCAATTCCATTAAGCTCTTGTTGCTTGTTTTTCTTGTTCTATTATAGAAGTATTGTAGTATAACATGAGAGAAATTAAACACATTTGATCTCTTGCTTATGATTGATTTGTTGTGAAAGGTTATTTACCTCTTATTCCAAAATCCATTTACTGTAAGTTCTTATAGATCAACTCTTAAACCATCCACTGTATTTACTGCATTCGACAACAAAATTTCTATGTTTGATGCTTAAAACCATTCTTTGTAGAAGTCTAGAATGATGAAACATTTGAAAGGTTGTGTTTTTGACATATGGAGAGCGGTTTATCAAATGAATTAAAGTTCCTATGGTTACAAACTCAAAGGGTGAAACAATATCGAAAGATAAAGATGACTATGCTGATGAAAAAAGATCAAGATGCTATCAATGAGAAGGCATTTGATATACTTTCAAATGATCCAACCACTACCGAGCTTGTTAGATTTCAAGGTCTAGAAACGGCACATGAATCATGGAAAAGTTTAAAGATAATCCATGAAGGAACCGAGCAAGTGAGAATGGCCAAAAATCTAATACTCATGAAGGAGTATGAAATGTTTTGGTATGAAGAGTGGCAAAAACTTTATGGAAACCATTAAGCAGTTGACACAAATCGCAAATCAATTTCCTATGCTTAACAACAAAATATCAAATAGATCTTGGCTCAAAGCTAAACTCCTTGACAAGAGAATAGACACAGAAACTGATGAACATCGCCGAGTTTAAGAATCTCAAGACTCTTTCTCTTGATGAATTATCTAGAAATCTTTTAACTCATGAAATCTTAATTTATGACCAAAATAGGATGGATCCAATCAAGTCTACACAAGTGTCATGCAAAGAATTAGTGGTAGAGTCCAAATATTTGGATAAAGAAGTTGCACTTCTAGTTTGAAAATTAAAAAGGACTAGACTATAAACAAATTTCGCGTAAGAAAGTTTTTCAGAAGTCCACCCAAAGAAAAAGAAAAGGGAAAAAATGTTGTAGATGTGATCGACCAGATCACTTTATTACGGATTGCCAAGTCAGAGAGATGCAAAAACATGAAAAGAAAGTCTTCTTTCAAAAGAAGAAAGCTTTCGATGCAGAAGTCACCACTCGAGCTAATTTCCCTTCCAAATCAGAAGGTGAAGAATGAAGGCAAGAATGTTGGACTTTTTGCTCTAATAGGTGATCAAGAAAAGCAACACACTTGTCTTATGGCAATGGAAGATGATCTTGAGGTACATTTGACATCTTCTATTTTTGATTTACATGATTTAGGATATTTACAAGATGATTTCGAAAAAAGAGATTTGAAATATTAAAATCTAAAGAAAGTGTATCATAAATGCATCTTAGAAAACAAAAGCTTTGCATGAAAAGAATTTTTATTTATCAAAAATATGATATGCTTACCATATGTAAGGTTCATCCCTAGAAAATATAGAAACTAGGGAAGAATGCAATAGGCTAAGATTAGATTTTGAAAGATTAACTAATGGTAAAGATAATATAGATAGATTGCTTGGAAAACAAAAGGTCAGAAATAACAAAGACAGTATCCGATTTAAGGCTTAACGTTCCAAAGTTGAAGCTATTTAATAATGTTTTAATTGTTCAACCTAGGTCTTTACAATCAAAAAAAAATACGGTGAATAGGTCAAAAGTTGAAAGAGTTCAAAATGCTTCATTATCTCGTTACCTCAAGAGCGCTTGGAAGTCTAATGCTAAAAGAACTAACCCTAGATGGCTGAATCATCAGAGGATTCCAAAGTATAAACTATTTGGTTTTGTAGGTATTTACGCTAAATGAAATAGCCAAAGAAGAGGCGACTAATGGCTAATAGACAGTAATTGTTCCACTCATATGATGGGAGACAAAAACATATTCACCAAACTCAAGATCCGATTTGATAGAAGATTCACTTTAGAAATAGAATAGCTAAATCCTTGGAAAATGAGAAATTAGTAACTCTTCTTTTATGATTACTATTATACTTCATGTAGAAAGGCTCAAGTGCAATTTGATAAGTGTTAGGCAACTATATGATGGAAATTTTGGAGTTAAATTTGTAGTTAGAAAATGTATTGTGAAAAGGAATGGGTGAAGATGTCTTTGCGACTTTGAGAAAAAATGATGTTCACAAACTTAGCACACGTGATTTAATTTCTCAAAATGTTTCATGCCTAGTTGCTAAAAATGATTTAACTCAACTATGGCATAGAAGACTTGAACATATTAGTTTCAAAGACTTCAAAGAGATTTGCTAAAATGAAAAGTTCCAGG
The DNA here is from genome assembly GCA_036186865.1 of Eustoma russellianum. Classification (NCBI taxonomy): domain Eukaryota; kingdom Viridiplantae; phylum Streptophyta; class Magnoliopsida; order Gentianales; family Gentianaceae; genus Eustoma; species Eustoma russellianum. Next base: position 33,899,528 of record AP025050.1, read on the forward strand.
GTATTCCAGAATTGAATTTCGAAAACCATGGTTATCCGACACTTGTCAAACACAAAGCATTTTAAGTCAAGCTTTAAGTCCAAATGTGGAATCTCCACCACAAAATCTCTACAATTGCTTCATGATTTATATGGGGATATTGACAGGGCAAGTCTAAGTGGAAAACATTACAATTTTATGGTGTTAAATGACTTCTCTAAATTCACTAGGATTATGTTTTTAGCTAAAAAGAATCATGCATATCATGAGTTCATTAAGCTTTGTAAGAGATTATAGAAGTTGAAAGCAGGCACTATCAAAGAAATTAGAAGTGATAAAAGTAGATATTTTGATGGTGGATTCTAAGAATTTTGTGTATCCAAAGGGTATGGACACAACTTCTTGGATTCTGAAACTCCTCACCAAAATGGTGTAGCGGAAAGAAAAAATAGAACACTTAAAAAATGAGTAGAGTCATGCTAAATGAGTTTGGTTTACCTAAGTATTTTTTTTGTCCAAATGGTCAATATCGCTTGCTATATGATATTAGATTCTACCTGAGGTTATCGATAAAAAGACTACTCATGAACTTTGAAAAGAAAGAGTACACAATGTTAAGTATTTCAAGATTTTTGGTTGTATGTGTATCATACTTAACATTAAAGATAAATTGGATAAACTCGAAAGCGGATGAAGGAATCTTTGAGGGATATGCAATAACAGCAAGGCATCTAGAGTGTAAAATAAAAAGTATAAATGTTGAAGAGTTCATTCATGTTAAGTTTAGTGAATCACTTCATGATGAACCTAAACTAAATGATGATGGAGAAGATGAAGTATTTGAAGCCAATCATATGGAAAATCTTGATCATGCACCTAAAAGGAATCTTCATGTAATCTTAGAATTGAGCCATTTGTTAGTGCACCTGTTTCTAAGGTTAAAGAAGAAAAAGAAGTTAAGGGGTGATACTCAAAATTTACTAGGCTTATTTAAATATAGGAAAGTTCATCTTAAAGAAGTAGTATTAGGTGAAAGAAGTCAAGGCAAGTTGACTAGAAGAAATTTTATAAAAATACATTCATTTCACAAGTTGAGCGTAGAAATATAAAGGAAGACATAATGGATGAAGATTGTGCAATAGCTATACAGGAAGGGATAAGTCAATTTGAAAGGAATGATGTCTGAGAACTAGTCCCTAAACCAAATGATCATCCTATTATTGGGACTAAATGGGTATTTAGAAACAAGATGTATGACCAAGGAAATATAACAAGAATATAAGCTACATTGATAGCACAAATATAAACAAGAAGAAGGAATTGATTATAATGAGACGTTTGCCCATGTAACAACATTATAGGCTATTAAGATACTTTTAGCCTGAGTATGTTTGAAAGACCTCATATTTTTTTCAAATCGATGTTAGATCCGCTTTCTTGAATAGTATTATTCAAGAGAAGTATTTGTAGCGCAAATGTTGCACTTTGAAGATCATGATTTTAAATCATGTCATCAATCTTAAAAAGATTCTTTATGAAATCAAACAAGACCTTAGAGCTGCGTACGAGATATTGATCAACTTCCTTTTTATAATGGTTTTTCAAGAGAAAAGTTGATACCACCTTGTTAATTAAAGAAAAAAAATATCATTTACTTTTACAAATTTATGTTGATGGTGAGAATTTATGATGAGCATAATGTATGAGCTGAACTTATTTCTTGGGCTTCAAATCAAGCAAACCAAGAAAGGAGTGTATATAGCTCAAACTAAGTGCACCAAAATCCTTCTAAAGGAGTGCAATTTCAAGTACGATAGGAGTGTTGCTATTCCTTTGAGCACAAACAAAGCTTGATAAGAACAAGAAAGAAAAATTGAAGGTAACAATGTATAGAGGAACAATTGTTGTCTATTTTATTTGACAGCTAGTGGATCGGATATTTTGCATATGACATGCCTATATGCTAGATTTTAAGTATGCCTAAGGTAAGACATTTATTTAACAATAAATGTATCTTTGGATACTTAAAAGGGACATTAAATTTTTGGCTGTTTTATCCTTAAGAAGGCTGTTTTAATTTGTGGAGATATAGCCACTCGAATTAAATCACTAACCTTGTTGGTAGGAAGAGCAGCTCCGATACATTTCAAATCCTTAGTGATCGTTTGGTTTTTTGGTTTTATAGGAAACAATATGGTGCGCCTCTTTCCATTGTAAATTCCAAATGTGTCGGCCGCCTCATGTTGCGCTTAATTGTTTTTGATGACATATACATTCAACGATTATAATGTTATGCTTGACAAAGTCTTGTGATAATAACTCACCCATAAATATAGAACCAAATTGGGTTTATCATAGCAAAACCAAGAATTTTGAGGTTCGACATCATTTCATAAGAGATTGTGTGCAAACGGGGTTTGTTAATGTTCAATTTGTACGAAAAACTGATCAATTGGTAGACATATTTACAAAACCACTCCTGGTGAAGCATGTAACTCAATTCAGACAAGGCTTCGCATGATTAGTCTAATTTGAAAAGCCAAAATAAGCTAAAATTAGATTTAAAAAAATAAGAAACTATAAAATACAGAGTGTCACAAAACGTTCACTGAGTCTTCTTTTGTGTTCAATGAAACTGAAAAGTTGTAGAAAATCTTCTACTGTAATGTACCACCGAACATTCAGTGAAGGACCTCTACTTTCGGTGAACTCTTTCTGAGTGTGCTAAATTCTACGTTCGGTGAATTTGACCAAATGTTCAGTCAAACTAGATATCAGTTGTAGAAAGGTGATTTGTCAATTTTCCTCTTGCACTCTCAACTTCTTCTTCCTCTCCACTTCTATTTAAATCCTGAAACAGCCAAAATAAACATCCTCAAGGCTCCAAAATAATGAACAAGAGAGGAAATAGAGGCTGCCAAACGAAGTGGTGGCGTTAGAGGAAGCCACAGAGGGGAACCTCAAACCAAGTTTTCACCCCGCCAATAAGCTCAATAACAAGATACCCTTAAAGCTAATCTAAGGGTAGTGCCCTAACATGGGCAAGGAAAAATTAGGAAGAGGCTCAACAGGAAGCCCTTGTAGTTCGAAGAATGTTTTCCCTATGAAAGATTTTCTTGTTTTCTTCCAATTTAGTGGAAAATTAGGGAAAGGGCTAGAGGGCCATTATCCCTACGAACAAGCTAAACTTTCAACAGTTGTAAAACAATAATGAGATGAGGGTCTCATAGATTGGATAAAATTATATGACTGAACTAGCTAGTCTTTGGAACAACGATAAGGATGATTATTCCTCTTCAATTACCCGTGATTTTTATGTAAATTTGTGGTTGGAGTTGAATAAAAACTTCTCCTCCATTCACTTGTTTGCAAATGGAGCACATGAAAATTGGGCAATTGGGAGAATAATGCATTGTTGTGGGTGTTTAATGAGATTCTTACATTACTTAAAAGGATATCTTTAGTCTGTTTGAATGATCTGAAGTCTGTCTGAGAAACAGTGTGTAATCATTCTTGGACTCAGTGAAGCCAAGGGACAGCAAGTATGTGGTCAATTTAGCATTTCATTCTCTACTAGCTTGTTTAAGCCCATATAGAGACTTCTCAAGCTTGCATACCAAACCATTCTGAGTTAGTGTCAATCCAGGTAGTGGAGTCGTATAAATTTCCTCATGCAAATCACCATGGAGGAAGACATTATTAACATCCAATTGTTGCATATGCCACCCATTACTAGCGCCCATGGCTAAAACAAATCTGACAGTAGTCATCTTTGCCACGGGGGGAAAATGTCTCTTGATAGTCATTGCCATATTGCTGCGTATACCCCTTTGCCACTAACCTAGCTTTGTAGCGTTCCACGGTCCCATCAGCTTGGTATTTCACTTTATAGACCCATTACAGCCTATAGGATTCTTTCCTGGTGGCAGGGGTACTAATCTCCATGTGTGGTTTGCCTCAAGTGCTGCCAATTCTGTTTTCATAGCTGCTTGCCAGTCTGCAGAACTAGATGCTTCTAGATAATTAGTAGGTTCCATATGCATACCAGTAGCTAAGACATATGCTTTGTATTTAGGTGCCAATGAACTTAGAGAGAATGATTTATCAAGAGTGTGTGTGCGGAGGAATTGTCCTGAAGGGTAAGAGAAACCGAGTGAGACTGATTGTAGTAATATTGTTGTAAGTATGAAGGTGGTTGTCTCTTCCTGATGGGTCTACTATTGGGGAGTTCTGGTAGACAAATGTCTATGGAGGTGATGGGGATAGGAGTAACTGGAGAAGGAGTGGACTCAGAAGACTACTGAGGGTTGTCATGGGATGGTGAGCAAACTGGGACTGGAGAGGCAGACAGTGATGATGTGTGAGTTATATCTGGTGCGTGAATTATATCTGATGAGATATTGGATGGAACTGGAGGAGGACAGTCATTTACATTTGAAGGGGAAAGACCGGATTTTGGTACGGGGAAAGAATTCATAGAAAAATTTTTAGGCTTGTTCAACTAGTAACTGGTGGTTATGGATGAATAGGGAAATATATTTTCATGAAAGTCAACATCCCTGGATATGAAAACATCCTTTGTATCCAAATCTTGAAGAATATATCCTTTAGTTGTAAGAGACATGCCAATGAAGACACGCTTTCTGGACCTAGGATTGAACTTCCCAAAACTGAAGTGTGTATTGAATGCAAAGGCCAAGCATCCAAAAGTTCTGAGATGCTGATAGGATGGAACTTTCTGTACAATAGTTGGTATGGAGTTTTACTATGAAGGATAGGAGATGGAAGGAGGTTTATCAAGTACACAGCGTGTTGGATACAAAGCCCCCAGAGTTGAATAGGGACATGGCTTTGAAACTTAAGTGCTCTAGCCACATTTAAGATATGTTGATGCTTTCTCTCGACGACGCCATTCTGCTGTGGCGTATAGGTGCAACTAGTCTGGTGCATTATTCCTTTTTCAGCCAAAAAAAAGGAATTCATCTAGAATTCTAAACCATTATCAGAACGAATGGTTTTAATTTTTTGATCAAACTGCATAGCTACAAAGTTATAGAAGCTGGGTAAAATGCTTCTGACCTCAGATTTATTCTTCAACAGATATAACCAAGGAAATCTACTATAGTCATCCACAATAGTAATAAAATAACGTTGTTGATACAATGTGGGTGTTTATAAGGCCCCCATATATCAACATGAATCAATGAAAAAGGGGATACAGTAGAGAATGTGGAAATAGGAAACGGTTTCTTCTTTTGTTTTGCAAGAGGACAGACATAACAAGGTTCAGAATCATCAGAAGCTATGACTAGGGGTTCAACCTTGTGGATTTCTTTCAGTCTTGGTAAGGACAAATATCCAAGTCTTGAATGCCAGAGTGCAACTTGTGACTGTGCAGTAGCTTGAAATGAGAAGTGAGAAATCTGGCCATGTTTTGTTTCACAATGCTTCAGTGAGCCATGAAGTTTATATAGGCCTTGACTCACCTCAGCTAAATGAATCATCTTCATATTGATCTGTTCATATAGGACACAGCAATTAGAAGAAATAGGGCTTGGACATGATTATATTTGGTAAGCTTGCTGAGTGATAGCAAGTTAAAGCAGAATAAAGGAATATAGAAGACATTGCTAAGAATTATACCTGGATTTACAGTGACTGTCCCTATGTGTGTGACTTCAACAGACTGGCCATTGGGTAATTTAACCTTTAAAGATTGAGTAGCATTATAAGAATCAAAAGACTCAAGAAGCAACATATATGATCAATGGCACCTGAATCCAAGATCCATAAGTCTAAGTTTCTGGATAACATTTTACCTGACTTCTTACCAGTAACATGTAGTTGCTGAGCCGACATGACAGAATGCTGGCTCTCATGTTTATCATCTGAGCCTGATCTTTCTTTTCTGTCCTTTGCCCCGTAATCCCTCAACATGTTCATCAACTGCATGCATTGTTCCTCAGTGAACACATTAAGCATCTGAGCATGCTCATTTGGTTGTTGTGAGAGTGACTCATCATAACCAGTGTCATCCTGTGGACACTGCAATTGTACTGTAAATTTCCATCATGACTAACACAATTATCCTGTGATCTTGGTTTGTACCCAGGGGGAACCGTGTTTCTTAATACTTTTTTCTATATGCCCAGCATTCCACAATAGTTACATATAGGTTTCTTGACATTACCCTGTCCAAACTTTGCCACATAACCTCCATCCTTCTGTAGTTGCTTGATGGCTTAAAATTCTGTTTGGTCCCTGATGGTCCAGAAAATCCAGATATTTGTCCAGCAAGGACACCAGCTTCATTTCCCATACTTGATACCACAGACGGATTATTAAGAAACACAGTTTGATTATTGGAATACAAGACTTTCCTTTCAAATTTAACTGCCATAGCGAATGCAGTGTTAACATCAGGCAAAGATTAATAAGTAAGATTTGAGCCTTGACAGGTTCAAATTCATCTACAGTCCCTTCAGAAATTTTATAACGAAATCGTCCTCTACAAACTTTGACACCTGGCTAGTGATATTACATGTGCATCTCTACATGTACATGAAGGAATGGCTTTCAACACTGTTAGTTCTTCCCACACTACTTTCAGTTTAGTGTATACTCGGTTACAAGCCAAATTTCCTTGTTTAATCATGTAAAATTCCTCTTGTAGGTGACATTCTAAATGCATCAGCATTTCCATATCTAAGTCTCGATCCTTCCATATTTCAGTAGCATTATCAATCCACATAATACTTTGAGCAATTGAGGGCTTACCGAATTCATAATCCAAGAGGCTACCATGTTATTCACTTTGATCCAAGTAGCACATCTACGATCTCCTTCTGGAGGTTTGACAATCTGCCATCAATGAAACCAGTTTGTTTTTAGCTTCCAGAGCACGACGCGTAACTCTACTCCAACCGGTAATTTTGTGAAGTAAGAAGGTTTTGAGTGAGGACAAGTGAGGACTGTCAGAAGGATGTATATAGAGTGGATCTTCATATCCATGGATCCGAAAGTAACTGACGACGAAGCCATTCTAATCGCAGAATTTGACAAATGCAGTATGCGAGTGTTTAAAGCTCTGATACCATGTTAATTTTCAATGAATTCATCTGATTCAACTAAATTCAATCAAAATCAGAGAAATGAATTGAAGAGAAAACAGGAGACGAAGGAAATTTCAGAGAGAGTAAATGTTTGCAGAGGAGATGCTAAACTGTTTCCCTTGAATTCGTTCAAATGCATAGTTACATAATATAAGGAAGAAGAAGATGCGCAAATTTACAAGAATATCCCTGATAACTAACTTCCGACTATTATTAATACAAGGGCATTATTGTCTTTTCACGTATTTAATCCGTCTCCTGCCTACATTGTTTCCCGCGGTCCACTTCCTGCTACAAGCAGTTGCAAACTGCTGCACCATCCACCTGCAATCCCAGCTCAATCACGTGGCCTCAACCAATCATCTTCTTCCATTTTGATTCATTGCGGTTTCTACATCCAGTCTCTGTCAATTGATGTCCTCTTTATCCCGTTAATCACTCAATTCACAACTGTTTGATGAAATGCACAATGTGTTCGACCAATTTCCTCCCATCACGTTTTCTGCAACACTTCTTTATTTTTGACCAAAATTGGAATAATAGATTTTTTCCCTATCTAACTTTTAGATTGTATTTCTTATAGATGTTTGGAATTGTTCTATAGCTTCAGTAATATTGCTATCTTCATATTGGGACTTATTATATGTTTATATATTATTTATTTTTTTGAATTCAATAGAACTAAGAGTATCTAGAGCAAATGCTGAAGAAGCAGATGCGCTACCTATTTCCATAGAGCTTAATTGGTTTTGCATAGATTTTACTAGATCCGATGTTTTTTTTTTGTTAAAATGTTAATATTAACCAAAAAAAATCAAGGTATCAAGAGGATATAACCTATATAATAGCCCTAGAAAAAGGTCCACATGTTCGAACCCCAAGCTGTAGGGTATGAGAAAGCTGTTCAACCACGCTATAAAAAGTTTCTCACAAGTGACACAAGGTTGGAAATTGTTTGATATAATAATCAAAATTAGTATAGGATTTATTAACCAGCTCATAAATATTTTGTTCTATTGTGTCTAGTTGTTTGCATATTGTATTTAGATTAGTATTTGTAATTTTATTTTCAAGCATACTTTTTCTAAATAAAATAGTTAGAACGTGTTAAAATATCAAGTGGCATAAGGGAATTCATCCCACAATATTCGACCTGTCTTAGACAAAACTTGGTCTAATGAGAAACCAGTCAATTTCACGCAACATAAATATACTACAACAACAACGTTATCCTATTGTTTTAGAGGCTCCCGCCTATGACGGGTATAGGGAGTCAGATGTACTCAGTCATATCCATCAGTTAGAAACAGGTTGTTTCCCGATGATCCATAATGAAGATTGCGTCAAGTTGTGTTGATCAACTGCTACTTCACAATATAAGAAGCTTACCGATTTAGTGAACATAAATATATGATTCCAAATACAACCCTTAGGTTCCTGTTTCATCAAAAGAAGAAACGTAGAGACGATATAACATAACGGAAACTTAAATGACACAAAGCATCAGTGATACAAGTTGATGCTGACAAGCAATTAGCTTTTTATTTTAAACTCTGAAGAACGCTCTGAAGAACACCAACAATCATCAACGAGGGCCAGGCACTCGAGGAGTACCAGGTACATAGCATAGCCCAGTGCTGCCGATATTGCAGATGCATGGAGCACGGCAAGGATCTTGATAACAATCATCGTCAATACATGTAGGTACAGAGTCATCACCCTTCAGCTTGTTAGCAGTTGATGAAAAAGGTAACTGCTGTGTGGAAATTTTTCATCTCGGCTTGTTTTGTATATTCCTCTCCTAGCTTCCACGGTGACTGGGAAGAGAAGGGGAAAAAAAGGGAAATTTTGTTAGTTACAAGCCGAAAAAGAGTACATATTTAACACCAAAAATATCTTTTTTTTTTTGGGGGGGGGGGGGGGGGGACCTGAGGCAATGAGAAAAAGTAGTAGGATGGACTTGACAGACATGGTCATATGTATGTTCATTTGTTCCCGAAGAAGTCTCAAGTACTGTGATTTGAGGTACAGCAGAGTGCTGGAAGGCAGTGCCAATATAGATGAACTTGATTGCTAAATCCCAAATGGATCGCATTGACAATAACGAAATCATGAACAAATAGACCAGCAACATGGATACTACCCGAATACCAAGTGGTCTGGAATTAAATCATATACAAACACAAAGTTTGTTTTTTATTTTTTTTTTTTGCTTTGCTGTGGTTTATTCTTCATGTGTATTATAATGTTATTAACTACATGTATTATAGGGTGGGTTCATTCTACTGTAATTTGCATGTATTATTTTTCGTGTCATGGTTTACTGTATTGTGTATGTATCATATACGCACCCAAACAAACCCGCAAGACCGAATCATGCGTTTGCAGATTCTACCAACACAAGGACAAATGTGATTGATGATTTTCCTTTTGTTCTTTTATGGAAATGATTATTAGAAAGACTGCTTAGTTGACTATCTATTCTAATCATTATTTATTTCTGCCAGTTGATGATCACCTGGTAATTGTTGTTGTTTCATTACCCTGCAAGTATCTATTAGTGTGCTCAATATTTTTGTGAGTTTTTTTTCCATTTGATAAAATGTGTCAGGAGAAAATGTCTAGACAAGCCGTTCAGGGAGGCATTTGCAACTCTGATTTGAGAAAATGCCTAGACAAGCCGTTCAGGGAGGCATTTGCAATTTTGGTTTAATTAAACCAGAGTTGCAAATGCCTCCCTTAACATGTGCAGATCCAAAGATGCATCCTTCAGAGAAAGGAAAGGATGGTGGACGGGTATAAGAGCAATCATATCCTTTACAATCTGGTTCCATTTCCAGCTATCTTCTTTATTGCTTATGTCAATTCCCCTACATTCTTGAAAGGACCTGTCTATCTCAGCCTTTACCATACGCTATGTTCCAGTGAGAACTATTTAACATCGTGGAGACCCTAGCCTTAAGAGGTAAATTGATTTTCCTTGTTAATTCAGGGTGCCAGGAAGAGAGGGTGCCAGGAAGAGAGGGTGCCCTATGGATGCCATGGGTCATGCAAGAATGATGTGTTATTCCCATTGCCAATGCTTTTAGTCATACAGTGAGCAAAGAGATCCCTAACCACTAATAGTTTCTTCCAAAGCCAAGAATCAGAGGCCTTGGCCTTGGTTTCACAGATGGAACTTCCCTTTAATATGACAGTATGCATCCATTTGACTCATAGGCTTTCCTTGTTTTCGCAGATATTCCAAAGGCTCTTTATTAAGTATGCTTAATTAAGGACGTTTAAGTCTTGGATACCCAATCCTCCATTTTGTTTGGGCAAGCAAACATACTTACCTTAGCCTTTTTCACCCCTCCCTAAAGAAAGTTTTAAGGATTTTCTCAATTTCCCTTATGACCATTTTTGATAAAAGAAAGGCAGCATTCTAGTATCAGATGATTGATTTCAGAACTGACTTTATCACCTGGATCTGCCCGCCATAAGAAAGCTGAGAGGACGACCAGTTTTTGACACTTGCATTTAGCGTGTCTATTAACGGTTCATAGTGTGTGAAAGAGAGTTGGCCAGAAATAAGGGGAACACCGAGATATCTGATGGGTAAGGTACCTTGTTTCATACCTAAATGCCCGACAAAGCAACCCGAGATTGAGGACCCACCCCAGAAAAGAAGACTTTGCATTTTGCCAAGTTTGACTGCAACCCGGATAAAGATTGAAATTCATGCAGAGCATCCTTTACAATCTGGAGGGAACTATCCCCGGCTTTGCATAAGATAAATAAGTCATCCGGAAAAGCTAAGGAGGATAACTGAAGGTTCTTACATTTGGAGTGATATTTGAATTGGGAACCCTGAATTTTTGACTTTAGCAGCTGGGTGAAGCTTTCCATGATTAGGATAAACAGGCAAGGAGAGAGCGGATCCCCTTGCATAAGACCTCTTGATGATTTAAAGTTCCCCACCAGAGACCCATTCAAATTTACGGAGAAAGAAGGAGTTGATATACAAACTACATCCGGTTCATGTAGTTATCCGGAAACCCCATCTTCTTTAGTAACGTCATCAAATATTCCCATTTGACCATGTCAAAAGCTTTCATTATGTCAACCTTAATTGCACAATCTTTAGGACCTCCTATCTTCTTGTAGTTTTTGACAATTTCATGCATTATGAGAATATTCTCTTGGATTTGCCTACCTTTGACAAATGCAGATTGATTTTCATTCACCAGTTCAGGAAGAAGAAGCTTTAATCTGGTCACAAGGATTTTGGAGAGAACCTTGTATATGACGTTGCAACAGGATATCGGTCTGAATTCTTTCATACAGATAGTGTTATCAACTTTTAGTATTAAGGAAATAGCAGTGGCGTTTATGGGATAGTAGATGAAGTTCTGAGTGAAAGAATTAGATTGCATGTAGAAATTGTTCCCCTACTAACCCCCGATTTTCCTTATAAAATTCAGCAGTGAATTCATCTGGCCCTGGGACACTATCGGCTTTGGGGGGAAATAAAGCATTCTTGATCTCCTCTCTTGTGCCCTGGGCTGAAAGGCCAAGGATCTGCTCATTACTTTCTAGTCCAGACAAAATATGAGATGGCTTTGCCATTTGGTTCAGTAAAAAGCTTCTGAAAAAATTCAACTGCCATGTTTTGTACCATCTCATAATCCTTGATAATGGAGCCAGCCTCATTTTCTAACCTCAAATTTTCTTTCTGGCAATGTGAGATTTGACAACCCTATAGAAATATTTCGTGTTTTTATCCCCTTCTTTCATACATTTTACTCTAGATTTTTCCTCGAAAAATGTCTCCTCAAATTCCAAGAATTTGATGTATGAGTATCTATGACTTTTTTCCTCTTATTTGATAAGTCTATTAGTGGGGTCATTTATAAGCCTTTGTTGGGTATTTTCCAGAATGTTCTTGGCTCTTTCTACTCTAAAACAGATTTGGCTATAGTGTTCCTTGTTAAGATTTTTCAAGGGAACTTTAAGGTTTTTTAGCTTTTTAAACAATCTTATCATGGGGTTCCCTTGAACAATTTCATTCCAACCACACTCTAAAGTGTTCTTGAATTTTGGGTGGGACATCCATCCTTTCATAAATTTGAAGGGCCAAAGACCAAATTTTTTGCTCATTACATTGAAAGGATACCTGGAGAATGATCAGAAGAGATGGGGACACCGTAATCCAGATGGAAGTCCTGGATTAAAGATTGTCAAGCCTCATTACAAAACATGTAGTCAATTTTGTGTACATCCTTTCATCCTCCTCTCTATTATTGGACCATATAAACTCAGATCCCATAGAGGGGATGTATACCATGTCTATATCATTGATCCAGTCAGTGAAATCTCTCACTGTATTTCTATCAATTCTTTTCGTTTCCCCGTTTTCCGCTGTTATTGTAGCGATATCGAAATCCCCCATGATAAGCTAAGACTTGCCATTATAAATGAGATTTTGATATCTAAGTTCCCTCTAAAGTTCTCGCCGATTGCTTCTTTCATTGAAGACATATACAGCCGTAAGGATTACTTCCTCATTCTCTTTCGAGGCTAAGAGCTTAAAGCTGGTTGTGATGGATTTATCAGTACAGTATAGTAATTTTTCAACAAAGAGGTTCAGGTTCTAAGCTATTATGATTCTTGACACCGAATTTCGAAGAGAATTATGGAGGACATTCCAGTTTCGAAAAACTTTCCAATCAGTCTTTTTAAAGTTATTTTCTCTAATTTTAACTTCTAGTAATTCAATTAAACCGATGTTTATATTTCAGATGAAATCTTTAACTTCCTTCTGCCTAAGTGGGGAGTTTAATCCCCTCACGTCCAACTAGCAATTTTGATCATTTAAGGGATGATGAGGAGCCCCTACCCCCTTTTTTCCCCACCTTTTCCTCTGATAGCCCCAAGTCGATTGTCTTGCCAATAGGAGGCTATAGAGCTGGGGCTTTCAAGTACTTGGAAATAAGAAGGCTGGTACCTTTTTAACTTTGTCACTAGTATTTTTGTCCTTGTTTCAGCCCCTTTATCCGGGGGGTCTTCTGAAATCTGAAGGTCAATCACAGGAATGTGACCTGAAGCAGCTTCAAATGTAGCATTGATAGGCAGGTTGCCTGTGATTTCCTCCTTGATAATTAGGATGCTAGGTGTTTCACTTATACAATTAAAAGAATCATTTGGACTATGGGACTTACCTGGGGAGTGCGTCACAGTTTGGGAGCACTCGTTCACCTGCTTATCTTTTTGCATTGCAGGGATGTCCTCTCCAATGACACCAACAGGGGGCAAAATAGGTTGTTCATCTGTAGATTCTTCATCAGAATCGCCTTGTTCCTCGACCAATTTTGCCACTTCAGCTTCATAATACCTCCTTTCTTTTTCTTCAGCTTCTTTCATGTTGTCCTTTGTAGCATGTAGATGTTTCTTTCGGAAGGCACTGTTTTGGACCGAGTATTCCTTGTTTTCGCCCTTCTCCTCTTCTTGGATAGGCTCAAATCTATTTTTTGTCAAGGAAGAAAAGAGGGGACGACTTCTGACATCTTCAAATTCCTTGTTTTTTTCCTGAGCAACATCCTTTTTAACCCACTATTTATCTTGTTACTGTCTCCATTCATGTTTCTTGTCCATCTTAGCTTGTTTTTTACTCTTGTAGATATTACTATACGGTTGCTTTATGGTCATTGTTGGACACGGCCTCACAGTCATGCGCAAATGCCTTACACTACATGCATTGTGGAGGAACCCATTCATAATGCACCTCTTGGCTAGAGTCAACTCCATAAGCATCTGTTATTGTAACCCGATTAGGAAGCTCTGCTTCAGCCTTTACCCGAATGCAAATCCTTGCATATGCCACTCTTGTTTTGGCTGCAGTGGCCTTATCCATGAAGAGTGGTTCTCCAATCAAAGTACCCAGCTTCCCAAGGGTAATTCTATTAAAAATTGAAACTTAAGTCGAGGGAATCTTACCCAGGTCTGAAATGAATCAAGGTTAAGTTTTTGAATTTTCTTTTCGAGACTCCAAGGGCGGAGATATAACATTCTGTTTCCGAAAGAAAGAGGTGAGAGGTCCAGTATTTCTTGAATGTGAGACTCAGATTGGAAGCGGAAAAGAAAAAGGTCATCTTCAACCTTTTGAGTTTCAAGCGAACCTTTGGAGTCCCACTTCATATCAACGAAGTGTTTGAGGTTGAAGTGTGAAGAGCTATTTCCCATAATATGTCCGATTATAGTTGATTTCCACTCCGTGATGTGCTCTGTCACTTCTTCTGTCGGAACATTTATGGACTTTTTTGTTTTTTTTGACTCCATCGCAAATCGATGAGAGAGTAGAAGAGGGCTGTGGAGTGAATCTGAGCTTCACTACACTAGACCAAGCTGCTTTGGCTGTAATGGAGGGCTGCATGTATATAGATGAAGGAAAGTAGACATCTTTAGAGACATTTCACTATTTCGAGTATAGATTGAGAGAGGAATACAGTGGAATCAACCTCCGACCACTTGTAGTCGTGGTCGGAGTGGGCGCCAAGGCCCTATCTCTTTGGAAGGTGGTGGATCTGAGAAGGGAATTTAAGTTTCGACTAGCACAAAGAAAGAAAAGAAGAGGAAGTAAATAAAACGGTGGTTGTGAGACGAAAGAAGTACGTTAGCGGCGGAGAGGTGGAAGTTTTTCGTAATAATTTAGGAGAGAGAGGGCCTTGGGGTGGTGGCGCTTTCTATCAAATCTAGAGAGAAGGGAGAGAAGAAAATTAAGAGAGAAGTAGTGTGCTCTTAACTATTTTTATATGTGTGTATGTGTGTGTATATATTATGTGTGTGTGTGTGTGTGTGTATGTATGTATATGTGTATGTGTGTGTGTGTGTATTTATGTGTGTATATATATATATTATCTATATATATATATATATATATATATATGTACTTTTCCCCCCAATGCGATCAAAATGACCGAGAATAGTTCGTTGGGAACTACCTCCAACTGGGAAAATGAAATTATATGTGGATGCAGCGATAGGATGGAACAGCGCAGCAGGAGGAGTTGTATTACGAGATGAGCATGGACATTTTCTTTCGGTAATTTACTTTGCATTGCCTCCAGTGAGCCCATTACGAGCAGAATTATCGGCTTTGACGTTAGCCTTGATTTATTATGCCCAGGAGTATGATAGCCTCATCATTGAGACGGATTGTTATTCGCTTCTTTCTTCATTACCGAATAGGCAGCAAGTTACGGGCACAATGGCAAGTGAGCTGCAACGTGCAGCCATGTTTTGACGCTCAATTAAGCTTCTCTTCAATATTGTCTGCGAGAAGCCAAAACACTGCGGCTCACACATTATCCCGGCATGGATATCATTCAGCGGGACTGCATCTATATAATTCTTTACATTGCCTTCCTTGTGAAGTCTGAAGGGCAATATACAAATGGCGGCATTACGATTATGATCAGAATGTCTCCTAAAGGGTTGGCGAGTATATCTATCGGTTGCCTGCGTCAATCAGAGACGCAGGCAACATTGGTGCATCTCCTTACCCTCCATCTTTCTGTCAATATTGATGTTTCTTTTGCATGATATATCTTTGTTTGGATTAACTATGTGATGTCATACGAGCTCCACACGTGGACTTTGCGGCTCTTACGATGCAATGGTTGAGGACTCACATAAGAAGCGACATATTGGAAGTTTAGCGTCTACATTATGCACAACCGGAAGGCTGCCGTCTGGGTGGGCGTCCTTTTTTAGCAGGGTTGCCTTAGTCCACTTTGGATCAAGGTGACGTGGGTACGTGTTCTAAATTCCTTGATCCTTTATTCCGCTGCTATTATCTATCATATACTATCATATGACCTCTTTTTTGGACTCCTTGAGTTGCAAGGGGCTGATATGTCTGACTTTAAGGAAGCGATCAACTCTACACTGAATTCAATACTCGGCTACCACAGCAGCTTCCGAAGGTGGGTCTGGTGGTTTGACTTGATTACCTGCTTTCATTCACTTCTTCTTCAAATTGCGGAATATCACCGTGCTGCTGCTTCAGTGACTTGCTTGGACATTATCTGTTGGAGACCTACGCAGACATTGTTAAATATCCCCTCCCGTTATATTTTTTGATAGGATTTGTATTTGGTCATTGCTCCAATTATATAAATATGTACGTTTTTTCCTTCGCCAAAGTTTTATCTACAAGGGTGGTTTTACTTGAGAATGTATTAATGCGGCATATCATATATGATTGGAGACTGCTAATCGTCAGTTCTCCACATTCACTTTTTTCATATGATGAACATTGATGTACTATGGTATTCCTCCGCCATAAATGAGGTTTAATACAATAAAATCGCCTTTTATAAAAGAATATATCTTTATATGTATATATGTGTGTGTGCGCGCGTGTGTGTCTATATATATACATACACTGTCGTTGGAATATACTGGGTTCGGATGATGATGATGATGTGTGTGTGTGTGCGCGTGTCTGTCTATATATATACATACACACACACACACACATATGTGTGTGTGTGTTGTTATTGTTGTTGCTGACATCGCCTTGTGATTAATGTGCTGATCCAAAGATGTATTCTTCAGAGAAAGGATGGTGGACGGGTAGAAGAGCAATCAAAGGCCGCTTTGAGGATTGGTGAGGGTCAATCATGTGTGAAACGACTAGGGGTGTTAACGAACCGAGCCGAACCGAATACTAAGTTTTCGAACTCGAATTCGTTTAGCTAAACGAATAGTTCGGCTCGGTTCGTTTAGCTAAACGAACTTTAAAATTGGTTCGAGTTCGGCTCGATAACCTTATAACTGTCTAAACGAGCCAAACTGTTCGCGAACAGTTCGGCTCGTTTAACTAAACGAACTCGAATACCTATTCGAATTCGGCTCGTTAACAAATAATTAACGAATGAATACGAATCGAACACGAACCGAACTCGAATAGTTCGCGAACGGCTCGGTTTGTTTAACAACCCCCTAGAAACGACGAAGAAGGTCAAACAGCATATGTAGAATTTGGTGGTTAAGATGTGGGTAAGTCCACTTGAAAAAGCCCAAAGGAACCAAATGGTTCACCTCGCAAGGGATCATAGACAAACGTGGGTTCAAAGCCGAAGTTTTAGGGTTGCAATCGCATACTAAGGCTTAAAATAGCGTTACAAGATACTCGATTTATTCTAGAAATATTGTTATAGTTGATTTTTTCTGATAGTTCATTTTAAGCTATTTAAAACAATCAACTATGATAATATATTTAAGTGTGAACAAGTAATATAAGTATAGAACCCAATATGGAGTTCTAATCAGTTGAGTAGTGTATGCATTTCGATGTTCGATATCTATAAGTTTTCGAGGATGTTTACCGTTCTAATCCACTAAAATGGCACTGATTACAGTTTCGGAAACTCTTTGTAAGCTAAAGTTTTACAGCTTCTCTTTTAAAAAAAAATATAAACAAATAGTTTTTACCATATACACACAGAAAGAGGATAGGATTCAAACACTAGTTGATATCGAAAAAATATAATGAACTTTACTACTAAACCCACTTCGACTCCTAAAGTTTTACAGCTTCTATCCATAATCACTTGTGATTTAAGAATCAGCACCTAGGTGTAAAGGACAATACTCTGGTTAAAAAAAAAACCAATGGTTCTGAACCATGTAAACCAAAAAGAACTCCCCCACAAGACATTCATTTGTCTATTTCACTACACACCACCCTTATGCCCAAATTACCCTCCTTAATTTCAAACACATTGTTACGACCGTAAAAGAAAATGAAAAAAAAAACAATAATAGTATAGGTAAAATGAAAATAAAATATACATGTCATAAATAAATGAAACAAATACAACAAATAAAGTGGGGCGGGGGTAAGTGAAACCAGGGTAAGAAAAGGAAAATTTCTTAGTTGAAATTACTTAAGATAACTACTATATCCTAATTTCTCAATCTACCACAATCAAATCCCCAAATACCTATCAAAATCATAATTATCTTTACTCCTAAAATTCCTCCCACCCTCCCCCTTAATATATCCCAACCGTGCTCTCCCCCCTAAAAAAACGGCAGTAGCAACCAAGGGAAAGGAAAGAAAAAGAGAAAGAAAGGAAAAGGGAGAAGAGAAGAAGGCCAACGAGATTCCCAAGTCCGAGTCTTAATCCGTCTAGCGTCGATTAAGGTAGGTGCCTCTTCCCCCCTCAAACGGGTATAATACATGCATGCTTTGATGATATATTTATGTGATTCGTTGTTTTTTATTTGTTAATATGTGAATTTTGTCGTGTTTTATATGAGAAAGCATGAGATGTGTTGTATATGGCTTTATGTGTATGTGCGTGTGTATTGAAATTGATGGTTGTTGTGATTCGGATTGGAAACACCCTTGAATCAAATCAAAAAGGTTGAATATTTTCACACTTAGGGTTCTTTAAAATTGCGTTTTGGCCTTATAATAAGTTCATCTAGCTCGGAATAGGGTTGGGATTGGGTTGAAAGTCAAAAAAATGGGTCTGACGGACAAGTTTCAGGGGGGTGGCGCGTGGGACCCACGCGCGGCCCCTAACGGCGCGTCCGGACACGTGATGACGTGTCCACCTTCAAAAGTTGCGTCTCGTTATAAAGAGTCCAACGCAACTGGTTTGAGGTCAATCGGAGTTAAAACGAAGATTTTATATGGGGTTAGAAGGAAATAGAAAAAAAAAATAAAAAAAATGCTGTTGGACCGGCCCAGGCTGCCGGACCGGACCAGGTAGCAGGCCGGCCCAAACCGGAAAAAAATAAAAAAAATCTGAAAATTAATTTCTGAAATGAATAATGATAAATAATTAATTAAAATTAGTTTAAAATTCCAGAAAAATATATTTATTTATCAGAAAATTCTAAATAATTACAGAAAATATAAAAGGTTAAATTAAATTATTTCCACTTAATTTCTGAATTTTGATAAATGTAAGTAATTAAAAATAATTAGTAATAAATAGAATTAAATAAGAGAAAATTAGTAGAAAATTCTAGAAAATTAATACAAGCTAAGGAAAATAAGGGGATGTTAAATAACAACTTTCCAATATTCAAAAATTTTACGAAGCCAAATATTGAGTGCCGGAGATGGAGAGGATGGGCCGTGCGGGCCTCAGCGACTTTGTTGTTGCAATTCATGGCACGTGCATTTGCATGAGGTATACTCTGCGTCTATAGGGCGTGGGTATCGGGATGACTTACCGTGTCTATAGGGCACCGGGGTCATGAGACATACTGCGTCTATAGGGCGTGGGTGTCCAAACGGCTAGTGGTGGCTAGAGACCACGACGCTAGATTTAGGACCCGGGAGCATGCATTGCATATAGGTCTAGGGGCATATTGCATGACATGATTCTCGTTGCGTGTGACCGTTGATTGAGCATGCATCATGTACTTGCGCATTTTATGTGGATTGCTTTACTTACCGCATTTACTTTATCTTATGCATGTTATCTTATATTTATATGCTATGTGGTTTTATCTTATATTTATGTGCTATGTGGTTATATCATATCTACGAGCGCATCTTCGTTGAGGACGGGAAAGGACATAGTAGAGTGGGCTGATTGATAGCTGCATCTAGGATACGATGAGACTCTGCAGCTGATTGTTCTTAGTTATCTTTGGGGATTTTCACAGACTTCCTTATTGTTTTATTGTCAGACTTCCTTTTATTTAGTGGTGTAATAACAATTATTCGAGTTTAATTTAAGCTATGATTTACGTTTCCGTGAAAAAATTTCTACGTCATTTCTGACAAGTAAGAGATTGATTCAACGCTTTGTATTCTCCTTAGCGAGATACGGCGGATGCACTGTTCCCGAGGCTAGGGCTCGGGAGCGGGGCGCTACACACATAAAAGGACAAAAGATTTAGCTGTTACCACAGAAAAAGGGGGTGACATATATTCTCACTAAACCACATGTAGACCAAGATATACTTTAGATCCACCAACGGTAAAAATAAATCTCTGGGTTTCATTTTAAGAAACCAAAAGAAAAGAAAGGCAAGAAGAAAAAGAAAAGGTCGGTTGGAAAAGGGACAGAGAGATTCACAGGAATGCAAAGAGACTGTTCGACACATGCATAAGAACACAGCAAGAGATTGTGTTTTCTCCCTATCAAACTGCAACCTCGTATAACATTCAGATTTCAGACTGGCCAAAATACCTTCTGTAGAAAAATGTATTTAGTATCTCTGTCATTTACTGTTGGCTTATAGCCGTTAGTTAAGTAGCCGTTAGGTATAGGATATGTGGTCTCTCTCTTCTTTCTTATTTAAGCATCTTTTGTTTCCTTATGTAAACATGCTGCTTCTGCAGTAAAGTGAACTTCAAGTATTGAATATCAATTGATCACAATAAAGAGTACATTGTTGTTTTTCTATATGGTATAGAGCTCCAGGTGTCTACTGGACGATTGTTTTTCTGCAGATTCTAACTGCAATTCTCAATACTGGCATTCATTGCTTATCTTGTTATTTTACGCTTTTTGATGTTGGGGTTCACATTTTCTGCAGCACCAGTTCATACCTCATCAAGACGTATAGCTGATAATTTCAACAGTGGATGCTCGAAGAATATTTGAAAGAAGGAAAGAGTGAAGAAGACGAAGTTGTGGGGAAGAAAGTGGCATTGGGAAGAGTGAAATTAAAGTGAAATTTCTGTGGAATTCATTTCATTTAAGAATTTTTTGAATTCTATGTCTTGGAAAACTACCGAGGGAACGTGTCTTGATCCTGTGATGTCTTGGAGTCCACGTGCTTTCATCCGGGATCACTGCATGTTGGTTCTATATCCCTAGATCGACACGTGTTTTCCACTATCTCCAAACAAAGCTTCTACGAGAAGCTTCAAGACTATATTCGTAACTTTTCTCTCATTCTCACCTACTTCCTTTTCCATCATACTATTTTCCTCTCTTCTTCGAGTATCCTTTCCTGCACTTCCTCCATTCCTGCAGCTCCTTGATTGAATCTTGTTAACAAAATGTCATCTATCTCAACTCCTTCTTCTTCCACTCGCAAACCAAGAAGAGCCTTCTAATGTTACTGCTTCAGAAACCCATTAACTGGCACCTCCTATTCCTACACCAATCATCGATGGTAACTCCATTATGATTACTAACCATAACTGACAAGTCACAATTATTTGTCATGGAGCAGGCCGTAGAAATGTTGTGATTGGAAGAGGCAAGGATGACTACTTGTACGGGCACATGCAGGTACCAACATCGACTGATTCTCAATATAGACAATGGAAAACTGAGAATGCCATGATAATGTCATGGCTCATCAGTTCCATGACTCCTGAAGTTGGGGACAACTTCATCTTATATCAGACAGCTAGTGATATTTGGAAAGCTGCCAAAGAGTTGTACTCCCAGAAGGATACGTAGCTGAAATTTATGAACTTGAAAATCAAATGGCTGAGCTAAAACAGGGAGAATCTGGCTGTAAGTTCCTATTACTCTCAGCTAACTAAGTTATGGCAACAGATTGACACGTATGAAACTCATAACTGGTCTTCTCATGCTGATGATCTTGCTTTAAGGAAGTTTATTGAGAAAAAACGTGTGTTTAGATTTTTACAAGGGCTGAATAAAGAGTTTGATGGAGTACGGAGTAGGTTACTAGGCATGAAACCTTTTCCTGCACTTAATACTGTATTTTCTGGGTTAGAATGGAAGAATCTCGCATGAAAGTAATGATGGGAGTTTCGTCTACAGATAGTTCTGCCCTGATTACTGTAGGTGGTCAGGAATCTATTACATCTAATGCTACTGTATTCTCACGAAACAATGGACGTCCTTACTGCAAATTTTGTAAACGTCATGGTCATAGTTATGAAAAGTGTTATAGTAGACCAGATGCAACAGTGCAAAGACCTCAGAGATCTTTTGGAAACAACTGGAAAGGAAATTCTTCAAACTGGAAGTCCAATGGAAATGATCATTGGGAGAGGAGGAAAGAACCAGGGAAAGACTCAAAGTTCAATGGCTCACTTAGTGAACCAGGTTGATACTGACACTAATCATGCTAATGCTCAGACAGATCAGACAAACCAGATTCAACAGCAGTTGGATACTATATTCAAGATTCTTGGACATCAACAATTGGACAAGAATTCAGCTGAGCCATCCACTATTTCAACGGCAACAATGGCACACCAATCAGGTATTCATAGTATATCAAATAATAGGAAAGGTACTACATGGATTATTGATTCGGGTGCTTCTGATCATATGACACATTTGAAATATTTACTTCATGATTTTGAATATTTTGCAATACCTAAATATGTACAGGTTGCTACTGGATTTAAGGTGCATATTCTAGGCAAAGGAACTGTAATACTTACTAATCAGATAAAATTGAAAAACGTACTCTATATTCCTAATCTGAGTTTCAATCTAATCTCAGTTAGGAAGCTTACATTAGATAATAATTGCATTGCCACCTTCTCACCCTCTGAAGTTATATTTCAGGGACTTCTACGGGGGAGAGGATTGGCAATGCTAGATCATTCCATGGCCTGTATATTTTTGGACCAACAGGATCAACTAATAATTTCTGTGTGCTGAGTCAAGTGATGACAGACTCAGAATTTCAGACAAGAATCATATTTTGCTGTGGCATAGACGATTAGGTCATCCAAACTTTGTGTATCTTAAGAAAATTATGCCTACGTTATTTTGTAATATTGATCCTGTGTGTATTAAATGTGAAGTTTGTGAACTGGCAAAGCAAACTAAGTCTGCTTATCCAGCTAGATTGTATGAACCTTCTCAGGCGTTTAATTTAATCCATTCTGACATTTGGGGGCCTTCTAAAGTAAGTAATATCAATGGAGCTAAATGGTTTATCTCATTTATTGATGATCATACTCGGATTTCTTGGGTTTTTCTTATGAAACATAAGAGTGAGGAGGAAATATTATTCAGAGGTTCATTTTGTTTATTAAGAATCAGTTTAATACTACAATCAAAACATTACGGACTGATAATGGCATGGAGTATTTAGACAGAGTTGTTCAGACATTTCTTGCTGGACATGGAATCCACCATCAAACGTCATGTGCTTACACACCCCAACAAAATGGGGTTGCAGAACGGAAAAATCGCCATTTACTTGAGGTTGCTAGAGCAATCATGTTTACTAGGAATGTGCCTAAATTTATTGGGGTGAGGCTGTTCTTACAGCAGTATATCTTATTAACCGAATGCCTTCTAGGATTTTGTCTTTTAAATCCCCTGTTGATATTCTTCAGAACAGTTTTCCACATACACATGTTGTGTCTACACTACCCACTAAAGTATTTGGTAGTGTTGCATATGTTTATATATCATCACATGTGAGAGGAAAGTTAGAAAGTAGGGCTGTTAAATGTATTTTCATAGGATATTCAAATACTCAGAAAGGATATAAGTGTTATGATCCTCATTCAAAAAGGGTGTATGTTACATTAGATGTAAAATTGATGAAGACACTAGTTATTATTCATCATCATTGACATCAATGAACACTAACAATGCTGATTTTTGGAGCATTGTTGATATATCCTCTCCTTCTACATTTTACTTGAGCATTCTGTGGAAAGTCCATCTATCAACTCTAGAACAGGACTGGGAAAGAGTCAGCCAGAATGCACCACAACTGTGCAAAAACCCCCTGTTACACAAACATATCAACGACGAAAGGTGATTCAGCCATCATCTCAAGATCAGGCTCAAGATCTTCAAGAAGGCTCGACGGTACAGCAAGCTGGATCAGAGGAAACTGGTGGTACAGGTTTGATAGAAGATTCAGGTTTTCAGTCCCTAACTGATCAGCATGATACTGAATCTACTTTTGATAGTTTGCCTATTGCACTTAGAAAGGGTACTAGGACATGTACGAAATACCCTTTAAGTCGGTATGTTTCTTATGTCTCTCTTACTCCACAGTTTTGTGCATTTACAACTTCCCTAGATTCACATACTATACCAGTAACAATTCAGGAAGCATTGTGTAAACCTGAATTGTGTCAGGCTGTTAAAGAGGAAACGAATGCTCTTGAAAGAAATCAGACCTGGAGTCTAGTTAATAGAGAAAAGAATATGAAAGTAGTAGGGTGCAAATGGGTTTTTTCTATCAAATTTAATACAGATGGGGTCAATTAGTAGGTACAAAACTAGATTAGTTGCAAAAGGTTTTACACAAACTCATGGCATTGATTATTTAGAAACATTTGCTCCAGTTGCTAAACTCAATACAATCAGAATATTATTCACTCTAGCAGTTAATTTAGACTGGAAATTATTGCAATTAGATGTTAAAAATGCGTTTTTGAATGGAGATCTTAATGAAGAAGTTTTTATGAGCATACCACCTGGATTTGAGACTTCTGAGAATAAAGGGAAAGTCTGTCAACTGAAAAAGGCATTATATGGCTTGAAACAATCCCCAAGGGAGTGGTTTAGGAAATTCACAAATGTTGTCGTTGCTTATGGGTTTAGTCAGTCACATAGTGATCATACATTGTTTGTTAAAGGTCTGGGGTCTAGTAGAGTAACTATTCTTATTGTATATGTGGATGACATAATCTTGACTGGAAATGATAATCAAGGAATTGACCGTATTAAAACTCATTTGGCTACGGTATTTGATCTTAAAGATCTGGGATATCTCAGGTATTTTTTGGGTATGGAAGTAGGAAGAAATGAAAATGGTATTTGTATTTCTCAACGAAAGTATGTTATGGATTTATTATCTGAAGCTGGCATGTTAGGATGTAAACCTGCGTATACTCCTCTTGATGTTAGCACACGATCCAGCTCTTGGTGTTTGTGAAGGTTTTTGGATCAATCGAGTACTAAAAGATCTAGGATTAACAGTTACTCTTCCTATCCAGTTTTACTGTGATAATATATCTGTGATTCATATGATTGAAAATCCGGTACAAATCCGGTACAACATGACAAGTCTAAACACATCGAAATTGATCGACATTTCATTCGTGAGAAAATTGAAGCTCAAATTGTTCAAATTCTTCATGTTTCTTCACAGCAACAAGTTGCTGATATTTTCACAAAAGCTGTTACTATTCAGACATTCAAGGAGTTACTTGGCAAGCTTGGTTGTATTAACTTGTATGCTAATACATCCAGCTTGAGAGGGCGTGTAGAAAAATGTATTTAGTATCTCTGTCATTTACTGTTGGCTTATAGCCGTTAGTTAAGTAGCCGTTAGGTATAGGATATGTGGTCTCTCTCTCCTTTCTTATTTAAGCATCTTTTGTTTCCTTATGTAAACATGCTGCTTCTGCAGTAAAGTGAACTTCAAGTATTGAATATCAATTGATCACAATAAAGAGTACATTGTTGTTTTTCTATACCTTCCAGCAATAGTTGCCAGTATATTCAGCATCACAGCTTCCTCATCCAACTCTTCCTTTCCAGCTCGCAAACTTGCACACTTTCTTAGCAAGGACCGAAGTGCTGCGCACGAATCAGCATCAAGTGGAGAATCAACTGCTGCACACAACACAAATAGCCACATACAATCCTCCCTAGACAGTTGCTTGCTTTTCTGCCATATTTATGTGTTTCCTGAGCATAATAACTCGCGCCACAGAGTTCATTCTTAGTATCATAGACAATGTAGGACAGTTGCCAGAAGCACCATTGGGGTTTGGTGTATAATCAGGACTTCGAACAGAATCCGTGGTACTGGTAGAAATGGTTTCTAAATTACCACTACTTTATGGTGTAAAAGCATTTGTAGACACGGAGGAATTCTGAGTAACTGAAGTTCCACCATTTTTCTCATTCATGTTGCCCTCAAAGTGTTTTTGTAAGGATTCTTCAACATTCAAGTTGGAATTTGGCCTCATTTTGCCAGAACTGTCGGCCTCACAAGTCATATGGGATGACAGGGCCTTGAACAGAAAACGCAAATCAGCACACATTCTTTAAGGCATTCATTTGCGAAATCTTATTTGTGATGATTACCAGTTTAATAAAGGTAAAAAATACATCTTTTTCCACCACGCAAATCACTAATACTGCCTCGTTCTATGTGCCTATTACTATAGGTTTATCACTACTGATATTCGTATCAAGATTTGCAATGGTATCGCTATTGCTCTTGTTAAACATGAAGGAGTGCGGTTTTGGTGCACCTCTAAGAAGATTTCCGCACCACAAAAGCACGACAAAAAAAATTGCTACAATCTCAATTGAAGCTAGAAATTTGTGAAGACAAAGAACGAGACAATGTCAAGTGATTCAGAGTAGTTTACCAGTCTGAACTTGGAAAAATCAGCAAGAAAAGCATCCTCCCACTCTTGCAGTGGCATTAAGTGTGCAGGACACTTCAGGATATCTGGAATTTGAGGCATATAAACAGTTTGTGTTTTGTTCAGTTTGCTTGCGCCAACCTTGGCAACCTTCACCTTGGGAATCTGTCCTGCTTCCCACCTGTCATAGATCAAAAGATTTGAAGTCAATCAATTACAATGCACTGCATTTTTCATACAATCTTCCCATATTTCAAGTTACAAGTCCAGCAGACATAAAAAACAATTCGGCTGTAATGCAGACTTTGTTAGTTGTGTAAAGTCTTGCTTGAAGTATACAGGAAAACAAAAAGGCAGAGTTGACATACTGGCCATAGTCATTTCAAAACCAAGTTAATAATCGCACTTATGTTCACAAGATAGCTGACACTATCAGCAGAAGAAGGCTAAAAGGGTTGTTAGCAAAGTTTTGATAGTGTTGCAAAATAGATAGATGACACAGCTAGTCATAATTTTCCATGACGCATTTCTATCATGGTTCAGAGTTGGTCGATACCTGCCTCAAGAGGCATTTTCCCGCCACTGGATGTGATGTCTTCACAGCATTGGATGCTGATATACATTTTTCCTTATGAAGAGCTCAAAGAGTCATTTGGGGGGAAAATTACATCCACAGTATGTGGTGATCATTTCAATATACAAATGATAAGATGCAAATTATATATTTGATAAGACAAACCAAATGGAATAAAATTCATAAGACAAGAGACCATACAATATCTTCAACAAATTATCTTTGAGATCACATTTCTCATAAAAACTCTTAATAAAGAAAGGGAATGGCTAAATTCACTCCTTAATATACTAATCCTTCCTTAATAGGGACAAATATGTAATTTGACAAAAGATAATAACAATGAAGCAAAAACAGGCAACTTACTATACAGTGGTCCCATGTGGTGCCAATTAACATACCAGAAATATGTATCAGCCCTGTCCCCCCTCTGAACCCATACTTTGTCCGGAAGCATCAACATATTCCCATATGGACTTCCCTTAGAGAATCATACTATGCAAGAATTTAACCCATAATGAGTTCTTCCGAGCACAAACACTGAACAATTCTCAACATGAATGAACTATCTAGTGCACCTAGGCTCCGCACACACGAACCCCTCTCTCGACTGGCGAACATACCACCTCCCAACTTACTTTTGTAGCTCTGCTTATCTGCTCTTGCCCACTCCACGTGAACTGAGCCAAGGTACTCTCAGTCTAGCTCAATATGATTGAGTATTAATAAGATAGATATAATAAGTTGCGCAGCCCTCATAGGATATCCAAGACTCAGCCCTAGAGCTTATTCTCCTGATTATTCGTTCTATGAACGCACAACAGTCCCTCTCTGTTGATCTCACTGTAACCACAGGAACCCCAAGATAACGAACAGGCAGCTCTTGCGCCTGTATACCCAATTCATCTACAAGTGGCTGCCTCCCTTCATCATCACACCCAGACAAGTAGATTGCACTCTTTGCCACATTCGGCCGTGACCCTGAGTTCCCCCCAAAACTGCTTGAAGCATCCCTTCACAAATGCGATAGTTTGAACCTCAGCTTTGGCCAGCATAAGCATGTCGTCAGCAAACGCAATAGAAGAAATGCCAAGCTCCTGACGCCGTGGTAGAAACTGGAGCTTCCCAATTCACCTATCCTTCTGTAACTTTTCATTGAACCTCCATGATAAATACGAATTAAGGGGACATAGATCTCCTTGCCTTGAGCCTCGTTCATATCTAAATCTGCCCACCAGCTCACCATTGGGAAGAGATATTTACACCACCCCCAACCCCTCCCATACATTTTATTGACGCTATCTAATGACAGTATTGTTAATTTATTTGGAAAAATGAGACTTAATGTCCATAGCCATTGTGTCTAAATTATATCATAAGTTTGCAATTACCACCATGCACCCATAACTATTGATCTTTTTTACTATTTTGAACCATAAGTTTGCAATTTCTAATGTGCACCTATAATTATTAACTTTTTTTACTCTTTTGCGCCATTTTTTAGACCTTAAATGAAAAAATAAAACAGTTAAATGGCGTAAAAGAGTAAATAAATTAAAAGTTATGGGTGCACAAAGAAAAATGCAAACTAATGGTGCAAAAGAGTAAAAATAATCGTAATTATGGATGCAAAATGAGAATTGCAAATATACAGTGCAATATAAACACAGTAGCCATAATTATGGGCACCAAGTGTCTTTTTTTTGTAAGTCAATTTTTATATATAAGTCAAATTAGGCGATACAAAGTAGTTTGCCTAGGGATGGCAATAGCAAGCATAACTTGCTCAAAATACAATGGCACCATATGAGTTTCTTTTTTTTAGTAAGCGGCACCATATGAGTTCTAACAATACTATCCGTAGTCTATTGCCCAAACAAGTCTCAATGTCAAAGGCATCCTTAAATAAAAGTAAAAAAACACCTCAGTTGAAAATCCCAGGGCTTCAAAAGTAGCAAAAGGAGACTAAGGTCCTCTGCTAATTGATGATACAGGAAAGTAAGAATTAGAAATGTACAGTAGAAAAGTAACATCTTTGGGGCCCGAAAGCTTGAGATAGATAAGTCTCAAGCTAAACACCAAAGCTTGAAAGAGAGGAGGCTCCAAGCTAGGTTTTAAACTGTTACGAAACAGACGAGATCACTGCAAAAACGCGCAGCGGAAAAA
Organism: Eustoma russellianum; assembly: GCA_036186865.1. Classification (NCBI taxonomy): domain Eukaryota; kingdom Viridiplantae; phylum Streptophyta; class Magnoliopsida; order Gentianales; family Gentianaceae; genus Eustoma; species Eustoma russellianum. Next base: position 33,928,668 of record AP025050.1, read on the forward strand.
CAAAACTTGATCTCCGATTTCCTACCAAGGATCTATGTTGTTCGTTTAATTCGATGAAAGAAATTCAAAAACCTTACCTCTGTAGATTAGAAATCCGTAGACGAAGGAGGTGTGATGACACAAACACCCTCTGACGGTATCCACACGAATGCTTCCGTTCGGAGTGCTAGCTCTTGAAACGGCGCGGCTGAGAAATTTGTTTTTCTCAAAAACGAACTAGGCTTATCTGTTTTTTTTTTTTGGATTTCGCTATCTCCTGTGAGGCAGGGCTCTGTATATCCATATATGTAGAGTTAAAATCCAATTCAAATCGGATTGGATGAGGCAAATCAAAATCCATATCAGATACGCATTCTGTCAGGATTGGATAAGACCAATCAAAATCCATATCAGATATGGATTATGTTAATATTATCCAATAACATAATATATATATATATATATATAAAAACGATAATAATAATAATAATTAATATCCAATATTATTATTATTATTATTATTAATCTTAGTCATATGCATTCTTGTGTGTGACCCGATAGGTCTATATTAATTGGCAGTCGGTTAAATCTCAATTGAACCAACAAGTCGTAATTGGTCTTTCACAAGACATTGCGACTACCCAATAAATACGAGTAAGTTTAACTAGCCTAACAATAGCACATGCATTAATCCCTTTGTCACACGATATCTAGTTTGAACATAAGTCATGGTCAGCGTCATACTTATATTGTTCAAACATATGATTACTCGATCTCTAAGTAGACTGATAAAACAAATGATATTGATCACACTATCAATTCATTTGAGCACGGCCATGCATTTCACAGTCTCACTAATCGAGGGGCCCAAAGATATCTCTCTCAAAAGAGAGGGACAAATTCTATCTTGATTGTTCAATATCCTCTACATAATTTCTATCACATTCAATCATGACCTTTATTATTATCCAGTTACGGATAACGTTTGATCATGTCAAAATATAATAGTCCTTATGTTGGAAACTATGACAATCTCAAGTCAAAGGATTAAAACATGACTATCATGAGATTTACTTATGACGCTAATCCATGTAGCAATCTCATGATGAGTCTATCCAATACACTGTTCTCTAACAAGTATCTATGAGATTGATTCGTATCACCATACACATAATTATCTCATGATTATCAAATCAATACTCATACTGGTTATAAATTATTTTATCTCTATAACAATAATGAACCAGAGACATATCATAATTGTGTAACATACTAACCAACAACAATGATAATAAAAACCTCTTTATTAATAACAAATGTATAACATAAACATCCAAATCATGGCCTAGGGCACACACACTAACATAAACATCCTCATAGGTAATCCCATGTTGATGGCAATCTCCTAGTTGATTTTTGTTCTCTTAATTCCTTGCCATGAGGTAGCAGAGAATCTTATATTTTGTAGCACCTCGTTAGTAACAAACTTCACCTCCCTGTGAGTGGCTCCATGCAACCTCGAGTTCTACTCTCTCCAAATAGAATATACCACAGTTGCTAATGCAAAAAAGACAAGCTCCTCTTGAAATTTTGAACACCAATGATTAGTGAGCATCTAAAATTGAAGGCTCAATCATAAGTAAATGCAGTCCTTGCACTTTAGCTGTGTCAATACTGCTTTCCATACTTCTTTTAAGAATGAGCATTGAAAAAAAAAAGATGACTCTGATCTTCCGCATTCCTGCCACAAAACATGCAGATGTAAGAATCAATAATACCCCATTTGGAAAGTTTACAGGGTTGTCCGACAAACTTGGCTTCAGGCTGCGGTGCACCAGTGGTGTGTTAGTCAGAAGAATAAGATGACTTTGACCTGTGATTCTTCTAAATTCAATTATTTGTTTGCGAGCTTATGTTGCAGCAGAGACATTCACTTTTGGAGGTAGACGTTTACAGTGACAAAGATGTCACTTTTGATGGCAAGCCTAGAAAAAGGATTCAATTCAGTTTTAACGCAGTCCTTTTGCCTCTGGCTTGTCCCGTCTTAACAAATATGATGAATTGGTGAACCTGCACTCAAGAAGAAAGACTCGACTCAGGATTTCCAGTAGCTCCACTCACTTAATAGGTGAAATGGAGACTGAAGAAACCCGAGCAAGGCAATGGGTACACACTATTGTCTGGAATTTCCTGCCTTATTCTCCATGAATCTTTCCCTCCATTTTCTACTGCCTAGGGCGAGAAGATGGCAGGGGAAGGAAGGAACATTGACCAGATCTACTCACAGAAATTAGGAAATATAGAGGCTCTTCAGTATTTGCCTTTATCTAATTTTTTACATGATTAGAGTGCCTATTCTTTTTCAATCGAGGCAGTGCCACTTTAGAAGTGAAGTACTACCAAATAGGCATCATGCGGTCTGCAGATAAGAAGTCCTAAAACTTAACAAGCTAAAGAAATTCCAATTCTGAAATATAACTAAATGCCAGAATAGCGAAGAAGGAAGACAGTCGACCTAGAATGGATACTTAATGAAGTTTACATGGACAACTGGAAATAAATATTTTTTTTGTAATTTAAATTTCCATAGATAGGTCTGGAAATAAATATCAATATACTGCGAACTCAAAACGGCCTAGTAGAAATTAGCCACCTCCGCAACAAAACATCTATACATTTAACCATAAAGGGAACAATAAACACATCTCAGATAGAGAAACGTGGCTACCTCACACGCCTTAGATATTCCAGTCCGTCTTCTGGAGGGCCTGAAGTAAAATCCGGTTCACCTGTAACCAAAAAGGCTGGTTTCTGAATGCTATCATAAGCTTCATCGCTATCGTCATCTTCCATATATTCCTGCCCTGTCGACCGGCTAGTTTCCTCATCTATGTGAAAAAGGTCGGAAGCAGGATCCATGGGCTTGATAATTTCTAACTCATACTCTGCCGCTTGAAAAGATTCTTCACCTGAAAGGCACTGGATCAACACTAAAATCTTACAACTTATGGTTTAGTATCACAGTATACTTTCTCAAAAAGGAACATGGGAAAACCATCCAGTTGCTCAAAAGGTTACATACATGGTAACAGAAAAGGAATGTCATTCACAAGATTGCAAGTATATGAAAACTGAGTTAATTGCACCTGGTATCCATTCTTTTCCACCAAGTTTTAAGTAGCATCCAATGTTTCATGAAACACACTTTCCATCCAGTGTTATAGGAGAAATAGGCACCTGGCATCCGGCAACCGGAAAATGACCTGCTGTAGGCGGTTTTTATGAATTTTTTTTTTAACTTTTCCCAACCCTGGTTAATTTCATCTTCCCTCCATTCCTTCCAACACATTCCTCTCTACTTCTTTCATCCCCCACTTCAATTTTTACTCCTCCAGACGGCACCACCGCTTTTGCTGGCGAACTCCTACCAGCCAACATCCTCTTCTCAGCCGCAGTAAGATGCTGAACTTGCTAAACTCAGGGTCGAAGAGATGGAACAAGGGATTGCCGGTGAGTCTAGTGTTGCTGCCAAGGCACAAGGTTGCCAAAGCAAGGTATGCAGCTGCAACTTCAGAGTTTAAAACAATGAAAGACGAATTGGAGGTACTTCAAAATGACTACGCTTTATTAGTAACTGAGAGAGATGCAGCGGTCATCAAAGCTGAGGAAGCGGTCTCTACCTCTTAGAAAGTTGAAAAGAAAGTAGATGATCTAACCATTGAGCTCCTTACAGTAAAGGAAACACTAGAGTGTGCACATGCTGCACATCTAGAGGCAGAGGATAAAAGAATTGCTGCAGCTATGGAAAGAGAGCAAGAGGGATTAAAGTGGGTAAAAGAGGCGCATCAAGCAGAAGAGGAGGCGGAGAGACTGAACCAGAAACTTCTATTGTCTAAGGACCTCAAGTCAAAGTTGGATGCTGCTTCAGAGTCGTTAAAGGATCTTAAAGCTGAATTGGCAGCTTATATGCAGTCGAAACCTAAACAGGACAATTGTGAAGATGTAAACTTCAATGAGGTGCCTGCAGAACCAGAGATTAGGACTCACAATGGTATACAAGCGATCATAGAATCGGCAAGAAAAGAACTTGAAGAAGTGAAGATGACCTTTGAGGAGGCAAGAGGCGAAGTAGATTGCTTGAAGCCAAGGTAGTAGCCGTATCCTTGAAGTCGGAGATAGAAAAAGAGGCAGATGAACTTGATAAAGTTAGGAAAAGAGAAGGAACGACATCAATTACAGTTGCATCTCTTGAAGCTGAGCTTGACGAAATTAAGTCAAAGATTGCTATTGTTCAGATGGAGGAGAAAGCAGCAAGGGAAAAAATGGAGGAGCTGCGCAATCAACTACAGGGTTAAAAGTATGGTTAAGTCCGGTCAAAGGTCGATTTCAGCGGTCAACGGTCGACCAACAGGTCATCCGGATGCCAGGTGCCTATTTTCCCTATAACACTGGATGGCAAGTGTGTTTCATGAAACATTGGATGCTACTTAAAACTTGGTGGAAAAGAATGGATACCAGGTGCAATTAACTCTATGAAAACTACATTCAACCACGAAGTATTATTACTTCGTCCAAGATTTACAAATGAATGTAAGCTTCAAAAAAACTCTCCACCTGAAAGGCAATGGATCATTTAGCACTAAAATCTATTACTTATGGTTTAGTAGCAGTAGGTTACTCTTTCACAAAGGAACATGGGAAAACCATCCAGTTGCTCAAAAGGTTACATATGTGGCAACAAAAAAGGAATACCATCATAAGAGCACCAAGTATATGCACACTACAATCAATCACTTTTTATTACTTCGTCCAAGATAAACAAATGAACATACGCTTCAAAAAATTCTTCACCTGAAAGGCACTGGACCATTTAGCACCAAAATACATAGCTATTTACATTGCAATATCGACTGACTAACATAACACTAGCTCGTTTACAGAAGAACAGATCACATTCCCAGGCATCATCCTGGTAAAGCCTAGCTACCAGCATATCTCTGATATACAACAGGAGCCTGAACTCCAGCACCTTCCTGATGATGACGTCAGAGGGAGTACCACGTCAGAGGGAATACCAACTACGGTCACAAACTTCTATTACTTTGTCCACGGTTTACAAATGAACGTGCATAGCAATTTACATTGCAATGCCGGCTAACTAACATAACACTAGCTCGTTTACAAAAGGACCAACATCCCCAAGCATCATCCTGGTAAATTATAACTACCAATATATCTCTGATGTACAACAGGAGCCTGAACTCCAGCACCTTCCTGCCGATGAATTCACAGGAAGTATCAACTACAGTTCCTATTACACAAATCTAATATGTATTTTGGATATGTAGCAAGTAGGTTCTATCAAAGAATCTTATAGGCCAATCTCCTGTCCATATAGGATTTAGATAGCATCCTCTTTGATTTGCATCCCAAGGACCTGTGTACATAGAAAGAATTGAACCAATCAAATCGACACAATCAAGATTTGAAATGATGAACAAGGAAAATGTGGATGAAAATCAATTATTCCAAAGTCTATTATCAGAATTATAAGTTGCTTGAGGAGGGAGATACAAAAAATTAGCAAAACAGCCACTTCTTTGGCCCCCAAAAATATTGAGAAAATTGAAAGATAACAAGCAAAAGATAATATAAAATAGGAAGCAGTATGATAAGTTTGACCACCATGTGAAATGACAAGAAAAAGGAAACCAGAGGAAAGGAAAGAAAAATAGGATGAGCAAAGTAAACCTCAAACAATCATACAGCATACTCTTCTTTTACTTTTTTGTAAGTAACAATCATAAAGTATACTCGATACCAAATTCCACATTTTACCAAATCAAGCAAATAAATTATACAGTTGGCTAATGATATTGACAGCTATTTGGACACTCAAGTCCAATCGAGAAAAAGCCAGAGAAATCAATTCCATTGGAAACAAACAGAGCTAATCGACTTCATCTTCCAGAAACTAACTAAATCCATCAATTAACCAGCATCACCACTCTTAACAGTAATTGGATCCAATCATAAATACTCCATTACTCGGTATAGATAAAACAAAATTAATGCAATAAAAGTGAAGTACAGGAAGCGTAAGAGATGAGGAAACAATAAGTAGATACTCATCTCGTTTCTGTAACCCAATAACATAATTCTCTTCAAATTACGAGGTCTTAATGTGTTAGGCACAATACTCCGTTAATCTCACATCAAAAAATTGTGACCCCACCTATATACATTGTAAAGGAAGCTAGAGCATCCTAACATTTACAAACAAAATGCGTCATAATTAGTAAAACAAAACATCTCTACTCGAAATCTGAACAACTATTATTTCTGTGACACATCCGAGAAAGTAGTAAGTAGATTGGCTAAGCCCCAACCATTTGACTATAGATCCAACACTAACCTAGTTTTAAGGAATAAAATAAATTATATATCAGCCATAGCCCATATTAGAAAATATCTAGATATATCTATATTCTTCTTCTTCTTTTTTTTTTTTTTTAAACTTGCAGCAGCATACAAAATTCATCACAGAAAGATTGCATTAACATAACCACCAGGAATCAAACAAATTCAAAACCAGCAACAATCAAGACAACAGCCTAGTCAGACAATTGAATCCAGTGAATACTTGTTACGCATCATAGACATTTTCGTGCAAAAATAGAAAGAAAAGAAAAAGAAAAAAAGCACACCACATGTGATCATCTAATGAAGTTCAATAAGTCAAGAAACACAATCACAACCAAGCGCATGATTCTGGAGGTACGCACTAAAAAAAAAAATTAGCACAACTAAAAGAAACCAAATAAACAAGATAGCTTACCGCAAATTGAGGTTGGTGCTCCATTTTGAAACAGGAGAGCGGCATTGAAAGCCGTACGATTCTTTTTATTCTTCTTTTTCTTCTGCTGAGGCTGATGTAGCTGCTTCAACCGAGTGGCATTGGAAGAATCCACCAGTTCATCATATTCCTTCTGAACAGCAGGCCCAAGACCACAATAAGCTGCAACCCACGTCTTCTTTTGCCCATCTAATCCTGGGTACCTCAGTGCCTCCAACTCCTTTCGTGAATACACTTTCTTTATCTCATCATTCTTTTCCTCAAAGGCATCCATCAAGCCAACATTCTTTATAATTTCATCATCTACCATTGCATTCTTTTCCTTTGCGTTTTCAGCCTGCCATTTCAGCCTCCTTTGTTTATTTTCCAAGGCATCAGTTTCAATCAAAGCAGTGTCGTCTACTACTTCAATCCTCCAAGCGCACTTCACAGACTTGTTCTCACCATCTTTACCAGCCTCCGATATCTCAGAAGAATCATTATTTCCAAAATCTCCCGCTTCTCCCATCTCAGGAGAATCATCTATTCTCTCATTACCATTATCAGCTACCTCCATTTTATGAGTTACAGCCACTATCTTTCCTGCATCTTCCTCCAGAATGTCACAAGATTCAGCAGGCTTCGACTCTTGAAAGTCAGATTCACCAACGCCAAGCATCTGCGAAACGGAACTATGGGCGGCATCAGAAGGCTCAGGAAGGAGTTCGTGGTGAGAGGGCAGTGATTCTTGAGTTTCAAAATCACCGAAAAAGGTAAGGTGCACAAAATTTGATTTCGGCTGCTTCTCAGATTCGTCAGCATTGTCCATCGTTCTTGTTCTTGTCTTCTTGGTGTTTGACAAAAGGAAGTTACTGGGGGCCTTGCAATTGGAAAAGGGAAAAAGAAGAGCTTTAAGGAGGAGAAGGGCTGGTAACAAAGAATGGTGGTGCGCTTTTAGCGTAGGCGGATAGTGCATAACATCCATAGGCAACGGGTGAGGACATGTTTACCCGTAACATGCACTCGCAACGCCCAATTCTTTATGTTGAAATATTCTTCTAGTTTCATTTGATATTATTTAATAAGATAAAATTTTCTATGTTACGATTTATATTTTATTTTTAGTTAATTATTTAAAATAAAATATGAAAAAATAAATAAGTATTAATTGAATATGTAGTATAAAAAGTGTGACTACTAGTATTTATTATTTTTAAAAATCGATAATATTTTTAGAACAAGTCAATGATAAAATATTTTAAGATGGAAGGAGTAGCATTTTTCTATTGCTAAAATTTTTTTACTCATAATAAAGGCTAGTGTTTTCACTTTCGAAATGTAAAAACAAGCGATTTTAAGTATAGTTTCATGGTGTTAGTTTAATTTAAAATCAAAAATTTTGATTTCTCAATGTTTACTTTGTAACGATTTAATTAACACGTCCAAGTCGGTTTGGCCTATATATAACTACTAATTCATGATTCAAACAGTCACAAAGACATAATGTGTTCGTTATCAAGAGATATGCTCTGCAATTTGAATTCACAAAGCTGATCTGGAAGACAAAACCAATTTGATACCTCTCAGTCAGTACCATCTGAACATCCAAGGGAACAGATCACAACGTGTGCCTCATGTAAAAAGTTGTGACCTTTCTTTCGTTCTAAATATGTCTTCCACAAGAAACCTTGTTCGGTAACAAGAATGGTTCAACAACCACCTTTGGTCGTGTGCCTCCTGTTTGTATTGAAGCTATATGTATAGCCACATGTCGCGTGTAAATGATCAGAACTGAATTAAAATATAATATTTTCGGCCAAAGGCTGCACATCAAGGTCCAACCTTGTGTTTTCTTTGACCATCGATCAAAACTAGATTTTATATCAACGTCTTGAGCGACCGTTGTGGGAGAACCGAGTCCTACTAACTTGAAGACACATACCAGGGGTGGTTTGCCCCGTTCTTGGATCATGCACAAGCTTCAAGGAGGTGGATAAAGCTCAGTCCAAACAAGAGGCATACGGCCAAGGGTGGTTGTTGAACCGTTCTTGTCATTGAACAAGGTTTATTGTGGAAGGCACGTTTAGAACAAAGAAAAGATCTCCTCCCCCAAACATCCTTCAAAAAATATACATTCTGCCACATACCCCCTTCCTTCACCGGCCAGAATTTTCGTTCACTTCTTACACCCCTTGTTCTGTATGTAATTGTGCTGAAATTGTTTCTCATTGAATTGCACATCACTCGGCCTAATTGCATATTTCATCCAAAAATAAACTCTCTGTCATACCCCGTAACTTTACGTCCGACTTTTAAATAATTAGAAAACAACTTTAAAATATGATTTCATTAATTGTATAGGTTATGAGGATTAGTTAAATAAAATATAGGGGGAAAATAGACAAAAGTGGAAATTGAGTAAATTTGGCCAAAATGCCAAAATTGCCCCCAACTAAATGTGGGGGAGTTTCACAACATTTAGTATAACTCCCCATTAGCCTAACCGCTAGTTACAACACAAAATAGAGGAAAAACGCCTGGAAGAGAGAAGGGGAGGAAGAAGAAAGTGAGAAGAAGAAGAAGAAGAAAGAGAGGTCAACCTAAGTCCAATCCGTTCTAAAATCCTGCAGTACACTCGTAAGACTAACTAGAAACAAAGGCAAGTAATCTTTCTATATGCTTTATGCAAATTTTTGATTTAATAGGCCCTATGTTCTTATAAAGAGAAAATTCGGATCACACATTAGTAACCTTGATTTGTTTATGTTAAATGCTCTACTATATGTATTTGTTGTGGTTGATTGGGTAAAGTCATGTTCTTTGGGCAAATTTCTGGAAATAGTTATGTTGTGATTTGTTGTTGTCAAATATGCCCATAAAAGTGTCATCCTTGATGTATTTATTGTCTTGTTATAAGTTCTTAAGTTTATTAACTTTACCTTAGATGTTTTGAGAGTATTTGCAGGAAGTTGATTGGTGAATCATGGGTTGATGTAGATTTGTTATGTTGGAAAGTTTGAGGATACATTGAAAGTTGTGGGTGATAGAAGACTTAGAGTGGATACGATTTGACATGTTTAAGAATCACTGTATGATAGTTGTGTGTTAAGCATGATGGATTTAGGTGGTAAGATGGAATTTGAAGTGTTTAACATGAAAGGAGTGAAGGAGGAAGATGATGATGAGGAGAAGTTACTACAGAATTTACAGTTTCTGGAACCGTCAGTTCACTTCGAACACCTACTTTAGGCGCTCAATGTCACATTAGGCGCCTAAAGTAAGCATTCAATATGTCCCAGTGCATTCCAGAACACTTCGAACACCTCATAAGGCGCTTCATGTTACATAAGACGTCTTATGTTGGCGTTCGATGTGTCACAGCACCTTCCAAAATACTTCGAACACCTCAGAAGGTGTTCGATGTCACTTGAAGCGCTTCATGTAGGCGTTTGATGTGTCACATCACATTCCAAAATACTTCGAACACCTCAAAAGGTGTTCGATGTCACTTGAAGCGCTTCATGTAAGTGTTCGATGTATACCAGCACATTCCAGAACACTTCAAACGCCCAGAAAAAGACGCTTTATGTCACATTAGGCGCCTCTTGAAGGCGTTCCAAGTGTAATGGAAGTCTCTTTCGACACATTAAGCGCTCCATGAGTGTGAGATACCTTTATTCCCTTCCTTTGCTCATAAACTACAAGGATAATTGAGGTGTACTTAAGTTGTAAATGTTAAGTGTGAATGAGTAAGCTTAAGAATGGGTCCGAAGTGAATTTGTAATACGAAAGGACCTGAAAAGGTACGAGCATGGTGTGTTTGAGATTCAGGATCTTGTACTTGATATGTAAAGTGTGTGTGTATGTTTACACGTTTGGTATGACGTAACATGAGCATTTTGCATCACGACATGAACATTTTGCATTTCGACATGAGATTTGTTTTGCGAAAGAACATGTGTTTGCAACGAAGATTAAAGTTTTCGAAAGACAAAATATGGCTACTGGTTGATCGCAGGGTATAAAAGTCACGCCTGCAGTAGCAGAGTATAAAAGCGTGATATGTGAATCAACAGCAGGATATAAAGTTATGTTATGGGGCTGTGGACCTATCAGCACGGGGTATAAAGTTATATTATGGGGCCGTGGACATATCAGCACGGGGTATAAAGTATATTATGGGACCGTGGACCCATCAGTCCGGGGTATAAAGTTATGTTATGGGGCCGCGGACCTATCAGCACAGGGTATAAAGTTCTATTTGCTATAGATTGATCACCCACGGGGTATAAAGTTCTACTACGCGAAGTATATGATAAGAAGAATTGTGAAAGGTTTTTTTGTGAAATGGCACGCATGACATGTTTACAAAAGATGGCATATGTGTGGGTTTTGTGTGTGGTTTTAAAAGATTACATGCATCATGTGTCACAAAGCATAAGACTTGACATGCAAGCATTGACCTTCACAAATGATTTGTTTATGTAGTATGTTTTACTAGATACATGTTTGTTCCGTTTTCGCGTATCTTTTATGTGATTTATTTGGTTTTGACAAATCGTTATAAAAATGCTATTTGCTAACCCGAGCACCTTATTTTGGGCAATGATTTATACACCGGTGACTCGTCGTGTGTGGTCCTTTAAGGTGTATAGACGGGTTACTTGCTGGTGATATTTTCGCTAAGAATAGATACTCCATCTTCTTTTCAGGTGAGCCAGAGTACGAGATGATATTTGTAGAGGACGGTGGCGAGTGGGCTCACTGGGATGATGGTCACTGAAGTAGATAGATTTCTGATCATTTTCTTTTAAGTTGAAAGACTTGATGTTTAACAATTTGTATCGGAAGATATTTTAGACATTTCATCAAACATGTTCTAATTCCGTTGTATTTCTTGGGTATATTGTTAATATTGAAGTTTCAAATTTTACGACGTTTCCGCTGATTTATCTCACGTCATTGATGACGTGTACTTGATCTTCTTTGATGCTTCATAGATCTCGTAGCAGACTACGGCGGGTGTACTGGTACCGATGTCCAGTATCAGGCCGGGGCACTACACTCTTGGTTTAAACCCTTGTCAACACCAGTTAGGGTTTTGCATCTAAATTTTTCATCTTTTACTTGTATCTTGGATCCAATTTGTTATCTCTTATGTCTTGTTTTTTGATTTGTGACCCTAGGACTTGCATCTAGCCACACATCAGTCGTACATACAAAAAAATATTGCCTAAAGAACTACCTAGTTTTATCTTGCATTCCAGTTGCTAGGAAGCTCTTAGTTAGAATTGGTTCTTGTTTGTGAATTAATTGCGTGAATTCTAGTTAGTTTGTGGTGCATCAAAGTTGTTCCTACCAAAAACCAAAAAGAACCGAAATTGCCATTAAAAGATCCAGAAGGCCATCAACTACCCTAATCATCAATCAATCGGCCAACACCCCTATACTAACAGCCCATACACCCAATTCAAGAGCCTAAACCTAACCCCAAATAAAACCCTCTACACTCGGCCACACCCAGAAATAACATCCTCAAACACCTAAAAACATCAAACCCAACCGTGCAATCAGTCCATACTCCATTTAAACTCTTATCTGCGGCTCTAATTACCCCATCAAAGTACCCCCCCCCTCCCCAAACAGCCCCACCGATGGCAAGTACAAAGGCAAAATTGATACACAATTCATCACAAGCTAAAGCGAAGCGTGGGAATTTGACAAGAGCCTTGAACTACATCAACACAGATCAAAGAGGCATTGTATAGGCACTGTCCTTTTGCTAAAAAACATAGGCAAAAAAACAGAATGTGCGAATTTTGGCCAAAGGTATACCAAAGATATATTCATTCTAGCTTGGTGCATTACTGAAAAGAAAGACTGAAGGCGGCAGTCTAAGTTATAAAAATTCAACCAAATACATCTGATAAATTTTGGAACGAATTTGCTGCACCTTAGGCCACCAAAAGCACAAAGCTCAGTTACATACTTGGCTAAGTTTGACTAAAGATTGCCCAAACCAACCCCTTAGTAATTATTTGGCTTAGCCATTACGTATATTTGGGTTTCTTGATTTCTTTGATTCTTAGTGTGGCCTATTTTGTTTGAGACTGCCTACTCTCTTGGCTTCTGGCTTGAGTGACATACATCCATTTGAAGAAGATATACAAGCTGAATTTAGAAGACCACAACTTGTCTGCTTGACTTGATATCGTTTCTAGTTTAGCATCTTATAGAGAAACGCAATGTGAGTGGCAAAAAACTTATGAGTAGTGAGAATTAAAAGAGGAGAGGTAAAAGCCGAAGTGAGTGACTCCATACACGAGTGTTACGAAATCAACGAGATCACTGCTATGAGAAATGCGCAGTGGAAAAATTCGATCTTTGATTTCTACCAAGAATCCATGTTGTTCATTTAATTCAATGAAAGAAATTCAAAAACTTACCTCTATAGATTTGAAATACGCAGATGAATGAAGTATGATGATACGATCACACTCTATCGGTATCTACACGAATGCTTCCGCTAGAGTGCTAGCTCTCTAGAACAGCGTGGCTGAAGAACTCGTTTTTCTCCAAAAGCAAGTTCGGGTTTCTGTTTTTCATGTATGTATGTTCTTTGTACGAGATACAACAGCATATA